>JAWQEG010000542.1:0-600000 GCA_033782935.1 Petrolisthes cinctipes
TAGGACGACGGTTACACTTCAAGCACCCCTGTCGAAAAATCAGAGTCCCATTTACTTAGGACTCTTGTGCTGCTCAGTTGGGAGCTGCGGCACGATTGGGGCCGTCCGACCCAGGGGAGACCTTAGGGTTGGTGTGCTTGGCTCATAAGGTTTCTGTTGGCCGAACGACCGAAAACCTTCTGGAAGTAGGCGGATGAGACTTATGCGAGACCAAATCACACTACCCTTCCTTTTATATTATTGGTCTGAAATTGAATTAGAGCGAGATGACTGGTCCATCAGCAAGAAAATTTACATGTACTACATGCAAGGTGTACCGCTGGTGTGAGGACTTCAGCGGGAGGAGTGCGAGCGACCTAGACTCCTCGAGTGTCTGCGACTTTTGCACACTCGAGGAGAGGTTGATGAAGCACATCTCACTGCTCACGAAGGAGAACAACTCCCTAAAGGAGGAAGTTCTCCGAATGGACTCGCAGAGGTGTGACTGCCATGTGAGAGATAAGGCAGTCCAAGGAGCTTCTTCACCGGAGAGCTCCACCACGGCGGTAAAGAAGAAGAAGAAGAAGAACAAGAAAAAGAACAACAAGAAGAAGAACAACAAGAAGAAGAACAGCAACAATGAAGAGGGAGAAGAGACTGCAGAAGGAAAAGAGTCTGCAGAAAAGTGTGATGGAAAAGAGGAGGGGAATATGGAGAAGGAAGAAAAACCCAAGAAGACAATTGAGGAGGGATTAGAGGAAAGTGAGGAATCAAATAAGAAGGAAAAGAAAATGAAGAAGGAAAAGAAGACGAAGAAGAAGCAACCTGGAGGAAGTGACGAGCCCGGCAGGAATTCAAAACACTCTCGGGTTCCTCACAAGGCATCTCGTGCTCCTACCAAGGAGAGGCCTGTGGATATACACATTGTAGGTGATTCCCAGGCACGAGGGCTGGAACCCCTAATGGCAGATCGCCTTCACACTTCTGTGAAGGTGAATTGTTTGCCAGGTTGTGGCAATGCTGACCTCCGAAAGGAAGCTGAGAGGATCCAAACGTCCAGATCTGCTGTCATTGCACTCATGGTGAGTGGTAATGACATCTACCTGAGAAATGGTAGAGTAGGCATGACCGAAGGAGTCCTCTCGGATGTGCTCGGTGCAGTAGACGACTGTGGGTCAAAAACCCGCAGAAGGGTAGTTGTTGGCATGCTCCCAAGGAGAGGCCCTTTAGGGACTGCTCTGTCAAAGAACATTGCAGTAAATCAGCGCCTGGCTGATTTGTGTACTGCCGAGGGGGTGTTCTTTGTGGACCCCCAACACCTCACTCTTTGGTAGAGACGACCTCTACCAGAGGGATGGCACACATCTCTCACTAAAGGGGAAAGAAGTGATTTCCAAATTAATGGAAGACGCCGTCCGACGATGTCTCAGGAGCACTCGACCGAGCGTGGAGGAGAGCCCTCGTCGCTATGCTAGAGTGACCCCAGAGAAGACATTCGCTGAGATCCTGAAGAAGGATATCCCCAGCACTACCAAGACAATGACCAAACCGGGAAACGGAGGAGTATAGGGAGCCCTGCAGTTGGGGGTTCCCTGAAGGTTCTATTGTTCAACGCCAGGTCCATCCGAAACAAGTTTTTGGAACTGCGGGCCCTCGTTGCGACAGAGGAACCCGAGATGGTGGCCATAACGGAGTCATGGTTGAGAACCTCAGACAGAGATCTTGAAAGGGAATTCGTGATTCCAGGCTACCAACTCTTCCACAAAGATAGAGAGGACAGAGGGGGTGGTGGTGTGCTGTTGTATGTAAAGAACTCCATCAAATCGATGACCTGCAACATCACATCGAACCACGAGCTCCTTGGAGTTGACCTAGAAATAGGCACTGCAAAATACAGAACCCTTCTGCTTTATAGACCCCCTGGACAACTCAATGAGATGGACAGGGACCTATACCAGTTGCTGGGTGAACTAGTGGACGGCAGGGTGTGCATCCTTATGGGGGACTTCAACACACATGTTGACTGGGAAACCAGAGAGCCCTCTGCCGAGAACACACCACTCTTGGAGTTTGTAAATGATGAATTCCTCACTCAATGGGTAAGGGAGCCAACAAGAGGTGCTAACATACTCGACTTGGTCCTCACCTCCGAGGATGACATCATTCAAGACCTCTCTGTAAATGAAGAAATAGGTGGAAGGGACCACAAGCTTATAAGATTTTCAGTTAAGGTCCCTAATATGGAGTCCGTGACCCCGGTGCATAGAAAATTAGACATGGGGAGAGCGGACTTTGCAGGTCTTCGTGAAGGCGTTGCTGAAATGGAACTAGAGGAGGGAGAGAGTGCTGATGATCTGTGGAGGTCATTCTTGTCTTCCTTCATGGAACTTCAGTCGCGCTTTATTCCTCTGAAGGGAACAGGTCAGAAGTTCATTCAACCTAAGTGGTTTAATCGGGAAATCCGTAACCTACTAAGGGAGAGGAGAACTGCGTATCGTCGAGCGAAGGCATCTGGGGACTTTGACGGTCATAGAAGACTGAATCGAAACGTGAAGTCCAAAATAAGGGCGGCTAAGCGTGCTGAGGAGGTCCGTGTGGCTAGACTCTGCAAAGAGAACCCCAAGGAGTTTTTCAGTTATGTGAATGGCCGTAAACCAATCCGACTCAGGATCGGTCCCTTGGTGAATGAGGATGGAGCATTGATGCACTCTGATGCAGAAAATGCTAACCTCTTAAATGAGTACTTCTCTTCAGTGTTCTCTGAGGAGAGTGGTCCCATTCCCGAACCTTTGGACTCCTTCAGTGAGAAGTTGGAGTCAATGGTCTTCACCCAAGAAGAAATCGAGAGAAAAATAATCGAATTAAAAGCAAACAAGTCCCCCGGTCCGGATGGGTTCTTACCTAGAGTGTTGAAAGAAGTGCATGGTGAAGTATCACGGCACCTGTGCATGGTCTTCAACATGATAATCCAGACTGGATGCGTTCCTAGAGACTGGCGTGAGGCAGAGGTGACTCCTATCTTCAAGAAGGGAGATGCTAGCCAACCGTCAAACTACAGACCCATCAGTTTAACCTCGATAGTCTGTAAACTCATGGAGAGCATCATGGTGGACAAAATAACAGCACACTTAGAATCAAATTTGCTACTGAGGGGTTCCCAGCATGGGTTCCGGCAGCACCGGTCATGCCTCACAAATCTGGTGGAATTCTTCCATTTTGTTTTCAGTGAGCATGATCGGGATAAAGCGGTCGATGTTGTCTACTTAGACTTTCAGAAAGCCTTTGATAAGGTACCCCACCGCCGCCTCCTTCGGAAAGTGCGTGCACTGGGCATAGACGGAAATGTGGCAAATTGGATAGAGAACTGGCTAAGTGACAGACGGCAGCGGGTGGTAGTGAATGGACAGGCTTCAGAGTGGGTGCCCGTTACTAGCGGTGTTCCCCAAGGTTCTGTTCTGGGACCACTACTGTTTATCATCTATGTTAATGACGTGGATGGTGACATGGTTGCCAAGATTTCCAAATTCGCCGATGATACTAAGCTTGGTATGAATGTCGCGAAAGAAGGAAATACTACCCGCTTACAAGAAGATCTTAGGAAGATCGGGGAGTGGTCTGACACGTGGCAAATGCCATTTAACGTGAACAAATGCAAAGTTATGCATATAGGCCACAGAAACCCCCGAACAGAGTATAACCTTAAGGGCAATGCTCTCGTAAGCACTGATACTGAGAAAGACTTGGGTGTAACTATCACCAGTGACCTCAAGTTCTCAAAGCAGTGTATTGAGGCTGAGAAGAAAGCCCAAAGGATGTTAGGGTACATAAAGCGACAGTTTGGATACCGGAACAAGGAGATAGTACTTTGTCTGTACAATTCCCTTGTCCGACCGCACCTGGAGTATGCAGTCCAGTTTTGGAGTCCTTCTTACCGGAAGGATATCGCGAGATTGGAACGAGTGCAAGCCAGGGCAACCAAACTTATACCCTCTCTTAGACACAAGAGCTATAAAGATCGGTTGGTAGAACTCGACCTGTTCTCTTTGGAAACCCGGAGACTGCGTGGTCAGCTTATCGAAGTGTTTAAAATACTACGAGGCCTTGACAATGTAGACTACAGGGACATTTTCCAACTCAGTGAGGGCACAACCAGGAATCATGGCTACAAACTTGAACTGAAGCGATACAACCGTGATCTGTGTGGTAAGTTCTTTACATACAGCCTCTGCGGTACTTGGAACGCGCTTCCTGCTGATGTGGTCAACAGCAACTCTGTGGATCAGTTCAAGTCCAGATTAGACAAAGCCTTAAACCACCGTCTAGGTGTTTAAGCCGTTGTGCGAGTGTTCCTTGATGGTTTCACATGACACATTCGAGGACGGTCGCCTACTTGCGCAACTAAACCCACAGGTACCCTCTTTGTTTGGATCGTAAGGTCCCCTAGGGTACTTCTTTTCCTTGTAACTCTCTCTCTCTCTCTCTCTCTCTCTCTCTCTCTCTCTCTCTCTCTCTCTCTCTCTCTCTCTCTCTCTCTCTCTCTCTCTCTCCCCCCCCCCTTCGACAACACCACATACGTCATCCACGTTGGAACCAACGATGTATTGAAGACCAGATCGGAAGAGCTCCTCAACAAGTACCGACAGATGATTGCGAAGTTCAAGGAAAAGACGAACAACATCATCCTTTCTGGAATCATACCCCGCAGACAAGCAGACACCCGTTTCTTCAACACCGCTACTAGTATCAACCGACGACTTGCCAACATCTGCAACGAGGAGAACGTCGATTTCGTCAACACATGGGACAATTTTTATTTTGATGACTCGTTGTTCTCAGATGATGGTGTCCATCTGAATCAGGTAGGAGCAGCCCGTTTTGGACGTTTGCTAAACGACGCGGTCATCAACCATCGTACAAAAAACGGGACTGCCCAGGTACTTCAAGGTCAGGTAACGTAATACGAACAAACAGAATAACTCGGGCAAACGTGCAGTTACCCAACCGAAATAGTCTAAAGGTTTTTTATGTTAACGCTCGCAGCATCCATAATAAATTCACAGATCTAGAGAAAATAACGCTCACAGAAAATTATGATATAATCGGCATTGCAGAATCGTGGCTAAATACTGAAAATAGAGACTTCCTAGCAGAGTATAAAATTCCTGGCTATACAATATTTGAGAAAGGTCGAACAAATAAACGGGGAGGCGGAGTTCTATTATATATTAAAGATGACCTCAAACCGATCCTATTATCAAAGCCCCATATCGCTAACGTAGACACACTATATATACTCATTAGAAATAAATTCGGGATGAAACTTTTGTTAGCCTTATTATACAGACCCCCAGCTCAACCAGTACAAACTGACCGTGATATCTATGTGTGGTTGTAGTCATTGTATTAACATGGGTCCCGCCTACCAGTATGTATTGTTGCCTGCCTGTTGATTGACGCTACGGCGCAATTAATTAAAAAAAAAAAAAAAAAACCTCTGGTGGCTCTCTGCAATATGAGTCTAGGAAGTGTGTCAAGATTGTCATGGCCTGCATGTACCTCTGGTGGGTCTCTGCAATATGAGCCTAGGAAGTGTGTCAATATGGTCATGGCCTGCATGTACACTCCACAAGATTTCCACCTCGACCACCCGCTCACTTGGCTTGGCTAATGTGGCAACAGCGCTTCGCTCGTGTGAGCTCCTGTGCATATATAAGACAACATTTCGAATCGGCAAAGCTTCATCTTCCGTATTCGGGTCGAAGAAATGGGGAGTGGGGGAGACAGACGGCTTGGTGGGTGGAAGGAGGGGTGGTGGTGCAGAGAAGAGGAGTCACATGTGCTAATGCACATTACAGCCATTTTAATATGTATATTATTATAATAGTAATGTTATCCCCCAAGTAATACAATTTTTTTTTACATATATTCATTTTTGTAGACACACCTGACTACACACTTGGACACCAAACATAGTTTACTTCATCTCTCATTATGGACAACAAGCAACCTGCTCTAGCTCCTCGTTTCTTTCTCTCTCTCTTGCTTCTCAGTACACACACACACACTATCACTCTAGCTCCTCGTTTTTTTTTCTCTCTCTCTCTTGCTATTCAGTATATACACACACACACTCACTCTAGCACCTTGTATCTCTCTCTCTATCTCTTGCTTCTCAGCCCCGTAAGGGGGTATTGCCTGCATTAATGATGTGGGCAATACTTTAAAGGGTTTTGGCACCCCTTCGGCCCCAGCCACTAGCTTTTAGTTCTTCAACTGTCCCTCATTTCTTTCTATTTCCTTCCTGCTTGCTGTCACACCTCTCAATCACCTTTTTCTGTCGCTATATGACCTCGCTGTTGCGGCGCCTAATATCAGTCAATCAATCAATCTTGCTTCTCGGTATACTCACACACACACACACACATTATCAGGTTTGGTATAAAGCCGTGACGTTGCATATTATCTGTTGTTATATATGCGTTTATCAAATATTGAAAACCGTGTCAAAGTAATATCATTATCACCTCATAATTATATCAGTTTAGAACATCAGATTTAGTACAGCAAGGACGTATACAACATCTCGGTGTAACCACATATTTACTGTCAATACAGAACTGTTAGTCGAATTAGACTCCGACCACAGATGTTTCATAATAATGACTTCGTGCCGACTATGCCTCCAACTGAATTAATAATAATAATATTTCTTCATAGATATACTCATGCATATCATTACCGGTACCTGATGTTTTATTTATATAAATTCTATCGACTCTGAAGCCAACCCAAAACTTAAATATCCATAGCTCCATGGCTCTTCAATTCAGTATAAATTAAGATGAGAGTTTCAGACAAGCTGGTTTTAACATTTAATACTCTTATGAATGATTATTTGTTGGCATGTAAGGTTAAATTCATTAATCAAATTGACTAACAATCTTTACAGTGATAAAGGAACACACAATCATACTTTTGGGGCTGACATATAGGGCACTTCCCTCTTGTGGTCTGTCACCGAATGCCTCATTACCTTTTAACAAAATATATCATTGCTAGTATGGCTACCATATCAATGAGCCCGGTGGTAAGGCTGCATTGCTTGCAGCTCACTTTAATAGCAAGCAGTCTAGGGAGACTGTAGTTGCCCTCCACATGTCACCCCTGTCCTGGTATCTTCTCATTTGCCTTTAGGTTAAGCGAAGTTAAAAAACTCCTTCATGAGTTGGACTCTTATGGTGGTATTGACCCCTTGGAAATATTTCCTCTGTTCTTTAAACAGACAGCTGATGTTCTAGCTCCCCGCCTCGGTGTTATCTTCAGGATACTACTTCGTCTTGGTAGTTTTCCTGAATGTGGGAGGTTTGCTAATGTTACCCCAATTCCTCGTCTCGCTCCAGAACAGGTGGAGTGTGGACGTACTCGTGGCGCTCTGCCTCCATTCTCGTTTGTATTGTTGTTTTGTGTTGTTTTGGAGCTCTTGTTTGTGTTTTTTGTGTTGTTTGTGAGTTCTTGTTTGTGTGTTGCTGTTTCTGTGGTGTTGCTGGTGTTGTTTGTCTGTTGTGGTTCTGTGTATAGTTTTGTTGTGATTGTCTGTGTGTGTGTGTGTGTGTGTGTGTATGTGTGTGTCCCTGGCTGATTGAGTGTTTAGTTGTTTGTGTTGTTGTTACCTTTCCATCTAGGCCTTGCCTGGCCTGATGGAGAGTGCGGATTCCTGCTTGGAGGCCGACTTGGCAATGTCAGAGGAAGACGAGTCTCCAATTGAGGATCACTGGCCTGAGCTGCCTTCTCGCAACCCTCCCCCCCTCTCCTCGGTCACTCCGCAGCACAGGTTGCAGCCGTCCACCTCCTCAACCTCTACCAAGCGACCTGTTGATGCCTCGTCCGACTCCTCGCAGGATTCCGATGGTGTGGACTGTTTACCTCCAGCTGCCAAGACTGCCAAGGGTGCTTCAGCTGTGCACGACGTACCTTCTCTGCCTCACCCTGGTGTTTCTTCTTTGTATACCAACTCCTTGCCCTCGTCCAACCTTCCTGCTTTTTCCCCGAGAGATGCCTATGTCAAACTCTCCTTCTCTGGAAACCCATCTACAGACACAAAGCTGCGTTGGTTGTCTGATGTCAACAGGGCCTTCCAGTTGCAGCGTGAACTGGCTGAAGTCAAGATGGCTGCTATCACCTCCCGGTTTGTCTACATCTCTAGGAAGCGTCAGGACATCATTGATAGAGTGAAGGCTGGTGAATTTTTATCTCTGCCTCTCATTCTTGAAGACTCACCTGAGAGGCCTCGTAAGTTCCCCAGCTACATCCTCACCCGTTTTCCTATTGATGTTGACCCAAAACTTGCCAAAGGATACCCTGGTGTGTACTTTGCCCGTCGTTTTTTCCAAGATGGTTCCCCCATTAGCCGTATTGTTGTTGTCTGGAGTCAACCCGATCCACCTCCAAATGAGATTTCCTTTGATTTCCTCCCTTGTCTTCCACCGTGTGAGGTGAGGAAACTTCATAATGACCAGCCTTGGTGCTACAGGTGCTGGGGAGTTGGGCATATCTCCCGGTACTGTTCTGCCAGGCCGAAGTGTGCATGGTGTGCTGCCGACCATGATTCCAAGACGTGTCCTGTCAGGGGTGAACCATCACGTCCTGCTGCCTCCACCTCTGAGCCTTCACCTCCTGAAGACGAAGTGTCCACGATGCCTTCAGCCAGGGGTTAACGTGTAGCATGGATGTACTCGACGTAAGGTCCAGGCTCGTGTCTCTACTATTGCTCCGCCTCCACCACCACCACCACCACCACCATCTCCCCAGTCTGCTCCTTCTACCAACCCTGCCTCACCTCCAGACCTGGCCCTCCGCAAGTCTGTTGCTACCCTCATGGTACGATGTACGGCTCTTGAAAACCGCTTTTCTGCCCTTGAAGCCAGGATTGATGGGCTGGTTGCCGCTCAGGCTGCCAATGACTCCAAACTCTCCACCTTGGTCGAGGCTCAGCAGGCCATCATCTCAACTGTCACTACCCTTACCGAAAAGATGGATACTGTTGCATCTCGCCTTGAAAAGCTTTTCGAGTCAGTCCCTTCTCCTGGTCCATCTTCTTCTCCAGGTCGCTCATCTGCCCCCACTCACCGGACTTCTACCTCCAAATACAGAGTTCGCTAGTGATTGCCGGCTGGATATCATCTCCTGGAATGTATGTGGTATCACCAGTTATGCTAAGCTCACTCAACTCAAGGCCTATGTTTTTCGTCATCATCCCAGTGTTATTTTTCTCCAGGAAGCATTTCCAGGACGGCCGCTCACTCTTGGGCAAGCTCCTCCCCTCTCAGGTTATGTGCCATATGTTCATCTGGTAAGGAATGGTCTCCTGACTTACATACATAGCTCCTTGCCACATCGCCTTCTCCGTACCTCCACTGATCCTGACATGACCTTTCAGCTATTTGAGGTTCTACCTGGGAATGGAGTACTCCAACTATGTAATGTCTATTCTGCCCCAGCTAGACTCACTCTTGAGGCTTATTTCTCCAACAGTGCGTGGTATGGTGTATATGGGAGATTTTAATGCTCGGCATTCTGATTTGGGTGATGGTACTGGCTCTATTAATCGTAATGGTGTTCGTCTCCTTTCATACATCCGCAAGCATCATCTGACACACTGGGACACTGGTGGTGCCACTCATTGCCGGGGAGGTACTCTGGATTACATCCTCTCGTCTGGCCTGATAGCATCTCAGGTCCAGTGCTTCTCCGTGCCAGACTTATTCTCTGATCACATTGCTCTTCGGTTTCATTATTCTCTAACTGCTGGGTCAGGTGCTTCAGCCACTCGTTTGCGTATTGCTGTGCCCCCTAAATATTTCCCGACTTACATCTTATTTATGGCCCATGTATTCCCTTCATTTGACATATCATCAGCTGAACAGTTGTACTCTGATCTTGTATCTGCTACTCATGACTTTTATTGGCTATACGGCCACACCTCCAGCATCGCCATAATGCCCACTCCTGGACGCTGGATGCACGTATACAGGAGGCAAAGGAGGAGGCTGAACGTGATGGCCTATTGTTTCAAGCCAACCCAACCCCTGACCTACTCCATCGTTACCAGATGTCTAGGGACGCTTTAGTTGCCCTGCAGGATTGTGCTCACACTGAGTTTTGGCAGCAGTTCACGGACAGCATCAACCAGCAAACAAGTGTGGCTTCTATGTGGCACCTCATCCGTCAGGTTGTTAAAAAGACACCGGCCACTGCTCGTCATCACACTCCTGCCGACTATGCCAAACAACTTGTCGATGCCTGGTCAGAACAATCTACCCCAGCCAGTCTACCCATCCACATACAAGATGCACTCGCTTCCCGTGCTGCTGTCCATCGGCTACGTCTAATGTCTGCTCTGTTACAAGATGATGACGATGATGCAGAGGAGATAACTGAGGAGGAGTTGCGCCGTGCTCTCATTCGGGGTAGAGCTTCTTCCCCTGGTGATGATGGTATTACTTATGCTGTGCTGCGCCTACTTCAACAAGTTCCTGGGAACCCTCTACTTCGACTGTATAATCTTTGTCTTCGTGACGGTTGTGTACCACGAGCCTGGACCAGCAGCACAATAATACCCATCCCTAAGCCCGGCACTGCGAAGTTCAGGCCTATTTCCCTTACTTCCTGTTTCTGTAAGGTTATGGAATCTTACTCAATCGTCTCATGTACAGACTGCAGGATCGCCTCTCTCCATGGCTGTTTGGTTTCCTTCCCCAACGGAGCACACATCACTGCCTAATCGACCTGTACTCTCGCCTTTCCAGGGACAGTGTGGTGGCCTTCATTGACCTTCGAAGTGCCTTCGATGTTGCTAATAGAGACGTCATTTTGGATCAACTGGTTGACTTTGGGATAAAGGAGTGTGGGGTAGTTGCCGAGATGGAGTGGTCCACTGGTGTAGGTGTGTAGGTTGTGGGGTGTATAGGGTGTCAACTTTGTTGGTGAGTGCTTGTCGTTGTTGAGTAATGGAGGTGTACATTGAGTGTGGTGGGTTTGTGTAATGTTGGTGAGGTGATGGAGGTGTAGGTTGCGGAAAAGGTGACGGTGTTGGGTGTTGTTGGTTGTGGGGTGTCAGGGGGTGGTGTGGATGAGGTGTGGTTGTGGGGTAGTGAGGTTGTTGAGTAGGAAAAGGCAGATGATGTTGAGGTGGAGGAGCAGGAGGTTGTTGTTGCATGGATAGCTGAGGAGGTGGTGCAGTCATGGGCGTGGGTGGCATTGCGATGGTGGCAGCAGAGTGTTGTGCGGGCCACGTGGTTGCACTGTCGGTGTAGTTGGTCATGAGGGCGTCAGCCATATTGGCGTACTCTTGCACGGGCAGGTTGGGTTGTGTCTCGAGGTGCAACTGGATATCAGTAGGGAGCGGCCTGGTGTGCCTAGTAGACCCTTCAGGACGTCGTCGCTGAAGGGTGTGACAGCTTTCTTGTTAAGTTGCTGCATGTGGCGTAGTAACTCGGAGGGACGGAGTCCCTCCAGCTGCACCTGAGGTACTGTTGGGGAGTCATGCCGTGGGCGGAGATAATGGCGGCCTTCAACTCGTCGTACAGTGATTGGGGTTCGAAGGTTGAGAGTAGTGGAGACACGCAGGAGAAAACTTCGTGTGGAAGGCAATGAATGATCGCTTGGTATTGCTGGTCCTGGGTGAGGTTTTGGCCCCACCATACCGCCTCCATGTGGAAAAACCATGCATGAACTTCGTAATTAAAGGGGGAAGTGTAAGGTACAACAGTGGAGACAGGTTGAGCAGTGACGTGGGTAGGAGAGACAGAGGCGTGTGGAAGGGACATGTTGGTGTTGTAGAAGGTGTCGGTGGGGGTAGCCATGGAACTCACAGAGAGTGAAAGTAGGAGCTAGGAAAAAAGGTTGTGGTGTGGTGTGGAGACGGTACACATTGTACCAGCGATACTCAATCCAATGAATAGGGGGTCCTGGGTGAAGGTAGGGCAGTGTGTGAGTTGTGTGTGGTGTATGGGGTGGGGGTGGAAAATAACGTGGTAGAGACAGGGGTTAATGGGGGTGGAAAATAATGGGGGACAAAGTGTGATGAGGACAAGGGAATGGCGGGCAAGAAATGAAATCAAGGGACCAAATTGGGACGGAGGAAAGGGAAACACACGAGGTATGGGTGGAGAAATACTGGGGTAACAAAGGGTAGTGAAAATGGGTCATGGGGGACACTACGGGGCTCAAAAGGGGAAAAGGGATGGGGACACACGTGGGGGGGAGAAAGGAGGTAGTTGGGGGGTGTACGAGGGGCGGTAGGTGTGGAGTTAGTAGGAGGAAGACGTGGCTGGAAGGAAAATAAAATGGGGAACGTTACATTACTATTGGAGGGAGGAAGAACACTGGGGATATGTAGCAAAAATAATAATGGGAGGGAAAGGTGTACAATGTTTGTGTAGATACCTTGCTGGTGAGGAAGTCGTCGGCCGTAAGGGATGTCGTAGGTGGAGTAGTGGCGTGGAGAAAACTCAACAGGACGACTTGCAACACGTGGAGGGTGTAGGTGCTTACGTGACGAGATGTGGAGAGTGGTCCAGCTTGTACACGTGGAGTGGGAAGCCGAGTGGTGGAGCTTACTTGATGAGGTGTGGAGAGTGGTCCAGCTTGTGCACGTTGAGTGGAGTGGTGGTGGTAACGTTGTCTTGTTGGAGAGTGGTTCAGGTAGCAACACGTGGAGTGGAGTGTGGAGTGGTGGTGCGTACGTTGGACGAACGTTGCGTGGAGAGGCTTACGTCGACATTCTTGCTGTAGTACTACCGAACGTGTTAGTGTAATAGAGCTGAATTATAACGTCAAGGAAGCCCCTGCGTTATTACCCGGGGTGAACAGACTCTAGAATACACGGTAACAATTTATTGGCAGTTACAGGGTAACACACACATGTAGTACAGAAGGCCAGCCTGCCGTGTAGTGCCGTGAGAGGGCCGTAGTTGCAGCAGAAGAGTGGTGTAGGGCTGGAACACACACATGTGATCGAGGCGGGAACACGGTGGGTGGCTTGATGCAGGCTACGGCAGGTACTACGGCAGGGGGCAGGTGTTCCTTGGTCCAGAGCTTGTGTGGAAGTGTCCGTCCAGCGTTGGAGCGGTCCTTTTTATCCAGTAGGGCTAAGATCCCGGATGTGTGTGCGGATGGTGTCATCACGTAATTGTACGACCCCTAGCAGATGTTCTATCCAGGGATGACACATTGCTTGAACAAGGAGCGGCCTGTCTGGCGCCAGGTGTCCCCAAGAGGGGATTAAGCCTCGTCTGGGAATGGATTAGTACAACTGCCGATCCTTGGGATGACTTGGGCTGAAGGTGCGGGGCAACAAAGGAGTGAATATGGGAATATAGGAGCGGCTATATAAGGAGCCGCTACACTGAATTATAATACCATTGTTACCAAATATTGAATTTATTATTATTATTATTATTCGCAGTGTTGCCAGATGAGCAGCCCAAGATAGAGGGTGACATCAAGGGTCACTACTTGGTTGGCAACACTGTCAACCTCAACTGTACCTCCGCTCCTTCGGTCCCGGCTGCCCATTTAGTGTGATTTGTTAATGATGAGCAGGTGAGCTCTTTCGCACATACACACTCTTTTTCGCACACTGTCTTTCTCGCACACACTTATTTGCACAATGTCTCTTTCGCACGCTCTTTTTCTGCACACTGTCTCTTTCATAAACTCTTTTTTTTTTGCACGCTCTTTCATATACTGGCTCTTTCATACACTTTTGCATGCTTTCATATACTTTTTTGCACGATCTTTCACACACACCCTTTTTCGCACACTGTCTCTTTCACACACACTTATTCGCACACTTTTTCGCATGCTCTTTCGCACGCTCTTTTTCTGCACACTGCTTCTTTTTTGCACACTGCCTCTTTCATGTACTCTTTTTTTTGCATGCTCTTTTATACACTGTCTCTTTCTCACACTGTCTCTTTCATACACCTTTGCATGCTTTCATATACTTTTTTGCACGATCTTTCGCTCTCACTATTTTGCACACTCTTTCGCACGCGGTCTCTTTCGCACACTCTTTTTCGCACACTGTCTTTTCACGCTATTACGTACACTCTTTATTGCGCGCTCTTTCGCACACACTCTTTTTCACACACTGTTTCTTTTGCATTCTTTTTCACACACTCAATCATTATTTTTCTCTCTTTCACACACTTTTGTACTGTCAGTATCACACTCTTTCGCACACTCTTTTAATTAATATCATTATTATGATTTTTTCCCTCCAAAATTTCTTTCCAATCTCATACATACATACATACATACATATATATACATACATACATATACATGAATACATACATATACATAAATACATATATACATATATATATACACACATACATACAAACATATACATGCATACATACATATGCATAAATATATACATACATACATACATACATATACATATATACAAACATACACATACATACATACATACATACATACAGATACATACACATACATACATACATACATACATACACACATACATACACACTACACACACACACACACACACACACACACACACACACACACACACACACACACAGATATATATATATATATATATATATATATATATATATATATATATATATATATATATATATATATATATATATGAGAGAGAGAAAGAGAGAGCGAGTTCGACTGTGTTGCATCCCGGACAGGTATCTACAATGGTTCCATCCAACTTCTTCTGATATGTCAGAAGGGCCGGGTGTTGGCCACACCACAGCCTGGCCAGGTGGACTCTGTCCTCACGGGGAAGGGAGGATTTAGATGGGTGGATGTCAGGAGGTGGTGCATGCAGCTGTGTGTTGTTTTTGAGTTTTTGGATGGACTGATGAGTGATTTGAGTATTGATATGTTTCTGGAGATTGGTTTGGGGTGGGCAGGGTGTAAGAGATGATAGTATTTGTGTATGGTATCGTGTACTAGGTGTTGTTTTAATGTTCCTTGGCATGTGTGGGTGTTGTGTCATGTAGTGTAGTGGATGGTGTGGGTTTGTGGAGGCTGCAGCAAGTGTTTGTATGCCTGTCATGTCAAGATGGTCCTTGATTTTGAGGACTTTGGTTTCATTGTGTAAGTGGTCTGTAGGTGTGGTAGCTGTGCAGCCTGTGATTATCTTTAGTGCTTTATTCTGTATGGTCTGTAGGGTGTTGTGATGAGTCTCAGTGAGGTTTGAGGCCCAGGCAGGGCTTGCATAATCCATCACTGATCGAATATATTGTTTGTATACTGTGGTTGTGGTTTCTTTATTGTGTCCAAATGTTGTGCTGGCAAGTGATCAGAGGGCTTTAAGTCTTTGCATGCATTTGTTTTTGATGGTCGTGATGTGTTGTTTGAATGTCATGGATGTAGTGTGTGTGGTATAGGTTTGTTGTTTATGGTGAGGTGCGGTGTGTAGCGGTGTTCTGCATTCCAGTTGGTGAGTAAGGTGACAGTTGACTTGGTGGGTGCTATTTTAAGTCTGTTTGTGGTAAACCAGGCATTTAGAGTATTCAGGTATTTTTGGAGGATGTTAGTGGCTGTGTCTGCATTTCTGTGTGTACATGTGAGTGTTATGTCGTCTGCATAGGAGGCTACGTGTATTTGTGTTGCCTGGGGTGTTAGTAGGTCGTGCATGTATAAACTGAAAAGGGTAAGTGAGAGTACAGAACCTTGGGGGACACCATTGGTGAAACTTTTAATGTTAGATGACTGACCAGCAAATGTAACATGGGCTACTCTTCCTCCCAAGAAGCTGGCCAGCCATCATTTTGTATTATTGTGCATGTTTGTGTTGTATATTTTGTTTGTGAGGTTGTGGCGGGGGATGGCATCAAATGCTTTACTTATGTCCAATGTAACTAGGAGTGTTCTGTGTGGGGGTCTATCTGAGTTGATGCCATCAAAAATTCTTTGTGTGAGGACTGTAAGAAGAGTGTTTGTTGAGTATAGTGGTCTCAAGCCATGTTGTGAGGATGCAAGGGGAATGTGTTGTGTTATTAAGTTGATGATGAGGCGCTCGGTAACTTTGGAGGGTGTGCAGAGGAGGGTGATGGGGCGGTGTGATGATGGTAGTGTGGGATCTTTGTTAGGTTTGGGGATAGTGATGATATTTCCGTGTTTCCAGATGTTGGGTTTTGTGTTGTGTGAGTAGCTGTAGTTTGCCATGTTAGTGAGTGCTTGCATGCCTGGTGGTCCAAGGTATTTAAGGTGTATGTTACTGATGTTGTCAGGGCCACAGGCAGGTGAGTATTTTAGGTTGTGTATGATGTGATTTGTGTGTCTGTTTGTGAATGGTGTATAGTCTGGGTCGGTGGGGAAATGCCTTTTTCGTCTAATAACTTGTCTGTCTTCATGGTGAGGGAGAAGGTGGCTGAAGTGAGAGAAATGCTGGATGAGGGTGTTTGCTTGTTGTTTAATTGAGGGTATAATGTCTGTTGTTGTGATGGCTGCATGTGATTTTGTGGTGTTGCTGTTGGACAGTGTGATGCTGTTTAGTGTTTTGTAGAGTTTGCTTGTGTTGGTTGTGTGGTCGAGTGTGTTGACAAACTTTTGCCAGTTTAGTGTTTTTTGTTCTTTAATTTTGTTGTTTATTTGTGTGTTTAGTGCTTGTATTTGGTGTGCTATGTGTTGTGTAAGAGGAGTTGAGGATGTGTGTTTAATTAAGTGTGTCACGTTGTCTGATGAGGTCTTGAATTTCTGTTGTAAAGTTGGGGTTGTGTTTTCTTCTGTTACCTCTAGGGATGTGGTGTTTGTCTTCGTTTTGTATAAGTGTGTTAATTTTTTGAACAGCTGTGTTGATGTTTGTGATGGGTATAAGTTCAGTGTTTCGAAGTGTTGTTCTGTTTCAGTGGTGAAGGCTTCCCAGTTGGCACTTTTGTAGTTTGTGTATGTGTCTCTGAGGCCAACTGGGGTGATTCTTGTTTATGTGGTGATTATGATTGGGAGGTGGTCGGAACCTAGTGTTCCTACCACTCTCCATGATGTTGGGAGGGCGAGGTTGGGGAATGAAAATGTGATGTCGGGAGATGATGGGTGATAGAGGGCTTGATGTGGGATGTGGGTGTGGGTATGGATGTCATTCTGTATGGTAAGGTCGTCTGTCTGTGATTCAATGTCAAGTCCTCTGTTTGTATTAGGGTTGTTAATGTACCAGGCTGACGTTTTGGCGTTGAAGTCACCACCCAGGATGAGGTTAGGTGTGTTTGATAAGCGTTGTAGTGTTGTAGTTGGGGGGAGTAATTGCCGGGAACATGCCGAGAAGTTTGCGGGGATATGTATATGTTGGCAACGGTAATGTGTTTTGTGTTTCTTATCCTAATGTTTATTTTTTCTCTTTCACACACACAAACATACACTTTAGCACACTTTTTCGAACTCGCTCTCTCTTTCTCTCTCTCATATATATATATATATATATATATATATATATATATATATATATATATATATATATATATATATATATATATATATATATATATATATATATCTGTGTGTGTGTGTGTGTGTGTGTGTGTGTGTGTGTGTGTGTGTGTGTGTGTGTGTGTGTGTGTGTAGTGTGTATGTATGTATGTGTGTATGTATGTATGTATGTATGTATGTGTATGTATCTGTATGTATGTATGTATGTATGTGTATGTTTGTATATATGTATATGTATGTATGTATGTATGTATATATTTATGCATATGTATGTATGCATGTATATGTTTGTATGTATGTGTGTATATATATATGTATATATGTATTTATGTATATGTATGTATTCATGTATATGTATGTATGTATATATATGTATGTATGTATGTATGTATGAGATTGGAAAGAAATTTTGGAGGGAAAAAATCATAATAATGATATTAATTAAAAGAGTGTGCGAAAGAGTGTGATACTGACAGTACAAAAGTGTGTGAAAGAGAGAAAAATAATGATTGAGTGTGTGAAAAAGAATGCAAAAGAAACAGTGTGTGAAAAAGAGTGTGTGCGAAAGAGCGCGCAATAAAGAGTGTACGTAATAGCGTGAAAAGACTGTGCGAAAAAGAGTGTGCGAAAGAGACCGCGTGCGAAAGAGTGTGCAAAATAGTGAGAGCGAAAGATCGTGCAAAAAAGTATATGAAAGCATGCAAAGGTGTATGAAAGAGACAGTGTGAGAAAGAGACAGTGTATGAAAGAGCATGCAAAAAAAAAGCGTGCATGAAAGAGGCAGTGTGCAAAAAAGAAGCAGTGTGCAGAAAAAGAGCGTGCGAAAGAGCATGCGAAAAAGTGTGCGAATAAGTGTGTGTGAAAGAGACAGTGTGCGAAAAAGGGTGTGTGTGAAAGATCGTGCAAAAAAGTATATGAAAGCATGCAAAAGTGTATGAAAGAGCCAGTATATGAAAGAGCGTGCAAAAAAAAAAGAGTTTATGAAAGAGACAGTGTGCAGAAAAAGAGCGTGCGAAAGAGACATTGTGCAAATAAGTGTGTGCGAGAAAGACAGTGTGCGAAAAAGAGTGTGTATGTGCGAAAGAGCTCACCTGATCATCATTAACAAATCACACTAAATGGGCAGCCGGGACCGAAGGAGCGGAGGTACAGTTGAGGTTGACAGTGTTGCCAACCAAGTAGTGACCCTTGATGTCACCCTCTATCTTGGGCTGCTCATCTGGCAACACTGCGAATAATAATAATAATAATAAATTCAATATTTGGTAACAATGGTATTATAATTCAGTGTAGCGGCTCCTTATATAGCCGCTCCTATATTCCCATATTCACTCCTTTGTTGCCCCGCACCTTCAGCCCAAGTCATCCCAAGGATCGGCAGTTGTACTAATCCATTCCCAGACGAGGCTTAATCCCCTCTTGGGGACACCTGGCACCAGACAGGCCGCTCCTTGTTCAAGCAATGTGTCATCCCTGGATAGAACATCTGCTAGGGGTCGTACAATTACGTGATGACACCATCCCCACACACATCCGGGATCTTAGCCCTACTGGATAAAAAGGACCGCTCCAACGCTGGACGGACACTTCCACACAAGCTCTGGACCAAGGAACACCTGCCCCCTGCCGTAGTACCTGCCGTAGCCTGCATCAAGCCTCCCACCGTGTTCCCGCCTCGATCACACGTGTGTGTTCCAGCCCTACACCACTCTTCTGCTGCAACTACGGCCCTCTCACGGCACTACACGGCAGGCTGGCCTTCTGTACTACATGTGTGTGTTACCCTGTAACTGCCAATAAATTGTTACCGTGTATTCTAGAGTCTGTTCACCCCAGGTAATAACGCAGGGGCTTCCTTGACGTTATAATTCAGCTCTATTACACTAACACGTTCGGTAGTACTACAGCAAGAATGTCGACGTAAGCCTCTCCACGCAACGTTCGTCCAACGTACGCACCACCACTCCACACTCCACTCCACGTGTTGCTACCTGGACCACTCTCCAACAAGACAACGTTACCAGCACCACTCCACTCTCCACTCAACGTGCACAAGCTGGACCACTCTCCACACCTCATCAAGTAAGCTCCACCACTCGGCTTCCCACTCCACGTGTACAAGCTGGACCACTCTCCACATCTCGTCACGTAAGCACCTACACCCTCCACGTGTTGCAAGTCGTCCTGTTGAGTTTTCTCCACGCCACTACTCCACCTACGACATCCCTTACGGCCGACGACTTCCTCACCAGCAAGGTATCTACACAAACATTGTACACTTTTCCCTCCCATTATTATTTTTGCTACATGTCCCCAGTGTTCTTCCTCCCACCAATAGTAATGTAACGTTCCCCATTTTATTTTCCTTCCAGCCACGTCTTCCTCCTACTAACTCCACACCTACCGCCCCTCGTACACCCCCCAACTACCTCCTTTCTCCCCCCCACGTGTGTCCCCATCCCTTTTCCCCTTTTGAGCCCCGTAGTGTCCCCCATGACCCATTTTCACTACCCTTTGTTATCCCAGTATTTCTCCACCCATACCTCGTGTGTTTCCCTTTCCTCCGTCCCAATTTGGTCCCTTGGTTTCATTTCTTGCCCGCCATTCCCTTGTCCTCATCACACTTTGTCCCCCATTATTTTCCACCCCCATTAACCCCTGTCTCTACCACGTTATTTTCCACCCCCACCCCATACACCACACACAACTCACACACTGCCCTACCTTCACCCAGGACCCCCTATTCATTGGATTGAGTATCGCTGGTACAATGTGTACCGTCTCCACACCACACCACAACCTTTTTTCCTAGCTCCTACTTTCACTCTCTGTGAGTTCCATGGCTACCCCCACCGACACCCTCTACAACACCAACATGTCCCTTCCACACGCCTCTGTCTCTCCTACCCACGCCACTGCTCAACCTGTCTCCACTGTTGTACCTTACACTTCCCCCTTTAATTACGAAGTTCATGCATGGTTTTTCCACATGGAGGCGGTATGGTGGGGCCAAAACCTCACCCAGGACCAGCAATACCAAGCGATCATTCATTGCCTTCCACACGAAGTTTTCTCCTGCGTGTCTCCACTACTCTCAACCTTCGAACCCCAATCACTGTACGACGAGTTGAAGGCCGCCATTATCTCCGCCCACGGCATGACTCCCCAACAGTACCTCAGGGCGCTGGAAGAGGTGCAGCTGGAGGGACTCTGTCCCTCCGAGTTACTACGCCACATGCAGCAACTTAACAAGAAAGCTGTCACACCCTTCAGCGACGACGTCCTGAAGGGTCTACTAGGCACTCCAGGCTGCTCCCTACTGATATCCAGTTGCACCTCGAGACACAACCCAACCTGCCCGTGCAAGAGTACGCCAATATGGCTGACGCCCTCATGACCAACTACACCGACAGTGCAACCACGTGGCCCGCACAACACTCTGCTGCCACCATCGCAATGCCACCCACGCCCATGACTGCACCACCTCCTCAGCTATCCATGCAACAACAACCTCCTGCTCCACCACCTCAACATCATCTGCCTTTTCCTACTCAACAACCTCACTACCCCACAACCACACCTCATCCACACCACCCCCTGACACCCCACAACCAACAACACCCAACACCGTCACCTTTTCCGCAACCTACACCTCCATCACCTCACCAACATTACACAAACCCACCACACTCAATGTACACCTCCATTACTCAACAACGACAAGCACTCACCAACAAAGTTGACACCCTATACACCCCACAACCAACACACCTACACCAGTGGATCACTCCATCTCGGCAACTACCCCACACTCCATATTCCCCACCTCCAACAACAGTGGGTGCCCCCACCATGGCAGCCGCCCCCTACTACGCAACGGGTAACCCCTCACAACTTGCAACGTTGGAACAACACCACCTACTGCACTTACCACCAGAGGTTTGGCCACGTCGCTCGCAACTGTCACCCCCCATGCTCCTGGGGCTCCTCCTCCAACTGCCTGTCTACCAGACAAACACAGGGAAATGAATAAGGCGGTGGCAAGACAATGCCCTCCACGCTACTGCCCACCCAACTATTTCCACGTCATGGCCGCCCAGCAACACACCTACAGAGTACCACCACCTCAACCCCCTGTCAACCACAACACGGCCGCTAACCATGCCACCGCACCACTACTATTGAGACCTAGACTCTGGGGACAACTTCCTCGTCAACTCTGGTTCAGAGGTTAGTGTGGTTCCCCCAATGGCTGCGGATAGGGAATGCCAGGCCTCTACTGCCTACGACCTCCTTGCTGCTAACCGATCACTACCTATGGCACGAGGAGCAGGGGCGTCACCATCCTCCACCAAGAGTTTGTGGTATGGCCGTTCGTCGTGGCGGATATCAAGGCCCCCACCCTGGGGCTGGACTTCCTTACGGCAAACGATCTCCTAATCTATGTAAAAGGACAACGCCTTATTCACCAGCCGTCAGGATCCATTATCCAAGCCAAACATTGCAGACATCCTACACCTACCATCACGCACATAACACACTCCAATTCATATGAACACATTATACAGGAATTTCCTAACCTTCGCTCCACCTCCACCACACAGCTTGTGCATGACCCAGGTATCCGTCACACCGTCACGACAACCGGCCCCCCTGTCTTTGCCAAATCCCTGAGAGGCTAGAAGCAGGAAAGAGGGAATTTCAGGTAATGATCCAGCAGTGGGTTGCAAGACCATCCGTAGTGGGATAGACTAGTGAATATATATTATCCTTTGGATATTAGACAGCTATCCCTGTATTCCTTTTATCCCTCGTGCTTGTAATGATGTGGGCAATACTTTAAGGGTTTTGGCGCCCCTTCGGCCCCCGCTTGTAGTTCACCCTATTTATCACCTCCCAAGCCCAGCTGTTTTGTTTTCTTTTTCGGCAGAAGACGGTTTAATTTTCTAACTTTTTTAATAATCATATTTGCCAACAAATTCATTAAGCTATTTACCAGGATTTTTTCTTCTAAATATGAATTTCCTTAAAAATAATCGATGTTAAACTTAAATAGGCGCCGCTATATGGCGTTTTCAATAAACTTGGTCTAATTTTATGCATAGGCTATATATATTACAGTATCTCTCAAGTAACTTTAGGGGGAGGCGTGGCTGAGTGGTTAGAGTGACGGACTGCAAATGGCAAGGGCCCTAGTTCGAGTCCACGAGAAAATGTCTGGGATTTTTTCGGGTTGATCTGATGGGTCCAGCTGTTCGTCAACTATACCCTGGCTACGCCGACACGTCAAGAAAATACCCCCTACATCGTCGTCATCTCACAACATAGAAGATGTCCGACCATATTCCAAGATGCTGTGAGTGACGGTGTAGCTGCTCTCTCATGATAGTGACGTGTATAAATAAGGTGTCGTCATCTAGTGGGACAGAAGAGAAGCTACGGTACCAACATCACCACGAAGCTCCACTGTCTCATCTGGTGCGACACCCAATAATCTCGGGGCCTCGCAAGAGTCACGGGCTACTGACAGCCTACAGTCCCGAGGTTGAGGTATAGAAAAAAAAAAAAAAAAAAAAAAACTGGCAACCTTACACATCCTCACTACTGTCTTATCCCTCTCTCGCTTGCCCTTCCCTCTAGCACCGAGGCAGTTGAATATTTGTCGTATAATAAAAGATAATTTCTTTATATTGTTTTTATTATTTTTGCCTATCATTGTGATGCTGAGAACATAATTCTGAAGTTGAGCATAAAACACTGTGTTCAGTAACCTATAGAGAGATACACGAGCATCACGCTGATCACCATTACTGTCCTTGTGGTCCTTATTGAGTCATATGGTGTTCTGCGCAGTAATGCTGGAACTAGATAAAAGTAAGGTAATGTATATCGAAACAGATTTTAATAAAAAATATCTATAAGTAACTTAAAAAGAAAGATATAATATATTTTTCTTTCCTGCAAATGGGTTTAACAAGTTAACATTCTGACTAGCAACAGACTTGGCAAATGTCAATGCATGAAACCTATAGTCCTTCAGTTTTATGAAGGCGAAAAGCTGTGGCTGGGATAATCACGTCAATAATGCGTATCTGCCAACACTTTAATCGTAAATAATTTATATATCTTTCCCCATCAATCTCTAGTTGTTTTGTAAATTCTCTACATATTGAACCCGTAGGTGGGTATTGCCTGCATTAGTGATGTGGGCAATACTTTAAGGGTTTTGGCGCCCCTTCGGCCCCAGCCACTAGCTTTTAGTTCTTCAACTATCCCTCTTTTTTTCTATTTCCTTCCTGCTTGCTGTCTCACCTCCGTTTTCAGGCGCAATATGACCTCGCTGTTGCGGCGCCTAATATCAATCAATCAATCAACCTCTACATATTGAGAACCAAAATACGATCAACAACATAATCTCAGCCGCAGTTTTTCGAATCATATAATTGGACCATAAGTGATAAGGGAGAAAGGCCTTTGTCATTAAAACTTTTTAAGAACGAATGAGAAAGTTAAAAATATGAGAAAGAAAAGATAAACGGTAAGAAAGGAGGGAAGGGCAAGCGAGAGAGGGATAAGACAGTAGGGAGAATGTGTAAGGTTTCCAGTTACTTCAGAGATACTGTAATATATAATAGCCTATTCATAAAATTAGACTAAGTTTATTGAAAACGCCATATAGCGGCGCCTAATCAAATTTAACATAGATTATTTTTAAGGAAATGCATATTTAGAAGAAAAAATCCTGGTAAATAACTTAATGAATTTTTTGACAAATAGGATTATTAAAAAAGTTAGATTAATAAACCGTCTTCTGCCGAAAAAAAAAAAAAAAAAAAAAAACAGCTGGGCTTGGGAGGTGATAAATAGGGTGGACTACAAGCACGAGGGATTTGATTGATATTAGGTGGCGCAACAGCGAGGTCAAATAGCACAAGGAAAAGGTGATAGAGAGGTGTGACAGCAAGCAAGAATGAAATAGGAAGAAAGGAGGGACAGTTGAAATGTAAGCTAGTGGCTGGGGCCGAAGGGGCTCCAAAACCCTTAAAGTATTGCCCACATCATTACAGGCAATACCCCCCTACGGGGCAAGCACGAGGGATAAAAGGAATACAGGGATAGCTGTCTAATATCCAAAGGATAATATATATTCAGTAGTCTATCCCACTACGATGGTGAACAAAAGACAGTGCCTTTATTTAAAGGATATAATGTAACAGATATTCTAATTATATATGTTGTTATTACTTTCCAACTAATCACCTTCTTTTTTTTTTACCCTCTTCAACCTCACCCTCACCTCAAATCATCACATTTCTTCTCTCCTATACCCACCTACGTTAATGCAGTATGCACTTCTTTAAACCCGGGTTCTTCAAACTACGGGTCCCGAATTCCTCCAAACTGGGTCGCAGGCTCACAAAAATAAATAGATTAATAAAATAGAATAATGATGTTCGTGACAATAAAATAAATATGAAAATAAATATGAAGTTCAAACATGAATCCACCTAACATATTTTTATAATCGAATATTCCGAATATTCATATATTTAATTATCAATAAAACAAAATCATTGCACAGATATTAGCCTTCTTGAGAGAGAATGAGAGAGAGGGAGGGGTAGGTGAGGCAGTGTTTATAATTCTGGTTAGAATGCCTTTTAATCATAGATATTACGTTTCAGTTTCTGGCCTTGTATTTTCTTAGGTTGATAATTCTGGTCATTTGTAAAAGATCTTCTGTATGGGTCGCGAGAATGATGTCATAGTAAAAACTGGGTCACGACTGAAAAAGTTTGAAGAACCCTGCTTTAAACTATTGGTGATTCGATACCGTTCACAGTGTATGCTTCATTCATTCCTCCTGACACACGTCTTCTCTACCTGATCATTCGTTACCATCCCATATTACCTCCTATATAGCCCCGCCCACATTTCTCTCCTCCTCTCCCACTAACATCCCCCTTCCCGCCACCTGCAACTGTTGCCAGATCCGACGAGGCCCAAACCAAGTCGCTGATGGATGGGGTGTGGACCCTTGATCTGTCCGGAACTGTACCTCTGGTGGCTCTCTGCAATATGAGTCTAGGAAGTGTGTCATGAGGGTCATGGCCTGCATGTACAGTCGGCAAAAAAAGTTTCGTTACCATCCCTACGTTAATTTTAACATGGGTAGCCGGTGTTGGGTTGGTACTCTGCCTACTTGGCTGCTAAGCCTTATCATCCGAGACTGATATCGTCTTTGCCGGGCTGGACAGTACGGGCGGCGGAGGCATTGGCGGTCTGCCTTCGGATGTCGTCACTCATCAGTAGCCTAGTAGCTTTCAACGAGATAGGATGGGTGCTCGTTGCTCTTATGCACTGCTATGCCAGCTTAATAAACTTACATTATACCTGTGAAATTCTTACTCTGATGTAATGTTTTGACCATAAAATAAAACCGCCATTTAGTTCCATCCATGGAAGTGGCAAGTGCTTGGCTGAGTGTGTGTAGACGGTGAGTGACGGCCACAGGCCACAATGGCGATAATATGTGGGCCGCGGCCCGTGGCAGTCAACAAACATTGCACTCTGTTTCTTTATATCAAAAGTTTAACTAATTTTAAATTAAATTTTGAATTTTCAAGAACTCTTACTATTTAACTATTCATTATTAAACATAAGGAAATGAGTCTGAGTATTTTAGAACAAGAATAACCGTGAAATCCCAGAAAAAGTAGCACGTCATTTCTACTCCCCTGCCCAGTAGACACTGAAGAGTACATGGGTTGAGTCCCCGTTGACGGAGGTATATATAAGACACTCGCGTCACGCCAGGCCTACCACCATTACATCACAGTGTTAAAAGAATGGTAACGAAACTTTTTTTGCCGACTGTACCTCTTGTGGGTCTCTGCTATATAAGCCTAGGAAGTGTGTCAAGATGGTCATGGCCTTCATGTACAGTCGGCGGCAAAAGTCCTGTCGCCTCACCTGCTTCACCGAGACACGCAGTGTTCATGAAGTCTAGAAATACGCACGTTTTCTACACCTAACAGGACTTTTGCCGCCGGCTGTACACTCCACAAGATTTCCACCTCGACCACCCCCTCACTTGGCTTGGCTAACGTGGCAACAGCGCTTCGCTTGTGTGAGCTCCTGTGCATATATAAGACAACATTTCGAATCGGCATAGCTTCATCTTCCGTATTCGGGTCGAAGAAAGCGGGAGTGGGGGAGACAGACGGCTTGGTGGGTGGAAGGAGGAGTGGTGGTGCAGAGAAGAGGAGTCATATGTGCTAATGCACATTACAGCCATTTTAATATATATATTATCATATTAGTAATGTGTTATCCCTAAAGTAATACAAATTTTGTTTACATATATTCATTTTTGTAGACACACCTGACTACACACTTGGACACCAAACATAGTTTACTTCATCTCTCATTACAGACAACAAGCAACCTGCTCTAGCTCCTTGTTTCTCTCTCTCTTTTGCTTCTCAGTACACACACACACACTATCACTAGCACCTCGTTTCTCTCTCTCTCTCTCTCTCTCTCTCTCTCTCTCTCTCTCTCTCTCTCTCTTGCTATTCAGTATATACACACACACTATCACTCTAGCACCTTGTATCTCTCTCTCTATCTCTTGCTTCTCAGCCCCGTAAGGGGGTATTGCCTGCATTAATGATGTGGGCAATACTTTAAAGGGTTTTGCCAAAACCCTTTAAAGTATTGCCCACATCATTAATGCAGGCAATACCCCCTTACGGGGCTGAGAAGCAAGAGATAGAGAGAGAGATACAAGGTGCTAGAGTGATAGTTAAGAGGATGCAGCACATTACTTCTGATCTTGAAGAGCATGCACATTGATGCAACAGAACGACGGTGACTCAGATTACAATCAAGTGAATCGCCGGTAAGAAAATCAGCAACTGCTGAACACCATACTGGAGAAAAGTATTCCAACAGAGGCAACACAAAGGAGTTAAAACACCGCAGTAACAGTGAGTGATCTCCGAACACACGCCAATCTCTACGCATTATACCCAACTATTGGGAGATTGACCGAACATGCTTCTCAAAAGTCAGCTTGGCATCAAATGTAACTCCCAGAATAACCAAATTCTCAGACCCCTCCAATACAGTCCCATCAAGAATCAAGGGTGACGATAAAGGGTACACCGTGTGAGACCTTGAGACGACCATTGCATTAGTCTTGCCAGTATTCAACCTCATACCCCACAACCATCACTAATCCTATCCAGGTCACGATCCAATGACTGAGCAACAGAAATCCTGGCACCAGGGGTCGGCACAACAGCAATGAGAGTGGAATCATCTGCATAACCATACAGGTCATTCTCCAAGATGTTAAAGAGTTCAGAAGTATACAGTAGCAACAACAATGGCCCTAAGACACTACCTTGGGGCACCCTAGACACTAATTCTACTCTTTCACTCCACACACCATCCACAACAGCATACTGGAATCGAGCAGTGAGGAATTGCGACAAGACAGACAGGACTGAACCACCAACACCAACAGAGCGAATTCTGTAGATGATACCCAGATGGTTTACCCTATCAAACGTGGCAGAAAAGTCAAGTTGCACCAGTCTAGCCTCACGACCCAACTCCAAAACATTCTGTAGTACATGAGAGATACACTGAAGTGCTTTACACGTGCCAAGGCCACTTCGATATGCAAACTGCGAGGGTGGGAATACACCATTACGTTCCATGAAGTTACTTAAACATACAGCCACGAGCCTCTCAAACACCTTAGACAACACAGGAGTGATGGAAATCGGCCTGTAATCGCCAACTGAAGATGAAGGAATTGTTTTTTTTTTTTTTTTTTTTTAATTCATTGCGCCGTAGCGTCAGTCAATAGGCAGACAACAGTACACAAGGGTAAGCGGGACTCACGAGAACCCAATGACCACATACACACACAAGCACACACACATGCGCACACACACTCACATCACGAAAACATAACAGAATGAAGCACAAGCATACAGACAAATATTTACATTATGACCTATTTAAATCCACCAAAACGAGGGTGGCGTACCAGAAGTTCCTCCAGAACCTGGTGGTTCAGCAGGTGTCGACAAACCACATCAAGTGGCAGGCCCCGGGGAAGCAAGTGTCGGACAGTGGGGCAGGCCAGGCAATAGTGCTCTACAGTGTTAGCACGATGCGCTTGACACAAGCAACACTCAGTGAAGGGAGGCTCACCCTGCATCCCAGCAACCTGCCACGGTGGCCGGTAGCCAAGCCTCAAACGAGCAGAGACTACATTGTGCCTCCGAACCATGAGGCCTCGACGACGGTAGGAATATTTGTGATGGCAGACAGACTCATAATGTGTGATGGAGATGCTGAAGGGCCTCTCTGCATCCCTGCGTCGCCGTACAGGGAGGAGAGCGGCGGAGCGGACTTTAGAGAGGTAACATGTCAGGGAGAGAGGACGTCCAACACCACGAGGAGGCAGATGGCAGGCTTCTTTTGCGAGTCTGTCAACTGTACCATTGTGACGTAAACCTACATGGGATGGCACCCATAAAAATTTGACAGTCAAGTTACGATGACGCAATAAGGACAAAAACGATAAAATCTGCTGAACAACAGTAGAGTGTGTGGGCTGAACACTAGAGAGAGAATGAAGGGCAGGTCTGGAGTCACAAAAAAATGGCAGCATTCACTCCACGTTGACAAACAAGACTAACAGCATCCAGAATGGCATACAGTTCACACAATGTTGAGCTAGAGTGGTTACAGAGACGACGGCCAACCCAGCCCCCTGGAGGTGACTCCATGTCAGGTGAGAAAACGGCACAACCTGCTGCACCAGAAAAGCGGTTCTCGAGAGCCGTACATCGTGCCATTAGGGTAGCAACAGACTTGCGGAGGGCCAGGTCTGGAGGTGAGGCAGGGCTGGTGGGAGGAGCAGACTGGGGAGGTGGTGGTGGTGGCGGTGGTGGAGGCGAAGCAATAGTAGTGACACGAGCCTGGACCTGACGTCGAGTACATCCATGCCACACGTTAACCCCTGGCTGAAGGCATCGTGGACACTTCCATCGAGACGTATCCTCAGGAGGTGAAGGCTCAGAGGTGGAGGCAGCAGGACGTGATGGTTCGCCCCTGACAGGACACGTCTTGGAATCATGGTCGGCAGCACACCATGCACACTTCGGCCTGGCAGAACAGTACCGGGAGATATGCCCCACACCCCAGCACCTGTAGCACCAACGCTGGTCATTATGAAGTTTCCTCACCTCACACGGTGGAAGACAAGGGAGGAAATCAAAGGAAATCTCATTTGGAGGTGGATCAGGTTGACTCCAGACAGCAACAATACGGCTAATGGGGGAACCATCTTGGAAAAAACGACGGGCAAAGTACACACCAGGGTATCCCTTAGCAAGTTTCGGGTCAACATCAATAGGAAAACGGGTAAGGATGTAGCTGGGGAACTTACGAGGCCTCTCGGGTGAGTCTTGAAGAATGAGAGGCAGAGACAAAAATTCACCAGCCTTCACTCTATCAATGATATCCTGACGCTTCCTAGAGATGTAGACAAACCGGGAGGTGACAGCAGCCATCTTCACTTCAGCCAGTTCACGCTGCAGCTGGAAGGCCCTGTTGACATCAGACAACCAACACAGCTTTGTGTCCGTAGATGGGTTCCCAGAGAAGGAGAGCGTGACATAGGCATTTCTTGGGGCAAAAGCAGGAAGGTTGGACGAGGGCAAGGAGTTGGTATACAGGGAAGAAACACCACGTTGAGGCAGAGAAGGTACGTCATGCACAGCTGAAGCACCCTTGGCAGTCTTGGCAGCTGGAGGCAAACAGTCGACACCATCGGAATCCTGCAAGGAGTCGGACGAGGCATCAACAGGTCGCTTGATAGAGGTTGAGGAGGTGGATGGCTGCAACCTGAGCTACAGAGTGACCGAGGAGAGGGAGGGAGGGTTGCGAGAAGGCAGCTCAGGCCAGTGATCCTCGATAGGAGACTCATCCTCCTCCGACATGGCCAAGTCGGCCTCCAGGCAGGAAGCCACATCCGAATCCGCGCTCTCCATCAGGCCAGGCAAGGCCTAGATGGGAAGCGAACAACTGAACACACACGAACACACGAACATACACACACAGAACCACAATAAAAAAAAATAAACCACAAACAACAATACCACAAACAGCAAAACCACAAAAATAAACGAGATAGAAAATATAAACAACCCCTATAACACCACAGACACAACAACACACAAACAAGAACATTGAAACAAGACAAACAACAACACAAACAACAACACAGGCAGAGCGCCAGGAACACGTCTTCACTTCAGGAAGGTTGGGGTGAGGTCACCAGAGGAACAGCTCCGGACAGATCAAGGGTCTACACCCCATCCATCAGCGACTTGGTTTGGGCCTCGTCGGATCTGGCAACAGTTGCAGGTGGAGGGAGGGGGGATGTTGGTTTTAGAGGAGGAGAGAAATGTGGGCGGGGCTATATATGAGGTAATATGGGAGGGTAACGAATGATCAGGTAGAGAAGACGTGTGTCAGGAGGAATGAATGAAGCATACACTGTGAACAGTATTGAATCACCAATAGTTTAAAGCAGGGTTCTTCAAACTTTTTCAGTCGTGACCCAGTTTTTACTATGACATCATTCTCGCGACCCATACAGAAGATCTTTTACAAATGACCAGAATTATCAATCTAAGAAAATACAAGGCCAGAAACTGAAACGTAATATTTATGATTAAAAGTCATTCTAACCAGAATTATAAACACTGCCTCACCTACCCCTCCCTCTCTCTCTCTCATTCTCTCTCAAGAAGGCTAATATCTGTGCAATGATTTTGTTTTATTGATAATTAAATATATGAATATTCGGAATATTCGATTATAAAAATATGTTAGGTGGGTTCATGTATGAACTTCATATTTATTTTATTGTCACGAACATCATTATTCTATTTTATTAATGTATTTATTTTTGTGAGCCTGCGACCCAGTTTGGAGGATTTCGGGACCCGTAGTTTGAAGAACCCGGGTTTAAAGAAGTGCATACTGCATTAACGTAGGTGGGTATAGGAGAGAAGAAATGTGATGATTTGAGGTGAGGGTGACGGGGAAGAGGGTAAAAAAAATGAAGGTGATTAGTTGAAAAGTAATAACAAACAAATATAATTAGAATATCTGTTACATTATATCCTTCAAATAAAGGCACTGTCTTTTGTTCACCATCGTAGTGGGATAGACTACTGAATATATATTATCCTTTGGATATTAGACAGCTATCCCTGTATTCCTTTTATCCCTCGTGCTTGCCCCTTAGGGGGGTATTACCTGTAACGATGTGGGCAATACTTTCAGGGTTTTGGAGCCCCTTCGGCCCCAGCCACTAGCTTACATTTCTTCAACTGTCCCTCCTTTCTTCCTATTTCATTCTTGCTTGCTGTAACACCTCTCTATCACCTTTTCCTTGTGCTATTTGACCTCGCTGTTGCGCCACCTAATATCAATCAAATCCCTCGTGCTTGTAGTCCACCCTATTTATCACCTCCCAAGCCCAGCTGTTTTTTTTTCTTTTTTTAGGCAGAAGACGGTTTATTAATCTAACTTTTTTAATAATCCTATTTGTCAACAAATTCATTAAGTTATTTACCAGGATTTTTTCTTCTAAATATGCATTTCCTTAAAAATAATCTATGTTAAATTTGATTAGGACAGTAATGGTGATCAACGTGATGCTCGTGTATCTCTCTATAGGTTACTGAACACAGTGTTTTATGCTCAACTTCAGAATTATGTTCTCAGTATCACAATAATGGGCAAAAATAATGAAAACAATATAAAGAAATGATCTTTTATTATACGACAAATATTCAACTGACTCGGTGCTACTGTCTTAAAAATTTGAGAAAGAAAAGATAAACGGTAAGAAAGGAGGAAAGGGCAAGCGAGAGAGGGATAAGACAGTAGGGAGGATGTGTAAGGTTGCCAGTTACTTGAGAGATACTGTAATATTCATAGCCTATGCATAAAATTAGACTAAGTTTATTGAAAACGCCATATAGCGGCGTCTAATCAAATTTAACATCAATTATTTTTAAGGAAATGCATATTTAGAAGAAAAAATCCTGGTAAATAGCTTAATGAATTTGTTGACAAATAGGATTATTAAAAAGGTTAGATTAATAAACAGTCTTATGCCCAAAAAAAAGAAAAGAAAAAACAGCTGGGCTTGGGAGAAGGTGATAAATAGGGTTGACTACAAGCACGAGGAATTTGCTTGATATTAGGTGGCGCAACAGCGAGGTCAAATAGCACCAGGAAAAAGTGATAAAGAGGTGTGACAGCAAGCAAGAATGAAATAGGAAGAAAGGAGGGACAGTTGAAGAAATGTAAGCTAGTGGCTGGGGCCGAAGGGGCTCCGAAACCCTGAAAGTATTGCCCACATCATTACAAGCAATACCCCCCTACAGGGCAAGCACGAGGGATAAAAGGAATACAGGGATAGCTGTTTAATATCCAAAGGATAATATATATTCAGTGATCTATCCCACTACGATGGTGAACAAAAGACAGTGCCTTTATTTATAGGATATAATGTAACAGATATTCTAATTATATTTGTTTGTTATTACTTTTAAACTAATCACCTTCATTTTTTTTACCCTCTTCCCCGTCACCTTCGCCTCAAATAATCAAATTTCTTCTCTCCTATACCCACCTACGTTAATACAGTATGCACTTCTTTAAACCCGGGTTCTTCAAACTACGGGTCCCGAATTCCTCCAAACTGGGTCGCAGGCTCATAAAAATAAATACATGAATAAAATAGAATAATAATGTTCGTGACAATAAAATAAATATGAAGTTCATACATGAATCCACCTAACATATTTTTATAATCGAATATTCCGAATATTCATATATTTAATTATCAATAAAACAAAATCATTGCACAAATATTAGCCTTCTTGAGAGAGAATGAGAGAGAGAGAGAGAGGGAGGGGTAGGTGAGGCAGTGTTTATAATTCTGGTTAGAATTCCTTTTAATCATAAATATTACGTTTCAGTTTCTGGCCTTGAATTTTCTTAGGTTGATAATTCTGGTCATTTGTAAAAGATCTTTCTGTATGGGTCGCAAGAATGATGTCATAGTAAAAACTGGGTCACGACTGAAAAAGTTTGAAGAACCCTGCTTTATACTATTGGTGATTCGATACCGTTCACAGTGTATGCTTCATTCATTCCTCTTGACACACGTCTTCTCTACCTGATCATTCGTTACCCTCCCATGTTACCTCCTATATAGTCCCGCCCACATTTCTCTCCTCCTCTCCCACTAACATCCCCCCTCCCTCCACCTGCAACTGTTGCCAGATCCGACGAGGCCCAAACCAAGTCGCTGATGGATTGTGTGTGGACCCTTGATCTGTCTGGAGCTGTACATGCACGCCATGTCCATCTTGGCACACTTCCTGGACTCATATTGCAAAGACCCACCAGAGGTACAGTCGAGAGCTGATGGGATGGAGACACGAGCTCACTCATCATGGGGTCATTTCTACCTGACGAGTTATGGAGGGAGGGAGGAAGGGAGAGAGAGAGAGGAACAGATGGGGGGAGGTTATGGAGGGGCTGGTGGAGTGTTGCTACTTCTGACTGATATAGAACTATCGCACCATCCACTGAAAGTTTCATTCGAAGCATTCACTGGTGAGAGGGAGAAACGAGAAGGAGGAATGAAGGTGGTTGGGGATGAATGTATGAGCGACGTGAGTGAAGATATTGCAGGATGAATTGAATTAGTTGTGTATACGAATTAGACGGACATAGGGATATGTAATAACTGATTCATGTTTTCGAGTTGGATATAATATTATAACTGATATTATTTCGCCACACTAAACTCACCATTGTGAACTGTGTGAGTGTTAGCTTAAATGCTTAAAGTAATAAAAACATTGTTATCCATCGTAACATAACATTTATCAATAATTACATAACCAAATGATTAAGTTAAAGTTTACCGCAAATCCACTGTTTCTATTAAACCTGGACGAATCAAAGGTGACAAACATATATTCTCTTTGTCGGGAGAATAATATGTTACAGTTCTGCCCCTCAAAATGCATTGGTTTGCTAGATTGTCAACATTAATAATTAAGTCGTGTGGGTGAAAGCTAGACATATATACAGGGTTATTCAAAACTACATTTACAAAATGACAGGGTAAAGTCCTGACATGATGTTAAACATATTTCCATATGTATTTTTCAAAAATTTAAAAAGTTAATTACAGACATGAAAGCCAAACCCATTACCGCGGGCGAATGATCGAACACTTCTAAAATTAACTCCTCCTCCCCCCCTTACAGCACCCCGTGTTCTCTCTCGGGTAGACGAGGGAACTTAATACAACGTATGAAGCAATAAACCCTTATCGATCACGGGATTCAAACAAATCCTTAGTCTTCGAATTGATCCCAAGTATTCGTGTTTCTTGTAATGTCAGATAGGCTAAGAGAGTTTTTTTTTTTTTTTTTTTTTTTTATTAATTGCGCCGTAGCGTCAATCAACAGGCAGGCAACAATACATACGGGTAGGCGGGACCCATGAGAATACAATGACTACAACCACACATACACACGCACACACACACACACACACATCACGAAAATATAACAGAATGGAGCACAAGCATACAGACAAATATTTATATTATGACCTATTTAAATCCACCAAAACGAGGGTGGCGTACCAAAAGTTCCTCCAGAACCTGGTGGTTAAGCAGGTGTCGACAAACCACATCAAGTGGCAGGCCCCGGGGAAGCAAGTGTCGGACAGTGGGGCAGGCCAGGCAATAGTGCTCTATAGTGTTAACACGAGGCGCTTGACACAAGCGACACTCAGTAAAGGGAGGCTCACCCTGCATCCTAGCAACCTGCCACGGTGGACGGTAGCCAAGCCTCAAACGAGCAGAGACTACATTGTGCCTCCGAACCATGAGGCCTCGACGACGGTAGGAATATTTGTGATGGCAGACAGACTCGTAAAGTGTGATGGAGATGCTGAAAGGCCTCTCTGCATCCCTGCGTCGCCGTACAGGGAGGAGAGCGGCGGAGCGGACTTTAGAGAGGTAACATGTCAGGGAGAGAGGAGGTCCAACACCACGAGGAGGCAGATGGCAGGCTTCCTTTGCGAGTCTGTCAACTGTACCATTGTGACGTAAACCTACATGGGATGGCACCCATAAAAATTTGACAGTCAAGTTACGATGACGCAATAAGGACAAAAACGATAAAATCTGCTGAACAACAGTAGAGTGTGTGGGCTGAACACTAGAGAGAGAATGAAGGACAGGACTGGAGTCACAAAAAATGGCAGCATTCACTCCACGTTGACAAACAAGACTAACAGCATCCAGAATGGCATACAGTTCACACAATGTTGAGCTAGAGTGATTACAGAGACGACGGCCAACCCAGCCGCCTGGAGGTGACTCCATGTCAGATGAGAAAACGGCACAACCTGCTGCACCATCCACTTGCAATGAGCCATCAGTGTAGAGGCAGTATGGATCTGTGATGGAGGATGTCACTGTTTCTATGTGTTTCAGAGCCAACTACCGCTGTAGAGAAGGCAGTTCCGACTTGGAAGTAGGTGTGAAGCTCACATCAGGTGTTGGTAGCATCCACGGAGGGGGTCCTGCGGGGACGTCTGCCACCATTATATCTATATTAAGACTACGGATCATAGAGGAAACAGACCTTATAAGAGTACGTCCAGCAGGCAGTATGGGAGGGACCGGGTAGTTTGGTCTAAGAGAAGTCCTGACTAACTGAGAGTAATGGGGTGAAAGATGTGGGAAATGGAGGCACTTGACAGTGAAGCAAGTAACATTAGAATAAATTCTCTCCACTAACGGGGGAAGACGCAACTCACGCTGCATGTTCACTATCCTGGTCGACATTGGACAACCGAGAATTATTCTCATTGCTCTATTCTGAAATTTTTCTAAAGTTTCAAGAGTAGCCCTGGGAAGTTGAATCAGAGCAGGGGAGAGGTAATCAACAACTGAACAGATAAATGCAATATAGATAGTCCTGGCTACTGGTATGGAGATGCCCGAGGAGTTGTTAGTGAGCCATTGAAGTGGCGTAAGTCGGCGCTGGAGACGACCCAATAAGTCCTGGACAATGGGATGGTCTTGAGGTCTGGCAGGGACAATCGGCCAAATATTGACTGGCGCGCCCAGGTAGCGATACTGCGAACACATGGGAATGACAGTCCCTCTAATGGTGAACACTGGCCGAGCTTGAGGAAGGCGGCAGGTGAATATTCTGCTCTTATCTGGGGAGACAATAATGCCACAGTGAGAGGACGACACAGAGAAGGAGTCAAGAAACTGCTGGAGATCCCTTGGTGAGGTAGAATGAACACAGATATCATCAGCATAGCACGTAATTGTAGTTCCAGGTATATCAGGGAGAGAAGTGAGCAACCGATGCATCAGAATATTAAATAACAATGGGCTGAGAACACCCCCTTGAGGCGTACCAAGATAGAAACTGCGCAAAGGACTGAGCGCACCACTGAAAAACACACGGGAAGTCCTGTTACTCAGGTAGCCCCGAATCCACCGTAATAAATTACCCTTTATCCCAAAGTCAACCAGTTGATCCAAAATGACATCTCTATTAGCAACATCGAAGGCACTTCGAAGGTCAATGAAGGCCACCACACTGTCCCTGTTATGGCGAGTATACAGGTCGACTAGGCAGTGGTGTGTGCTCCGCTGGGGAAGGAAACCAAACAGCCAAGGGGAAAGGCGATCTTGCAGTCTGTACATGAGACGATTGAGTAAGATTCTCTCCATAACTTTACAAAAACAGGAAGTCAGGGAAATAGGCCTGAACTTCACAGTGCCGGGCTTAGGGATGGGTATTATTGTGCTGCTGGTCCAGGCTCGTGGTACACAACCATCACGAAGACAAAGGTTGTACAGTAGAAGTAGAGGGTTCCCAGGAACTTGTTGAAGTAGGCGCAGCACAGCATAAGTAATACCATCATCACCAGGGGAAGAAGCTCTACCCTGAGAGAGGGCACGTCGCAACTCCTCCTCAGTTATCTCCTCTGCATCATCGTCATCATCTTGCAACAGAGCAGACATTAGACGTAGCCGATGGACAGCAGCACGGGAAGTGAGTGCATCTTGTATGTGGATGGGTAGACTGGCTGAGGTAGATTGTTCTAACCAGGTATCGACAAGTTGTTGGGCATAGTCGGCAGGAATGTGATGACGAGCAGTGGCCGGTGTCTTTTTAACAACCCGACGGATGGGGTGCCACATTGAAGCCACACTTGTTTGCTGGTTGATGCTGTCCGTGAACTGCTGCCAAGACTCAGTGTGAGCACACTCCTGCAGGGCAACTAAAGCATCCCTAGACATCTGGTAACGATGGAGCAGGTCAGGGGCTGGGTTGGCTTGAAACAATAGGCCATCACGTTCAGCCTCCTCCTTTGCCTCCTGTATACGTGCATCCAGCGTCCAGGAGTGGGCAGTATGGCGATCCTGGAGGTGTGGCCGGGAGACGTATAGCCTATAAAAGTCATGAGTAGCAGATACAAGATCAGAGTACAACTGTTCAGCTGATGATATGTCAAATGTAGGGAATACATGGGCCATGAATAAGATGTAAGTCGGGCAATATTTAGGGGGCACAGCAATATGCAAACGAGTGGCTGAAGCACTTGATCCCAGCAGTTAGAGAATAATGAAACCGAAGAGCGATGTGATCAGAGAATAAGTCTGGCATGGAGGAGCACAGGACCCGAGATGCTATCAGGCCAGATGAAAGGATGTAATCCAGAGTACCTCCCCAGCAATGAGTGGCACCGCCAGTGTCCCAGCATGTCAGATGATGCTTGCGGATGTATGAAAGAAGACGAACACCATTACGATTAATAGAGCCAGAACCATCACCCAAATCAGAATGCCGAGCATTAAAATCTCCCATATAAACCATACCACGCACTGTTGGAGAAGGAAGAGCCTCAAGAGTGAGTCTAGCTGGGGCAGAATAGACATTACATAGTTGGAGTACTCCATTCCCAGGTAGAACCTCAAATAGCTGAAAGGTCATGTCAGGATCAGTGGAGGTACGGAGAAGGCGATGTGGCAAGAAGCTATGTATGTAAGTCAGGAGACCATTCCTTACAGATGAACATATGACACATAACCTGAGAGGGGAGGAGCTTGCCCAAGAGCGAGCGGCCGTCCTGGAAATGCTTCCTGGAGAAAAATAACACTGGGATGATGACGAAAAACATAGGCCTTGAGTTGAGTGAGCTTAGCATAACTGGTGATACCACATACATTCCAGGAGATGACATCCAGCCGGCAATCACTAGCGAACTCTGTATTTGGAGGTAGAAGTCCGGTGAGTGGGAGCAGATGAGCGACCTGGAGAAGAAGATGGACCAGGAGAAGGGACTGACTCGAAAAGCTTTTCAAGGCGAGATGCAACAGTATCCATCTTTTCGGTAAGGGTAGTGACAGTTGAGATGATGGCCTGCTGAGCCTCGACCAAGGTGGAGAGTTTGGAGTCATTGGCAGCCTGCGCGGCAACTAGCCCATCAATCCTGGCTTCAAGGGCAGAAAAGCGGTTCTCGAGAGCCGTACATCGTGCCAAGAGGGTAGCAACAGACTTGTGGAGGGCCAGGTCTGGAGGTGAGGCAGGGCTGGTAGGAGGAGCAGACTGGGGAGGTGGCGGTGGTGGAGGCGGAGCAATAGTAGTGACACGAGCCTGGACCTGACGTCGAGTACATCCATGCCACACGTTAACCCCTGGCTGAAGGCATCGTGGACACTTCCATCGAGACGTATCCTCAGGAGGTGAAGGCTCAGAGGTGGAGGCAGCAGGACGTGATGGTTCGCCCCTGACAGGACACGTCTTGGAATCATGGTCGGCGGCACACCATGCACACTTCGGCCTGGCAGAACAGTACCGGGAGATATGCCCAACTCCCCAGCACCTGTAGCACCAAGGCTGGTCATTATGAAGTTTCCTCACCTCACACGGTGGAAGACAAGGGAGGAAATCAAAGGAAATCTCATTTGAAGGTGGATCAGGTTGACTCCAGACAGCAACAATACGGCTAATGGGGGAACCATCTTGGAAAAAACGACGGGCAAAGTACACACCAGGGTATCCCTTAGCATGTTTCGGGTCAACATCAATAGGAAAACGGGTAAGGATGTAGCTGGGGAACTTACGAGGCCTCTCGGGTGAGTCTTGAAGAATGAGAGGCAGAGACAAAAATTCACAAGCCTTCACTCTATCAATGATATCCTGACGCTTCCTAGAGATGTAGACAAACCGGGAGGTGACAGTAGCCATCTTCACTTCAGCCAGTTCACGCTGCAGCTGGAAGGCCCTGTTGACATCAGACAACCAACGCAACTTTGTGTCCGTAGATGGGTTCCCAGAGAAGGAGAGCTTGACATAGGCATTTCTTGGGGCAAAAGCAGGAAGGTTGGACGAGGGCAAGGAGTTGGTATACAAGGAAGAAACACCACGTTGAGGCAGAGAAGGTACGTCATGCACAGCTGAAGCACCCTTGGCAGTCTTGGCAGCCGGAGGCAAACAGTCGACACCATCGGAATCCTGCAAGGAGTCGGACGAGGCATCAACGGGTCGCTAGGTAGAGGTTGATGAGGTGGAAGGCTGCAACCTGAGCTGCGGAGTGACCGAGGAGAGGGGGGGAGGGTTGCGAGAAGGCAGCTCAGGCCAGTGATCCTCGATAGGAGACTCATCCTCCTCCGACATGGCCAAGTCGGCCTCCAGGCAGGAAGCCACATCTGAATCCGCGCTCTCCATCAGGCCAGGGAAGGCCTAGATGGGAAGCAAACAGCTGAACACACACGAACACACGAACATACACACACAGAACCACAATAAAACAAATAAACCACAAACAACAATACCACAAACAGCAAAACCACAAAAAAAACGAGATATAAAATATAAACAACCCCTATAACACCACAGACACAACAACACACAAACAAGAACGTTGAAACAAGACAAACAACAACACAAACAACAACAACACAGGCAGAGCGCCAGGAACACGTCTTCACTCCAGGAAGGTTGGGGTGAGACGGTGGCTAAGAGAGTAGGAACCACTAATAGTTTCAACATAATTTTTTATTACAGGGTGTACACTAACAGTGTATTAAGTGAGTGTCACATACAACCACAACAGTAGTTTAACCAAAATCCTTTATTTTGTCACTGTTCCTTCTGCTTCTCGTAATAGTATCCCTAAAGATTTGTCCATGACTGTACCCCTATCTATTGTTTTGTTGTCGAGTTACACTTACCGAGTGATACGTGTAGATGCCAGGGCGGTACTACTAACTTATCTGACATTACAAGAAACACGAAGCCTTGGGATCGATTAAAAGCCAACGGATCTGTTTGAATCCCATGATCGATAAGGGTTTCATTGCTTCATATGTTTTAAAACTTGCCTCGTCCACTTAAGAGAGAGCAGGGGATGAGGTGGGGGGAGGAGTTAATTTTAAAGCGTTCGATCGTTCGCCCACGGTAATGGATTTGGCTTTCATGTGTGTAATTAACTTTTTAAATTTTTGAAAAATATATATGGAACTATGTTTAACATCATGTCAGGACTTTACCCTGTCATTTTGTAAATGTAGTTTTGAATAACCCTGTATAGGCCACATCTAAATTCACAATTATAAACCCTAATAATAATGGAAGACAGATATGTAATGTTTTATAGAAATGGAACTGAAATTTGTATTTCTGTATATTGTCTTTTACTTTAATGTTGTCACTATTAAGAGTTTTATAATATAAATATTGTGGCTTACAAGGTGCAGTAATATTATCATAAAGTAAGTATTAAAAGTAATAGTAAGATGGTAGTCCTCTATTGAATTAATCCTTTGTATTATTGTTTGCACTTAAATACTCGTCATTATAAATTTGTAGGGCTCGCTTCAACAGAAAAAAAAAAAAAAAACACACACACACAGCAGTGGGTAACACCCTGTAATCAACAACAATATAATAATTTAATGTTATCACTGTAGTTACTTGACGGTAGCCATTATTTTCAAGGATAAATACACACAGTATCTAGAACATTTTATTGGACGCATAATAACTTTTTGAGTCACACTAACTTTGCCATGAAGGCTGACACCTCAAAGGTTGTCAGCACTGATTATCATATGCTGCACAAACAGTAACTAGCTTTATTCTACTATGCCTACGTGTTTATTGTTTCCTTATTATTGGCAAAAATTTACTTGTAATCCAATAATACACTATATGTAACGTAGAACAAGTTATTTTATTCCCGTGTGTTAAGTTGGTAAGCCTGCGAAGGCTACAAGGTGTGGGATCAAGCTCCTTTAGTGTGTGTGTGTGTGTGTGTGTGTGTAAAGGGAACTGCGGTTCACATGACTCGAACCCTCACTTCACCAGAAATGTGCCTATATTCGGCAGGAGAGATTCTGTCTCATTCCGTTCCACAGAATATTCTTTTCCCATAAAAAATATGGATACTTGTGGTTCTCATAATTTTGTGTAATATTAATTATTGTTGACACACATTTATCATTGATTATAGCAATTTCATTAAATATGTCAAGTTTAATAGACACCCATCCCATCTGATGTCATTACAGTTCTGATATCGAACAATACTTATATATGAGAGTACTCTTATAATTATGATGACCATGCTAAAATTCAATACATAGGTTTGTTATTGTGAACTCCATCTCCATTAGTCCCTTCGCCCAAAGTCAACCATAAATCATTAAGATAAAGAAAGACCCACAGCCACGGTTATTGGCGCCTGTCTTGTTCTTTCTACCTCCACCAGCCCCTCCATACCCCCACCTTCGTCCTCTTAAACTCCTCCATAACTCGTCAGGTAGAAGCTACCCCATGATGAGTGTGCTCGTGTCTCCATCCCATCAGCTCGCGACTGTACATGCAGGTCATGATCATCTTGACACACTTCCTGGACTCATATTGCAGAGACCCACCAGAGTGGTGCAGGCATCTGAAGCGGGATTTAAGGAGTCCAAAGGTCTGCTCAATTATGACCCTTGTCTGTGTGTGGCTCCGGTTGTACCGCTCCTCTCCTCTTGTTCTGGGGTTGGCAAACGGAGTGAAGTGGTACCGTTCCAGGGGATACCTACTATCCCCTGTAAAAAGACAAAACCAATATTTAACAGCTGACCTCTTCGTAATGGCTTTTGACAAAAACCATAATTATTTTCCTTTACTCATTGGGTATAATGGATTACAAAAATGTGATCTCAATGGACGGAGTCATAGAATCATAAGAATGTACAGTATAATACCATTTTCTAAGGAGTGAGTTAAGAACGCAGATTATCTTTACTATATAGAGCCGTAGACAAGAACATATCAATGGTTCCAATGCCCGATGCTCAGGATAAGACGGCCATACATTTTCTGAGGAGTGAATTAAGAACACAGATTATCTTTACTATACAGGGTTATTCAAAACTACATTTAAAAAATGACAGGGTAAAGTCCTGACATGATGTTAAACATATTCCCATATGTATTTTTCAAAAATTTAAAAAGTTAATGACAGACATGAAAGCCAAATCCATTACCGTGGGCGAATGATCGAACACTTCTTATATTAACTCCTCCCCCCCCCCCACAGCACCCCGTGTTCTCTCTCGGGTAGACGAGGGAACTTAATTAATACAACGTATGAAGCAATAAACCCTTATCGATCACGGGTATTGTTTTGTGGTCAAGTTACACTTACCGAGTGATACGTGTAGATGCCATTACAAGAAACACGAAGCCTTGGGATCGATTAAAAGCCAACGGATCTGTTTGAATCCCATGATCGATAAGAGTTTCATTGCTTCATACGTTTTAAAACTTGCCTCGTCCACTTACGAGAGAGCAGGGGATGAGGTGGGGGTAGGTGTTAATTTTAAAGCGTTCGATCGTTCGCCCACGGCAATGGATTTGGCTTTCATGTGTGTAATTAACTTTTTACATTTTTGAAAAATATATATGGAACTATGTTAACATCATGTCAGGAATTTACCCTGTCATTTTGTAAATGTAGTTTTGAATAACCCTGTATAGAGCCGTAGACAAAAACATATCATTGGTTCCAATGCCCGATGCTCAGGATAAGACGGCCATACATTTTATATGGCTTTCATTACCCGAGCGTCGGGATCGGGACCGACGATATGTTCTTGTCTATGGCCCATAGATCTAAGATATAAATTATATATATGTATATAACATGTTCACAGAGCATTGGTTAAAAAAGAGGTCTTTATTCTGTACATATATACTATAGGCATTGTCCTGCTGACTGATTTAAGTATTAGCCAAATAACATTACTATATATAGTCGTTTTAAACTAACCTGGCCCCACGGGTGGGGTAGCAATTAGTCCTCACTGTTGCTGTTGTCACATTTCCTCTCTCCCTCTCCTGTCTATCGAATGGACTATCCGCCCGCGCTGAGGTTTTAATATCGCTTGGCTTATAATTTGAAACCTAACCATACAATTGTATTAGTTTTTTTTTCCCAATGAGTTTTCCATGAAAAGTTACTGGTAGTAGATGAAACAAGGATTAGTCTAACCGATCCTGCACCTACCCTATGACTTGAGAAATATTCCTCTCTTAAAATTGTTCTCTCTCTCTGACATTTTTTCCACACCACCACTGGGGTAAAAGTCAAGGCGCATTTTTTTTTTTTTTTTGAGGTATCCTCGTCATCGACATTATTCCGGAATTTCGTCATCTGAGTCATCAGAGACGGTAATCAGGAATGAATCCACATAATGCTCGACAGCTTTATCCTGCTTAGAATCTTGTTCTTGAAGGTGTTCAGCATGTCTTACAGCTTTCAGCCAATTTTCTGCCGTTACTTTGTTCATAGCTTCCTTCACCAATATCTTGAGATCAGCCATCTTGAAATTATTCTGCTTACCAATGTAAGCTTTCACCTGGGCCCAAATCAGCTCGATACGGTAGTACTGACAGTGGTATGGAGGTAATCATACAACCCTATGGCCTGCTTTTTCAGCAATGGTATAAATAACATACTTTTTCTTTACAGTAAATTCCTTGGTCATCTCATATAACTCTGGCTTGGACAATTCGTCACTGGGCAGAGCTCCTTGCTTGATTAGCCAATCCTTTATGTCAGCCTTTCTCCAATGTGAAGTAGGTGATTTTTCAAGTAGCGTGCTGTGATATGATGTATTGTCCATTAGGATTATTGAATTGGGAGCAATATTGTGTAATTGTTGCTTCCTAAACCACTCTTCAAATACTGCTGAGTTCATCTGGTTGTAGTAATCACCGTCATTTTTGGGTTGAAATATTAGCTCTGCATTCTCCACAAAACCAGATCTTGATCCTGCGTGGTGTATGATCAGCCGACTTCCTTTTCCTGTAAGCGGCTTGACTCCTGTTGCTTGTGGAGATTCTGTGTCGGTCCAACATTTCCCAACAGTATAATTTTGATTGGCCCATGTCTCGTCAAGGTAGACAATATTGTGGGATGACTTTCTCCACTTGGTCATTTCCCTCAAAAATCTTGTTCTAGCAGCAACCACGTCACTTCTTTCCACAAGAAATTTTCTCCCATCAACCTTTGCAAATCGGAATCCGATTTGTATCAGTATCTTGCGAAGGGAAGCGAGGCAACCACTGAACTGTATTTTTTCCACGAGTTCTTCCTTTATTTTGTATAGGGTATATATTTCCTTCCTCTCGTAGAAAGCCAGGACAATTCTTCTCAGGACTCGCTTATCAAAATTATCAAGATTTGTGACAGGAGCGGGACGAAGTATCTTCTTGAGTGAATAAGACGTAGGCTCCTCTGGTGCTTCTTCTGTATCACGTGCTTGGTTCATTGCAGAACAAATTCTTTTTACTGCCTTTTCACTCACGTTCGTCGCCTTGACTGTCCTTGCAGTTGCTCTTGAAGGTGGCAGCAATGGTCTTCTGTTGGCCTTTTCTTCCAAAAAATACTTATTTGCATTGTAAACAAGTTCTTTTGCTTGACTGTGCAGCACGCGAGAGTGAGATGCGTTGTTACCTTCCATGGCGGGAGAATGACCAGGAATGAAGGCTACTGAGTCACTGACCCAGGCTGACAGATAGCCGGATGTATGGTACAGTACAGGCAACACCGCTTGAAGTACAGACGGTGCCAAGTGTAATACATGGTATACAAAGTTCAAAATCATTGTTTTACCCCAAAAAGTCAGATATTGTTCGAAACTATGCAGCCTTATTATGAATTTATATATCACTGCTATCTTTGAAGCAGCCAGTGGTGTGAGAGAAGTCAAATTTAGGGAGAGCGAGAGAAAGAGGAAATGTGACAACAGTGCGGACTTATTGCAACCCCACTCGCGGGGCCAGATTAGTTTAAAACGACTATAGTAAAGTTTAGTGTTAGGTTATTAATGTAGGCCTACTGAATTTTCTAGTTGTTACGAACCCTTGATGTCACAGTGGTGTACACGAATTCCTGAGACTGACTGGACATTAGTGTGTGTTATTCGTATGTCATGTTTTATAGGCCTAGGCATAATTATACAATGATTCTCAATTAATTGAAGTACGCACATGATTCCCTCTTTAGAATGCCAAGGATAAACTGACTGTATCTGTGAGGGAAAATTATTCTACTGTATCTTGACTGAAGTAACCAATTGATTAAATATAACCTAACCTAATCTTTCCATTATTAATTACCACAAAAATAAATAGATAAGTAAATATATGCACAAGACATCTGTTGATAGACCTAAACCTTACCTAGTAGAAGGTAGTCTTGAAATTCCCTGCAGTGAATCGAGCCCAAAGACGACAGTTATTCCAGATGAAGGAGTCGTGGGTACTGCCAGGGTATCTCACTATAATGTCTAATTATTTTTTCACTGGTGCAAACACACTGCACATTCAGGGAGTGGTAGCCTTTCCTATTAATATACACTTGTGGATTTATATTTGGAGACTTGATAGGTATATGATTACCATCAATGGCTCCTATCACTGGGGCAAAACCATTCACTGCATGGAATCCTCTGCAGGCTCTGCCAATTTCCACAATACTGTTCGTCTCTGTTCTGAGGCCCACCTAAGAAGGTTAGGCGGGAGAGGGCCTTGCTGTGACTGTAGCAAGACGTAGGTTGCACAAGGAAATCCAGGGAGTACGAGTAACACATATAGTCGAGCGGACTGGTTTCTAATGAGCCTAGATGAACGACGTGGGGCATTGGAGGGGTTATGTACTGAGGACTGATTTTCTTCGTCCGAGCAAGGGGCCACAGGGATCTGTAAAGGGTTATCGCTGTTACTAGGAGATGGAACTGGACGAAGATGCCGACGATTCCGCCACCAGACTCTGCCACTAGGAAGGCGTACCCCGTAATTCCTGTGCCTGCCATGGCCCATTACTTTCCCAACCTTGTCCCAGCAGTGTGAAGTGGAGTCCTGGATCCTCACACGTTGTCCAACACACAACCTGGGAAGGGGGCGGGCTTGCTCGTCATACTGACGTTGGACCTGGTCAGCACGGGCGGCAACTCTGCGGTCATAATCCTCAGTTCTGGTCTGCCACTCCCGGGAGAAGGACTCTGGGTGGGCCGGGAGGCATGTGCGTAGGGGCTGACCATATAGAACTTGTGCGGGGGAACGTCCAGCAGGTGTAGGGGTGTTGCGTAACTCCAATAGGTCTCTGTCGAACTCCTCGCAGTCAATGTTTCCTGTAGGCGCTGTCTTGAGTATCAGGTGCTTAACTCATTTGACTGCTGCCTCGGCATGACCATTAGACTGGGGGTAATGTGGTGAGGTTACTGCGTGATGGACGCCCCAGCGTTCTGTGAAGCTCTTGAAGTCATTGATGGTGAAGGGAGGTCCGCCGTCAGTTCGCAATCGTAAGGGGACTCCAACTTCACGGAAGTAGCGGCAAAACATCCAGATCACTCTGGTGGATGTAGTATCCTGGCCGCATGGGACAACCACAGGCCATCCAGAGAGTCTGTCTGCGATTACCAGGAATGACTTCCCCGCCACCTGGAAGAAGTCGGCAGACACGGACTCAAAGGGCCTTGTAGGATGATCGTCACATCTGATGGGTTCCTGTTGCTGGCTCGGTTGCAGACGTTGACATGACTCACAAGCTTCGACTGTATTCTTGATGTCGGAGTCAATGCCAGGCCAGAAGACAGTCTGCCTAGCTCTTTGCTTGGTGGCTTCTACTCCTCGGTGGCTGTCGTGGAGGCAGGCTAGGGTTCGTCTTCATAGGGCGGCAGGAACAACAATCCTCTGACCATACAGCACCAGCTCTCCATCAGCGTAGAGACTGTCCCGTAGCTTCCAGTATGGGAGGACGTCGTTGTGTAGGCCATAACGGTTAGAGGGGAACCCAGAGGACACGCAGGCCAGAAGGCGACCATAAGGAAGGTCCGCACTTGCTGCTTCCCTGAGCTCCTGGAGGGTCCTATCGGCGTCTACTGTTGTCGATGGTTGGTCCTCGGAGGTGATATTGGTGGCACTGGTGATGATTCTGACGTGTGCCGCAGCCTCGCTACACTCGGTCTCGTCCTGTGACGTGGGGCGGCTGACTGGGACTCGTGAAAGTGCGTCGGGAATACACAGCTGCTTCCCTGCACGCCACACTGCTGTAAAGATGTATTGCGAAACCTTCTCCTTCAGCCGTTGGAGGCGGGGGATCTCGACTGCATCTAAGGTGTAAGAATTTAGGATAGGAATGAGCGGGCGGTGGTCAGTCATCAGTGTGAAGTTTAGCAGACCGCGCAGGTAGAGTCTGCACTTGGACATGGCCCAGGTGACAGCTAGCATCTCCAATTCAATGGTGGCATAGCGTGTCTCAGCATCTGTTAAGAATCTTGATCCACACTGAACAAGACGCATCTGTCCCTGGCCGTGGTCCTGTAGGAGGGCATAACCAATCCCATACAAGCGTGAGGCATCTGTCTGTAGAACCACTGGTAATGACAGTTCAAAGGGTGCTAGTACAGGTGGCGATGTCAGAGCTTGCTTGACACCCTCGAAGGCCTTGTCATGGTCTGGGGTCCATACGAAAGAGCGCCTGGGGCTCATTAGAGGACGAAGTGGCTGAGCCTTGGCTGCTATATCTGGGGTGAACTCCGTCAGTTGGTTCACTAGGCCCATGAAGGAGCGAAGATCAGTCAGGTTAGTTGGCTTTGAGAAGTCTCGTATTGATGTAACCTTGTCTTCGTCTGCAGAGATGCCTTCCTCTGAAATTTGGTATCCACAGAAGTTGACACTAGCGGCGGCCACCACAAACTTTTCCTTGTTGAGTGTGATGCCATGGGTGCGACACCTAGTCAACATCTGGTTAATTCGTCCTATGTGCGTGGGTAAGTCCTTGTCGTGTAAGAGAATGTCGTCCACCACTTTAGAACAGTTGGTGATACCCTGGAGAGCCATGTCGCCACGCAGGCAATAGGCATTGCCTGTGGCTGCGAAGCCCATTGGTCCTCTGCGATGCTTGTATCTCCCATATGGCGTGATGAAGGTGGTAAGGTGCTGGTCCTCCTCTGCGAGTTCCATCTGCCAATACCCATGCAAGGCATCCGCTGTCGTGAAATATCTCGCTGAAGGAGTGACACTACGGACTGCTGCAAAGGGCGTAGGTGAAGGATGGGTGGGGCGAGATACTTGGGAGTTGAGTTTGGTCAAATCCACTGTGATGCGTACGCCGTTGTTCCTAGGAACCAAGACCATTGGGTGGCACCACTCTGACGGCTCATCCCCAACAGGCGCGATGATTCCTTGCTGTACCATGGAGTCAATTTCCGTCTTCACCTGATTCTGAAAAGCGAAGGGTATTGGCCTGGGTGTGTGGATGGCAAAGGGAACAGCGTCGTCCTTGAGGTGGATCTTCATGGGTTGTCCTGCCATCTTCTTCAGTGGAGCTGTCTTGAGTTCCTCCTTGGAGACCAACACGTCGCTGAACTCACGTATGAAGTAGTCCCGTGCAGCTGAAGGGGTTGCAGTTGCAGGGAGGGGTAGTTCGGTGCATCTGTTGAAATGCTTCACAGTGAGGATAGGTTTTGGAAAGTCAGGCGAAATTATGGCCAACTCCTGACAACGACCATATGAAAAGAGTGGGACCTGTACTCCCTCATGTACCTGTATATTGGCAATGCAAGACCTGTTGCCAAGTTTCAAGGTGGCATGTAAACATCCCTAAGCAGGTGCCATCTGCGATCCATCAGCTGTGAGCGTGTCCGTCAAAGGAGGGGGTAGTAAGCTGTCCTTGTGTATCTCCAACATCTCTAGGTGCCTGGTGCCAAGTACTGTAACATCTGCGCCTGTGTCTGGGAGCATCTGTAACCTCGAAGTCTTGTTATCATAACAAAGTTGCACGTTGACAGGCTTCGGAGACTTGTTGTGGGCATTCCCCACACGTCGACAGTTGGCCTTCTTCTTGCTGGGAGAAGGGGGAGTTTTATCTGAACCTGAAGTGTTGTATTGTCCTTTGCTCATCCTGTTGGCTGACCTGCAACACTTCTCAAAGTGTCCTGTTCTACTCCAAGCTCTACACGGCACATCGTTAGCTGGGCACTTAGGGGCGCGGGCCCAATGTCCTTGACGTCCGCAGTTGGAGCAGGTACTGACAGCAGCTGGGCACAACCCAGAACCATGCTGGCGGCGACAGGACTGACAGGAATTGGTGGGTGATGTGTTATGAGTGTAAGTCTGTTGTGAAGAGGCCTTCTTCTCACGTCGTTGATTCTTCTTGTAGGTAGAGACGGCCTTCACCTGGCTTGGCAAGGCATGTATGGCAGATGCTGTCATCTTGGTAGCCTCGTATGCCCTGCAACAATTCACAAACTCCTGCAGCGTAGATCCTGCGTTAAGGGAGATGAGGCGTTGCACCAGTTCTTCATCCTTTACACCCATTAATAACACCATCTTCAACTGTGTCTCGGCACACGTGACAGGGTCGCCAGTACACAAGTCTACTTCCTCTGCTCGGTTCCTCAGTCTGACGTAGAACTCACTGAAGGTCTCACCGTCTGCTTGTTTGCACCTAAGCAGTTCACGACTGCGGAGAGCTTCATTCCACAAACCTTTGAAGTGCTCTTGCAGACAGTCTAATACCTTCTCAACAGACAGGTGTGTGTCAGGAGGAATACCCAGTGTGTGCTCCAAAATCCTCTGCACGTCTAGGGAAACACACGTCCTGAGTTGTATTAGCTGCTTCTCGTGGGTCATCTTTTTGAGGTCGATCATCGGGGCGTAGTCCTGCCATCTGCAACGCCACTGCCTGTACACCTGGACAGATGCGTCTGCCTGCAACGGTGGGGGGTTGGGTACCGTAGGTTTGCTGGTTGAGTTGCCTGCTGTGGTGTTAGGGGGTGGAGGAGACCTGGAGACATAGGATCTGGTATCGTTGTAATTAGACAGGTTAGGTGTAGGAGAAAGACAAACAGGTGTAGACTGGTTGGGCTGCAGGCTGTATGGGGCTGCATGATGTGTCTGCTGTGCTGAGAGCAGGTTCATCATAGCTATAAACCTGTCATTGTCTTCTTTTCTATGCTGTTCCTGTTGATCCCGGCGATCCTCTTCTCTGCGTCATCTGTCCTCTTCCCTTCGTCGTAGCTCCTCTTCTCTGATGCGTGATTCTTGTGAGAACTTGATTAGTTGCAAGATATCCCCTCTGCTGTCGTGCAAAGGCGGAGGTGTATGTGGGGCGAGCGGGGGTGGTAGTGGTGGGAGGTGTACTGCCTGTGTGTCACTTTCTTCACTCCCCTCATTTTCATACCACGAAATTAAGTCCTTTTGCTGTGACATGGTTTGTGGTATATCCTCTGGTTCATGTTAAGAAGAGCAGTACACTGTAGTGCTTATTTTCTGTGCAGTTGTTACCCTAGTCACTAAAAAACCCGAGAGAGAAGTGGGTTGTAAGTAGTTTCTAGTCTGTGCGTGTGTGGGAAGGTACGTGTGTGTGTGTGCGTGTGGCGGGGTGGTGGTGGGCGTAGCCTACAGTCCGGACCGCCGCAGCTGCACAGCCACACTCACTCAGTGCCCAACCAGCTGTCGTAGTGGGAGGATGCGTGTCTTGCTCACGTCCTCCTTTCTGGCTGGAAATGATCCCCGCTTATGAAAAACGTAATGTACACGAGAAATAATGGGGGAGGGGCACTGATCACTTCACAACACTGCACAAGCACTAAACACTGTATCGAGCACTGCACTGTAATTCCTTCCCTGGTCCTTGGTACCCACTGCGCCATGTTCGTCTCTGTTCTGAGGCCCACCTAAGAAGGTTAGGTGGGAGAGGGCCTTGCTGTAACTGTAGCAAGACGTAGGTTGCACAAGGAAATCCAGGGAGTACGAGTAACACATATATTAGGAGTAGGACAGTGTTACAACACGAGTACAAGAAATATACAGAGAAAGGCGTCACTGTAAAGTAAGTGACCGCCTAGGGCTAAGCTCTGTGTACCAACACTCTCGGTGATGTATTCTTCCGCCGGAAGGCCGGAAGTAGGGAATAGTTGCCAGCACTCGCTACATAGTATGAATGTAGAGTTGGTGAATGTATATATGTGTGACTGGCATGTTTACTGTGTCGTGTGATATGTATACGTGTAGGTGCATGTCTTGTTTATACATCCTGTATTATATATCCACAAATACCTGAGGGCATTTTTACTTCTACCCTTGCCTTCTCAGCCAACAAATTTACTACAGAGTTTACCACTCTACTCACACTTGCCTGAGTCACTCCAGCAGAGTCTCCAATCACACTTCGAAAGGTTCCACTAGCTAGTACTCTTAGAGTTACTAACACTTGCGTGTGTGTTGGAATAGCATGAGATCTCCTCGTGTGTCAACGAACATATGGGTCAACTTCCTGGCACAAGTTTAAGATTTCATGCCGAGGAAATCTATAATAACGAAGTAAGTGTTCTTCACTAACATGTGGTGGGTCCAATGGATCCCTGTACACTCTTTCCCTCCATAGGCGATGCCTATTCTCATAAGCAAACCACAGTTACATCACGTTTAGCACTCAGAGTTCAGTTCAGTTCAGTTCAGCTCTATGGTGTTTTGGTGTCTTAACTTCACTTAAGACAGCTCTGAGGCTCTCCTAAATCTACGTGCCTTAAGTCCTCACAAGATGGCTGCCCACAGTGCCGAAATTGTTTTGAGTATGATGTCTTAATGTTTTCAGTATGTGGACCTAACTCGCCTGAGGAAGTTAGGACATCCCAAATGAGATGGGATGTCCCAAGTTGCTTTGAGTATCCGGCCCCAACTGTTAGTGGCCCGTGACTCTTGCGAGGCCCCGAGATTAGCGAGTGTCACACTAGATGAGACAGGTGCTCGGGGAGGAGGCTTGTAGTGTGCGAGGGAACACCCTCTCCTATGCATGTGGAGGAGGCTGGCCTTCTCCACAAAATATGATTTTATGATATTTATGGTTTTTTAGATGATTTTATGTCGACGGGTTATATTAGCGATAATGTGCTTTTTGGTGTGTGTGTCTTTTAATCATAGTGCCAATCCCTTTCGGTTGTTGATGTTTTATTAATTATGTAGATGACAATTTTATGTTGGGCGGGTATATGACCTTAGCTGTTGCGCTGCCAGATGCTTAATTGCATCTAAATTAATCAATCAATCATATTTAGTACAGCAGGGATGTATACAACACCTCAGTGTAACCACATATTTACTGTCCACACAGAACTGTTAGTCGAATCCGACTCCGACCACAGATGTTTCATAATTACGACTTCGATGCCAACTATGCCTCCAACTCAATTAATAATAATAATATTTCTTCATAGATTTACTCATACATATCATTACCTGATGTAATATTTATATAAATTTTACCGACTCTGAAGCCAACCCAAAACTTTAATATCCATAGCTCCATGGCTCTTTATTTCAGTATATATTAAGATGAGAGTTTCAGACAAGCTGGTTGTAACATTTAATACTCTTATGAATTATTATTCTTTGGCATGTAAGGTTAAATTAATTAATCAAATTGACTAACAATCTTTATAGTGATAACTGAACACACAATCATACTTTTGGGGTTGACATATAGGGCACCTCCCTCTTGTGGTCTGTCACTGAACGCCTCATTACCTATTAACAAAATATATCACTGTTAGTATGGCTACCGTGTCAATATTACTGAGAGAGCAATAAATATTTTCGTACCGGCAGACGTAAACCGAAATTATTATGAGGTGATAATGATATTATTTTGACACGGTTTTCAGCGTTAGATAAACGCATATATAACAACAGATAATATGCAATGTCATGGCTTTATACCAAACCTGATAATGTGTGTGTATGTGTGGGTGTACTGAGAAGCAAGATTGATTGATTGATTGATATTTGGAGCCGCAACAATTAGGTCATATAGCGCTAGAAAAAGGTGATAGAGAGGTGTGAGAGCAATCAGGAAGGAAATAGAAAGAAATGAGGGACAGTTAAAGAACTAAAAGATAGTGGCTGGAGCCGAAGGGGCGCCAAGGTGCTAGAGGGATAGTGTGTGTGTGTGTGTAGACTGAATAGCAAGAGAGAGAGAGAAAAAAACGAGGTGCTAGAGTGATAGTGTGTGTGTGTGTGTACTGAGAGAGAGAGAGAGAGAGAGAGAGAGAGAGAGAGAGAGAGAGAGAGAAACGAGGAGCTAGAGCAGGTTGCTTGTTGTCTGTAATGAGAGATGAAGTAAACTATGTTTGGTGTCCAAGTGTGTAGTCAGGTGTGTCTACAAAAATGAATATGTGTAAATAAATTTTGTATTACTTGGGGGATAACACATTACTAATATGATAATAAATATATTAAAATGGCTGTAATGTTGAATTAGCACACGTGACTCCTCGGGAGGACCGGCCATCTTTGTTGTGGTTGAGCCGCACCTGTGAGAGCTCCGTAACTTCTGCTGTTTCTGGGAGATATACGGTGTTTTCGTCATTCTCTATTGGTTGGGAGTTACAGTAGGACTCAGTGGACAGTGCAGTGCCATCAGTGTATTTTTGAGGTTTTGGACTTAGTCGGTATTTTTTATTAAAAATCTTGGTGGCTTGGTGGTGCCCCCCTGGTCGAGTTTCCTCAGATCTGCGCATGCGTGGTGAGAGGGGTGTGACGTAGAGGGGTCGACGTCATGGCTGTGTCATTCTCAGCATTCTGCCAGTGACTCAGTGATTCGAACATTGTCAGCTGATAGGAGGGATGGAGTATTCAGGGCCAAGAAGTCTGACTGACATTGAAGCGGATTTGGCCTTAAGTGACGAAGACGACGTCTCACATCAGCACTGGCCTGAACTTGTCCCTCACAACCATCGCAAGAGGCCACCTGTACCTGATGCTGCACCTCGCGCCATGGACCACGCCCCTATCATCACCAAGAGACGAATGGAACCTGATTCGGATACTAACAGTGACCCAGTATCTCCTGCTGCAAAGAGGCCACCTGTATCTGATGCTGCAAAAACTAGTAGGTGTAATGAAGCTGCTACAGTACATGAAGCTCCTGACCCTTCCCTGCCTCGACTCATTAACCTGACTGAACCTTCTGTGGCTGTACCTCTTATTCCTGCATTTGCACCCCGTGAGGAATATGTCAAGCTTGTCTTTAGGGACAATCCAGGGGTAGAAGTGAAGCTTCGATGGCTATCTGAGGTCACGAAAATGTTCACCCTGAATCGTGAGTTGGCTGAAGTCAAGATGTCTGCAGTCACCTCTCGATTTGTGTATATTGCTAGACGTCGTCAGGATGTTATTGATGGGGTGAAGGGTGGTGAGGTATTGTCTCTCTCACTTGACATTCAGGACTCCTTAGAAAGACCTCGTAAGTTCCCTCAATACCTCGTCACTCGGTACCCCGTTGGTGTTGACCCTTCATTAGCAAAGGAACTGCCAGGTGTCTACCATGTAAGACGTTTTCTACAGGACAGAAAACCTATTAACCGTGTTGTTCATTCCTTCCTTGTTTACCATCATGTGACCTACGTAGAATGCCTGACGAAAAGCCGTGGTGCTTCAAATGCTGGGGTATCGGTCACATTTCACGGTACTGTTCTGGCCGTGAAAAGTGTGTGTTTTGTGCTGCGGAACATGACACTCGTTCTTGCCCTCATCGCCGTCCTGCACCACCCACAGCGGCATCGTCATCGGACTCGCAACCTCCGCCTGCACCCGACACTTCACAGTGGAAGTGCCCGCGGTGTCATGAGCCTGGAGTCAACGTGTGGCATGGTTATACCAGACGCTCACGCCCTGCATCAAACCAGTATGTTGTACAGCCACAGTCACTGCCACCACCCCCACCCACCGTTGCTGCCTCCTCGCAAGTGTCTACACTTCGTGATGCTGTAGAATCCCTCAAGTCTCGGTGTGCCTTACTTACATCACATTTTGAAGCCATTGAATCTCGTTTAGACAGCATTGAGACTCAATTCAATAGTCTTGTATCCTCTTTTGACAACCTAACTACTAGGTTTGCCACTAATGACACCACATTACAGTCTCTCGTTGAAGCTCAGCAGGTTGTCATCACATCAGTCACCACGCTCACTGAGAAACTTGACTCTCTCGCTACTCGTCTCGAGAAAGTTACCAAACCCCCTGACACCAGTGCCTCCTCGTCTGGTCACCGTTCTTCCAAGGGAAATGTTCGATAATCAAGTGAAGCTACATGTAATCTCGTGGAATGCCTGTGGTATTACAAATTGGGCAAAACTAACTGCACTCAAGGGATATGTACATAGTCATCATCCAGACGTTATTCTCATTCAAGAAACTTTTGTTGGTAATGCTCTGCCCAGGGAAGAGGCCCCCTCACTCAATGGCTATGTGCCCTATGTCCATCTAGTAGGACACGGTCTCATCACCTACATACATACTTCCATCCAGCATCGACTGCTCCCAAATTCTGAAGATGATGATACAACCTTTCAACTCCTTGAGATTACTGTTGGCGGAGGCACTATACGACTGTGCAATGTGTATGCTGCACCAGGCAGAATAAATTCAGCCAATCTTCCAGCTCCCACGATCCGTGGCATGGTTTACATGGGAGATTTTAATGCCCGTCATCCAGGTTTGGGAGATCTTACTGGCACTGTGAATCGCAATGGGACTCAACTCCTGGAGTATATTCGTCGAAATCAACTGACTCGCTGGGACACTGCCGGTGCTATGCATGCTCGAGGTGGTACTCTGGATCACATTTTGACATGCGGATTTGTACCTTCTCAAGTCAAGTGTACAACTGTTCCAACACTTTTCTCTGACCATGTTGGTCTCAGCATCCATTATTCTCTTCCCGCTGCACCTACTCCAATACACAAACGCACTCGCATTGCAATTCCACCTAAATACCACCCTACCTATATCTCATATATGACTAACCTTTTTCCCACGTTTGACCTCCACTGCCCTGAGAAACTTTACTCCTCACTTGTCGGTGCCACACGTGCCTTCTATACCCGATACATCAGCAAGCCACATATCAGGCGTCGTGCTGCTGCCATGACACTGGATAATCGAATTTCTCAGGCAGAGAGGAAGGCGATGGAAGACAGCCTTGCCTTCATGAGATGACCAGGTCCTGAGACTCTGCACCAGTATCAACTATCAAGAGATGATCTAGTTGCTTTACAACGCTGTGTTCAAACGGATTCATGGCACAAATTGACTGATAGCATTAACCATCAAACAAGCGTTGGTTCCATGTGGCATCTCATCAACAAGATTGTGAAGAAGAAACCCCCAAGTGTCCTTCACCACAGCGCTGCTCAGTACGCACAGGATCTTATTAACGAGTGGTCATCACAGTCACGAGCCATCAACCTCTCTGCTCATATACAAGACGCTCTCTCTACCCAAGAAAACTACCGAGCACTTCGGCTCAGTTCCACCTTACTGAGCACTGATGAAGAGGACGATGTAGCCATATCTGAGGACGAGCTACGACGTGCCCTCGCAAAGAATAAGGAGTCAGCTCCTGGTGATGATGGAATTACTTATGCAGCTCTCCGCACACTCCTAAAAGTACCTAGCAATCCTCTCCTTCAGCTCTACAACCTATGCTTTCGCATGGGATACGTGCCACAAGCATGGACCCACAGTACAATTGTGCCCATCCCCAAGCCTGGCACCGACAAATTCCGACCCATCTCCCTCACCTCCTGTTTCTGCAAAGTGTTTGAACTCATTCTCCTCTCACGACTCATGTTCCGGCTACAAGACAAGCTTTCGTCTAGCTAATATGGTTTCCTACCCCAACGGGGAACACACCATTGCCTCATGGAGCTCTACACTCGTCTCTCCCCAACCAGTGTTGTCGCTTTCATTGATTTGAAGAGTGCATTCGATGTCGCCAATAGAGACATCATTCTAGACCAACTCATTGCTTTTGGCGTAAAAGGAAACCTTCTGAGATGGATACGTGGTTACCTACGAAACAGAATCTCTCGTGTACTGTTCAAGGGAGCATTGAACACCGCCAAGGAATTTGAACTTGGTACTCTGCAAGGTGGAGTCCTTAGTCCCTTTTTGTTTAATATTCTCGTTCATCGCCTTCTCTCCCTACTTCCTGATGCTGTTGACACAACCATCACTTGCTACGCAGACGATATATGCATTCACTCAAAATCTCCCGACCACTTGCAACGTTTCCTTCACTCCTTCCATGAATCAGCATCCTCTTGTGGCCTCATCATTTCCCCAGATAAGAGTAGGATTTTCTCCCCCCATTCAGCGAGGAATCTGCCAGAATTTAACGTGGGAAATAACGTCATACCTCTGTGCACACAGTATCTTTACTTGGGAGCTCCAGTGCGGATAACACCTGCCGTCCCAGCAAGACAGCGAGTACATCCCATTGTTCAAGATCTGCTGGCCCGGCTGCAGCGACGTCTGACTCCTCTCAAATGGCTAATTAATTATTCTGCCGGAGTATCTATCCCAGTCGCCAGAACCATATACATTGCCCTTATCCGCTCAGTGGTTGATTATCTTTCCCCTGCACTATGTCAACTCTCCAGAACAACCTTACAGCCTCTTGAAAAATTCCAGAACCAAGCAATGAGACTCATCCTGGGCTGCTCCGCCTCCACCAGGATTGTCAACATGCAACATGAACTCCGTCTACCAACACTTGTTGAGAGAATATACTCCAATGTCACCTACTTCAGCATAAAATGCCTGTATTACCCTCACCTTTCTCATCACTACTCTCACACTATTAGGACTTCTCTGGATTTAGCTGCTCCTCGTCCACTACTACGCCCAGGTGGACGCACACTAGTCAGTAACATCTGTTCAAGCATTCGAAGGCTTAACATCAACATTGTGGCAGAAGATGTGGACCATGGCCTTGCACCCTGGCAGACTCCTGTGCCAACAGTCTCCTACACTCCAGCCTCCAAGACTGACTTGCCTCAGCTTCAACGGCAACGTGCATTAGAGACCATCGCCAGACTATCCTCTTCCCTCCGTATAGCCCACCATCTCTACACTGACGGCTCCCTGCAGGGGAACGGCAGTGCTGGATGTGCTGTTTTCTCCCCCAACTTAGAACCCCCGCGAGAGGGCTGGACAGATCGCCACCTCCCAGAGTCGTCAAGTTCTACGTGTTGTGAGCTAAATGGACTTCTAGATGCAGTTACTTTGCTTACACGGACTGGAATCAATGGCTTGATCATCTGTGACTCGCAGCTAGCACTCCGAGCCCTCTTATCTCACAAGCCAGCATACCAACACCTGATTACACAAATTCTTCGGCAAGTAGCCACAGCCAACGCAAGCTCACTGGTGGTACACTTCCTGTGGATTCCCTCTCATGTAGGACTCCTGGCTAACAACACTGCTGACCGTCTCGCAAAGGCTGCCTGCCATCTGGATCCGCCGGATGCTGATGCTCCCACTGCATCTGTCCTGTGTTGCAAGAAGATGGTACTTCAGGCTGCCCGCTCTCCCACCCGCCGTCGTAGTGATGCTGAGAGGACCACCAGTGTATCAATACAGCACTATGACCACTTCATCCCTCATCCACACAAGTATCGCCGCAGTGGACTCATGGTTCGCCAAAATAACGTGGTGTGTGCCCGTCTTCGACTGGATTGGTGACCAGTTTGGCAGGTGGCTGAGCAGGATGGTGTACCTCACTTCTCCTCATGTAGGTTGTGTGATGCGCCCAATGGTAACACTCTAAATCACTATTGCCTGGATTGTCCACTTGTTATTGACTTATTACCACAGAGAGTCACATTAGTTGATACTTGTAAACAATTGTTGACGGACAGTGATTTGCTAGATGTAATTCTCATGCGTCATCCTCACTTTGGTGGATTTTGAATTACTTTGTGTGTGCTGTGGACCTTAGAACTCTTTATGTTCACAAATATAGAACCTTTTATCGGAGTCTTTAGGTTTTAATTGTCAGTTTCTCCCATGATTTTCATTTCCCCATAAACATACATTAAAATATAACAAATGAATTAATATATATACAATGACACTCCTATGTCTTTTAATTTTGTTTAAATGTTACTAAAGGCTTTCATATTATGGTAATGTGTTAGATTTTAGGTGTTACAATCTCAAAAGTCCTATCCAGTATATGATAAGTGTATTTCACTGGCTGACATAGTAATACTGTATATGATAAGTATATTTCACTGGCTGACATAGTAATACTGTATATGATAAGTATATTTCACTGGCTGACATAGTAATACTGTATATGATAAGTATATTTCACTGGCTGACATAGTAATACTGTATATGATAAGTGTATTTCACTGGCTGACATAGTAATACTGTATATGATAAGTATATTTCACTGGCTGACATAGTAATACTGTATATGATAAGTGTATTTCACTGGCTGACATAGTAATACTGTATATGATAAGTATATTTCACTGGCTGACATAGTAATACTGTATATGATAAGTGTATTTCACTGGCTGACATAGTAATACTGTATATGATAAGTATATTTCACTGGCTGACATAATAATACTGTATATGATAAGTATATTTCACTGGCTGACATAATAATAATGTATATGATAAGTATATTTCACTGGCTGACATAATATTATTGTCACCTTTATGCATAACTTCACTATAACAATGTCCCATCCAATACTGTTTATCATAAGTATATTTCACTGGCTAACATAATAATATTGTACTGTATATAAGTGTATTTCACTGGCTGACATAATAATTTTGTATTATATATAAGTGCATTTCATTGGCTGATTTAATAATATTGTACTGTATAATTATGAAGAGTGTATTTCACTGGGTGACATTACAACAATGTATAGGATGAGTGTATTTCTCTGGATGACATTACAACAATGTATAGGATGAGTGTATTTCTCTGGATGACATTACAACAATGTATAGGATGAGTGTATTTCTCTGGATGACATTACAACAATGTATAGGATGAGTGTATTTCTCTGGATGATATTACAACAATGTATAGGATGAGTGTATTTCTCTGGATGACATTACAACAATGTATAGGATGAGTGTATTTCTCTGGATGACATTACAACAATGTATAGGATGAGTGTATTTCACTGGATGACTTAAAAACATTGTAGTGTATATGATGAGTGTATATCACTGGCTGACATAATAATATTGTACTGTATATAATGAGTGTATTTCACAGGCTGTCATAATAATATTAATTGTCACCATTATGCATAACAGTTTGTAGATTAAATATTGTATTATGTTTGCCGCCTTGAGCGCAATAAATTAATAAAAACAAAACGTGACTCCTCTACTCTGCACCACCAACCTTCCTTCCACCCACCAAGCCGTCTGTCTCCACCCCCCCCCCCCTTCTCTGACCCGAATACGGAAGATGAAGCTTTGTCGATTCGAAATGTTGTCTTGTATATGCACAGGAGCTCACACAAGCGAATCGCTGTTGCCACGTTAGCCAAGCCAAGTGAAGGGGTGGTCCAGGTGGAAATCTTGTAGAGTGTATAAGTGCAGCCATTTATACACACAGAGAACTCCAATGATGTTGTCTGTGGGGCAAGGTTAGTAGAACATGGGATTATTATACTTTGGCAATAGGTGTAGAGGACTTATGCCTCACAACTTTAATTAAGGGGATAATATATATACTATATAATGTACTATCCTTCTTTGCTTTTATGTGACCAATTAAACACAAGCTTAACTCAAATCCATAATAAACAAATAGGTAAGTGATGACTTCTGTCTGGAGCTGTGGGGCAGTACGTCCACTCTCTGTGACTGACTCTGTGTGAACAGTACTAATCGTCTGTACTATTGCTGAAGACCACCTCCACTGGTCATAGCATAATGGAGCAGAATTTTGTTGTACTTTTTACTGAATTATGTATGCTATATGTTTCACTAAAGCAGCTTTATATTATACAGTGCTGTGGGCCTAAAGGAGAATGATGGAAGAGAGGATGAACAAGAGAAAAATTTTGTGGTCCTTGACGAGCAAAATCATGTACAGCTGGTCACACTCCCGTGAGGCCCACCCAGCATTTTCAACGTTGGCCGAGATATTAACTCCGAAGCACTAGTTGTGAGCTCTGCTCGCTCGAACCATTCACTGGTGGGAGGGATTTGAGGAGGGTAGGGGGGTGCCTATACATGAGAAGTGAGAAACTATTCTTGGGGAGGTGAAAAATGAGTGAAAACTTTAATAATAGTATGAAAATACACCCGGTTATCAATGATTTATATACTGACATTCGTGTTAATTATTAACATAATTAAAATAAGAGCAACTTTTTAATATTATGATGTAACACTAAAACAACTGAGGTAACATTATTGTATACTTTATTCGTATAGTATTCAATGGTTATCATCAAGCAATAAACCCTGAAAAATACTTACATAATAACTGAATAAGAATCATGAACCAGAATACTCTTTATTAATTAAATGAAGCAAATGTGAATATCTTTATATTACATGTGTCAAGTGTTGATAACAATAACACACTTCCATTTCCCCCATATCTACCTTGTACTCGTGGGGTCGTCCAAGCTCAGCCTCAGCTTCTCTCGGAAATACCTGCTGGAAACTCTCACTTACTCTCGGGCTAGTATTACTTACTACCCTGATGTAGACCTCTGGTTTCAGCCAACTTACCACCGTTGCTCTAAAAAACCACTCTAATCTTCCTGGGGAATTAAGCTAGTTACTCAAGGTTTAGAGTAAACTCGTGGACTTGTCTCAATTTACTGAAGTATATCAGGTACAGGTTACAGGTTATATAGACAACTCGTGTCTCTCTAAGACAAGGTAGGTGAACCTGTTGTCGCCAGAGCAGGGCGTGTAATGCGCCTTTCCTCTGTCACACTCCTCGCTCGTGGCATACACTGCCACGCCCTTGCTTAGATGATAGATTGCAATGCTGATATTTACAATGCTAAGCTTACATATGAAATATAGATAAGTTAGATACAAGTTTATATAAGAATAATGTGAGTAAATATATATTGTCCCTTTCTCTACATACAAGATGACAATATGGAGTTGATAATAGTATAGAGATTAACATATAGATAATTACAGAGTGAATCTAGCAATCAGTAGCTCAGCATGGAAGATTCCCTCACGCTGCTACTCAGCACTTTTCAAAGGATGTTGTGTCTAATGAAACTGGCTTGAACTGCTTTCAACCCTAACGGTATGTTCCACCACCATAGGTGTATCATGTATCACGAACGTGATCAGCCGCGGATACATTGCTCAGCTACGCTGAAACAACTGCGTCCCTGCAGTTCACAATAGCATTAAAGTTTACTTTAAACAATGCTTAGCCTTCCTGATTATTAGATTGACTCTTGACATGGTAACATATATATACAATATATACAATATGAAATATATACACATTGGATGAATTAACATAAAAGAAAAATAAATTGTTGAGCTCGTGAATGATACAATGGATAATTAATAATACTTCCTTAAATTACACATGCATAATAGAATATAATACACATTCATACAATTCCATAATTCTAAATCCCTACAACTAACCGTGTAGTGTACTACATAGTTGTTGGAGTGTCCTTAAAATTACCCTTACAATTCATCTTCCCTAGGTTGAGTATGGTGGACCTCTATATGTCTTGATCTTATGTTTTTCTTCTTTTAAATCTCACCATTCAAAACCCTCAAACTCCTGAACAGGTAACAAGAGAACATGAAATATAATATGAATAATAAACTAGTCACTCCTGACCAAGGGTACACAGCTACCCGTTGCAGATGGAAAGGAAGAGCAGATTCAATTCCAGGATGAACATCAGACATGTTTAACAATTCCATCAATCTTATTTTCTCAGAATCAATATTAACAGTAGAAAAGTTTGCTGGGAGAGGAGGATGGACTTTCACAAATTCCACAGACTTATTTAGGACCAATCCAAGATGATGCTTCGTGGCCAGAACTGTTTTAGTATTGCTTAAAAATGAACACGCAGGTGGAACTACAAACGTACCCACCTCAGACACATGTTTTGCTCCTGAAGGGCCATCTTCACAAATAATAGTTGCTCTTGCGGGCTTAGTGAAGGTATAATACGCAATGCCCCGAAAATACGTTACATAAACATCTGAATTCCTTTTTGGTCTCAGGTACTCACAATGTTTAATGGAGCCGGAAGCATCAGCCTGGATTAATGACAATTCACACTGAGATTCCTCGGGTCCTGTAAAAATTAAATTTAGAGCTGGGCACACCTTCAAATGGTAATATGCTGTATTACAATCTTCTAGCTGTTCCTTGGTAACTGCAACCACCAGTGAGCGATCCTGAGATGCAATAATATAATCATAATCCACATTTAACATCATGATCTCCACCCCTAACCTCATAGGAAATGGCTTCACTGACCATATGTTAAAATGAATTGATGTTTTGTGGGAATGTGAATAAGAATGGTTTTGGTCGTTAAGCATGATTCCAAAAGTGGATAGTAGTAAGATACAGATTCCCCTTCAAAGAATGGATTCAAACCATGCTTAATTCTAGCCACATCAACCACACCTTGAAGATCAACTACTGACAGAAGGTCAGCGTCTGCCTTACCCAGCGCTGCATTCCTTAGGTTATGGAGTAGTTTTCTGGTTTGAGCATTCAGTCCATTTATGTAATTTTTCACAATATTTAAATACTGATCAAGGTTTAACACAAGAGTTGTAAAATCCAAATGTTTAGCTAACCTGTCTAATTCCTTAATGACCTCATTTGTCTTTTCAATAACTCCATTTACCTCTTCAGCCACATTAGATGCCAAGGAAAACGTACTGTCTATTACCCTATTTTGTTCTACAATAACCTTGTTTAAAATCTCTAGTCTGCGTCCCAGATCTTCTACATCGTCACTAGTAGCTGTTCCAAATAAAGTTTTAGCAATTACCCCTCCAATGTCAAATAATCCCCTTTTAGCCCTGCTATTTGTAATCTGATTATGAGCTAATTTTCTAACTTCACTTTAAAAGTTGGGTAAATTTTGTTCTGAGTACTTCATCATATTCCGTATTTTTGAAGATATCTGTTTTCCAACTGTACCTTGATCTGCCGTTCCAGAGGGTTGCTTGAGTTCATCAATTTACCTAATTTAGCAAGCGACACTTCTATGGCGTTATGAAATCTCAGCTGAAAATCATCAACCCTTGTCTTTAGGTCCAACAGAGTGCCAAGGTTGAGTCTTACTGTTATTACGTCCGTGACCACCTCGAGTCTCCCATCGGTACCCACTAAGGCACCCGGTTTTATTTGGTCAGTCGAACCCTGGGAACCCACGAACGCCGCGACCAACACCACGCAGAACACTCCCAATGTCCTCATTATTGTCTGCGAACAAAATCAATATTAGATTATTGTGCAAGATATTTCCCTGATCTTAATTGCATTCTTGGCTCAGGTTCAGACTCTGTTTCTTTTCCCACCTGGATCGTTTCCTTTGGAACCTTCTTTATTCGATCCACGTGTACCTGTTGATCCGTATCTGTTATATTATCCTGAACTATTAATTTATTTCCCAATACCCTTTTTACAATGTAGGGACCCTTGAATTTCGGAGATAGTTTACTCTGTCTCTCTGGAGTCTTCACCATCACCTCATCTCCTTCCTCAATTTCTACTTTCTTAGCAATCTTATGTTGCTTGCAATATGTTCTGCCCGTGAGGCTTCCATATGCTTTCTTACTTCGTGGTGAATGGTTGCAAAAGCGTGTCCCTGGACACTCACATAGTCGTCTACATTATACACTGGGCCTGGTCTTCCAACCAATATATCATATGGTAGGACCTTATCCTCACCATATATAATATAATGTGGTGTCTTTCCCAGTGAGGAATGTATGGAACTATTTATACATGCGGTTACCTGGCATAACCAATCTTCCCAGCCTGCTTGAATTCAACCTGCCAGATATCTAAGTACCTTCAAAATTTTCCTATTTACTCTCTCCACCATACCATTACTTTGAGGATGGTATGCAACCGTGAACACCTGCTTAATCTTGTAGAGCTTGCAGATTTCTTCTAGGACACTATTTCTAAATTCTGTCCCATTGTCTGACAACAGCACACGGGGTATAGTGTATGTACAAAACAATGAGTTTACTAATGCATGTGCAATGGACTGAGCTGATTTATCTTGTAGAGGAGCTAACACAACAAACCTACTGAAGTGATCCACACAAGTCAACAAATACTTTGATCCCTGATAACTAGTAGGTAGCTGTAACAGATCTATGGCTACCACATCCCAAGGTTTAGCAGGACTTGGAAATGTTTGCAGAGGAGCGGGTGGTCCCGTAGTTCCCTTGTTCCTCGCACACGATACACATTTCTTTATATGGTTTTCTACGTCCTTACGCATTTTCAACCAGAAATATCTCGATCTAGCTTCTCCTAGACAAGCGTCCCTCCCTTTATGACCTGCTTGCGGTGCATCATGAAGAAACCTTAATACTGTTTCTATCAGAGACCCTGGCACTACTATTCTGTATGTTTCATCCCCATCAACTACAGTTACCTTATGAAGAATATTATCCCTCAGGATAAACTCTGTTGTTCTTAGCGGTAGCCCTGGAACTTCTACCTCTTCCCCTGACTCTAGACCATAAATTACCCTTTTCCACATAGGATCTTCCCTTTGCTTTGTCTTTAACTTCTGTGGGGATATTGTACTTAATGTGGTTACAGAGTTCACAGTCTGTCGACTTAATGCATCTGCAACTACATTAATCTTACCAGGTACAAAATTGAAAGTAGGGTTGAACTCCAGAATAGTCAAGTGCCATCTTGCTAACTTCCCGGTCATATTCTTCCCCTTGAACAACTCGAGGCATGGGCGATGATCGGTACAAACTGTAATAGGGTAACCAAAAATAATAGGACCAAAATGTTTCAAGGCCCACACTATGGCATATGCCTCCTGATGTGTAACACTATATTTCTTCTCTGTATCATTTAACGCCTTACTTGCATAGCCAATGGGTTTTAACTTTCCCCCCTCATCTTCTTGTGCCAATACTGCCCCAAGTCCAACCCCCGATGCATCTGTATGTAAAATAAAAGGTTTCTTGAAATCTGGGAAAGCCAAAACAGGTGGTTGCGTCAGAGCCTCCTTTAATATACTAAATGCCTCTTCTTGTGGTTGACCCCATTCAAACTTATTTGACTGCTTCAACAGTTTAATCAAAGGTGCTGCCTTGCTAGAAAACTGATTCACAAAACTCCTATAGTAACCCGCTAGTCCCAGAAAAGATCGTACATGATCTGCCTTGGTCGGTGTTGGAAACTTTAAGATAGCCTTTATCTTATCCTGATTTACATGTATACCAGACTCGTCTACTTCATGCCCCAAATATTTAATCTTTTGTTTCAAGAATTCACACTTACTAAGTTTTAGCTTCAAACCCGCTGATGCTAAACGTTCCAATACCTTCCTTAATTTCTCCAAGTGCGTAGGCACATCCTTTGAGAAAATAATTATGTCATCCAGGTATACTAATGCATCTTTCCCAATTAACCCCGCCAATACATTGTTCACTAGTCTTTGGAAGGTCGTAGGGGCATTGCAGAGCCCAAATGGCATTCTGCGAAATTGATAATGACCCTGATGAGTGGAAAAAGCCGTGACTTCACGAGACCGCTCGTGAACTGGCACCTGCCAATATCCTGACAGCAAATCCAAGGTAGAAAAAACTTTGTTTCCCTTACTTATAGCCTGCAACAGGTCATTCAAATGAGGCATGGGGTATTTACCAGGGACGGTCTGCTGATTTACTCTCCTATAGTCAATAACAGGTCTATATGTTCCATCCTTCTTTGGAACCAAAAATATGGGACTACTCCAAGGAGAGGTCGAAGGTTCAATAACCTTCTGTTTTAACATATCTTTCACCGTATTGTCCACTATCTGTCTTTGTGAATGGGGGAGCCTATATGATTTTATGTAACTGGGTTGCGCTTCTCGCTTCAACTTAATCACATGTGAAGTTAGGTCTGTACTACCTAATGATTCCCCTGCAAGAGCTATAGCTTTCCTATACCCTTGAAGTAACTGTAATACCTCTTCTTTCCCTTATGAGTTTCCCCCAGTTTTAACTTGACTTCTCAATTCCGACGAAGGAGATGCACCAATACAACCAACAACACTCACAACTGGTAGGTTATGCTTTGGCTCTAATACCGTACCATGGTATACAAGAAAATCACACAATTGACTGCCTGGCTTAACTTCAATCTCTACTCCTGTATTGTTTACAGCCAGCACCACAGTCTCACCCCCTGACTTTAATGTAGTCAAGGTAGACTCTAGCGACACCCCTTTTAATTTACATGTTTCAGACATGCATACCACATCTACTCCTCCTTTCACTCCTTTCAAACACACCTTGAACTGAATCATTTCCTGCGGTTGCAGCCCGTGCGCATCAGGTACAACAGCAGTAACAACAGTCCAACGCGTGACTTCCTCCCTAGCAGTGTCGCATAGTCTATCTTGTTTCATGACCCCTTGGGTTGACTTCTCTTCAAAGCCCCTTACATAACCCACCGTTTTAACTTCCTTGTCTGAGTGTTTGGGTTGCGGGGTTGCCATACACAAATAAGGTACATTTTCATGAACAATTAAACCTTCCCCTGGGTACACCTCAATCTTCCTTTCAGCCATGGTTGACAATCCAAGCAACCCGCTTGCCATAGGATGAAATTTACTTACAACATAAAATGATGCAGCAAAACTTGAACTACCCCGGAAGTGAACTGGCAACCTCACAACTCCAAGAACATCCACTGTAGTTCCTGACACCCTACTCAGTTGGTATTGTGGCTCTTGCAACGCATTATTCTTCTCAGAATGATGTTTTCTAATATTTTGATAGGTCTCCTTTGATATTAGATTGACTACTGCCCCAGTATCAATCAAAAGTGCCCCCGGAACTCCTCCTATTGTTACATTTCCTACGGCTAAATGATTATTTCTACTGACTGCCGACACTATAGAGAATTCTACATCTCTAGGCATGCTCTTCCTCTCGTCTTTTTGTCATAATGCCTCATCCGACCCTGATCGCCGGACCCCCATACGTGATTTTTCCTCATGTATAGCTCGTACTACTACTCCACAGTCTGCCGTTACATGATTCGACCATTTATAGATTTCACACCACTTACTCTGTCCGGGAAGTACATAACCTCCTTGTTGATAATTATCCTGATGTGCATAGTGGTACGCTCTAGCTTGTCCTCCACGCGCCCGCCTGGCTGCGCCTCTAGGGTATGCCTGACCCCTGTTCATTGAACCTCTATATTGATCCCCTTGAGATCTATTCTGTAATTGAGGACAGTCGGCCTTTACAAGGCCCCACTTACGACAATGGAAACATTCTACCTGGTACCTCGCAGAAGAATTTCCCCCCCTTGTATTCCTTTGCCCCGCGACCGCATTTACGCCTGTCTGCGGCTCGCCCTCTGACCTCCTGTCAGTTACCTCGGTTTGCAATACCAAAGTCTGTACCTTCGTAGCATTTTGGTTGCGAAATGGTCTAACAACCGAAGGCTCTCTGATTTCCAGTTTTAACTCATTAATCAAATGCCAGACTCCCTTGCCTTGCTCCAACTTTTTCTTCCGGACTCTCCTCTGGTCCTCCTCTGTTAGACCTATGTACAGTCGGCCACAGTTCTGGCTGTTACAGTCAGCACTACAAACTCCAGTTGTCTGACGTTTGTATCCCTGACTTTTCGAATCATGGGCTCGAAGAGTCTCAGGGGTGAAGAAGTGAGACGGTACAGGGGGCGGAAGAGAGAGGGAGGGAAGGGGGAGGGAGAGGGGGTACAGACGAGAGAGAAGGACGGGGGAGGAGAAAGGGGGACAGAAACGGGTGTTTTTCAGTTTGAAAACGATAAAATTTCTCATGATAGGATTACTCAGAGTTGCCACTTATTTCAATACCATACTGTGTGAATCGTGCTACTTAAATAAATATCGATCACAATAGTTATAATTATACACTGGAGTGTTAAAGTAAGCATCATACTGCCTTTCATGGCGTTCTTGGTCACAGCAATTGTTGTTATGGTTTGTTATTGCGTATAAAAACAAGCAGTTATTAGCCTGTTGCCTAGAGATAAACCTCCTCGAGCTACGATCAAATTTTGTTCATACGAAAGTTGAAAATAATTTGTTTATAACAATTAGGGGTGTAATACTACTCGTATTAACAGTACTCGATTTATTAACATTATAGTATAGGTTAAATAACTCTGGCTAAGATTTATACTGTATATTGCCAGACCCATGCTGCCATACAAGGAATGACAAACACTAGACTATACCAATGCACTTATAATTTCCATAGTTGATACTAAAGATTTTTTTTTTTTATTACGGCGAATTAGGTAAAGCAGACATTATAGTAACGTTATTACACTGGCCAGGTAGTAATAAACTTATACAATCATTGGTCAGAGAAAAAGAGCAGAATCAGTGTTACCGAAAATTGTGGGTTTACTCTCTTTCTCTCTGTCTGTCTGTCTGTCTCGTGACGATGTTATGAAAGCTTTGTTGAATAAATTACTTCACAGAAACATTTCTTTGTTTATCACTAGTATAGTTACTGGAAACCCCCGCAAGAAGGTATGACTTACAATTTTTTTTTTCCTTTTTTTTTCGTAGGCAATATTTGAGGGAATTTGGCCACCCTTTGAACCTGAGCCGCTTCCTTTTAAATTTTCACCTGTCTCTCTTTTCCTTCATGCTGGCTGTCCCACCTCAGTTAACCTAAGGCGCTGTGAAAAAATATCTGCTATCCAAATGTCATGGGATATCTCCGTATCACTGATAACGATAATTGCATTTTATAACTCTTTTACATCCGACGTGGCTATATGGTTTTAATTATCTTTCTCGAAGTAATATAAAAATAAAATTTATCTTTTGAATATTAAGCAATATCTTACATTGGTTGGCTTATGCTATTTTACCCTCCACTCATTCTGTCCCCCTTCCCCCTCTCTCTCCTTCAGCCCACCCTCTCCTCCACCCGGCTCTCTCTCTCTCTCTCTCTCTCTCTCTCTCTCTCTCTCTCTCTCTCTCTCTCTCTCTCTCTCGTTTCTGTCCCCTTTTCTCCTCCCCCGTCCTTCTCTCTCGTCTGTACCCCCTCTCCCTCCCTCTCTCTTCCGCCCCCTGCACCGTCTCACTTCTTCACCCCTGAGACTCTTCGAGCCCATGATTCGAAAAGTCATGGATACAAACGTCAGACAAATGGAGTTTGTAGTGCTGACTGTAACAGCCAGAACTGTGGCCGACTGTACATCAAGAGATATTCAAACATCTCACAGGCGTCGTCTACCTTCATCCAGTGTTCCCCATTAACATCCTTAGACCAATTGTTGTCCTCTATACAATCTTGTATATCCTTACGTATAGCACCCGCCTTTGATGCCGCTACTTCTAGCGGTGTACTCCACGCCTTTAAACCTAAGTCCGTGTATGTTCTATGTGCCCATGCTGAGCATCCCTCTGGAGCCGACCTTCGGTACACTGTAATTAATGCTTTTTTAAACTCCTCCCACGTCTGTTGTTTCCTTGACGACCTCCCCATCAGACAACTACAATTTAATAACTGCCTTGCAGACTGCCGTTCAATCCTCGAGTCTGCATATCCTATTTTACCTCTATCCTCGGTAATATTATACTCCACGAAAGACTGCTCAAGTCTCCGTATAAATTCCTCTATTGTATAATTCTTATTTGGATCCCCATCAAACTTTGGGACTGAATCCTCACCTGTAAACACTCTCATAATATTCGTTGGCTGATTCCCGTGGGCGCTACCCACCAAATTGCCTTGTATACTAGGGTTAGTGACACTCTGCCCTGTCGCCTGACTATGGGCTGCTCCCCCAACAGCACTGGTATTTGCAGTCGCCATTGGAATTGTAGCTTGTACAACTGTAGTATTTTTATTACCCTTTCCTCGCCCTTTTGGCAGTAACTTAAACACTTTTTCCCGTATTTCCTCTATTTCGTCACTTCCCTCTACCTGAAACTGATATCCGCTTCTTAACTGCCCTGATAATGGACTATTCAGTCCCCTTAACTGTTCATGTATATCAGTGGTATTGGGAGTAGGTGGAAAGTTTAGTTCCCCCTCAAAACTGCTACTACTGTCTGAGTCCTCTGATGAATCCCCTGGGATTATAGTCTTTGTCGTTCTAAATTTCTTAAACATGTCCCGTTAGAAATAATTCCTATACACTCACCACAACATATAATAAAAATACATAGGCATACAAAAATACCCCAACAACATGTTATTATTGTGTGTGTATGTTCACTGTGTATGTGTATAGAATTAAAATAACTAACCGATGGAGAAATTGAAGATTACAGAGATGCTCAGCACACGTAGTAAAGGAATGTGTAGATGCCACACACCCCCAGAGTAAACGCTGGCCAGTCGTTCCTCTCACAGCTCCCGTTCACTCTTCTGGTTCACCCTCCTAAGTCCGTCCTTGTTCTTTTCCAGATGAGAGTACCCACAACAGACAAATCCCCTTTTTCCCTGGGAAAAGCACACAGGGAAAAATGCCTGATTAAAGTAGGTTAGGTTACACAGCCACTATTAGCTGGCAACCCCCAGCTGGTATCGCTCTGGGGTGGGATCTTCAAAGCATCGTAACCGCAGTTATGATTCTCGTAGCGCCATATTTGCTCGTAAGTTGCTCATAACCGCTACGATCGTATCTTCAAAGCCTCGTAAGGGAGTTTCCGTCCGCCATTATGCGCCATATTTGCTCGTAGCGTTACGAGAACTGAAAAGCACCCTTTAGGCTGATAGCAGGGTCGCGTAGTCGATAAACAACCCGTAAATAGTGAGATTTGAGTTTATTTACACTTGGCGCGGCCGACACAGGCGACATAATGGTTGTTGTTGTTGTCACTTATCGGTAAATATAAACAAGAGGAGGGGATTCAGTGAGCAGCTTAGGAGAATGGAGCTGCAAGTGTCAATTTAAACTGATGCACTGTGAAATAGAAAGTTACAAATACTTTTTGTGTGTATCATTACTTTTGGAGTGTTTAAGAATAATAGGATATAATGGTGACTTACTAATTGCAGGAAAGTGGCTTCCAGTTACCTGCAAACAAAGCAGAAATTCTTCATTGCATAGTTAGACCTAACTTAATCCATGTAGTATGAGTCTTTAATCCATAGTCCTTTGCATGAAGTGGACATTCTTAAGGTTAATAAACTTTCTTTATGATTGATTGACTTTCTAATGAAAATATTACAAGCACATTAATGTGATGTGTGAGCTGGTAACATTTAAATAACTGGAATTATATACCTACTGATATATACTGGAGATGTGTAAAAGGTTGACCATATTCCCGAATCTAAAGACAAAAATATGTCTCAGAATTAACTAATGCAAATATTATCATGTTGTAAACGTCTCTAACATGTACCGTACATGAACCTTTCCAACCAATTCAATTAATTTTATTGAACAGTATAATTTAATACATAATTTTCACCTGTTCTCATATTACATAAGACTTGTATTTTTCTAAAATAAATGCTTTTCAACAGCATATAACAAATATGTGACTGGTATTGGTTTTTCTAAATGTTTTAATTATAGACTATAAAAAAACCTACATTTTATTTACATATGACACCTGTAAAGTTTACAGAAATCCATGATACCTCCCTAGCTATTTGTACTATTAGTTTCCTGCATTATCACAATTCATTACATTATATATACCTGAGTAAAAACCTGCAAATTTATGATACTGGAAAGCTGTTTGAACTCATGTACTTTCCAACAATGACTGAAAACAAAAAAACACCAATTCCTTAATGACTACAGTACTTGTTTGGCACTCTTCACATTGCTTGGACATATCACAAATATGGCAGAGAAATTATTAAAATACAATAAGATTAAAGCCACAGTACGGCATAAGTATATCCTTATAGTTAATCTTCGAACCTTGATATGTAAATAAAACTAAGACATTAATATTATTAGCCAAAGATAAGAATGCATGAAAAAAAAGTTGATTTTACTCAAAGAATAATAAATCTAACATGAAATGTGAATGTTAAAAGCTATAATTGAAAGACAAAATATATAATGAAAATAAATAATGTAATTTCTTAAAAAACATAAGCAGAAGTTAACAATAATTTAGATTGAAACCTACACACAAACCACACAACTAAAAACATACTTGCACACTAATAACTCTGTCACAAAATATAACCCAACTTAAACCACACTAATCATTAAAAAAAAAAATCACACACACACAACAAAACACACTTGAAAACAAATCACCTTTTCTCGATAGCCTTTTTTATGTTCACCAAAGTTTCTGATATTGTGGCTATATTTTCTGCAAGATCCATCAAAATATCCCTTATAGTCTTATGGACAACTAGTATATCTGGAGCTAGCGTAGCTTCCAGATGAGCTGTCACACCTCCAGCTGACCTAGAGGAAGGGCGACTTGAGGCTACAGAGCTGTGGTACGAATGCTCCTCACTTGGTGGTAGGTTTTACCAGCTTCGGCAAGCTGTCGCCAGTCAAAACTTCACAGTCTTCCACTGTAACTGGCCCGAAGTCCTGCCAACTTGGCCCAGGTCTAGGTGAAGGGGCCCTTGATGGCAGTCCTGGGTCATCCACATCACCTTATTATGAAATTATGAAAATTAGCAACTTTCATATAATTTTAGAGAAATATTAAGGATTATCGTTATGAATTAAAATTGTAAAGTCACTCTTAAAGAAAGCAGTATATAATTAGTCATACATATAAGTACAGCAGCAGTACTGCAATTTTTACTTGGTTAAAGTACTCATATGATACATATGGAATCTAAAAAAGCATCACAAATTTAGTTTTGATTAACATGGCTCCAATTTTTTCGACTACATGAACTGCTAACAGGAGTTATTTATATGATACACAAAATGTATAAATCACTATGTACTTGACTCCTGTATATTGGGTCATCACTGTACATGTACCGTATTTACTGAAGGTATGGATATATGAGAACATCTTGTATATTTGTTCCTAGGACTAAGGCCTTATGATTTGCACTGTTTAACTTTGAATGGAATTGAGAGGTAATGCTGCTCAAAATGTATGTTTTATATATATAAACTCTCAATGTAATTACTTCACATAGTGCCAATGAGGGAAGATTTCCATATTACTAGCCTAGATGAACAGCAGGATATTTTTTACTGTTATATACTGTACATACTGCCTGGGTCTTGGAGTCCACAGAAATACCCGACACTTGCACTTCTTTAATGACTTGAGCCATAGCCTCTTCTATGTGGGTGAATGTCTTTGTGTCACTAGTGTCACCACCTGAAATATAACGAAAAATGGTACATAATTCAATAACAAAGCAGAACCAAGCAGAATAAATTACAATACCTGCTGGTTATCGTATTAAAATGGTACTGTATCTAAATCAGGCAATGGACACTCCCCCCCATCCTTCAACCTATGTGTGCCCATGCCAACAGCTGAATCCATAATATAAATAATGCTTATATAATTTATTTCCTTGATCTGTCTTTCAATAAAACTGTTTGAAGTCTTAGTTATTATATTGCACTTGCCAGATTTCACTACATATGGTATATTTCTGCCTGTTACTTGGTAATGGCAATCAACTGTACAGATTTTGAGATTAATATAGAAACTACTGTAGGTAGGTGTACAGGAAATAAAACAGTGACAGTAGAAGTTAAAATAATATAATGTCCTCCCAGTCAATGTCTTTGATTTATTTTCATGACAACCAGCTACCAGTAAACTATTTGTATCATGCTGTTCTTGATTTACAGTACGTAACCTAACCTATCTTAAACTAAACTAGCCAAACCTAACCTAACCAAAAATCTATATACAATATACAAGTGACTGGCGTGATATTAAAAATATGCCCGGGGGGGGCAGCTGCCTTATCTCCATTGTTGTGTTAAATGTTTATCAACACAGTATAATAATTCACTTACCTGTCTTTTGCTGTAATTCCTGTCTGATGTAACTTGGTGACTGTGTCATCTCTATCAGCTGGTGGTGTTGACATCTGAGACAATGTTTATTTGTTGACATTGTAATACTACGTTATGATTGGCTTACAGTACCAAGGACATATTGTTTCCTTCATTGTGATTGGCTGAGAGCCAGTCAGCTGGGTGGCGGGATGAACAAAACACACGGAACGAAACGGGCAGCGACGCTCACTACGAGGATATCATCGTGAGCTACGAGGGAGGTTATGAAGCTTTGGAGATACCAACTTATGATCCTCGTAAGCCACGATCAAATATGGCGGCTACGAGATAGTAAAGGTGATCGTAGCGCCACCAACTTACGATGCTTTGAAGATCCCACCCCTGGCTCGCTCTCGCTCCGTCAGTGTTGCCAACGAGGAAAGCGCCCAAGCCGCCCCCACGTACACAATTATTCTGTTGGAATATAGAATTAAAACAGGACACTGTGAAAGTTACGTATCCCTTACCGCTGCCACCATCATGTACTCGTGGGGTCGTCCAAGCTCAGCCTCAGCTTCTCTCGGAAATACCTGCTGGAAACTCTCACTTACTCTCGGGCTAGTATTACTTACTACCCTGATGTAGACCTCTGGTTTCAGCCAACTTACCACCGTTGCTCTGAACTACCACTCTAGTCTTCCTGGGGAATTAAGTTAGTTACTCAAGGTTTAGAGTAAACTCGTGGACTTGTCTCAATTTACTGAAGTATATCAGGTACAGGTTACAGGTTATATAGACAACTCGTGTCTCTCTAAGATAAGGTAGGAGGTGAACCTGTTGTCGCCAGGCAGGGCGTGTAATGCGACTTTCCTCTGTCACACTCCTCGCTCGTGGCATACACTGCCACGCCCTTGCTTAGATGATAGATTGCAATGCTTATATTTACAATGCTAAGCTTACATATGAAATATAGATGAGTTAGATACAAGTTTATATAAGAATAATGTGAGTAAATATATATTGTCCCTTTCTCTACATACAAGATGACAATATGGAGTTGATTATAGTATAGAGATTAACATATAGATAATTACAGAGTGAATCTAGCAATCAGTAGCTCAGCATGGAAGATTCCCTCACGCTGCTACTCAGCACTTTTCAAATGATGTTGTGTCTAATGAAACTGGCTTGAACTGCTTTCAGCCCTAACGGTATGTTCCACCACCTATAGGTGTATCATGTATCGCGAACGTGATCAGCCGCGGATACAACCTAACAGTTTATAATCGGCGTGTCAAATATCAAGGCTCTCATTATCCCTCACGTGATAGCAGCGTTGCATTATTCTGAAACTTTTAATAATAGCCTGTTGTATTGAATTATTTGAATTTGACTGAAACCCTTGGTATGTCATTTGTCTCTTGGTAGCAAAAATTATTATTTGCTCTGTATCTCTCTTCACTGTATGTATCTCTCTTCTCTGTGTGCATGTACTATACTTACATATAATCCCGTACACACACACATAACATAATAATGTTGGTGACAGAGGTTCTATTGGTTCTATCTGTCATGAGTTGCGAGAGAACTATATTCATAATTATTTAAACATTGTAATAGTTCCATTAAGTAATGCATGGGATGCACAGTTGAGGTTCCATGGAACATGTTAATAAAGAAGCTGGCAACCATTTTCAACATTTCTTAAAATTAAACTTTATTGAAGGCGTGTTAAGGTCTGAAATCCTGTGTTTCCCATCATACAACACCTTCCCAATACTCACACCGTTGCATTTGATGCCATATTGGTCTTTACTGTCTTCTGCTACAAGGTTGATATTAGTGTGACTTTCCATATACACTCTACCACTACACACACTATTGTATTTGATGCCATATTAGTCTTTACTGTCTGGTGCTACAAGGTTGATATTAGTGTGAATCTCCATATACACCTTGCCTTGTGAACTGACTGACTGCACCACCTTACACATCTTCAATTCATCCGGACTGCCAACATGTTGGAGAGGGAATATTTCCACACTCAGTCTTCAATACCCTTACCAGTTTAGTGATTTTCAACCAACTCATAATCCTCTTCGAGTATCAAAACTAATGTGGGCTAACGAGACTAGAGTCAACGTCAGTCTCTAATTAATGAAAAAAAAAAAAAAATACTGTTGACCAGCCTGTGGGTGCCAGACGCAATCTCCCTGGCCTCTGCTCACATGTATAATCTGCCAAAATAAAAAAAATGCTACCTAGAAACAGATGAAATACCAAGGGATTCATAGTAAATTACCAAACAGCACATGTTCACTATTTTCAATAAAACAGGCTATTATCAAAAGTATTCAGATTATTACAAAGCTGCTATCACGTGAGGGATAATGAGAGCCTTGATATTTGACACGACGATTATAAACTGTTAGGTAGATACGGGGGAAATGGAAGTGTGTTATTGTTATCTACACTTGACACATGTAATATAAAGGTATTCACATTTGCTTCATTAAATAAAGAGCATTCTGGTTCATGATTCTTATTCAGTTATTGTGTAATTATTTATTATAGTAACGTTTTTCTTTTGTCAGTCATAATTATGCAATTCAGTGCTGCGAAGCTAATACTTCTAGGCCATTTAGAAACGTAAACATTCTAGGACATAGTTATGTACAGTTAGTCAAGTAGGGTTTGCATCACCAGTATAGATATATACATCAGTAATTTTAAGCATTGATTTATATAAATCTTTCTTTAGAACCAGGCGACAAAGAGTGGTGTACAGGTTGTTTCACAATTGTTGAAACAAAAATGCTGGCGCAAATCAAGGACCACAAATGATATAGTAAAGGTGATTATATTATCTGAAACCATTTAGCCTCAAATATCAACCAAAAATGTCATTAATTATGCAATTGAGTGATGGCAGTCTTGAGGTGATCAGCCAGGAGGAATTTGCACGCATTATCAACATCTTTGCACGCCACATTCAACTGCAGACATCTGGAACATGTCCTCTAAGGAGGGTTCCTATTGTCATTTTTGTTTGATGTTTGAGGGTAAATGGTTACAGATAATATAATAGTTTCACATTGCTATACATATAATCACCTTTACTATATCATTTGTGGTCCTTGATTAATGCCCAACCTTTTTGTTTCAACAATTATGAAACACCCTGTATGTGCAGCCATGACACCCCCGTCTTTGATCGGATAATACCCAAATAAGTGCCCTTTGAATTTCTTACTTGATTTGGATGAATGGGTTTAACATTTCACTGGTGTAAATAATATATTGCAGGCAAGGTAACTAATTTTGGAGATATCACTTGAATTCAAAGGGTTATTTGGGGGGGACCTGGGTGCACTCAATATTCTTATAATTATATGTGTTTCAGAGTGGTTCCTCCCCTCACCAAAAGGCAAAATCCACATGAACAGGTGATGAAGAAAATTAATTTGGAATAGCAGAGCAGCAATACAGTAATAAAAATAATGATGGTGCCTTGTACAGTCGGCCTCGGAAATTCAATTACATCACTGTCACGTGACATCAATTGGTCATAACAACTAGAAAATTTTCTAGTGATGATATTTGGCTAATACTTGAATCAGTCAGCAGAATAATGCCTACAGCATGTACAGAATAAACACCCCTTCTAACCAATGCCCTATGTACGAATTCCTGGGGCCGACTCTCTCTCTCTCTCTCTCTCTCTCTCTCAGGTGGGGTGAGCCTAGTGAAGGTGTGGAGATGGGAGGCAAAATAAAATGCTATTTTTCATTCATATTTTTCGTGTAATTATATAATACAGCTGGGTAACATTATGTATGAGCATCGGATAAACGTTATTTATGACCACGAGTCCACGACTGTACATTTCAGTGTAAAACTAATCTTTCTCCGGGAGATATCTTTGATAATTTTCAGTGTAAAACAAAGATTACCTCGTTATAAAAGGAAGTTATGTTTCATAGTGCAAAGCTTGGTCTACTATTTGCGTGTTTGTAATGTTTGCAGAATGCTTTGCATCATCCAGGTGTTTTATATGAAAATGTCCTGAATTATGTTAATGTTTGTTTGTTATTACATAATTACTGCAGAGTTTCTATACTAAAGATCAAAAGTATAAGTACAGCACTATAGACATAAAATAGCCCTACACAAATTATAAGATTTTCAAATCAACAAGACATCTCATGATGGTGTAGTGATGGCATACGCACCATTCCGTATTCCTATATATATATTACATGTGCTGGTACGCCGCTCCCTGTTTCTTTGTGATCTCCCCATCCCAGACAAGCCACAGTCTGGCGGTTTGATTAATCCCATCCCCTGGCTCAGCTTAGCATACCCTTGGGAACCCAGCCGCCAGCCTTCCGCTTCCTCCAGGTATGAACTAAGGTGGGTGCAGCAGGTCAGGGGATGGCGTGATCACGTGATTGATGCTACATACGGGAACCTAGAGCAAGGATATAAAAGAGCGGAGCGGCACATGTGTGGCAGACTATCCAGCGAGCTACTAAGGAGGAAGGACCAACCATACCTGCCGTCGTCACACACCTGAAGTCCACGTGTTTGCACTACATCCACACCTGTTCCCCTGCCCTACACTACTACACAAGCAACACTGTAATTACCGACTCTCCACGACGCAACATCGGCAGGCTGGCCTTCCCCCAAACCATATGTACTACACCCTTGTATGTTACCAAATAAACTGTACCACGTATTCTAGAGTCTGTTCACCCGGGTATTATTATTATTACTACTACTACTACTACTACTACTACTATTATTATTATTATTATTATTATTATTATTATTATTAATTTCAGGACAACAGAGAAGTCACCAGAAAGGAAGGAATTAAATTTGCTCGGAGACACGCTATGCTTTTCATGGAAGCGTCGGTCAAGACCAGAGATGATGTACAGTGTGCGTTTGAGGAGCTCGTACAGAAGGTATGTGTACACGTGTGCGTTTGGATTTGTGTGTGGGCGTAGGGGAAGGATGGAGCTATGTGTGTGCGCAAACAGATTGTGTGTGTGTGAAATAGAGCAAGAGATAGAGAGAGAATAAGAAGTGTGTGTATGGGTATTTATATCTTTCTTTCTAAGTGTTTATGTGTGAGAGAGAGAGAGAGAATGTGTGTGTGTGTGCATGTGCGTAGAAGAGGATGGGGCTACGTGTGCGGGAAAACGGATAGTGTGTGCGTGAATTAGAGCGAGTTAAAGTGAGACAATATTTTTTTCCAGATCATACAACCTCCTGGCCTCTGGGAAATGAAGAACAGAAGGAACGTTCACCATCTGAGAACACAATGACGATGAACAGGATGGTTCTAGGACTGAACGTCGCCGGGACTCTATGTCGCGGACCCGGCGTCGACATGTACTCATTCGATTTAGAGACCGGGCGACACAGAGTCCGCGTCGTTCGTTCCTAACCTAACCTAACCTAACCTAACCTAACCTAACCCAACCTAACCTAACCTAACCTAACCCAACCTAACCTAACCTAACCTAACCTAACGTTCACAAAGGAACGAACGACGCGGACTCTGTGTCGCCCGGTCTCTAAATCGAATGAGTACATGTCGACGCCGGGTCCGTGACATAGAGTCCCGGCGACATAGATTCCGGACACCAACAGGATAGTGTGTGTGTGTGTGTACTGTTAGTGAGAGAGAGAGAGAGAGTGTGTGTGTGTGTGTGAGAGAGAGAGAGAGAGTAGGTGTGTGTGTGAGAGAGAGTGTGTGTGTGTGTATGTATGTGTGAAAGAGAGTGTGTGTGTGTGTGTATTTTTTGACGCACATGGGGGTTTAGGTACAGTCTCCTCCACTGCCGCGTTCATCACTCCAGCGTTGTCAATGTATGTAACCCACAAGGTGTGAACCTCCAGTGTCGTCGACTCTGGTATCCGAAACACACACCAATATGGTTCATGTCAGTGGGAGGTTGATTGAGGGGTGGTGGGGGCTTGGGTGTGGTGTTCCATGGAGGCATGGTAGGGAACTGTAAGCTGTAATGCAGAAGTCTTGGCTAGGTGCTATTTTTATGAATGCTCAATATAGGTCAAAGATAATAGTAACACTTGGTGGAGTTTTTGTTTCATCTTCTACGTCATAACGATAATGATAGTTACTGCAGGTAAGGATAATATCTCTAGTGTGGAATTTAAGCACGTCACCGTGTTGCTATAAAATTTCACACCACCATTAGTCCCCACAAGTCAAGATAGGCTCGTTCCTTCAAGTTAGTCATTGCATATTAATATGGTATTTATTTTGTGACGATGACGGAGATTTGTCAGTAACAACAATGTCCAACATTTGATGAACATTAAAACAGTAGTACTGGTGTACTAACAGTTGTCATTAAAAGTTGTTTCTTGACAGTTCTGACTAAAGATAATTAATTATATATTTTTCATTACATAGTGAATCTTTTACAACCTTTATTGTTCACATTACTTTGTGATCATAGATTGATTGAGTGAGGATGGAAATATAAATCATATATTTAAGGCGTTGGATGCTTCATATGCTTCGGAGTTGATGAATACAGTCGAGCTTCAAGGTGTTGGTTGATTCAGGGCATAGATAAGTAAATATTCTGATATTTCACTTTGATACAGATTGACTTGCACCTTATATGTGATTTACAATACCCTATTTACACAAGACAACTTATTTCATTGATATTAATTGAGTTCAGGCCATGACGATATGATGCTAGTAACCACAACTGTGCACGCCAATTAATATGTGTGAAGAGAGAGAGAGAGAGATGACTTTCAAGGTATTCCAGACTATAACTTTAAATGTATGAAATTTGTTGGCATCCTAGCTCAATCCGTCTATATTCGCTTAGTAATGTCAAAACTGTGTGTGAAAGTTATATATGTAATGATAATATAATATTACCCCGGTCGGAGCAGTCAAATTTCATCGTAAAATATCATCAGCCTGACTCTACTACCAAACTTCACAATGCCCGTAAATTGAAGATATTTGTTATAATTGACAAAAAATAAAGCCAATCACAATGATTAACTTGGTGGGACCAACCTATGGAAATTTATGAGGCCTGATTTTAATATGTTATGTTCTAGGAATATTGTGACGTTTAAAACTTCACATTCAATATAATTTACATATGTGTAATAACTATCATTAACGTTATGATGTAGAACATGAAATATTAATTAAAACAAAGAAGCGCTGCTGATAGCTGGCAAATACTAAACATTCATAGAGACATCTGGCCGAGACTAGCTACTGCCTCACCAACCCAGCATTTCTTTTACCGTTTGAGAGCATAATATACTAATAACAAACAATAAGTAATGACTTTACTGACCATCACAATGTTGTGGTCTACCAATGTCATGTTTGTTATGTAACAGATTTATATAGTTGACATATAATTTAGTACAGCATTACTGCTTACAATCCTCTCGCCAACTTTCCTACGTAAAACATGCACCACACCATTCCCAAGCCTACACCCCTCCATTACCATCCCCCCGATTTACTCCTGGTATGTGTTTTGGATATGCGAGTCGAAACTGGAGGTTCGCACCTTGTGGGGTACAAACATTGACAACGCTGGAGTGATGAACGTGGCAGTGGAGGAGACTGTACCTTCTCTGCCTGAAGGTGGTGTTTCTTCGTATACCAACTTTTGCCCCGAGAAATGCTTATGTCAAGCTCTCCTTCTCTGGGAACCCATTTACGGACACAAAGCTGTGTTGGTTGTCTGATGTCAACAGGGCCTTCCAGCTGCAGCGTGAACTGGCTGAAGTCAAGATGGCTGCTGTCACCTCCCAGTATGTCTACATCTCTAGGAAGCGTCAGGACATCATTGATAGAGCCAAGGCTGGTGAATTTTTGTCTCTGCCTCTCATTCTTCAAGACTCACCCGAGAGGCGTCGTAAGTTCCCCAGCTACATCCTCACCCGTTTACCTATTGATGTTGACCCGAAACTTGCCAAGAGATACCGTGGTGTGTAATCTGCCTGTCGTTTTTTCCAAGGTGGTTCCCCAATTAAGCGTATTGTTGTTGTCTGGAGTCTACCTGATTCACTTCCAAATGAGATTTCCTTTGATTTCCTCCCTTGTTTCCCACCATGTGAGGTGAGGAAACTTCATAATGACCAGCCTTGGTGCTACAGGTACTGGGGAGTTGGGCATATCTCCCGGTACTGTTCTGCCAGGCCGAAGTGTGCATGGTGTGCCGCCGACCATGAATCCAAGACGTGTCCTGTCAGGGGCGAACCATCACGTCCTGCTGCCTCCACCTCTGAGCCTTCACCTCATAAGGATACGTCTCGATGGAAGTGTCCACGATGCCTTTAGCCAGGAGTTAACGTGTGGCATGGATGTACTCGACGTCAGGTCCAGGCTCATGTCACTACTATTGCTCCCCCTCCACCACCACCACCACCACCTCCCCAGTCTGCTCCTCCTACCAGCCCTGCCTCACCTCCAGACCTGGCCCTCCGCAAGTCTGTTGCTACCCTCATGGCACAATGTACGGCTCTCGAGAACCGCTTTTCTGCCCTTGAAGCCAGGATTGATGGGCTGGTTGTCGTGCAGGCTGCCAATAACTCCAAACACTCCACCTTGGTCGAGGCTCAGCAGGCCATCATCTCAACTGTCACTACCCTTACCGAAAAGATGGATACTGTTGCATCTCGCCTTGAAAAGCTTTCCGAGTCAATCCCTTCTCCTGGTCCATCTCCTTCTCCAGGTCGCTCATCTGCCTCCACTCACCGGACTTCTACCTCCAAATACAGAGTTCGCTAGTGATTGCCGGCTGGATGTAATCTCCTGGAATGTATGTGGTATCACCAGTTATGCTAAGCTCACTCAACTCAAGGCATATGTTTTTCGTCATCATCCCATTGTTATTTTTCTCCAGGAAGCATTACCAGGACGGCCGCTCACTGCTGGGCAAGCTCCTCCTCTCTCAGGTTATGTGCCATATGTTCATCTGGTAAGGAATGGTCTCCTGACTTACATACATAGCTCCTTGCCACATCGCCTTCTCCGTACCTCCACTGATCCTGACATGACCTTTCAGCTATTTGAGGTTCTACCTGGGAATGGAGTACTCCAACTATGTAATGTCTATTCTGCCCCAGCTAGACTCACTCTTGAGGCTTTTCCTTCTCCAACAGTGCGTGGTATGGTGTATATGGGAGATTTTTATGCTCTGCATTCTGATTTGGGTGATGGTTCTGGCTCTAATAATCGTAATGGTGTTCGTCTCCTTTCATACATCCGCAAGCATCATCTGACACGCTGGGACACTGGCGGTGCCACTCATTGCTGGGGAGGTACTCTGGATGCACTCTTTTAAGACTCGTCTAGCCCGAGCCCTTGCCCACCGGAAGTCCTCTAAAAGAGTTGGGTCTCCACGATTGTGACGAAGGCGAGAGAAAGCAGCGCGCTTCTCCGCACAGCAGTCGTGCAGACTGGTGACCACCATGGGACAGGACGTTTGGTAAAGTAGCCAGAAGTTCTAGGGATAGAGTTAAGAGCAGCAGAGTGGAGCATATCAGCGAAATATGTTACAGCCTCGTCAGAGCTACCAAAATCGGCTACAGAAGAGACCGAAGAAGTTAGCTCTCTAAAAATCTGCCAGTCAGCCTTCTCTAATTTCCATCTTGGAAGACGAGACTGTGGTTCGTACCTGTTACCTTCTATAAGTATAGGGAAATGGTCACTGCCATATAGATCAGGCAACACTCTCCAAGTAAAATCCAACAGAGCACTGGGTGAGCAAAGGGAAATGTCAATGGCGGTAAAAGTCCCAGTAGGGCTATTAAAATGTGTCACATCTCCCGTATTTAAAACCCCTAATCCCTCATCCTCAATAAAAGAAGCCAATAAAACACCCCTAAGGTTGACCGAACTGTCACCCCACAGAGGATGACGACCATTAATATTACCCAACAAAATAAAGGGAGAGGGACGGTCCCGTACAAGACAGTTGAGATCACCCCTCTCAACTGTAACACTGGAAGGAAGGTATAGACTGCACATAGTGTACAGGCGGTCCATCAAAACCTTAACTGCAACAGCCTGGAGCGGAGTGTCAAGCTCCAGGCTCGTGCATGCAATATCTCGGCGAACTAGGATGGCAGAGCCACCATTGTGACCCTGCCCTTCAAATGAATTGGAATATAATGCAGAGTATGCTGGAGGACTGGCAGGAATGTAGTCCCCAAGCATTGTCTCTTGGAGAGAAACACATGCAGTAGAGAAACTAGATTTGTCTAATCCTGGGCCACTAGAAGAAGAGTGAACCCGAGGAGTAGTACTTCGGGCAGTAATTGGGACCCGTAGACGAGTCCCTGAGGCATCTGATATGTTAGAAGAAGATGAAGGTATATGAGCTGGGATATTCTTTGAAACAATTACATTGGTATTGTCCTGTACAGCAGTGGTATCACTGACACAGGCAGATACATCAACATCCATAATACAGGAGGTAGAATCACTCCGCTGCTCAAGCGGAAGAGAAACTGAATCTTTTGAAGTCACAACATCCGTGGCATCCACATTAACTTCACGCCCCTCTGATGATCCCGAAGGAAGCTTGTGAGGAGGAACTTCTGTTGAATCAAGAGATTCATCAGAGCCACGAAAACGCTTCTGGTGAAATTGAGAGAAAACTATTGATGAGTCCACAGAGATGGTTGCCTTACAAGGAGGAACATCTATAGAGTCAAGTGCCTCAGAGGAACCACGAAGGCGTCTCTGTGGCAGTTTAGGTGACTTAAGTTTATTTTTGGAGAGCGTGTGGCAGAGTGAACCTCTACCACATGGACACCTTTAGCTAAAGTCTGAGAATTGTCATCAGTTGAAGGGTCACCAGAATGAGTGTCTGATAAAGTTTCCAAGACAGAGAAACTATTATGTTGAGTAACCTTAGAAACTCTTTCACTAGAACAAAAAGCAGCTGCCTCTTGAGAGGGTTCTGCAAACAATTTAGGGCGAAGGGATTAAGCGTATGTCTTCACACCACCATCCTTCTGTCGCCTGAAGTTGAGTTGCCATCTGGCACTACCTATGCTAATGAATTGGGTATTAGCCAAGTGGAGGATATCCTGCTCAAGGAGGTACATCTTACATTGGCGAGAACGTAAGGGGTGAGCATCTCTGCAGTAAAAGCAGTAACTCTAACCGACATTCAGAAGTAAGATGTGAGTCAAGAGCAGAACAATTACCACACCGGGAACGGTTGTTGCAGTTCCTCCTCCCATGACCAAATTCATAACAACAGAAACACTGTAAGGGACGCTCAACAAAAGGCTTCACCTCAAAAGAGGTGTGGTTAATATTAATCGATCAGGGATATGCGAGCCATAGAAAGTGAGGATTATCATATTTTTACTGCCTTTCATCTTCGTTACTCGTTGGACACTGTCTGGGCACATAGCGAGAATGTCCTCTTCTGAGAATTCATACAAGTCCTAATTATATATTCGCTCTTTGGTATAATTATGTGTTCGATGTGGTTTAATAGATTCAAACATGCTATCAGAAGGACAGGGGAGATTGAGGAGCATCATGGCCTGTGTAAGATCTTTGGCTCTGACTAAAACGCCCTTACCATATTTCTTTATGTGGCCCATTGGTAATAATCCAATTACTTTCTCCAGATACCGGGAAGCATGGATAAGGTTACCACGTCCCTCCCTGTAGTAAGCCACAAACCAAAAGGGTGTAGGAACCCGACGTTCCTTTGGGACATGCTCTACAGAGTCATCAAATATATTAGGGCAGTAGTCATTGTCACTGTCAACCACATTGGTGGACTGCATCATCTGAACTTTACAATGAGTATCCCCCACCGTCAGAGAATCTTTTGCCTCAAATGCTGCTTTAGCAGCAGCATTTTTATTGAAAGTAATATAGCACCGATTAGGCCTATAATCACTGTCATATGTGATTCGGATTCGAAGAACTACTCCAAAACACTTAAAAATGGAGTGGATAGCGGCATAGGAAAAGGATGCAAGTACATTCGTTAACATTAACGTGTCAAAATTACTAACAGGGTTCTTCGACACAACACCTGACCTGCTAGGTCTACTCTTATTTGCAGCTTTCTGCATACTACCACGACCAGAGAGTGACGTCTCGAGGGCCTGGTCGACCACCGCTCGAGGAAGAGATTGGGGCTTTTCTTTATCCATATATCATTGATTTGGTGTTTTTTGGCCCCAGGAGCCAAGAGCTACTACCTACCGGGCAGATGAGGAGACCGAGCGCTGGTCGCCGTGGGCGGGGTACCTCTTCTCCCACGGGGCCACTCGTTTTAAAAAACTGCCCCAATGGCTCAAAAGTTTGCCCACGACGGTGCTGAGACCCCCTTCCCCAACATCTCCCGGCCCAGACAGACACCCAACCATCCAACATAGGACGGCCCCTAGAGGGCAGTCCCTTTGGAGGGCAGCACTGTTGGCCTGTACTGGCAGCCTAATGCATGGGAACCATTTAGTCTGGTCTCTCACTGGCGACCTTACTAGCATGGGAAGCCCTCTCTCCCTGAAATCGGGGCAGAGCAGGGGCCGGAGCCTAGTCTAGCTCGCCAGGCCTCAGAGACATGCAAGCCCCCCCACCACGCCAAGGCGGTTCCCGTTGGGGGGGCGGCAGGTGAATATTCTGCTCTTATCTGGGGAGACAATATGCATCTTGGAAGGCCTATGTGTCTTCAATTAATACTAAAACTGGACTCACCCAAGTGTTCAGGAGAGTCCGTAAGATGGCGGGGAAGATTTCTCCTAGTACTAGACCTGTACTTAAGGTCAATGGAATTAAGATCATGGATGGTTTGACAGTGGCCAATACCATGGCGAAGGCTTTTGCAAGAGTCTCCAGCCGTGACTCTCGACCTCTGGCTGTCAGGCATGAGTTAAGTGCCAAGGAGTACACTGTCCTAGATTTCTCAGGGAACGAGAATGAAAGTTATAACCATATATTCACCCTGACAGACCTGCATTCTGCTCTCTCTCTCTGCGGCGACACTTCTCCTGGGGCAGACAACATCCCATATGCAATGTTGTGACACTTGGGTGAGGAGGCGATCTCATTTCTTTTAGCTTTATATAACAGAATCTGGCTGGAGGGTGTCTTCCCTTCTGGGTGGAGGGTTGCTACCATCCTTCCTTTCCTCAAGCCGGGCAAGGACTCTGGTGTTGCCCTCAATTACCTCAATTGCCTTGACCTCCTGTCTCTATAAACTATTTGAGAAGATGGTGAATGTCAGACTGGTATACTTCTTGGAACAGGGTGATTTTCTGTCTCCGTCCCAGTCTTGCTTTCGTAAACACCGTTCCACTACAGATGCTCTGGTCAGGTTGGAAGCTGCTGCATGTGAGGCCTTTGCACGACATCAACACCTTATCTGTGTATTCTTTGATTTAGAGAAAGCGTATGACACTACATGGCAATATGGCATCTTGCAGCAACTCCATTTATATTGCCTGCGGGGTCGCCTTCCACGCTTTCTTAAGGAGTTTCTCAGTGGTCGCAGTTTTTCTGTGAGGGTTGGTACAACCAACTCAGCATCTGCTGCACAGGAGGAGGGCGTCCCCCAGGGAAGCGTCCTCAGTGTCACATTATTTGCAGTAGCAATTAATGCCATTGCCTCATCCCTTCCGGACGGTATAGCCAACTCGATGTATGTTGACGACCTAGCAGTCTGGTTTGCTGCTTCCCATATGTCAATGGTGGAGCGGCGCATGCAGCTTGCCCTTGACAGGGTGTCACATTGGATTGGTTCTCATGGGTTTTGATTTTCTCCTTCCAAGACAGTTGCTATGCACTTCTGCCGCATCCAAGGCGTCCACCCTGATCCGGACTTATTCATGTATGGTCATCGGATACGTTGTGCCGAAGAGACTCGCTTTTTGGGTCTACTTTTTGACAAACGTTTGACTTGGGTTCCCCACTTACGTACACTTAAGGTCTTTTGCCTCAAGGCTCTTAACCTATTGAGGGTCCTGGGCCATACGTCCTAGGGGGCTGATCGGGCCACCCTCCTCCGCCTATACCATGTTCTTATTAGGTCAAAACTCGACTATGGGTGTGAGGTGTACTCTTCTGCCTAGAAGCCCGTCTCAGAGTTTTAGACCCTGTTCATCATGCTGGAGTACGTCTGGCGACCGGACCCTTCAGGTCGTCCCCAATCCCCAGTCTCCTGGTGGATGCTAATGAGCCACCTCTTGATCTCCGTCGCCAGTCCTTGATGGTTCGTTGTTGGGATCGATTACATCGACATCGATATCGACGGGTTCTTTTAGTGATAATGTGCTTTTTGGTTTTGTGTCTTTTAATCATGGTGCCAATCCCTTTCGGGTGTTGATGTTTTATTAATTATGTAGATGACAATTTTACGTTGGGCGGTATATGACCTTACCTGTTGCGCCGCCAGATGCTTAGTTGCATCAAAATGAATGAATCAATCAATCAATTCACCTGCCGCCTTCCTCAAGCTCGTCCAGTGTTCACTATTGGAGGGACCGTCATTCCCATGTGTTCCCAGTACCGCTACCTGGGCGTGCCAGTCAATATTTGGCAGATTGTCAAGGCCAAACCTCAAGACCATCCCATTGTCCAGGACTTATTGGGTCGTCTCCAGTGCCGACTTACACCACTTTAATGACTATCTAACAACTCCTCGGGCATCACCATCCCAGTAGCCAGAACCATCTATTTTACTTTTATCCGTTCATTTGTTTATTACCTATCCCCTGCTTTGATTCAACTTTCTAGGACTACTCTGGAAACTTTTGAAAAAAATCAGAATAGAGCAATGAGAATAATTCTCGGCTGTCCAATGTCGACCAGGAGAGTGAACATGCAGTTTGAGTTGCGTCTTCCCCCATTAGTCTAGAGAATTTATTGTAATGTTACTTGCTTCACTCTCAAGTGCCTCCATTTCCCACACCTTTCACCACATTACTGTCAGTTAGTCAGGACTTCTCTTAGACCAAACTCCCCTGTCCCTCCCATAGTACGTGCTGGATGTACTCTTATAAGGTCTGTTTCCTCTATGCTCCTTAGTCTTAATATAGATATAATGGTTGCAGATGTCCCCCCAGGGCCCCCTCCGTGGATGCTACCAACACTTGATGTGAGCTTCACACCTACTTCCAAGTCGGAACTGCCTTCTCTACAGCGGCATATGGCTCTGGAACACATAGAATAAGTGACGTCCTCCATCACATATCCATACTGCCTCTACATTAATGGCTCATTGCAGGTTGTGCCGTTTTCTCACCTGACAGAGTCACCTCCATGAGGCTGGGTTAGCCGTCGTCTCTGTAAGCACTCTAGCTCAACATTGTGTGAATTGTATGCCATTCTGGATGCTGTTAGTCTTGTTTGTCAACGTGGAGTGAATACTGCCATTTTTTGTGACTCCAAACCTGCCCTTCATTCCCTTTCTATTGTTCGGCCCACACACTCTACTGTTATTCGGCAGATTTTATCGTTTTTGGCCTTATTGCGTCATCGTAACTTGACTGTTAAATTTTTATGGGTGCCATCCCCTGTAGGTTTACGTCACAATGGTACAGTTGACAGACTCGCAAAGAAAGTCTGCCATCTGCCTCCTCGTGGTGTTGGACGTCCTCTCTCCCTGACATGTTACCTTTCTAGAGTCTGCTCCGCCGCTCTCCTCCCTTTATGGCGACGTAGGGATGTAGAGAGGCCCTTCAGCATCGCCATCACCCATTACGAGTCTGTCTCCCATCACAAATATTCCTACCGTCGTCGAGGCCTCATGGTTCAGAGGCACAATGTAGTCTCTGCTCGTTTAAGGTTTGGCTACCGGCCACCATGGCAGGTTGCTGGGATGCAGGGTGAGCCTCCCTTCACTGAGTGTCGTTTGTGTCGAGCGCCTCGTGCTAACACTATAGAGCACTATTGCCTGGCCTGCCCCACTGTCCGACACTTGCTGCCCCGGGGCCTGCCACTTGATGTGGTTTGTTGACACCTGCTGAACAATCAGGTTCTGGAGGAACTTCTGGTACGCCACCCTCGTTTTGGTGGCTTTAAGTAGGTCATAATGTAAATATTTGTCTGTATGCTTGTGCTCCATTCTGTTATGTTTTCGTGATGTGTGTGTGCGTGTGTGCTTGTGTGTGTGTGGTTGTAGTCATTGGATTCTCATGAGTCCCACCTACCCTTGTGTATTGTTGACTGCCTGTTGACTGACGGTTCGGCACAATGAATAAAAAAATAAAAGAAACATATCCATGCATATTGTGCACACATTTTATAGACCTAGATGAGAAGCTAAAGTTAGGAGGACCGAAAACTATATATATAACCAAATATATTTATATATATAGTTAGTGACGCAAACTGGGTAAAACGGTATTATTTCGGTTGCAGTTGGCCTTGACCACGAACCACTCCCTGAAGTTTTCGATGACGTGATGCTCGTAGAAGTCTGGCTGGTGGAGACGAACACACAGATCACAGAACACACGATATGGTCCAATGGTAGAAGGTTGGTAGTACTTTCGCCACTCTAGATACTTGGCATACTCCTGTAGTGGTTTAGGTGCAGAGTGTATTAGTGAGAGAGAATTACATACAAGTAAATTTATACACAATCAAGTTGTTGTCTTGTGTTTGGTAAAGAGGTATTAAATGAACGTACGTAAGAGTGAAATTAAAGGGCTGATTTGTTGATGTGTGTGCATTGACGAGAGAGAATTTATAATTTACAGAGAGATACAAAATTATACTCTGTGGTCCAAATGCAGAGGTCTGGCGTTTACTAAGACTATTACATTTTGTTTCCCTCAGCCTCGGGACTGTAGGGTGTCAGTAGACCGTGACTATTGCGAGGCCCTGATATATTGGGTGTCGCACCAGATGAGACAGTGGAGCTTCGTGGTGATGTTGGTACCATAGCTTCTCTTCTGTCCCACTAGATGACCCACACATTATTTATACACGTCACTATGAACACACTACCTTAAGGAAAGAATCTGTTGTTGGTAAAATGATAGCCTAGTGATTCTCCCAAACGATGCCACGAAACAGATCCCCTCTTAGTAACACTGGGGTCGTCTGTTTCCTGGCATTGTTTGGAGGAATCAGTTGCTTTCCAATTTACCAACAAGCGGGATTCTCCCTTAACTATGAAAATCATATGGAATTAAAGGTGATTCCGTGATGTTCACTTTGACTTTATCAGGTACAGTCTCCTCCACTGCCACGTTCATCACATCATCGTTGTCAATGTTTGTACCCCACAAGGTGTGAACTTCCATTTTCGACTCGCATATCCGAAACACATACCAGGAGTAAATCAGGGGGATGGTAATGGAGTGGTGTAGGCTTGGGAATGGTGTGGTGCATGTTTTATGTAGGAAAGTTGGCGAGAGGATTGTAAGCAGTAATGCTGTACTAAATTATATGTCAACTATATAAATCTGTTACATAACAAACATGACATTGGTAGACCACAACATTGTGATTGTCAGTAAAGTCATTACTTATTGTTTGTTATTAGTATATTATGCTCTCAAACGGTAAAGGAAATACTGGGTTGGTGAGGCAGTAGCTAGTCTCGGCCAGATGTCTCTATGAATGTTTAGTATATGCCAGCTATCAGCAGCGCTTCTTTGTTTTAATTAATATTTCATGTTCTACATCATATCGTCAATGATAGTTATTACACATAAGTAAATTATATTGAATGTGAAGTTTTAAACATCACAATGTTCCTAGAACATTATATATTAAAATAAAGCCTCTTAAATTTCTATAGGTTAGTCCCACCAAGTTAATCACTGTGATGACGATGGCTTTATTTTCTGTCAATTATAACAAATATCTTCAATTTACGAGCATTGTGAACATTGGTAGTAGTGTCATGACTTGATATTTTACGATGAAATTTGTCTGCTCCGACCGAGGTAATATTTTATTATCATTACATATTGAACTTTCACACACTTCAGTTTTGACATTACTAAGCGGTTATAGACGGATTGAGCTAGGATGCCAACAAACTTTAAAGTTAATTAAAGTAGCGAATACCTTGAAAGTCATCTCTCTCTCTCTGTCTCTCTTCACACACATTAATTAATTGGTGTGCACAGTTGTGGTTACTAGCATCATATCGTCATGGCCTAAACTCAATTAATATTAATGAAATAAGTTGTCTTGTGTAAAATAGGTATTGTAATTCACATATAAGGTGCAAGTCAATCTGTATCAAAGTGAAATATCAGAATGTTTACTTATGTATGCCTTGAATCAACCAACACCTTGAAGCTCGACTGTATTCATCAACTCCAACACATATGAAGCATCCAACGCCTTAAATATATGACTTATGTTTCCATCCTCACCCAATCCATCTATAATCATAAAATAATGTGAACAATAAAGGTTGTGAATGGTTCACTTTATAATGAAAAATATATGATTAATTATCTTTAGTCGGAACTGTCAAGAAACAACTTTTAATGACAACTGTCAGTAAACCAGTACTACTGTTTTAATGTTCATAAAATGTTGGACATTGTTGTTACTGACCAATCTCCGTCATCGTCACAAAATAAATATCATATTAATATGCAATGACTAACTTGAAGGAACGAACCTATCTTGACTTGTGGGGTCTAATGGTGGTTTGGAATGTTATAGCAACATGGTGACGTGCTTAAATTCCACACTAGAGATATTATCCTTACCTGCAGTAACTATCATCATCGTTATGATGTATAAGATGAAACAAAAACTCCACCAAGTGTTAAAATTATCTTTGACCTATATTGAGCATTAAAAAAAATAGCACCTAGCCAAGACTTCTGCATTACAGCTTACAGTTCCCTACCCTGCCTCCATCCGTACCTCCACTGATCCTGACATGACCTTTCAGCTATTCGAGGTTCTACCTGGGAATGGAGTACTCCAACTATCTAATGTCTATTCTGCCCCAGCTAAACTCACTCTTGAGGCTCTTCCTTCTCCAACAGTGCGTGGTATGGTGTATATGGGATACTGATTTGGGTGAGGGTTCTGGCTCTATTAATCGTATTGGTGTTCGTCTCCTTTCATACATCCGCAGGCATCATCTGACACACTGGGACACTGGCGGTGCCACTCATTGCTGGGGAGGTACTCTGGATAACATCCTCTCGTCTGGCCTGATAGCATCTCAGGTCCAGTGCTTCTCCGTGCCAGACTTATTCTCTGATCACATTGCTCTTCGGTTTCATTATTCTCTATCTGCTGGGTCAGGTGCTTCAGCCACTCGTTTGCGTATTGCTGTGCCCCCTAAATATTGCCCGACTTACATCTTATTTATGGCCCATGTATTCCCTACATTTGACATATCATCAGCTGAACAGTTGTACTCTGATCTTGTATCTGCTACGCATGACTTTTATAGGCTATACGTCTCCCGGCCACACCTCCAGCATCGCCATACTCCTGGACGCTGGATGCACGTATACAGGAGGCAAAGGAGGCTGAACGTGATGGCCTATTGTTTCAAGCCAACCTAACCCCTGACCTACTCCATCGTTATCAGATGTCTAGGGACGCTTTAGTTGCCCTGCAGGAGTGTGCTCACACTGAGTCTTGGCAGCAGTTCACGGACAGCATCAACCAGCAAAGTAATGTGGCTTCTATGTGGCACCTCATCCGTCGGGTTGTTAAAAAGACACCGGCCACTGCTCGTCATCACACTCCTGCCGACTATGCCAAACAACTTGTCGATGCCTGGTCAGAACAATCTACCCCAGCCAGTCTACCCATCCACATACAAGATGCACTCGCTTCCCGTGCTGCTGTCCATCAGCTACGTCTAATGTCTGCTCTGTTACAAGATGATGACGATGATGCAGAGGAGATAACTGAGGAGGAGTTGCACCGTGCTCTCTCTCGGGGTAGAGCTTGTTCACCTGGTGATGATGGTATTACTTATGCTGTGCTGCGCCTACTTCAACAAGTTCCTGGGAACCCTCTACTTCGACTGTACAATCTTTGTCTTCGTGACGGTTTTGTACCACGAGCCTGGACCAGCAGCACAATAATACCCATCCCTAAGCCCGGCACTGCAAAGTTCAGGCCTATTTCCCTTACTTCCAGTTTCTGTAAGGTTATGGAGAGAATCTTACTCAATAGTCTCATGCACAGACTGCAGGATCGCCTTTCTCCATAGCTGTTTGGTTTCCTTCCCCAGCGGAGCACACACCACTGCCTTGTCGACTTGTACTCTCGCCTTTCCAGGGACAGTGTGGTGGCCTTCATTGACCTTCGAAGTGCCTTTGATGTTGCTAATAGAGACGTCATTTTGGATCAACTGGTTGATTTTGGGATAAAGGATAATTTACTACAGTGGATTCGGGGCTTCCTGAGTAACAGGACCTCCCGTGTGTTTTTCAGTGGTGCACTCAGTCCTTTGCGCAGTTTTCATCTTGGTATGCCTCAAGGGGGTGTTCTCAGCCCATTGTTATTTAATATTCTGATGCATCGGTTGCTCACTTCTCTCCCTGATATTCCTGGAACTACAATTACGTGCTATGCTGATGATATGTGTGTTCATTCTACCTCACCAAGGGATCTCCAGCGGTTTCTTGACTCCTTCTCTGTGGCCTCCTCTCACTGTGGCATTATTGTCTCCCCAGATAAGAGCAGAATATTCACCTGCAGCCTTCCTCAAGCTCAGCCAGTGTTCACCATTGGAGGGACTGTCATTCCCATGTGCTCCCAGTACTGCTACCTGGGTGCACCAGTCAATATTTGGCCGATTGTCCCTGCCAGAACTCAAGACCATCCCATTGTCCAGGACTTATTGGGTCGTCTCCAGCGCCGACTTACACCACTTCAATGGCTATCTAACAACTCCTCGGGCATCTCCATCCCAGTAGCCAGAACCATCTATATTGCTTTTATCCGTTCAGTTGTTGATTACCTTTCACCTGCTTTGATTCAACTTCCTAGGGCTACTCTGGAAACTTTAGATAAAATTTCAGAATAGAGCAATGAGAATAATTCTCGGCTGTCCAATGTCGACCAGGATAATGAACATGCAGCGTGAGTTGCGTCTTCTCCCATTAATCGAGAGAATTTATTGTAATGATACTTGCTTCACTCTCAAGTGCCTCCATTTCCCACATCTTTCACCCCATTACTCTCAGTTAGTCAGGACTTCTCTTAGACCAAACTCCCCTGTCCCTCCCATACTGCCTGCTGGACGGACTCTTATAAGGTCTTTTTCCTCTATGCTCCATGGTCTTATTATAGATATAATAGTTGCATGGATGCTACCAACACCTGATGTGAGCTTTACACCTACTTCCAAGTGGGAGCTGCCTTCTCTACAGCGGCAGTTGGCTCTGGAGCACAATGAAACAGTGACTTCCATCACAGATCCATACTGCCTCTACACTGATGTCTCATTGAAGGTGGATGGTGCAGCAGTCACCTCCAGGGGGCTGGGTTGGCCGTCGTCTCTGTAACCACTCTAGCTCAACATTGTGTGAACTGTATGCCATTCTGGATGCTGTTAGTGTTGTTTGTCAACGTGGAGTGAATACTGCCATTTTTTGTGACTCCAAACCTGCCCTTCATTCCCTCTCTAGTGTTCAGCCCACACACTCTACTGTTATTCATTAGATGTTATCGTTTTTGGCCTTATTGCGTCATCGTAACTTGACTGTCAAATTTTTATGGATGCCATCCCATGTAGGTTTACATCACAATGGTACAGTTGACAAACTCACAAAGGAAGCCTGCCATCTGCCTCCTCGTGGTGCTGGACGTCCTCTCTCCCTGACATGTTACCTCTCTAAAGTCCGCTTCGCCGCTCTCCTCCCTGTACGGCGACGCAGGGATGCAGAGAGGCCCTTCAGCATCTCCATCACCCATTACGAGTCTGTCTGCTGGCACAAATATTCCTACCGTCGTCGAGGCCTCATGGTTCGGAAGCACAATGTAGTCTCTGCTCGTTTGAGGCTTGGCTACCGGCCACCGTGGCAGGTTGCTAGGATGCAGGGTGAGCCTCGCTTCACTGAGTGTCGCTTGTGTCGAACACCTCGTGCTAACACTATAGAGCACTATTGCCTAGCCTGCCCCACTGTCCGACACTTGCTGCCCCAGGGCCTGCCACTTGATGTGGTTTGTCGACACCTGCTGAACCATCAGGTTCTGGAGGAACTTCTTGTGCGCCACCATCGTTTTGGTGGATTTAAGTAGGTCATGATGTAAATATTTTTCTGTATGCTTGTGCTTCATTCTGTTATGTTTTCGTGATGTGTGTGTGTGTGCGCGTGTGTGTGTGCTTGTGTGTGTGTGTGGTCATCGGGTTCTCGTGAGTCCTGCCTACCCTTGTGTACTGTTCTCTGCCTATTGACTGACGCTACGGCGCAATTAATTAAAAAAAAAAAGATAAAAAAAACCTGCCTCCATAGAACACAACACCCAAGCCCGCACCACCCCTCAATCAACCTCCCACTGACATGAATCATATTGGTATGTGTTTCGGATACTAGAGTCGACGACACTGGAGGTTCACACCTTGTGGGTTACATACATTGACAACGCTGGCGTGATGAACGCGGCAGTGGAGGAGACTGTACATGCAGGACACAAGAAGAAACTCAATATATATTTACCTGTGGATGTTTGGCAAGGTGTGCGAGTTTGAGTGCCAGCTGTTGAGGTGTGTACTGCTGTGCATCGATGTATGAATGAGGGGGCATGATAGTGCTGTAGTCTGCTGCCCCCAGCACCACTGGCACTATTGGATAGAAGAGAAAAATGTATAGCTTTTCCGTCACGTAGTCCTCACACAGGGCGTTTTCGAAGGCCAGGAAAAAGAGGTAATTCTCCCCCGCCTTCCGCACACACAGATCATCGATACTGAAGAAGCGATCCACATTGATGCTGCGACCACATTTCAGGTCCCCACACTTGCCATACACATCGACCCACACGTGTTTCTGTAGCTCCCGCACATACTTGAGTCTCCCGGCGTTGTCATCACAGTGGGAGATGAAAGACACGGCCAATTGGCGAGAGTTGAAGTTGTCCTGTTCAACAATGCAAGGGCGTCGCCATATTGAAGGGAGAAGGCTTGCATCCAGACCCCTTCTGACGATGAAGCCGTGGTGGATGCGAATGTCTGCGTCTCGTGTATAGAACATGGTGCGGTTGAAGAAATTATCGAGAGTGGAGTAGTTAGTTTGGTGTACAGAGTTAGCCAACAGCTCTGTCTCCACTTCAAGCATAACCCACGGTTGGGATGGGTCACGGGGTCCCAGCATCTTGAGGGCGTGTTCAGGTGTTTTCAATCCTCGCATGTGAATCAGAACTGCATCTGCTGTCTTCACCTGGAGGTTGTAATAACACATTGGCATCAGGCTGAATACCTTTAATGTTCTCAATCAATAAGGTTGCACACACACACACACACACACAATCCTAACACACGCCACACCACTTCTACTCCTTCTGGAGATGTTCACAGACTCTTAATGTATGTATGGCAAAATAAATAATAATATCAATACGAGCATTACTTAACCTTGGACAGATCTCTGGTCACTTTACATTGTAGTGGACATCTGCCATCAACAATGTCTTGCACATGTCTGGTGTACCAACCATTAACTGTCTGGATTCCCGTTACCAACACAAACGCCAGCGGGACGTCTCCTCCTGACCTGAACCTGAGGGAACAGCAGGCAGGTCCAATTAAAGGAGGTAACCTATTGTAGTAAGTTTGAAGTCAATGTAGGCCTCCAAACTCATCTATAAAACACATTCCCAGTATAATTTCATATGGAGGGATTCTGTTTCCTGGGATAGTATGGAGAAATCAGTAGCATTCCCATATCCCATAATTGGTTACTCACCTTAAGAAGGCCTGTGATGTTGACAATGTGGAGGCCAAATGATTCTCCAGACTATGCCACGAAACTGATTCCCTTAGAGCGGTGTAGTTTCGTGGTAAAGTTTGTTGAAATCAGTAGCCTCCTTATTCCTCGACATCTATTGAGGTTCTTTAAGGGGAGAATCCCTTTCTTTGTACAATGGAGGGCTACAAATTCCTCCAATCTAACCAAGCGAGGAAACAATTTCATTCATCTTAGTGTTTCATATTTGTTTTGTCACATAACTTGGAGGATCAATGGAGCTCCGATTAACCAGAATCCATTAACCATGGGAATCTCGTTAATCCATTCATGAGCGTCATTAATTAGATGACGATTTATTTGGCTATCTTAAGGTGGTAATTCGTTTTTGGTACATTGGAGTGCCTTGATTCCTCCAAGTATGCTAGAAGACAGGATCAGAAGATCAAAAATAATGGTATTCTGTTGCTTGGTATAGTTTGGAGGATTCGGTTACTCCAGAATAACCAACACAAAACTTCCCCCTTAAGAGAGTCATAGTTACTCCCGCCCTTTACCTGCACTTGGTTGAATCTCTTCACTTTGACATTCAGAACACTGGGCAGAAATCACATTGTGTCAGAAGAAGGAGGTTTTCCCCTTAATTAAGGTTGCAATCTATTTTACCAGAAGTGGACAAGTACTGTGCCAAGAAACAGGCCAGTACTGTGGTGCACATTAAAGTTCATTCCCTTGTTGCGTGGTTGTATTCACTTTGCCCCTGTCGTCTCTCTCCTTCCACCCTATGTTACCTCCCGTCACCTCCCTTTCAACCTTCCCTCTTTCCTTCTTTCAACCCTCCAATATCATTCCCCCCTCCAATCTCTTTCCCCCCTCCTATCTCTTACCCCCTTCCCTTCCTCCATACACCTACCTAACAGTGGGTGTCCTGGGTGTGGTCCAAGTGGCAGCTCTCCGGTACCATTGTAGGAGTGGGGCCATGAAGGCATCCTCAAACACAGGGCTTCCTCCTACTGCCTTACCTTCTGCTGTGATAATATATATATATATATATATATATATATATATATATATATATATATACTGAGAAAACTCACAGAAGGCCAACGAAAAATCGTACGGCAAATAGAAACCGTACACAAGAAAGTTAATAAAGGAGAATGTGCCACCGCTTTCAATCTCGTATGTCTATAAGAAAAAAAAAAAAAATATATATATATATATATATATATATATATATATATATATATATATATATATATATATATATATATATATATATATATATATATATATACATATATAACCTCATATGTGTTCAATCTGTTCATTTGTTCATTTGCTTACAGTAGTGTTAAAGACCCTTGCCCTCTCCCCTTCCCCCCTGAGATACCGATCCCCCTATAAATACAACCCCCATCCCTCCCCTCCCTACTCTATCCTTACCTGTTATATTTATGGTCATGCCACTTGTTCTTCCTTCCAGTTTACCTCTCCTTGATACAACCATATAGTTATTGAGATATTCAACTTTATGCACAGCTTTGGTAAAGTTTTGACACTCTTCTTGCTTACTTAGAGGAATCATCTTGGGAATTACAATGGTATCCTGCATCTTATACACAAAACAATATCGGAAATAACGTAAGTCGTACACATTATGTTTAACTCTAAGAAACAATTTTTGATGTCTAATGTTTTCATGTTGTCAAATGATGTTATTGTTTTGAACAGTGGGTAGCTGATTGTATTAAATAAGAAAATACTGCTTTACATACATATTAGAAAGTTTCTCAGCTAACGAACAATGGGAAGCTGTCAAACGTTTACATGAGTCACCATTATTTGGAAGAATATTATTGTCCACGACTGTACACCCGGAAGTACTAATTTCTCTCCATCCCCCCCCTAATAGCCAAAGTCGCGGCCAGTGACGACCGGGCGATCCAACACACCACATCCAACTCCTCTACAATGCTTCACTTTTTCTAATACTTCCAGCAAATGAACCACTGGGGTCGGGGTAGAGGAGTTGGATGTGGTGTGTTCGATCGCCCGGTCGTCACTGGTAACATTGTGTATGATAGCCTAGGGGCTCTGCAGAGTCTAGACAGCCACTTCCAATCAGTGTTACAACAGCAGTGATCAAGTGAGGACATATTTTCATAACTCCTATTTTCCTGTAATTACCATATATGTAAGTATAAACAACAGTAACATTATATTTCATATTATTGTGTTGAAAAATGTGATTCCGACATGTTTTATAATGAAATCAGAGCGTGAAAACATACTTACTGTAAATATGTAAATAGAGTGTAAAAGTGAATTTTGGGTTACTGTCATTCTGAGCTGGCTACCCATCCAACAGATGTCCATTTAGTCTTCACAAGTACAACAGACGACAACTAAAAGTTTGTACTTCAATATCCTGTTTCATATATTTATGTAGCATGAGTGGTTTACAAGCTATTAGCCGTCAAATGTGTTATTTACATAGTGACCGCGAGTGGGTAAGAAAGGCCCGGATTATAGAGTTGCCACGCTCGATTTTGCCGCTATTAAGTGGTTAAAGGTTAAGCACATAGGGTAGGATGAAATGTTGTGTGTAGAGGCGACACATTCTATTTTATATATGCTTGGTAAAGGTCCCAATTAAAGTGTGTCTGTTACACGTGTCAGCAACTGTATGCTCTACCAGGACTCTGAGAAGCTACCCTTGACTCTATGGCTAATGAACTCGAGTTATGTGTAAAGCACTGACCGAATGAGTAAAGAACTGAACATATGAGTATAAAGCTGTTCTAATGTGTACAGAATTGACCTAATGTGTATAAAGCTGTCCTAACTGACCTTATCAATAAAGAACTGCTGACCATGTGAGTAAAGAACTGACCTTATGATTAAAATACTGATAAATAGATAGACTGCCAACAATTTTTGTTGCCTTAGAAAATGTCTTGGATTCATATCTTGTTATTCCAAGCCTCACGTGGACTGACTGGTGGCTTCACCTTTCAATCCACAACTTCAATGGAGATGATGATTGGAGTACTATACTGTATACCTATCCTGAAAATAATTGAAAGTACTTTAGTACATGTGTTTGAACTCGGTGATATATATATATATATATATATATATATATATATATATATATATATATATATATATATATATATAATTTTTTTTTTTTTTTTTTAGATAGATATATGCAGAAAGCTCACTTCACCGTGAGATATAATTGCAGAGTAACCACAGGAGAAAACAAAGGCAGAACAGTAAGTACTTTCGTATATTACATCTTCAAATAGAATGATACAGAGACATGAGATGGAGTATATATATACAGTGGGAAAATGGGAGGAGCTACACTTGGACAAAGGGTCTGATACCCACCTCACCTCAGCTCACCTGACCCTTATTCCTAGTCTGGTGGAAACTGCTTCATAACCAATTCGGTTAATAATTTATCACATTTGAAATGGCCATAACTCATATTAACATTATCTTTATATGTGCCTGAGATTAGACATGACTCAATTACATTTCTTTCAAGAAGGTTTGACGATTTAGCTAGAACTTTGGCACCTCCCCAGTTAATGTGATGGTCATAAGTGTCTTTGTGTTGGAATAAACCACTACTTGGCTGAGCTGTCCTAACACTATACTTGTGTTGTGTTATCCTTTTATCTAAGTCTTTCCCTGTCTGTCCTATATAGAATTTATTACATATGTTACATGGAATCTTGTATACAACACCTGAGTTACTCGCAAGGCTGTTCTTGATGAGTGTTTTTTTAACTGTGTTGTCGTATTTAAAAACTACTTGAACATCGAGTTTCTTGAGGAGAGGTACAACTTCTAAAATGTTTTCATGAAATGGTAGGACTATGATTTTCTGGTTGTTTTGATCATCTGTTTTTTTAACTTTACCTTCAAGGAAGCGTTTCCTTGCAATGTTGTGACATAGATTAAGAACATTTGTTGGATATTTTAGATTTTCCCCTATTGTCATAATTTTGCTAAATTCTTCTTCCAGAAATTCAGGGTCTGAGATTCTGTATGCTCTCAAGTACATGGATATGAATACTGACTTCTTAACATTTACATGGTGGTGTGAGTAGAAATGTACATATGAAAGTATGTTATTTGGTTTCCTGTAAACTTTAGTCTTGAAAGCTCCATTTTCTCTTATGATTTCCACATCAAGGAAGGGAAGTTTGTTGTCTACCTCAATTTCATGTGTGAATTTGATGGATGGGACTAGAGAATTCAGTTTGGTTAGAAAGTCTTCACTGGGTAGAGAGTTGGGCCAGAAACACATGATATCATCTACGTATCTTAACCAAACTATATTTGTTTTCTTGACAGAGAGTAATAGATGTTTTTCAAAATATTCCATATAAATGTTAGCTAACACTGGGGAAAGTGGGTTTCCCATCGCCATACCAAATTTTTGGCTATAATATTTTCCATCGAAAACAAAACAGGAGTTTTCTACACATAAGCTGATGAGTTTAACAATGTTGGCACTGGGGATTCCTTGTATTTCTTCATCCAGTACATCTGTCATATATATATATATATATATATATATATATATATATATATATATATATATATATATATATATATATATATATATATATATATATATATATAAATTTTTTTTTTTTTTTTTAGATAGATATATGCAGAAAGCTCACTTCACCGTGAGATATAATTGCAGAGTAACCACAGGAGAAAACAAAGGCAGAACAGTAAGTACTTTCGTATATTACATCTTCAGACAGTATGATACAGAGACATGAGATGGAGTATATATATACAGTGGGAAAATGGGAGGAGTAACACTTGGACAAAGGGTCTGATACCCACCTCACCTCAGCTCACCTGACCCTTATTCCTAGTCTGGTGGAAACTGCTTCATAACCAATTCGGTTAATAATTTATCACATTTGAAATGGCCATAACTCATATTAACATTATCTTTATATGTGCCTGAGATTAGACATGACTCAATTACATTTCTTTCAAGAAGGTTTGACGATTTAGCTAGAACTTTGGCACCTCCCCAGTTAATGTGATGGTCATAAGTGTCTTTGTGTTGGAATAAACCACTACTTGGCTGAGCTGTCCTAACACTATACTTGTGTTGTGTTATCCTTTTATCTAAGTCTTTCCCTGTCTGTCCTATATAGAATTTATTACATATGTTACATGGAATCTTGTATACAACACCTGAGTTACTCGCAAGGCTGTTCTTGATGAGTGTTTTTTTAACTGTGTTGTCGTATTTAAAAACTACTTGAACATCGAGTTTCTTGAGGAGAGGTACAACTTCTAAAATGTTTTCATGAAATGGTAGGACTATGATTTTCTGGTTGTTTTGATCATCTGTTTTTTTAACTTTACCTTCAAGGAAGCGTTTCCTTGCAATGTTGTGACATAGATTAAGAACATTTGTTGGATATTTTAGATTTTCCCCTATTGTCATAATTTTGCTAAATTCTTCTTCCAGAAATTCAGGGTCTGAGATTCTGTATGCTCTCAAGTACATGGATATGAATACTGACTTCTTAACATTTACATGGTGGTGTGAGTAGAAATGTACATATGAAAGTATGTTATTTGGTTTCCTGTAAACTTTAGTCATGAAAGCTCCATTTTCTCTTATGATTTCCACATCAAGGAAGGGAAGTTTGTTGTCTACCTCAATTTCATGTGTGAATTTGATGGATGGGACTAGAGAATTCAGTTTGGTTAGAAAGTCTTCACTGGGTAGAGAGTTGGGCCAGAAACACATGATATCATCTACGTATCTTAACCAAACTATATTTGTTTTCTTGACAGAGAGTAATAGATGTTTTTCAAAATATTCCATATAAATGTTAGCTAACACTGGGGAAAGTGGGTTTCCCATCGCCATACCAAATTTTTGGCTATAATATTTTCCATCGAAAACAAAACAGGAGTTTTCTACACATAAGCTGATGAGTTTAACAATGTTGGCACTGGGGATTCCTTGTATATCTTCATCCAGTACATCTGTCATATATATATATATATATATATATATATATATATATATATATATATATATATATATATATATATATATATATATATATATATATATATATATATATATATATATATATATATATATATATATATATATATATATATATATATATATATATATATATATATATATATATATAATTTTTTTTTTTTTTTTTTAGATAGATATATGCAGAAAGCTCACTTCACCGTGAGATATAATTGCAGAGTAACCACAGGAGAAAACAAAGGCAGAACAGTAAGTACTTTCGTATATTACATCTTCAGACAGAATGATACAGAGACATGAGATGGAGTATATATATACAGTGGGAAAATGGGAGGAGTAACACTTGGACAAAGGGTCTGATACCCACCTCACCTCAGCTCACCTGACCCTTATTCCTAGTCTGGTGGAAACTGCTTCATAACCAATTCGGTTAATAATTTATCACATTTGAAATGGCCATAACTCATATTAACATTATCTTTATATGTGCCTGAGATTAGACATGACTCAATTACATTTCTTTCAAGAAGGTTTGACGATTTAGCTAGAACTTTGGCACCTCCCCAGTTAATGTGATGGTCATAAGTGTCTTTGTGTTGGAATAAACCACTACTTGGCTGAGCTGTCCTAACACTATACTTGTGTTGTGTTATCCTTTTATCTAAGTCTTTCCCTGTCTGTCCTATATAGAATTTATTACATATGTTACATGGAATCTTGTATACAACACCTGAGTTACTCGCAGGGCTGTTCTTGATGAGTGTTTTTTTAACTGTGTTGTCGTATTTAAAAACTACTTGAACATCGAGTTTCTTGAGGAGAGGTACAACTTCTAAAATGTTTTCATGAAATGGTAGGACTATGATTTTCTGGTTGTTTTGATCATCTGTTTTTTTAACTTTACCTTCAAGGAAGCGTTTCCTTGCAATGTTGTGACATAGATTAAGAACATTTGTTGGATATTTTAGATTTTCCCCTATTGTCATAATTTTGCTAAATTCTTCTTCCAGAAATTCAGGGTCTGAGATTCTGTATGCTCTCAAGTATATGGATATGAATACTGACTTCTTAACATTTACATGGTGGTGTGAGTAGAAATGTACATATGAAAGTATGTTATTTGGTTTCCTGTAAACTTTAGTCTTGAAAGCTCCATTTTCTCTTATGATTTCCACATCAAGGAAGGGAAGTTTGTTGTCTACCTCAATTTCATGTGTGAATTTGATGGATGGGACTAGAGAATTCAGTTTGGTTAGAAAGTCTTCACTGGGTAGAGAGTTGGGCCAGAAACACATGATATCATCTACGTATCTTAACCAAACTATATTTGTTTTCTTGACAGAGAGTAATAGATGTTTTTCAAAATATTCCATATAAATGTTAGCTAACACTGGGGAAAGTGGGTTTCCCATCGCCATACCAAATTTTTGGCTATAATATTTTCCATCGAAAACAAAACAGGAGTTTTCTACACATAAGCTGATGAGTTTAACAATGTTGGCACTGGGGATTCCTTGTATTTCTTCATCCAGTACATCTGTCATATATATATATATCTATATATATATATATATATATATATATATATATATATATATATATATATATATATATATATATATATATATATATATATATATATATATATATATATATAATTTTTTTTTTTTTTTTTTAGATAGATATATGCAGAAAGCTCACTTCACCGTGAGATATAATTGCAGAGTAACCACAGGAGAAAACAAAGGCAGAACAGTAAGTACTTTCGTATATTACATCTTCAGATAGAATGATACAGAGACATGAGATGGAGTATATATATACAGTGGGAAAATGGGAGGAGTAACACTTGGACAAAGGGTCTGATACCCACCTCACCTCAGCTCACCTGACCCTTATTCCTAGTCTGGTGGAAACTGCTTCATAACCAATTCGGTTAATAATTTATCACATTTGAAATGGCCATAACTCATATTAACATTATCTTTATATGTGCCTGAGATTAGACATGACTCAATTACATTTCTTTCAAGAAGGTTTGACGATTTAGCTAGAACTTTGGCACCTCCCCAGTTAATGTGATGGTCATAAGTGTCTTTGTGTTGGAATAAACCACTACTTGGCTGAGCTGTCCTAACACTATACTTGTGTTGTGTTATCCTTTTATCTAAGTCTTTCCCTGTCTGTCCTATATAGAATTTATTACATATGTTACATGGAATCTTGTATACAACACCTGAGTTACTCGCAGGGCTGTTCTTGATGAGTGTTTTTTTAACTGTGTTGTCGTATTTAAAAACTACTTGAACATCGAGTTTCTTGAGGAGAGGTACAACTTCTAAAATGTTTTCATGAAATGGTAGGACTTTGATTTTCTGGTTGTTTTGATCATCTGTTTTTTTAACTTTACCTTCAAGGAAGCGTTTCCTTGCAATGTTGTGACATAGATTAAGAACATTTGTTGGATATTTTAGATTTTCCCCTATTGTCATAATTTTGCTAAATTCTTCTTCCAGAAATTCAGGGTCTGAGATTCTGTATGCTCTCAAGTATATGGATATGAATACTGACTTCTTAACATTTACATGGTGGTGTGAGTAGAAATGTACATATGAAAGTATGTTATTTGGTTTCCTGTAAACTTTAGTCTTGAAAGCTCCATTTTCTCTTATGATTTCCACATCAAGGAAGGGAAGTTTGTTGTCTACCTCAATTTCATGTGTGAATTTGATGGATGGGACTAGAGAATTCAGTTTGGTTAGAAAGTCTTCACTGGGTAGAGAGTTGGGCCAGAAACACATGATATCATCTACGTATCTTAACCAAACTATATTTGTTTTCTTGACAGAGAGTAATAGATGTTTTTCAAAATATTCCATATAAATGTTAGCTAACACTGGGGAAAGTGGGTTTCCCATCGCCATACCAAATTTTTGGCTATAATATTTTCCATCGAAAACAAAACAGGAGTTTTCTACACATAAGCTGATGAGTTTAACAATGTTGGCACTGGGGATTCCTTGTATTTCTTCATCCAGTACATATGTCATATATATATATATATATATATATATATATATATATATATATATATATATATATATATATATATATATATATATATATATATATATATATATATATATATATATATATATATATATATATATATATATATATATATATATATAAATTTTTTTTTTTTTTTTTTAGATAGATATATGCAGAAAGCTCACTTCACCGTGAGATATAATTGCAGAGTAACCACAGGAGAAAACAAAGGCAGAACAGTAAGTACTTTCGTATATTACATCTTCAGACAGAATGATACAGAGACATGAGATGGAGTATATATATACAGTGGGAAAATGGGAGGAGTAACACTTGGACAAAGGGTCTGATACCCACCTCACCTCAGCTCACCTGACCCTTATTCCTAGTCTGGTGGAAACTGCTTCATAACCAATTCGGTTAATAATTTATCACATTTGAAATGGCCATAACTCATATTAACATTATCTTTATATGTGCCTGAGATTAGACATGACTCAATTACATTTCTTTCAAGAAGGTTTGACGATTTAGCTAGAACTTTGGCACCTCCCCAGTTAATGTGATGGTCATAAGTGTCTTTGTGTTGGAATAAACCACTACTTGGCTGAGCTGTCCTAACACTATACTTGTGTTGTGTTATCCTTTTATCTAAGTCTTTCCCTGTCTGTCCTATATAGAATTTATTACATATGTTACATGGAATCTTGTATACAACACCTGAGTTACTCGCAGGGCTGTTCTTGATGAGTGTTTTTTTAACTGTGTTGTTGTATTTAAAAACTACTTGAACATCGAGTTTCTTGAGGAGAGGTACAACTTCTAAAATGTTTTCATGAAATGGTAGGACTTTGATTTTCTGGTTGTTTTGATCATCTGTTTTTTTAACTTTACCTTCAAGGAAGCGTTTCCTTGCAATGTTGTGACATAGATTAAGAACATTTGTTGGATATTTTAGATTTTCCCCTATTGTCATAATTTTGCTAAATTCTTCTTCCAGAAATTCAGGGTCTGAGATTCTGTATGCTCTCAAGTACATGGATATGAATACTGACTTCTTAACATTTACATGGTGGTGTGAGTAGAAATGTACATATGAAAGTATGTTATTTGGTTTCCTGTAAACTTTAGTCTTGAAAGCTCCATTTTCTCTTATGATTTCCACATCAAGGAAGGGAAGTTTGTTGTCTACCTCAATTTCATGTGTGAATTTGATGGATGGGACTAGAGAATTCAGTTTGGTTAGAAAGTCTTCACTGGGTAGAGAGTTGGGCCAGAAACACATGATATCATCTACGTATCTTAACCAAACTATATTTGTTTTCTTGACAGAGAGTAATAGATGTTTTTCAAAATATTCCATATAAATGTTAGCTAACACTGGGGAAAGTGGGTTTCCCATCGCCATACCAAATTTTTGGCTATAATATTTTCCATCGAAAACAAAACAGGAGTTTTCTACACATAAGCTGATGAGTTTAACAATGTTGGCACTGGGGATTCCTTGTATTTCTTCATCCAGTACATCTGTCATATATATATATATATATATATATATATATATATATATATATATATATATATATATATATATATATATATATATATATATATATATATATATATATATATATATATATATATATATATATATATATATATATATATATATATATATATATATATATATATATAATTTTTTTTTTTTTTTTTTAGATAGATATATGCAGAAAGCTCACTTCACCGTGAGATATAATTGCAGAGTAACCACAGGAGAAAACAAAGGCAGAACAGTAAGTACTTTCGTATATTACATCTTCAGACAGAATGATACAGAGACATGAGATGGAGTATATATATACATTGGGAAAATGGGAGGAGCTACACTTGGACAAAGGGTCTGATACCCACCTCACCTCAGCTCACCTGACCCTTATTCCTAGTCTGGTGGAAACTGCTTCATAACCAATTCGGTTAATAATTTATCACATTTGAAATGGCCATAACTCATATTAACATTATCTTTATATGTGCCTGAGATTAGACATGACTCAATTACATTTCTTTCAAGAAGGTTTGACGATTTAGCTAGAACTTTGGCACCTCCCCAGTTAATGTGATGGTCATAAGTGTCATTGTGTTGGAATAAACCACTACTTGGCTGAGCTGTCCTAACACTATACTTGTGTTGTGTTATCCTTTTATCTAAGTCTTTCCCTGTCTGTCCTATATAGAATTTATTACATATGTTAAATGGAATCTTGTATACAACACCTGAGTTACTCGCAGGGCTGTTCTTGATGAGTGTTTTTTTAACTGTGTTGTCGTATTTAAAAACTACTTGAACATCGAGTTTCTTGAGGAGAGGTACAACTTCTAAAATGTTTTCATGAAATGTTAGGACTATGATTTTCTGGTTGTTTTGATCATCTGTTTTTTTAACTTTACCTTCAAGGAAGCGTTTCCTTGCAATGTTGTGACATAGATTAAGAACATTTGTTGGATATTTTAGATTTTCCCCTATTGTCATAATTTTGCTAAATTCTTCTTCCAGAAATTCAGGGTCTGAGATTCTGTATGCTCTCAAGTACATGGATATGAATACTGACTTCTTAACATTTACATGGTGGTGTGAGTAGAAATGTACATATGAAAGTATGTTATTTGGTTTCCTGTAAACTTTAGTCTTGAAAGCTCCATTTTCTCTTATGATTTCCACATCAAGGAAGGGAAGTTTGTTGTCTACCTCAATTTCATGTGTGAATTTGATGGATGGGACTAGAGAATTCAGTTTGGTTAGAAAGTCTTCACTGGGTAGAGAGTTGGGCCAGAAACACATGATATCATCTACGTATCTTAACCAAACTATATTTGTTTTCTTGACAGAGAGTAATAGATGTTTTTCAAAATATTCCATATAAATGTTAGCTAACACTGGGGAAAGTGGGTTTCCCATCGCCATACCAAATTTTTGGCTATAATATTTTCCATCGAAAACAAAACAGGAGTTTTCTACACATAAGCCGATGAGTTTAACAATGTTGGCACTGGGGATTCCTTGTATTTCTTCATCCAGTACATCTGTCATATATATATATATATATATATATATATATATATATATATATATATATATATATATATATATATATATATATATATATATATATATATATATATATATATATATATATATATATATATATATATATATCACATGAGAGATTTAGGAGATAGATGAGGACCAGAGATGCTTGATCCACCCGAGGGTGCAGCGTGCCAGACATCAAAATTGCTACCTCTATCCAGATCCCCCTTAGCCCTGCACTAGTACTTTCTATATTCCCCTATGTGTGTGAGACTTGGACGCTCACTGCGGAGCTTCAACGAAGGATACAGACAATGAAAATGAGGTGCTATTGTACCATCCTTGGCATCTCATACCTGAGCCATATCTCCAATGACCAAGTACGCACGACCATTCAGCAACACATTTGACCTTATGACGACCTTTTGACAATAGTGAAGGAAAGGAAGCTGAGATGGTATGGACATGTGACACGTTCAGATGGTCTTGTAAAAACAGTTCTCCAGTGGACCGTGGAAAGAAGAAGGAGGAGGGGAGGACAGACGAAGAATTGGAGCGACAACATCAAGGAGTGGACGAAGAAAACATTCGTGGAGACCCAGGCCTTGGCGCACGACCGCGGCAGGTGGAGGGATTTGGTCCACAACTCATCTCGTAGGCGACCTGACGGCTCAACCCAGAGTTAAGGGTGCAAGAAAGAAAAGAATATATATATATATATATATACAGAGAGAGAGAGAGAGAGAGAGAGAGAGAGAGAGAGAGAGAGAGAGAGAGAGAGAGAGAGAGAGAGAGAGAAAGAGAAAGGAGATAGATTTATATATATATATATATATATATATATATATATATATATATATATAGATAGATAGATAGATAAAGATAAAGATAAAGATAAAGATAAAGATAAAGATATATATAGATAAAGATAAAGATATATATAGATAAAGATAGATATATATAGATAAAGATATATATATATATATATACATATATTTATATTTTCTTTCAAACAGACGATGTTGAAGGCTATGGCACATTCTGCATTATTTATTTTCTCGGTGTTTTCTACTCTGCGTATTATCTTCCGTGGGTGTTCAGGAAGGTTGTTCAGTAGATTTCCGTAGTGCGACGTTTCGGATTTTACTAGATCCATCTTCAGGCTGTATCTGGTTTCAGCTTGGTGCACGGGCTGTTTTTAAGCCGTCTTGGCAGATCACGGGATCGGGAGTGGGCGGAGCCGAGCTCGGTGATTGGCTCGCCCGAGTGAAAACCTGATTAGCTAACTTGTTCTTCGTTTTGCTGAGGGGAGTACCTGGAAGTCTTCTGTTTGTTTGTTGATAGATGGCATCTTTGTTGTATATATACATCCCGTGCCACCCTATCCCTTAAAATGTTTACCAAACAGTATACTATTAATTTAAAATAAGTTACGGTATGAGTGAGGTGGCGAGCGAAGCGAGCCGTATCAGCTGTGGGGTTTGGGTTCGAAAATTTTGGAAATTTGTGCAATAATTAACATCACAGATTATTTATCCAAACCCTGCTGGCGCCCCTCTCCCCCACTGGAAGCTTCTGGCGCCCCCCAGTTTAAGAACCACTGCTGTAAATCATGGGGAGATACCAGAACATCTTTATTGATGGTGTATAAGTCCCTCATACGATCAAAGCTTGACTATGGCGCACAGTTGTATGGGTCGGCGTCTGAGACGACACTCCAGAGATTGGATGTATTTCAGAATGTATGTTTAAGATTATGTCTTGGAGCTCTTCGATGTACTCGTGTGGAGCGGATGGAAGTAGAGGCTAATATACCTCCCCTCCGTATTCGTCGAGACCACCTATTATTATCATTCGGTATTACCACCTACCGAAAACGATCGCTGGCCATCCCGGCTTGTGGGATCCTCCTGCAGTGGGAACATCTGCTGCATGAGGCCCTCAAGTCGGTGGCTGTGCGGCTTCACTTCCTCTGTCAAGCGCTAGGGTTCGACCTGTCTAGTGGGGATCGACTAGTCCTGTTAAATATAGTACCCTGGGAGTCTAGTCCCACCACAATTATTACTGAACTCGTTCCCCACCGCCAAGTCCCAGTCGCCGGAGGTGGAGGTCAGACTGTTGTCCCGGAAGATTCTCATTAGAAACCTAGAGTCATTCCATTTGTACACTGATGGCTCTAAGACGGATGAATGTGTGGGTGCAAATGTGTGGTCAGATGAGTGTCGTCTTAGATACCGGTTACCCGCACATTCATCTGTGTTTACTGCAGAATATTTTGCCATAACCAGACCTAGAGATTTTGTCGAAAATTTAAATTACGACAGTTTTGTCATCTTTTCGGATTCACAATCAGCCCTTCACGAAATTAAATCTTGCAAATGAAATCCTGGGCAATATTATCAAATAAATTACATGTGTCTGCTAGTCCTTCTCTCTGATCTGGGTGCCTGGTCATTGTCGAATCTTCGGTAATGAACAGGCTGACTTACTTGCAAAGTCGGCGGTAGAACTTGAGGAGATGAGGGAAGTCCCTCGGGAGCTACAGTCGTGTCTCTCTTTCTGTAAGAAATCAATTAATCTTCTGTGGCAAAGTCAGTGGACCGACCTGGCTATACCCACCATCAAGACCACAATTGAAGACTGGCCCGCAGCATATCGTCAACATCGCCGTGAAGAAGTTGTACTTGCAAGATTAAGAATGAACAGCACCCTTTTAACTCATATGCTGCCTTACATCAATCATAGTTTCCCACCACAATATAGCACCTGTGGTGTGGTGCTATCAATTAATCACATCATTTTGCACTGTAGTAGGCATGTTGGGGAGCGTCAGCCTCTGGCTGCCTATTGCAGGGTAAATCAAGTCCCCATGAATCTGAACTCTGTCTTGGGTGATGGGGATCCTGGTGTGACTGATAAATTGATGACTTTCTTGAAAGAGATCGGACTACTCAGAGAGTTGTGACTTAGATTTTATTATAATTTATGTGTGGGATGAGTATTGGGGTTTTTATGCATATTTATACATCTATGTATTGCCAGACGCCTCAATCAACAAATGAATCACCTCCATGCACCACAGTCCTCCGCCAACTGGCGTCCCTCCTGCCAACCAATGACACTTTCACTCATAAACCTCTCAACTCTATCCGTATGAATCTTCCCATCCGTCTCTCCACATCACTCTCAAACACAACATAACCAACCACTCGATCCTCATACGCTCCACATAACTGAACCACTTCAAGATGTTCCTTTTCACACTCACCAGCTCATCTACATCCATGCCACATCGCTCACGTAACTCTCAATTCATCAATCTAAGATCTCACCATGTCAATTTAACCATATTGAACAGAAAAATAATTCCACATATTTTATGTATATATTATATTTATGTACAATGAATTATAACTTTCAGGACTAACGTTAAATGGATTATATATATATATATATATATATATATATATATATATATATATATATATATATATATATATATATATATATATATATATATATATATATATATATATATATATATATATATATATATATATATATATATATATATATATATATTTGTATATATTAGATTTATCTTTTATATACATTTATTTTTATATATGAGATTAGATTGCTGTAAATTGTAAATTTTTGTATTTTTGCCTTTGAATTAGCATAATGATGAAGGATTACAAATGACGTATGCGAGGAAGTGCTTTTCCTGAGGTAATTCACGCATACTGACGAGTCCTTCATTGTTCACATGAGCCAGCATCTATGTCTGGAGCCAACTACTGGGTTGGCATATTTGTTAACATTTATGTCATCCTGGGATCGCAAGGTCATAGATCCTGGAGTTGGAAGCCTAATACCCTCATCAGCGGTTTTAAACGTAAAAAAAAAAAAAAAAAAAAAGTTATCGGGTTAAGGATGATTGTACAACCAGCCATGGTCCAGTCAACACCTACTACCAACACCACCACTTCCCCTGCCGACCGTCTTGTTGGCAGGGTGAAGTGGTTTAACCATTTGAAAGTTATGGATTTGTTTCCTGCAACGAGCGAAATTACTTCGTCCACAGGAAGGGTATCCTTCTCTCTGCTGCCACCAACTCACCACCATCACTTGAGGACGGAGAGGAGGTGTCCTTCACTGTGGAGGAAGGGAGGAAGGGCGTGGAGGCTACCAACGTAGCCGGACCTAATAGTGGGCAGGTCCTAGGCTCACTCCATGCCCGTGGGAGAAAGACGGCTGACACCCAACCACCACAGCGACGGCAGCAGCAGGCAGACATCGTCACCGTCTGCACCAAGACTGTTGTTGCCTTAGCTGCAGAAGGGCTGGGTCGTCTCTCTGACCTCCTCCTGGACATCTTCAGGAGAAATGGCTTACCACTAATAGCCAGTTCTCCTGATCTACAACCAACACCATAACCACCACCAAGAAACGAGGCAGCAAGACGGTACGACGAGGGAGGAAACATTACAAATTGACATTGCTAGGGGATGAGAGAAAATAATATATATGTACTATGAGCGTGTTTGTGATGGAGAAAAATAAAGAGAGAAAACGGGCCAACTCATTCAAAACAATTAGAGAAAATGAAAGGGATGGCCATATTTCAAGGGAAAACCGAAGAAAATATACGAGGCAAGTGACAACAACTCCACCTGTACTTCTCCCATCTGATGACTTCGCTGAACTTCTTGAGGACCGTCCAAACATCTGAACATGTTTTGGCTGATATTTTTCTTAGTTTAATTTCGTTACCTGATATTCAGTGCCTTCCGTTGCCCTCGCTGTGGCCGTGAGTGGGTCAATGCCTGGCACTTAGATTGTCCTAACCAACATGGTATTTATTGTAAGAATTACCGTTTTATAACAGTGTTGCCAGATCCGGATAGGTCCCAGTATTTTTTCCCCCGGTCATTTCCTGTACTTTACCACGGTTATTTCCCGGTAGTTTGCCCAGGTTAGGTCCCGGTAGTCTGCTGCGGTCTAGGTTACGTTAGGTAAGGTCAGGCTAATTTCAAAATGCCACATTTGGATATGCCCTATCTTGGAAATGGGGCATTTGCGGAGGAAATGCCATAGAAGAAAATAGTCTTAGAATGGTCTAAATAAGTGGGTAATGATGGTAGAAAATAGTATTAAAAGGGTCTAAATAAGTGGGTAATGAAGGTAGAAAAACCGTACGCAATAACTGTAATTCTTTCACTATTTACCACAAACATTCGTCCTCCTCCCGTGTTGTCCCTTCTGGTGTTACACCCAGGTTATCCCAGCTGCCTGCCTCACATGCCCCGTCAGCATATCCCTCTTCCATGGCTCTCCTCTCCTCCCATGCCCTTCCTCCTTCCACTCGATCCTCATAATACCTCTCATCTCCCAGTGAGGCTGCAGGTCAACAACAAAAACAACAACAGATTCACACTCAGCATGAAGGGATTAAACTATAACGTCAACAAATGGAATATCATAGCCAATTCTTACAACAAATTTTGATGATGCTGTCTTCACTCTCTAACCAAAACATTTGTGCTCCTCCACCTCCACTGTCTCAAAAGTCAGAACTCCTCTACTCCACCTCCACTGTCCCAGAACTCCCCTCCCCCTCCTCCATACAAAACTCCACTGGGCTAAGGAGTGCAGAGGAGTGCGTGAATGTGTGGATAATGTTACACGTGCCGTGGCTGCCTACCGCTCTGACCACACTGTTGACACCTTTCTCAGTTATCTCAAGAAAGCCAGGCACTTCCGAGATCTTAACAAGGATGTAAAGGGACCCTGTGATGTAGTCAGGAAATTGGATTAAATGAATCCATCAAATATTGACACGAAACACCACCTATATAGTGGGAGCTTGTTTCGTGGTATAATCAGGAGGAATCAGAAACCTCCAATTATCATACACGATCATGCACAGGGTCCTTAATAATCAAAAGCATTGGACAGATATTCTCCAGATATTAAATGTTCACACCCCTCACTCACAGGTATGGAGGTTCATAAATAGTATTGTCAAATCTAGTGCTCCACAACCCCCTCCCATGCATCATTATCCTGTTGAATATGCTACAGATCATGCCCAGAAGTGGTCTGTCACTGAAAGCATCATTACCTACTGTTAGTATGGCTACCATGTCAATATTACTGAAAAGGCAATAAATATTTTCTTACTGGCAGACGTGAACCGAAATAATTATGATGTGATAATGATATTATTTTGACACGGTTTTAAATGTTAGATAAACGCATATATAACAATAGATAATATACACGGCTTTATACCAAACCTGACAATGTGTGTGTGTGTGAGAGTGTACTGAGAAGCAAGAGAGAGAGCGAGAGAGAAACAAGATACTAGAGCAGGTTGTTGATAGATGAAGTAAACTATGTTTGGTGTCCAAGTGTGTAGTCAGATGTGTCTACAAAAATGAAAATATTATGTAATTAAATATTGTATTATTTGGGGAATAACACATCACTGATACGTTAATAAATATATTAAAATGGCTGTATTGTTGTATTAGCACATGTGTCTCCTCTTCTCTGTACCACCACCCCTCCTTCCACACACAAAGCCGTCTGTCCCTCTACCTCACTCCCTCTTTCTCCGACCCGAATACGGAAGATGAAGCTTTGCCGAATCGAAATATTGTCTTGTATATGCACAGGAGCTCACACAAGCGAAGCGCTGTTGACACGTTAGCCAAGCCAAGTGACGGGGTGGTCCAGGTGGAACTCTTGTAGAGTGTACCCATCGCTGCCACCACCGAGTAGGTCAGAGTTTTTCACTTTTCTCTCGGAAACGCTTGGCGATATACAAATTCGCTTAATAAGTTAATACTCTGATCACGCTATTCGAGCAAGCCTGGATACATAATTAGGATCGCGAGTGTACAGCCACAATCAAATAACCATGACACTTTCCTTCCATCGTGCAAAAATATCAGTATCATATCAAACTACAATCTTACAACACGAGGTGCTGCAAAATCATACACGTGTTGTTCTTTATTACCAAGATATTTACTAAGATGGAAGGAAATTGTTGGTGGATATTTGATTGTGGCTGTACATTCACGAGCACTAATAAGTATTCAGGTGTGCTTGGAATACTTAGAGACAGAAAATAAATGCACAATAAGATCTCCATTGGAATTACTTCGTTAGTGAATTGGACTGTTCAAAGCTTTAACCAAAGCTGTACACTTATTAGTACTCGTGACTGTACAAACAAGTCCAAACTTTAAGATGTTTTGTGAATGCAGACACAGGCCCCTTCATGTGGCCAATCGTTGTTTTCGAAGGGTTACCACATATACGAAATGTAGGACTACGCAACTGCAATACAACATTATTATTAGATTGGCAGTTTTGCAATCATTGATGCACTTGATAAACCATTCATTGCAGGACTTCCAGAATCTTACCTCTCTTTCCATATAGCCTGTGTAAGAATTACTGTGGCCAACCGTACAATGTTTAAGGCGGCAATTCGCTTTGTTATATTTGAGTGCCTTGATTCCTCCAAAGTATGCCAGGAAACAGGACCGGACGCACAAAAATAATGGTGTTCTGTTGCTTGGAATAGTTTAGAGGATTTAGTTACTCCAGATTTACCAACACAAAAAAAATTCCACCTTAACTCTGCTTTGACTCCATAATATAGAACATTAGTGTCTGGCCCACCCCATGAAATCCAACACTATCTTTGGTGTCCTGTTGCTTGGAATAATCTGGTGGAGGATTTAGTTACTCCAGATTTACCGACACAAAAAAAATTCCACCTTAACTCTGCTTTGACTCCATAATATAGAACATTATTGTCTGGCCCACCCCATGATATCCAACACTATCTTGCTTCCCCATGCAGGCGTCTCCCTTCAAGTGGTTTGTTGAGATCAGCTAAGCCACGAGATGCTAGAGGAGTTTCTGGTACTCAACCCCACACCCCGTTTAGGTCGATTTAAGGGGGAAATTTTGTGTTGGTAAATCTGGAGCAACTGAATCCTACAAACTATTCCAAGCAACAGAACACCATTACTTTTGCTCTTCTGGTCCTGTTTCCTAGCATACTTTGGAGGAATCAAGGCACTCCATTGTACCAAAAAAGAATTACAGTACCACCTTAAGTATATGTGCATGAAATTGTTCATTGTTTATGTCCTTCTGTCTGCTCTCTTGTTTTCTCGAGGTTTGTGCTGTGTTAGTGTGTGTGTATATGTGTGTGTGTCCTGTATCCAGTGTGTGTGTGTGTGTGTGTGTGTCCAGTGTGTGTGTGTGTGTGTATGTGTGAGTGAAGAGAGAGATACAAGGTGTCTGTGTGTTTGTGTCCTCGATCCAATGTATGTGTGTGTGTATGTGTGAGTGAAGAGAGAGATACAAAGTGTCTGTGTGTGTGTGTGTACCTTTTATGTTTTGTTGTCTGTCGCTAAGGCGCAATAGATTAAGAAACAAACTACTCACAAATGCAAATAATGGCGGAAAAAAAATGATAAAGATTAACATATACATATTACTTAGTTAGGTTATGATGGGGTAGAACCTAATAGTAATAATAATAATAATAATAATAATATTAACATAGATTAAAATACACATACGTAGGTAGGGTATGAAGGTATAGATCTTCTCTGTGTAATATTTCTAGTGATACTGCAAGACAAGAAGAAGTGGTAGGAGGAAGCGACAAGTAGAAATTAAAAAAATTATACCCTCTCTTACTTCGGGTTAGCAGCATGACTGGTTTTCCTTGTATGCAAATATCCTGTCTGCAGTCGGGGATCAATGCCCAACTGTCAGGTTGCCACGTCAGCTAAACCATGAAGTATAATTATATAGTATTTAAATGTATGTAAAGAGAATATTTAGAAAAGTGTATAAACTGTATAAACAAAGCTGTATAAAACAAAGCTGTATAAAACATTGTTAAGTTGTATTAATTTTAATGTGCATCTTTTAATTAAATGAGAATGATAATATGCAGCATATGTGAAGACTGTATATGGGGTTTGATATTATATACTGTACAGAATGATGACCTAACATATTTGTAGTGTATGTATGTGTATGTATGTATGTATATGTGTAGATGTATGTATGCATATATATATATGTATATGTGTATAAGTATGTGTATATGTATGTATGTATGTATGTATAATGTATATGTATATGTATATATAGCCTATGTGTATATGTATATGTATGTACAGTCAGCGGCAAATGTCCAGTCGCTACATCTGCCAAGTCATAAAATAAATATGGAAGTATGAACTTCATGGGCTCGTAAACTGAATAATCAGAGAAGTACATTAATTTACCCCCTGGATATCGTATTTCTAAATGGTGAATGTGTTTATTCGATTATTAACCTTTCTGTTATCTTTGAAGAGGTTCTGAGTGAGGCGACACGACTTTTGCCGACGACTGTATGTGTGTGAGAGCATTATTTTGATCATGCTGTACTGTACAACAAAACCAGGAAAACTCTCACCCTATAATATAATATTATCAACTATTCTCTCTCTCTCTCTCTCTCTCTCTCTCTGGTCGTTAATGTGTATTTTAATCGAATTGCCAGCCTGGCCCTTGTTTATTAACCAAATAGCCAATTCTCTCTTGCCTCCCTCCACGGCTATGCAGGTGAGCATGAAGCTACTGTTGTGTCCGGGCGATTTTGCTGAATTCGCTCTACTTCACCTTATCCCTACTCCTAAAGTACAATGCGTAGAAACATAAATTTCATTGTCTAACCACCAACAACTCTTCCTCTTTCTAATGAGGCTAACCCCAGCTCTCTGTGACTATTGGTTATGGAGATAAGAGGTGATGAAGAGAAGTCACTTTCAACACGAGAGCAGGGTGGCATTCACTAGTGATGGCTAACCACGACCAAGGTAAGGACAGGCCACGACCTTTGTCAACACTTCCTCATGCCACTCCGTATGGAAACTTTTCACTATCATATGGTGACAAAGTTGTACCAGTTTTCGTTCAACTACAGAGTCTGATAACATTGCAGGAATGCAAACGGAATGTGGATGTTGCACTCGTGGAGTGGAAGTAACAGGTTATATTGGGCGGTATATGACCCTGGCTGATGTGCCGCCAGATGCCTAGTGGCTGGCATCCATCAATCAATCAATCAATTCTATGTAGTCTAAGAGCTTTTCAGCAAACCAAAAATATCGAATGATAGCTGCATCCATCATCAGGGTCATTGACGTCATCACCTCGTGCTCGGTTTGTGAGTTCCATGTTAGCAAGGATGACATTGTGTAGGTTATGGATAAGGTGTGTCGCAGAATGAGGGAGTTTAAGCAAGATGAGGTGGAGGAGCGGGTACAGAGGAGCCACAAGAACCAAGCAGATATCGTTCTGCTCAGTCAGATAAGGACAATGTAACACAAGGCAATTTAGGGAATAATAAAGCAGGCATTGGATGAGACAGTGACAACAAGAATTCAAAAGCACTGACACCAGCATCGGTTTCCTTGATTTCTACCCTGGGAAGTAGTCGTCTCAGACACTCACTCGAATATATTCAGGTTTTCCTCTCAGTATGTAATGAGAGGTGGGAGATGACAGGGGAAATAGGTCAAATGTGGACTGACTTCCTTGTGACGTGGAGGAGTGGGTGGATGTGAGGGTGGATGTGTTTTTTTTGTTTTTGTTTTTTAATTCATTGCGCCGTAACGTCAGTCAACAAGCACACAACAATACACAAGGGTAGGCGAGACTCATGAAAATCCAATGACTACAACCATACACACATACATGCACAGACATCACGAAAACATAACAAAATGAAGCACAAGCATATATACAAATATTTACATTATGACTGTGATGACCCTGTCCTCTCCTTAGACCTAGTTCAGTCGTATCCCAAACTACCATCAAGTTCCCCATCAGCACCGCCACTAGTTTTAAGTTTAGATATTCGAATCTAGAGAAGACTGTCTTTAATTTCTCGTTCGAGATAAACCGGGCTTCGCCCAAACTGTATATAAGGCTAGCTGTGCCCGATGCAGGCAGTCTCATCCAGACATCAGGTGTGGTAACTCTTCCCGATTTGTGGTGATGTGGTGAGGGAGTCGACAGTAATGGATAAGTTTCCTTTTATTCCTGTTCATTTATTTTGTACCTTGTGTAGGAGTAACATACTTTTATGTTGTTGTGCACTACGAGAATTGGTTCTATGCACTGGGGGATAATATCGCTTGTGATTGTGCTAATTTTCTGTAAATGTCCTGATAAGTATCGCCTCCTTAGATATTTACTGGCTGGATTGATCCATCCATGTTATTTCTATTACCTTAATAATTATTTTTGCTTTTATTAAAATGTTGTGTTTATGTAACCCTTAAACTCTTAATTTTTTTAACGTCATCCCTGCTTTTCACTAGCAAGGGACGTTATATGGGGGCCTGTCCGGGATCTTAATTACTCTTCGTGCACACTTCATTACTGTATTGTTCAATCTACCGCGAAAATTGACAACTTCTGTGGGAGAGGAATTCTTAAACGAAGTTGTAACTCTTTATGATTTGCTTCTCGAGTGTGATAACTGATTCTGCAGATGGCCACTGTAGTGTTGGTTAGGTTCTCCCACTTACTCAAAATTTGTCTAGAATAGTCTATCTCCTGTTGCCACTTTTCCATATGTTAACCCTAAGAGAAACTCACCATCTCCCATATCGCCACATCGAGACTCGTCACTGAGCCAGTGAAGCTCAATCCTAATACTTGTCCACTCTTTTGTATTCTGACCAGTCTCAAACTTTCTAAAGTACCTCGTTTTGGTCCGTGAGTATGTATGGGACATATGACACTACCTTAACTATTTTATCTGGCTTAGTACAAATTGAAGTGTAAACAATCTATCTGTTGTCTCTGAACAGTTGTTAGCTCGGGAAGCACTTGTGAGGAGACCTACTCAGGGTTTTTTTTTTATCAACTGAACAAACCTCTAACTCAGCCATTAATTGAGGCATTCCCCTAGCAGATGTGTCTATTTTTGTCACGAATTGGAACTTTCCTTACTAGTACACCATGTCTGAATTTGACGCTGTCGAGTTTGCCGGTAATCCTTCGGTGGAGGAACTGAGGTCCGCAAATGTGACTAAGGATGATGTTAAATATATAGCAACCAGCTTTCGGATTCTTTCACTCATAACACTACAAAAGATCAGCTGAAAACTCTCATTCTCGCTTACTTAGGAGATGCAGATATGTCCTATTCACGTACACAGGTTCCTGATCCACAAGTTGCCCTCGAAATTGAGAAGGTTAAACTTCAGGCCATGCAGCTAAATTTGCAGTACGAACTTGCTGAGCGTGTCAACTAAACTAAAAATCCAACAGCACGAACAAGACCGAGAAGAGCGAGGGGCAGAATGGGCCAGAGCGGAGAGACTCCAGGAACTACATCTTCAAGAAGCTCGAGAGCAACGACAACACGAGCTTCAAGTCCTACAGCTTCAACAAGGCAACCCTACACGTGGAGGTACCGAAAAATTTGATGTGTCTAAAAACATAAAGCTACTCCCTGCCTTCTCTGAGATGAACCCTGAAGCCTTTTTCAGAGAGTTTGAAACTACTGCCACACATTTTCGATGGCCTGAGGAACACTGGGTCTGGCACTTGAAGCCTAAACTTGTGGACAGGGCTCTGGAGGTGTGTGATGGGATTCATGATAATACAGACTATGTAGAGGTTAAGAAAGCTATTTTGGATGCTTACTCCATATCCTCCGAAGGTTACCGACAGGCTTTTAGGAATTTAAACAAGCCACACACTCAAACATATACAGAATTTGCAGCTGAGAAACTCAGAGCCTTCAAAAGGTGGCTAAAGTCAGCTAGTGTGAACACTTTCGATGAGCTCGTAAATTTAATGGTACTTGAAGAATTTAAGAGGAAAGTTCCATATCCAATAATGGTACATATAACTGACAGAGAGGAAACTGATCTAATAAAAGCATCAAAAATTGCTGATGTATTCTCCCTTATCCATCGTTCACAGCAGGGGGAAAGAAAAACCACCCTAGATAATGTTAGGTCAAGTGCAGGTTCCTCTCAAAACTCTTGTCCTACTGTACCGGTTCAATCTGGTGCCAAGCCATGTCAGATGTACTGTAGGTTTTGTAAAAAGGAGGGTCATTACATAAAAGACTGTCCTGATCCTAGATGTAAGGTATCAAAAATTCATAACCCGAAAACGTTCACTAAACCAGTGGCTACCACTAATCTACTGAACACTTCCCCACAAAACGACCTCTTCCAAGCATTCAGATCTACTGGCCTGGTGTCAATGGGCCCTCACATGGAACAGCACCCCGTGGATATTATCAGGGATACAGCATCTGCACAGTCACTAATACTGAAAACTGTGCTCCCTGACATAGATCGCAACTTGACTGGGGAGAAGGTCTACCTACAAGTTCTTAATGCAAGTACTCCTGTGAAACTCGCCAAGATTCAACTCTACTGTGACGTGATTAAAGGTGACGTTATCGTTGGAGTAGTAGATACTCCCCTACCGATACCCGACGCCACCTTCCTCCTGGGTAACGACTTGGCTGGCAGTTTGGTAGTCCCTACCTTAACAATCCGGGACTCTCCACTACCGTTCAACCCTACTGAGGATATCGAAAAGGAGCAGCCAACACTGTTTCCATTTTGTGCCATCACGCGTGCCCAGGGAAGACATGCTGCGGACCCAGGGGAACCAACTCCACCACTGTTGCCTACACCCAACATCGGAGATTCAGCTGTCCCTGGCCTCATCTCTGAGCAGAACCTAGAGGAAGCTCAAAAGCAGGACCCAACCTTGAAGAAATTGCACCAGGAGGCCGTTCCAAAGGACTCCATTCTGCACCCACCTGCCTACTACTACCAAGACAACAAGCTCATTAGGTTTTATAGGCCTCCTAAGCTCACTGATGAAGATACTTGGGCTGAGGTGCATCAAGTCGTAGTGCCGGAAAATATAAGGAGATCCTTAATGGAGGTCGCTCATGAAGGTTTTAGTGGCCACCTGGGGATTAAGAAAACCTACCTGAAGCTACTTAATGATTTCTACTGGCCTGGCATGAAGAAGGATGTAGCAAAATTTGTCAATTCTTGTATTACATGTCAATTAGTAGGCAAGCCTAATCAGACTGTTCCTCCTTATCCTCTCCAACTAATTCAAGTTCCTTCAGAACCATTTCAAAAGATAATAATAGACATTGTTGGTCCTTTGCCTAAGACTAAGAGAAATCATCAATACCTCCTTACAATTCTTTGCCCTACATCTAGATATCCTGAAGCTTATCCATTGAAAAATATTACAGCCAAGAATGTTGCAAGTAAACAAACTCGTATGTTTACTACCTTTGGTATTCCCCAGGAGGTGCAAAGCGATCGTGGCACTAACTTCACAAGCGACCTCTTCCAACAGGTACTCCACGAGCTTGGTATCCAACAGACCCTGTCCACTGCGTACCACCCACAGTCACAGGGGGCTCTCGAGAGACACCACTAAACACTTAAGGCCATGATACGTAAGTACTGTCATGAGAATAACCAGGAATGGGATGAATGTTTACCATTTCTATTATTTGCCATTCGAGAGGCCCCTCAAGAATCTATTGGTTGTTCACCTTTTGAATTAGTCTTTGGCAGAAAAGTAAGAGGACCACTAAAAGTAATGAAAGATAAATTAATTGGGCCTCCTTCCATTAACCTCACGTCTGTAACTAAGTATATGGAACAACTTAAAGGAACCTACATAAATCAACCAAAACGAAGGTGGCGTACCAGAAGTTCCTCCAGAACCTGATGGTTCAGCAGGTGTTGACAAACCACATCAGGTGGCAGACCCCGGGGCAGCAAGTGTCGGATAGTGGGGCAGGCCAGGCAATAGTGCTCTATAGTGTTAGCACGAGGCGCTCGACACAAGCCACACTCAGTGAAGGGAGGCTCACCCTGCATCCCAGCAACCTGCCATAGTGGCCGGTAGCCAAGCCTCAAATGAGCAGAGACTACATTATGCCTCCGAATCATGAGGCCTCGACGACGGTAGAAATATTTGTGACGGCAGACAGACTCGTAGTGGGTGATGGAGATGCTGAAGGGCCTCTCTTTATCCCTGCGTCGCCGTACAGGGAGGAGAGCGTCGGAGCGAACTCTAGAGAGGTAACATGTCAGAGAGAGAGGATGTCCAACACCACGAGGAGGCAGATGGCAGGCTTCCTTTGCGAGTCTGTCAACTGTACCATTGTGACGTAAACCTACATGGGATGGCACCCATAATAATTGGACAGTCAAGTCACGATGACACAATAAGGCCAAAAACGATAAAAAACGACAAACAAGACTAACAGCATCCAGAATGGCATAAAGTTCACGCAATGTTGAGCTAGAGTGGTTACAGAGACGATGGCCAACCAAGCCCCAAACACTCGAGGTGTCGCGGCGGATAGACGTGTCTGATACGTGATCCGTGTATATTCGCGTCAACGGGCAGTATACTGTTATTTCATACTTAATAATCGATCGGAGAGTTATTGAATACCCTGGCCAATCATGGCCAGGTGTTATTCTTGTGAGGAGACAACTGGGGGGGTGGATAAGTGGATTGGTTGTGAAACTTGTCCTAGCTGGTGTCACTTGAAATGTGCTCATCTCAATGGTGTGAAAGCTGAAAATATCAAGTTGATTAACTGGTCATGTGATAGTTGCTATATAGGTCTGAACAGAGTTCAAAAGGATATTAATGAGTTGAAAGTAACGAATGAGATGAAAGATCAAATGAAGAAACTAGTGGAAGGAAAGATGGAGGATGTTGTGACCGAGTTGGGTCGAGTTGGTGATGCGATCAGCGCTGACTCAGACCTGACTGATGAGACCTGGGCGACTGTAGTGAAGAAGAAGAAGAAGAAAAACGAGAAGAAAAATCTGCTGGTGGTGAAGTCTACGGACGATAAGCTGAAGGTTGCAGATAAAAAGAAAGAAGCTGCTGAGGCTCTAGATGGTACACAGATAGTCAACACAAGATTTACACAGAAGGGAGACATCTAGACTTATGTCATTTACTTGTACGGTCGGGACTGATAGTGCTTCTGTTGTATTTTCTACATTGAATACTGATGCAAAATAATCATTTAATATGGTTGCCATTTCTACTTCATTATCGGTATATTCGTCATTGTTATTTGCAAGTGGACCAATTACTGAAGTTAGCACTCTCTTTTTTCTTATGTACTATAGAATTCCTTCGGGTTTGATTTACTAAGTTTTGCAATATGATTCTCTAACTTTTTCTTACTTTGTTTGATTTGCTTTTTAATTATTCGTCTAAGTCTGTCGAATTCCTGCTTATCTGACTCGTCTTGTGTTTCTTTAAATTTTTTATGGGCTCGTTTTTTGGATAATAGGTTCGTGTGAATCTCGTTATTCTACCATTTGGGTTTAAATTTTCCCGGTGAATGTCTATCACGGTACGGTATGCATGATTTCACAGCACAATTTAGGTTATTTACAAATAATTCCCATGAGGCGTTGATGTCTGGGGCTTCTGTTACAGCAGTCCAATCTGTGTTACCTAAGGTACATCTTAGTTTATTAAAGTTCGCCCTTTTAAAATTAGGTACTTTTTCTGTGCTCGTGTTTTCTTCTGTCTTTGATATATTAATTTCAAATGTTATAATTCTGTGATCGCTAGAACTAAATTCAGGACCGACTTGAACATCCTTAACTAGGCTGTCATCTGTAGTAAGAATTATATCTAGGATATTGTTTCCTCTCGTAGGATACATTACACGTTGGCTTAGTGCACTTCATTCCCGCTTTTGCCATATCTGTAGTATGCAGTTACTTGTTACTTGTTACATGTTGTTGGATATGCTATGCCTCGCTTCACCAGCAGATGGTACTCCGCAGGGCTTCTCTCAATATCAATAAACACTATAGTAACTTGTAATGCTCATATCATCCATGTCGTAAACACTCAGTTAAGCAAAACAATATGCTATTTCAATCTCTCACCTCTATATCCACACCTGTCTGTGTGAACCCAGCTTTATAGGTACATGTGAAATGATTGATTGATTGATTGATATTAGGCACCGCAACAGCGAGGTCATATAGCGCCAGAAAAAGGTGATAGAGAGGTGTGACAGCAAGCAAGAAGGAATAAAGGAGGGACAGTTGAAGAACTGAAAGCTAGTGGCTGGGGCCGAAGTGGTGCCAAAACCCTTAAAGTATTGCCCACATCACCACAGGCAATACCCCCTACGGGAGGTAGTACAGGTAAAAGGGACTCATATATAGGCAGGTGCGTTGGGTAGGGTAAGGCGAGGTGAGACTGTGATAGCAGTACGGGTAGTTTTAATAATTCCCTATGAATTTGTTAGTAATGTTGGGGTCACACATTGGCGAATCGGCTGCACGAATGGCCGCGAAGCTAAATAAGGGCCAAATCGCGGTCCTTAACGTTCAAAACGCCAGGAAGACGCCTGCTCATTCGCTTGCCGCCTTCTAGGTTCGAAGCGGTGTTGCCGAGTCTGGCGTGCCATCTCGGGGGATTGCCAGACCGCGCGAAACTTTTGAAAATTTCAAAACTTTCGCCATCCAGCCTCGGAGAATCAGGTCATGGCGAATTATCGCAGTTGATTAGCGGGAGGGTTGTACGTGATTCGCCATTACCTGCGATAAAATAGCGTCCTTATTGCGTTCTATCTCCATATGAACGCCAATAATGGCGATGCCTGCAAGTGTTATGTTGGTTAGGTAAGGGCGTATCCAGACACTTCGGGGCTACCTTCTCTTCCTACGGTTTTTGAGGTGCAACCAGAGCCTGACCATGGTCATTAGGTTGCTTCTTTGATAAAAAAAAACTTTCACGAATTCAGGATCCTCCACAATGTCTTCAGTGATAAGATTAAGGTACTCCATGATGGCAATGCAGCTGCTGAAGGGGTATTTTGGGCACTGTATAGCCAGGTACTGGGCACCCAGCCGTTCATTATATTCAGTAGGGGAACGAATGACACCTCGTCAATACTAGTGTGTATGTGCATGGACTGTAGGGGCACGTGCTCTGTGGATAATGATCTCTGTTGCCTCTGTGAGAGAAAGCAAGTGATTCAGCTTGACGAGAGGGAGCTAAAAGAACACAACATGATCAAGATTGAAAAATGAATGTGGTTTCTTTTAAATGTTAAGAAATAATGTCTCCTCACTCAGTGCTTCTTAACTGATAACATAAGAAGATTAATCGAACCAACGCATTCACCATACAGAATTACAATAACGAGGGGGAAAATTTTAATAAACTGCTCTGGTTTCTCATTTTACGAGCTTGTGAATCTTATATATCCATACTTATTTCATGACTTAGCAGATGTACTACTTCTACTACTTGTTGGATTTATTGGCTATCAACCAGTGGCATATAGCCAAAGGTCAGTAAGCCAATGGGTCCATTTTATTATATCAATTTATAGAAGGTCATAAAGTTTTGTCTCCCTCAGAAAACTCATCAGCTTATTTATAATATTCTTATTATCTGATAGAATATTATCTGTGGTTAAAGCCATATTTTTATATTTGAAATATTGTTCGAGTTGGTTTCTTTGCCCCTCATATATTTTGCAAAATGCCAAAATGTGTGGTATTAATAAAATAGTTTTGCATGAGGGGCACTTTGGGGGGATTTTTTTGTTAATATAGGGATCTAGGTGATTATTCTGGTGGCATTGACCCTGAGATGTGCCAATACCATCTCGTCCCTACGGCTACGCCATGATGACGTAGCCCAGGGTTCTATTACTTTTTTAACTTTATTACTGATGTTTAGCCTGGTCCACTGCCTTTGCCACAGGAGATGAATTCGAGATTTAATGAGGAACACGAAACACCTGAGATCCGTACGGACTATGCTAAGGTCCAGATCAACAGTTGACCCGGATAGTATATCAGCCTGTTCATTGCCACAGATACCATAATGTTAAGGTACCCATATTAGCTTGATTGACATATTGGCACTAAACAGCTTACTAATGATATTACCCTGTATTTCATTGTTAGTAGTATTCAAGGATTTAATAGCTTTAAGTGAACTTAGAGAATCAGTAAAGATAACTATCCTATCGTGAGTCGTCGATAGGTCAAAATCCAAAGCTTTATCGATTGCAAAAAGTTCAGCAAGAAAAATCGATGTATGATTCGGCAGTCTGAATCTCAACTGGCATTCGGTCGACCACACACCTGCACCAACACATTCATCCATCTTGGGGCCGTCGTTATACAGATGGAAATATGGATGATGTTTAACAATTATTTCTCGATACCACAATAGTAAAAGGGTGTGTTTCGCAAGGTGCAATGTTTACTAAGACCAGGGTATCGATTGTTGAAAATTCTATACCGACACACTCTACGAAGTCGTGGAGTCTGGTTCTGAGGGACCTCACGCCAGGGCCCTCCAGGACCAAGTGATTCCCAGGCGGATAACTCGGCCCTTACCGGGGCCTATCGATATGGCCCCCCGGGTGCAGCTGCCCCACCAAGGCATTTCCTGGAGGATGACTCGGCTCCCTTGTTCTTGGGGCCTGGTTCCCCTTTGCCTCCCGCCAGAGCCCCCTGGGGCCCAGTGTTTCCTGGACAGATGACTCGGTCCCTCTGCCAGGGGCCTATCGTCATGGCCCTTTGGGTGCAGTTGCCATAGCAAGGCATTCCCAGGAAGATGGCTCGGCTCCCTGGATTTCTTAGCACAATATATTAACAGTTGTTGGGCTCGTCTCAAACGGAGGAGAGGTACTTGTGACTCCATTTCTAGACGCTCGATTCGAGTGCAACGTATTACTCCAAGACACACGCAAACACACATTCTGCACTACATCCAAACCTTTCAACACAGAATCAGATGCCGAACCATACAATATTGACCCATAATCTACTTTTGATCTAACCATGGCTTTATATAGCATTAGCAATGACTTCCTATCTGCTACCCAGAAATCTGTTACCAGAATTGCACTTCAGCAAATTAACTGCTTGTAGCCATTTAGCTTTTAACTGACTGATATGGACTCGCCATGTCAGTCGACTGTCAAAAAGCAGTCCAAGGAATTTAGTAGAATTTTGGAAAGGTAAGGGGTGGTCACCCATAGTCAGCCAGACGTGTGACTTCCTCCTATGAGTGAAAATCACCCCTACACTCTTTCTTATCGAAAACTTAAAACCCCACTGAAGGTTCCAATTGTGAATCAGATCCAGTGCCAATTGGATCCGAGTTGCCGAAAACTCTGCACTACAGCTGGAGTGCCATATTGCACAGTCATCGGCGTACAGTGAGTATTTAAGATTTCGAAGAGGAGCTGGTAGAATGTCATTGATCATTCATAGAAATAAATTCGGAGACATGACACTCCCCTGGGGGACCCCATTTGCCTGGACAAATATGTCCGAGAAAGTGATTGTGTCCGAAAAAAGGTTGACAGAGAAAGTTCTGTCAGAAATGAATTTTTTAACAAAAAAGGGCAGGTTGCCGCGTAATCCCATCGCATATATTTTCCTGAGGAGGCCATGTCGCCACGTCATGTCGTAGGTTTTTTCAATACCTAAAAATACTGCAATCAAAAGATGTTTTTTGGCAAATGCCTCTTGAATTTGAATTTCCAGGTTAACTAGCTGATCGAGCGACTGACGACCTTTGCGGAAGCCTCACTGCTGGTCAACCAGCAAATTCCTGGAATTTAAAAAGTGCAATAGCCTACGATTGACAATTTGCTCTATGACCTTGCAAAAGCTACTTGTGAGCGCAATAGGGAGATACGATGAAGTCGATCTGGGGTCCCCCCTCCTTTCGGTATGGGAATGACATGTACAAAGTGCCACGAGTTTGGAAAAGTTTGACCCCTCCAAATCTCGTTGTACACCTGCAACAACTTTATCATCTCATACCGAAGCTTATTGGGTCCTGGGGATGTCCCACTACAGGCTCCTAGGGCTTGGACAAGCTCTTGCATTGTTAGATCACTGTTGTAATCTAATTCATCTCCTGAGGCAAAGTCAATATGTTGCAGCTCTGTTGCTTCCTTGATGGGCAGGAAAGCTGGATGGTAATTTTCAGAGCTGCTAGCGAAAGAGAACTGCCTGGCGAGGGCGTTAGCAATGTCTCTAGGGTGGTCATAGTTGATGTTATTAAAAGAAATGTTGGTAATTCAATGGGATGTTTTTTCTTATTCAATTTTTTAACAGTGGACCAGACTTGGTATATTGGTGTTTCGCTATTTATACTAGAGACAAAGCATCACCAGGAGTCTTGTTTGGCTTGTCTGATGGTTCTACGAGCCCTAGCTCTCGCAAGTTTATACTAGCGAAAGTTCTCATCACTAATGTAATTTTTGAAAAGCCTGTAGGCTCTATTCCTCTAACACAGTACCCTGTGGCAATCTGGCGTCCACCATGGAACTCTATGCTTTGCGCTATCTATCGAAGTCTTAGCAATTGTTGCCATTGCGGCTTTGAGGATATTATGTTTAATACTATTTACTTTATCATCTGTGGTTTTTCCAACAATTTCAATATTGACACTCTTTGTGAAGGACACCCAGTCTGCTTTTTTAACGTTAATTTTAGGTGCTGAAGGCTCTGTAATCGTGTCCCTTTTAAATTTAATCAAAATAGAAAAAAGGTCGCTTCCCAATTAGTCATCAATGAGTAGCCACTGGCATGAGGCTGCAATTGATGGGGAGACCAGAGATAGGTCAAGGACGCTAAAATTACCATCATCAACTCTCGTCGGACTACCATCATTCAGAAGAACCAAATTGGAATAACTGACTAACCTAACCACCTGTTCCCCCTTCGTATCATCCCGCAGGGAACCCCATAACTTATGATGAGCATTAAAATCTCCTAACATTAATTTTCTACAGGGCAGACTATCCTGTAGATAAAAAATTTCATCATAAGTTACTGTGTTAAGAGGACAGTAGACAGAACAGATAGTCAGGTAGGTGCCACGAAGTGTTGTGGGCAATACTTTAAGGGTTTTGGCGCCCCTTCGGCCCCAGCCACTAGCTTTTAGTTCTTCAACTATCCCTCTTCTCTATCACCGTTTTTTGGCGCTATATGACCTCGCTGTTGCGGCGCCTAATATCAATCAATCTATCAACCTCTACATATTGAGAACCAAAATACGATCAACAACATAATATCAGCCGCAGTTTTTCGAATCATATAATTGGACTATAAGTGATAAGGGAGAAAGGCCTATGTCATTAAAACTGTTTAAGAACGAATGAGAAGGTTAAATATATGAGAAAGAAAAGAGAAACTGTAAGAAAGGAGGGAAGGTCAAGCGAGAGAGGGATAAGAGAGTAGGGAGGATGTGTAAGGTTGCCAGTTACTTGAGAGATACTGCAATATATATAGCCTATGCATAAAATTAGACAAGTTTATTGAAAACGCCATATAGCGGCGCCTATTCAAGTTTAACATTGATTATTTTTAAGGAAATGCATATTTCGAAGAAAAAATCCTGGTAAATAGCTTAATGAATTTGTTGATAAATATGATTATTAAAAAAGTTAGAAAATTAAACCGTCTTCTGCAAAAAAAAAAAAAAAAAAAAAAAAAAAAAGCAGCTTGGCTTGGGAGAAGGTGATAAATAGGGTAGACTACAAGCTCGAGGGATTTGATTGATATTAGGTGGCGCAACAGCGAGGTCAAATAGCACCAGGAAAAGGTGATAGAGAGGTGTGACAACAAGCAAGAAGGAAATAGGAAGATAAGAGGGACAGTTGAAGAAATGTAAGCTAGAGGCTTGGGCCAAAGGGGCGCCAAAACCCTTAAAGTATTGCCCACATCATTACAGGCAATACCCCCCTACGGGGTAAGCACGAGGGATAAAAGGAATACAGGGATAGCTGTCTAATATCCAAAGGATAATATATATTCAGTAGTCTATCCAACTACGATGGTGAACAAAAGACAGTGCCTTTATTTAAAGGACATAATGTAACAGATATTCTAATTATTTTTGTTTGTTATTACTTTTCAACTAATCAACTTCATTTTTCTTACCCTCTTCCCCCTCACCCTCGCCTCAAATCATTAAATTTCTTCTCTTCTATATCCACTTACGTTAATGCAGTATGCACTTCTTTAAACCAGGGTTCTTCAAATTACGTGTCCCGAATTCCTCCAAACTGCGTCGCAGGCTCACAAAAATAAATACATGAATAAAATAGATTAATAATATTCGTGACAATAAACTAAATATGAAGTTCATACATGAATCCACCCAACATATTTTTATAATCGAATATTCATATATTTAATTATAAATAAAACAAAATCATTGCACAAATATTATCCTTCTTAAATGAGTGTGTGAGAGAGAGAGAGGGAGGGTAGGTGAGGCAGTGTTTATAATTCTGGTTAGAATGCCTTTTAATCATAAATATTATTTTTCAGAGTCTGGCCTTGTATTTTCTTAGATTGATAATTCTGATCATTTGTAAAATATCTTTCTGTATGGGTCGCGAGAATGATGTCATAGTAAAAACTGGGTCACGACTGAAAAAGATTGAAGAACCCTGCTTTAAACTGTTGGTGATTCAATACCGTTCACAGTGTATGCTTCATTCATTCCTTCTGACACAAGTCTTCTCTACCTGATCTTTCGTTACCCTCCTATATAGCTCCGCCCACATTTCTCTCCTCCTCTCCCACTAACATCCCCCCTCCCTCCACCTGCAACTGTTACCAGATCCGACCAGGCACAAACCAAGTCGCTGGTAGTAGAAGTGTAGACCCTTGATCTGTCCGGAGCTGTACTATGAGCGTGTTTGGGAGGGAGAAAAATAAAGAGAGAAAACGTGCCAACTCATTCAAAACAATTAGAGAAAATGAAAGGGATGGCCATATTTCAAGGGAAAACCGAAGAAGATATACGAGGCAAGTGACGACAACTCCACCTGTACTTCTCCCATCTGATGACTTCGCTGAACTTCTTGAGGACCGTCCAAACATCTGAACCTGTTTTGGCTGATATTTTTCTTAGTTTACTTTCGTTACCTGACATTCAGTGCCTTACGTTGCCCTCGCTGTTGCCGTGAGGGGGTCAATGCCTGGCACTTAGATTGTCCTAACCAACATTGTATTTATTAAAAGAATTACCGTTTTCTAGCAGTGTTGCCAGATCCGGCTAGGCCCAAGTATTTTGCCCCGGTCATATCCTGTACTTTATCACTGTTATTTCCCGGTAGTTTGCCCAGGTTAGGTCCCGGTAGTCTGCTGTGGTCTAGGTTAGGTTAGGTAGGGTCAGGCTAATTTCAAAATGCCCCATTTGAATATGCCTTATCTTGGAAATGGGGCATTTGCGGAGGGAATGCCATAGAAGAAAATAGTCTTAGAATGGTCCAAATAAGTGGGTAATGAAGGTAGAAAATAGTCTTAAAATGGTCTAAATAAATGGGTAATGAAGGTAGAAAAACCGTACGCAATAACGGTCATACTTTCAATATTTACCACAAACATTCGTCCTCCTCCCGTGTTGTCCCTTCTGGTGTTACACCCAGGTTATCCCAGCTGCCTGCCTCACATGCCCCGTCAGCATATCCCTCTTCCATGGCTCTCCTCTCCTCCCATGCCCTTCCTCCTTCCACTCGATCCTCATAATACCTCTCATCTCCCAGTGAGGCTGCAGGTCAACAACAAAAACAACAACAGATTCGCACTCAGCATGAAGGGATTAAACTATAACGTCAACAAATGGAATATCATAGCCAATTCTTACAACAAATTTTGATGATGCTGTCTTCACTCTCTAACCAAAACATTTGTGCTCCTCCACCTCCACTGTCTCAAAAGTCAGAACTCCTCTACTCCACCTCCACTGTTCCAGAACTCCCCTCCCCCTCCTCCATACAAAACTCCACTGGGCTAAGGAGTGCAGAGGAGTGCGTGAATGTGTGGATAATGTTACACGTGCCATGGCTGCCTACCGCTCTGACCGCACTGTTGACACCTATCTCAGTTATCTCAAGAAAGCCAGGCACTTTCGAGATCTTAACAAGGATGTAAAGGGACCCTGTGATGTAGTCAGGAAATTGGATTAAATGAATCCATCAAATATTGACACGAAACACCACCTATATAGTGGGAGCTTGTTTCGTGGTATAATCAGGAGGAATCAGAAACCTCCAATTATCATACACGATCATGCACAGGGTCCTTAATAATCAAAAGCACTGGACAGATATTCTCCAGATATTAAATGTTCACACCCCTCACTCACAGGTATGGAGGTTCATAAATAGTATTGTCAAATCTAGTGCTCCACAACCCCCTCCCATGCATCATTATCCTGTTGAATATGCTACAGATCATGCCCAGAAGTGGTCTGTCACTGAAAGCATCATTACCTATTAATTAACAAAATATATCACTGTTAGTATGGCTACCATGTCAATATTACTGAAAAGGCAATAAATATTTTCTTACTGGCAGACGTGAACCGAAATAATTATGATGTGATAATATTATTTTGACACGGTTTTAAATGTTAGATAAACGCATATATAACAATAGATAATATACACGGCTTTATACCAAACCTGACAATGTGTGTGTGTGTGAGAGTGTACTGAGAAGCAAGAGAGAGAGCGAGAGAGAAACAAGATACTAGAGCAGGTTGTTGATAGATGAAGTAAACTATGTTTGGTGTCCAAGGTGTGTCTACAAAAATGAAAATATTATGTAATTAAATATTGTATTATTTGGGGAATAACACATCACTGATACGTTAATAAATATATTAAAATGGCTGTGTGTCTACAAAAATGAAAATATTATGTAATTAAATATTGTATTATTTGGGGAATAACACATCACCGATACGTTAATAAATATATTAAAATGGCTGTATTGTTGTATTAGCACATGTGTCTCCTCTTCTCTGTACCACCACCCCTCCTTCCACACACAAAGCCGTCTGTCCCTCTACCTCACTCCCTCTTTCTCCGACCCGAATACGGAAGATGAAGCTTTGCCGAATCGAAATATTGTCTTGTATATGCACAGGAGCTCACACAAGCGAAGCGCTGTTGACACGTTAGCCAAGCCAAGTGACGGGGTGGTCCAGGTGGAACTCTTGTAGAGTGTACCCATCGCTGCCACCACCGAGTAGGTCAGAGTTTTTCACTTTTCTCTCGGAAACGCTTGGCGATATACAAATTCGCTTAATAAGTTAATACTCTGATCAAGCTATTCGAGCAAGCCTGGATACATAATTAGGATCGCGAGTGTACAGCCACAATCAAATAACCATGACACTTTCCTTCCATCGTGCAAAAATATCAGTATCATATCAAACTACAATCTTACAACACGAGGTGCTGCAAAATCATACACGTGTTGTTCTTTATTACCAAGATATTTACTAAGATGGAAGGAAATTGTTGGTGGATATTTGATTGTGGCTGTACATTCACGAGCACTAATAAGTATTCAGGTGTGCTTGGAATACTTAGAGACAGAAAATAAATGCACAATAAGATCTCCATTGGAATTACTTCGTTAGTGAATTGGACTGTTCAAAGCTTTAACCAAAGCTGTACACTTATTAGTACTCGTGACTGTACAAACAAGTCCAAACTTTAAGATGTTTTGTGAATGCAGACACAGGCCCCTTCATGTGGCCAATCGTTGTTTTCGAAGGGTTACCACATATACGAAATGTAGGACTACGCAACTGCAATACAACATTATTATTAGATTGGTAGTTTTGCAATCATTGATGCACTTGGAAACCATTCATTGCAAGACTTCCAGAATCTTACCTCTCTTTCCATATAGCCTGTGTAAGAATTACTGTGGCCAACCGTACAATGTTTAAGGCGGCAATTCGCTTTGTTATATTTGAGTGCCTTGATTCCTCCAAAGTATGCCAGGAAACAGGACCGGACGCACAAAAATAATGGTGTTCTGTTGCTTGGAATAGTTTAGAGGATTTAGTTACTCCAGATTTACCAACACAAAAAAAATTCCACCTTAACTCTGCTTTGACTCCATAATATAGAACATTAATGTCTGGCCCACCCCATGAAATCCAACACTATCTTTGGTGTCCTGTTGCTTGGAATAGTCTGGTGGAGGATTTAGTTACTCCAGATTTACCGACACAAAAAAAATTCCACCTTAACTCTGCTTTGACTCCATAATATAGAACATTATTGTCTGGCCCACCCCATGATATCCAACACTATCTTGCTTCCCCATGCAGGCGTCTCCCTTCAAGTGGTTTGTTGAGATCAGCTAAGCCACGAGATGCTAGAGGAGTTTCTGGTACTCAACCCCACACCCCGTTTAGGTCGATTTAATGGGGAAATTTTGTGTTGGTAAATCTGGAGCAACTGAATCCTCCAAACTATTCCAAGCAACAGAACACCATTACTTTTGCTCTTCTGGTCCTGTTTCCTAGCATACTTTGGAGGAATCAAGGCACTCCATTGTACCAAAAAAGAATTACAGTACCACCTTAAGTATATGTGCATGAAATTGTTCATTGTTTATGTCCTTCTGTCTGCTCTCTTGTTTTCTCGAGGTTTGTGCTGTGTTAGTGTGTGTGTATATGTGTGTGTGTCCTGTATCCAGTGTGTGTGTGTGTGTGTATCCTGTATCCAGTGTGTGTGTGTATATGTGGGTGTCCTGTATCCAGTGTGTGTGTGTGTGTGTGTGTGTGTGTGTGTCCTGTATCCAGTGTGTGTGTGTGTGTGTGTGTGTATGTGTGAGTGAAGAGAGAGCTACAATGTGTCTGTGTGTGTGTGTGTACCTTTTATGTTTTGTTGTCTGTCGCTAAGGCGCAATAGATTAAGAAACAAACTACTCACAAATGCAAATAATGGCGAAAAAAAAAATGATAAAGATTAACATATACATATTACTTAGTTGGGTTATGATGGGGTAGAACTTAATAGTAATAATAATAATAATAATAATAATATTAATATAGATTAAAAACACATACGTAGGTAGGTTATGAAGGTATAGAGCTTCTTTGTGTAATATTTCTAGTGATGCTGCAAGACAAGAAGAAGTGGTAGGAGTAAGAGACAAGTAGAAATTAAAAAAATTATACCCTCTCTTACTTCGGGTTAGCAGCATGACTGGTTTTCCTTGTATGCATTTATCCTGTCTGCAGTCGGGGATCAATGCCCAACTGTCAGGTTGCCACGTCAGCTAAACCATGAAGTATAATTATATAGTATGGAAATGTATGTAAAGAGAATATTTAGAAAAGTGTATAAACTGTATAAACAAAGCTGTATAAAACAAAGCTGTATAAAACATTGTTAAGTTGTATTAATTTTAATGTGCATCTTTTAATTAAATGAGAATGATAACATGCAGCATATGTGAAGACTGTATATGGGGTTTGATATTATATACTGTACAGAATGATGACCTAACATATTTGTAGTTTATGTATGTGTATGTATGTATGTATATGTGTAGATGTATGTATGCATATATATATATGTATATGTATATGTGTATAAGTATGTGTATATGTATGTATGTATGTATGTATAATGTATATGTATATGTATATATAGCCTATGTGTATATGTATATGTATGTACAGTCAGCGGCAAATGTCCAGTCGCTACATCTGCCAAGTCATAAAATAAATATGGAAGTATGAACTTCATGGGCTCGTAAACTGAATAATCAGAGAAGTACATTAATTTACCCCCTGGATATCGTATTTCTAAATGGTGAATGTGTTTATTCGATTATTAACCTTTCTGTTATCTTTGAAGAGGTTCTGAGTGAGGCGACACGACTTTTGCCGACGACTGTATGTGTGTGAGAGCATTATTTTGATCATGCTGTACTGTACAACAAAACCAGGAAAACTCTCACCCTATAATATAATATTATCAACTATTCTCTCTCTCTCTCTCTCTCTCTCTCTCTCTCTCTCTCTCTCTGGTCGTTAATGTGTATTTTAAGCGAATTGCCAGCCTGGCCCATGTTTATTAACCAAATAGGTCAGAGCCAATTCTCTCTTGCCTCCCTCCCCGGCTATGCAGGTGAGCATGAAGCTACTGCTGTGACCGGGCGATTTTGCTGAATTCGCTCTACTTCACCTTATCCCTACTCCTAAAGTATAATGCGTAGAAACGTAAATTTCGTTTTCTAACCACCAACAACTTTTCCCCTTCCCAATGAGGCTAACCCCAGCTCTCTGTGACTATTGGTTATGGAGATAAGAGGTGATGAAGAGAAGTCACTTTCAACACGAGAGCAGGGTGGCGTTCACTAGTGATGGCTAGCCACGACCAAGGTAAGGACAGGCCACGACCTTTGTCAACACTTCTTCATGCCACTCCGTATGGAAACTTTTCACTATCATATGGTGACAAAGTTGTACCAGTTTTCGTTCAACTGCAGAGTCTGATAACATTACAGGAATGCGAACGGAATGTGGATGTTGCACTCGTGGAGTGGAAGTAACAGGTTATGTTGGGCGGTATATGACCCTGGCTGATGTGCCGCCAGATGCCTAGTGGCTGGCATCTATCAATCAATCAATCAATTCTATGTAGTCTAAGAGCTGTTCAGCAAACCAAAAATATCGAATGATAGCTGGCAGCATCCATCATCAGGGTCATTGACGTCATCACCTCGTGCTCGGTGTGTGAGTTCCATGTTAGCAAGGATGACATTGTGTAGGTTATGGATAAGGTGTGTCGCAGAATGAGGGAGTTTAAGCAAGATGAGGTGGAGGAGCGGGTACAGAGGAGCCACAAGAACCAAGCAGATATCGTTCTGCTCAGTCAGATAAGGACAATGTAACACAAGGCAATTTAGGGAATCATAAAGCAAGCATTGGATGAGACAGTGATAACAAGAATTCAAAAGCACTGACACAAGCATCGGATTTCCTTGATTTCTACCCTGGGAAGTAGTCGTCTCAGACACTAACTCGAATATATTCAGGTTTTCCACTCAGTATGTAATGAGAGGTGACAGGGGAAATAGGTAAAATGTGGACTGACTTCCTTGTGAAGTGGAGGAGTGGGTGGATGTGAGGGTAGATATGTGTGTGTGCTTTTTTTTTATTAATTGCGATGTAGCTTCAGTCAACAGGCAGACAACAATACACAAGGGTAGACGAGACTCATGAGAATCCAATGACTACAACCACACACACATACACACACACATACATGCACACACCTTACGAAAACATAACAAAATGAAGCACAAGCATACAGACAAATTTGTACATTATGACGTACTTAAATCCACCAAAACGAGGGTGGTGTACCAGAAGTTCCTCCAGAACCTGATTGTTCAGCAGGTGTCGACAAACCACATCAAGTGACAGGCCCCAAGACAGCAAGTGTCGGACAGTGGGGCAGGCCAGGCAATAGTGCTCTATAGTGTTAGCACGAGGGGCTCGACACAAGCAACACTCAGTGAAGGGAGGCTCACCCTGCATCCCAGCAACCTGCCACAGTGGCCGGTAGCCAAACCTCATACGAGCAGAGACTATATTGTGCCTCCAAACCATGAGGCCTCGACGACGGTAGGAATATTTGTGACGGCAGACAGACTCGTAGTGGGTGATGGAGATGCTGAAGGGCCTCTCTTTATCCCTGCGTCGCCGTACAGGGAGGAGAGCGGCGGAGCGAACTCTAGAAAGGTAACATGTCAGGGAGATAGGATATCCAACACCACGAGGAGGCAGATGGCAGGCTTCCTTTGCGAGTCTGTCAACTGTACCATTGTGACGTAAACCTACATGGGATGGCACCCATAAGAATTTGACAGTCAAGTTACGATGATGCAATAAGGCCAAAAACGATAAAATCTGCTGAATAACAGTAGAGTGTGTGGGCTGAACACTAGAGAGAGAATGAAGGGCAGGTTTGGAGTCACAAAAAATGGCAGCATTCACTCCACATTGACAAACAAGACTAACAGCATCCAGAATGGCATACAGTTCACACAATGTTGAGCTAGAATGTTTACAGAGACGACAGCCAACCCAGCCCCCTGGAGATGACTCCATGTCTGGTGAGAAAACGGCACAACCTGCTGTACCATCTACTTGCAATGAGCAATCAATGTAAACGCAGTATTAATCTGTGATGGAGGACGTCACTGTTTCTATGTGTTCCAGAGCCAACTGACGCTGTAGAGAAGGCAGTTCCGATTTGGAAGTAGCATTTTGGAAGTAGATTTTGGTAGCATCCATGGAGGGGGCCCTGGGTGGGCGTCTGCAACCATTATATCTATATTAAGACTACGGAGCATAGAGGAAACTGACTTTATAAGAGTACGTCCAGCGGGCAGTATGGGAAGGACAGGGGAGTTTGGTCTAAGAGAAGTCCTGACTAACTAAGAGTAATGGGGTGAAAAATGTGGGAAATGGAGGCACTTGACAGTGAAGCAAGTAACATTACAATAAATTCTCTCGATTAATGGGGGAAGACGCAACTCACGTTGTATGTTCACTATCCTGGTCGACATGGGACAACCGAGAATTATTCTCATTGCTCTATTCTGAAATTTTTCTAAAGTTTCCAGAGTAGCCCTAGGAAGTTGAATCAAAGCAGGGGAGAGGTACTCAACAACTGAATGGATAAAAGCAATATAGATGATCCTGGCTACTGGGACAGAGATGCCCAAGGAGTTGTTAGAGAGCCATTGAAGTGGTGTAAGTTGGTACTGGAGACGACCCAATAAGTCCTGGACAATGGGATGGTCTTGAGGTCTGGCAGGGACAATAGGCCTAATATTGACCGGCGCACACAGGTAGCGGTACTGGAAACACGTGGGAATGACAGTCCCACCAATGGTGAACACTGGCCGAGCTTGAGGAAGGCGGCAGGTGAATATTCTGCTCTTATCTGGGGAGACAATAATGCCACAGTGAAAGGAGGCCAAAGAGAAGGAGTCAAGAAACCGCTGGAGATCCCTTGGTGAGGTAGAATGAACACAGATATCATCAGAATAGCACGTAATTGTAGTTCCAGGAATATTAGGGAGAGAAGTGAGCAACCGATGCATCAAAATATTAAATAACAATGGGCTGAGAACACCCCCTTGAGGCATACCAAGATGAAAACTGTGCAAAGGACTGAACGCACCATTGAAAAACACATGGGAGGCCCTGTTACTCAGGTAGCCCCGAATCCACCCACCGTAGTAGATTACCTTTTATCCCAAAGTCAACCAGTTGACCCAAAATGACGTCTCTATTAGCAACATCGAAGTCACTTCGAAGGTCATTGAAGGTCACCACACTGTCCCTGGAAAGGTGAGAGTACAGGTCGACTAGGCAGTGGTGTGTGCTCCGCTGGGGAAGGAAACCAAACAGCCATGGAGAAAGGCGATCCTGCAGTCTGTACATGAGACGATTGAGTAAGATTCTCTCCATAACCTTACAAAAACAGGAAGTGAGGGAAATAGGCCTGAACTTCGCAGTGCCGAGCTTCGGGTTGGGTATTATTGTGCTGCTGGTCCAGGCTCGTGGTTCACAACCTTCACGAAAACAAAGATTGTACAGTCGAAGTAGAGGGTTCCCAAGAACTTGTTGAAGCAGGCAGAGCACAACATAAGTAATACCATCAGCACCAGTCAAAGAAGCTCTACCCCGAGAGAGAGCACGGTGCAATTCCTCTTTAGTTATCTCCTCTGCATCATCGTCATCATCTTGTAACAGAGCAGACATTAGACGTAGCCGATGGACAGCAGCACGGAAAGCGAGTGCATCTTGTATGTGGATGGGTAGACTGGCTGGGGTAGATTGTTCTGACCAGGCATCGACAAGTTTTTGGGTATAGTTAGCGGGAGTGTGATGACGAGCAGTCGCCGATGTCTTTTTAACAACCCGATGGATGAGGTGCCACATAGAAGCCACACTTGTTTGCTTGTTGATGTTGTCCGTGAACCGCTGCCAAGACTCAGTGAGAGCACACTCCTGCAGGGCAACTAAAGCGTCCCTAGACATCTGGTAATGATGGAGCAGGTCAGGGGTTGGGTTGGTTTGTAACAATAGGCCATTACTTTCAGCCTCCTCTTTTGCCTCCTGTATACGTGTATCCAGCGTCCAGGAGTGGGCAGTACGGCGATGCTGGAGGTGTGGCCGGGAGATGTATAGCCTATAAAAGTCATGAGTAGCATATACAAGATCAGAGTACAACTGTTCAGCTGATGATATGTCAAATGAAGGGAATAAATGGGCCATAAATAAGATGTAAGTCGTGGAATATTTAGGGGCACAGCAATACACAAATAAGTGGCTGAAGCACTTGACCCAGCAGGTAGAGAATAATGAAACCGAAGAGTGATGTGATCAGAGAATAAGTCTGGCATAGAGGAGCACTGGACCTGAGACGCTATCACACCAGACGAGAGGATGTAATCCAGAGTACCTCCTCGGCAATGAGTCGCACCACCAGTGTCCCAGCGTGTCAGATGATGCTTGCGGATGTATGAGAGGAGACGAACACCATTACGATTAATAGAGCCAGAACCATCAACCAAATCAGAATGCCGAGCATTAAAATCTCCATATACACTATACCACGCACTGTTAGGGAAGGAAGAGCCTCAAGAGTGAGTCTAGCTGGGGCAGAATAGACATGACATAATTGGAGTACTCCATTCCCAGGTAGAACCTCAATTAGCTGAAAGGTCATGTCAGGATCAGTGGAGGTACGGAGAAGGCGATGTGGCAAGGAGCTATGTATATAAGTCAGGAGACCATTCCTTACCAGATGAACATATGGCACATAACCTGAGAGAGGAGGAGCTTGCCCAGCAGCAAGTGGCCGTCCTGGAAATGCTTCCTGGAGAAAAATAACACTGGGATGATGACGAAAAACATAGGCCTTGAGTTGAGTGAGCTTAGCATAACTGGTGATACCACATACATTCCAGGAGATGACATCCAGCCGGCAATCACTAGCGAACTCTGTATTTGGAGGTAGAAGTCCGGTGAATGGGGGCAGATGAGCGACCTGGAGTAGAAGATGGACCAGGAGAAGGGACCGACTCAAAAAGCTTTTCAAGGCGAGATGCAACAGTATCCATCTTTTCGGTAAGGGTTGTGACAGTTGAGATGATGGCCTGCTGAGCCTCGACCAAGGTGGAGAGCTTGGAGTCATTAGCAGCCTGAGCAGAAACCAGCTCATCAATACTGGCTTCAAGGGCAGAAAAGCGGTTCTCGAGAGCCGTACATCGTGCCATGAGGGTAGCAACAGACTTGCACAGGGCCAGGTCCGGAGGTGAGGCAGGTTTGCAAGGAGGAGCAGACTGGGGAGGTGGTGGTGACGGTGGTGGAGGTGAAGCAATAGTAGAGACACGAGCCTGGACCTGACGTCGAGTACATCCATGCCACACGTTAACCCCTGGCTGAAGGCATCGTGGACACTTCCATCGAGACGTATCCTCAGGCGGTGGAGGCAACAGGACGTGATGGTCACCCCTGACAGGACAAGTCTTGGAATCATAGTCGGCGGCACACCATGCACACTTCGGCCTGGCAGACCAGTACCGGGAGATATGCCCAACTCCCCAGCACCTGTAGCACCAAGGCTGGTCATTATGAAGTTTCCTCACCTCACACGGTGGAAGACAGGGGAGGAAATAAAAGAAAACCTTATTTGGAGGTGGATCGGGTTACACTCCAGACAACAACAATACGGCTAATGGGGGAACCATCTTGGAAAAAACGACGGGCAGAGTACACACCAGGGTATCCCTTGGCAAGTTTCGTGTCAACATCAATAGGAAACGGGTGAGGATGTAGCTGGGGAACTTACGAGGCCTGTCGGGTGAGTTTTCAAGAATGAGAGGCAGAGAGAAAAATTCACCAGCCTTGACTCTATCAATGATGTCCTGACGCTTCCTAGAGATGTAGACAAACCGGGAGGTGACAGCAGCCATCTTGACTTCAGCCAGTATATGTCCGTATATGGGTTCCAAGAGAAGGAGAGCTTGACATAGGCATTTCTTGGGGCAAAAGCAAGAAGGTTGGACGAGGGCAAGGAGTTGGTATACAAGGAAGAAACACCACGTTGAGGCAGAGAATGTACATAATGCACAGCTGAAGCACCCTTGGCAGTCTTGGCAGCCGGAGGCAAACAGTCCACACCATCGGAATCCTGCGAGGAGTCATACGAGGCATCAATGGGTCGCTTGGTAGAGGTTGAGGAGGTGGAAGGCTGCAACCTGAGCTGCGGAGTGACCGAGGAGAGGGGGGGAGGGTTGCGTGAAGGCAGCTCAGGCCAGTGATCCTCGATAGGAGACTCATCCTCTTCCGACATGGCCAAGTCAGCCTCCAGGCAGGAAGCACATCCGAATCCGCACTCTCCATCTGGCCAGGCAAGGCCTAGATGGGAAGCAAATAACAACACGAACAGCTGAACACTCAATCATCCAAGGACACACACACACACACACACAATCACAACAATACAATACACAGAATCACAACAGACAAACAACACCAGCAACACCACAGAAACAACAACACACAAACAAGAATGCACAAACAATACAAACAACAACATACAAGCAAGAGTGTATGTAAAAACAACACAAACAAGAATTCAGGCAGAGCGCCAGGAGAACGTCTTCACACCAGTAAGGTTGGGGCGAGACTCGTGATAGAAGGTTGGTAGTACTTTCGCCACTCTAGATACTTGGCATACTCCTGTAGTGGTTGAGGTGCAGAGTGTATTAGTGAGAGAAAATTTCATACAAGTAAATTTATACACAATCAAGTTATTGTCTTGTGTCTGGTAAAGAGGGATGAAATGATCGTTGGTAAGAGAGAAATTAAAGGGCTGGTTTGTTGATGTGTGTGCATTGGCGAGAGAGAATTAATAATTTTCAGAGAGATACAAAATTATACTCTGTGGTCCAAATGTAGAGGTCTGGCCTTTACTAAGACTATTACATTTTTTTCCCTCAACCTCAGGACTGTAGGGTGTCAGTAGCCCGTGACTATTGCGAGGCCCTGATATTATTGGGTGTCGCACCAGATGAGACAGTGGAGTTTCGTGGTGATGTTGGTACCATAGCTTCTCTTCTGTCCCACTAGATGACCCACACATTATTTATACATGTCACTATCAACACACTACCTTAAGGAAGGAATCTGTTGTTGGAAAAATGATGGCCTAGTGATTCTCCCAAACGATGCCACGAAACAGATCCCCTCTTAGTAACACTGGGGTCGTCTGTTTCCTGGCATTGTTTGGAGGAATCAGTTGCTTTCCAATTTACCAACAAGCGGGATTCTCCCTTAACTATGAAAATCATATGGAATTAAAGGTGATTCCGTGATGTCCACTTTGACTTTATCAGGTACAGTCTCCTCCACTGCCACGTTCATCACTTCAGCGTTGTCAATGTTTGTACCCCACAAGGTGTGAACCTCCAGTTTCGACTCGCATATCCGAAACACATACCAGGAGTAAATCGGGGGGATGGTAATAGAGGGGTGTAGGCTTGGGAATGGTGTGGTGCATGTTTTACGTAGGAAAGTTGGCGAGAGGATTGTAAGCAGTAATGCTGTACTAAATTATATATCAACTATATAAATCTGTTACATAACAAACATGACATTGGTAGACCACAACATTGTGATGGTCAGTAAAGTCATTACTTATTGTTTGTTATTAGTATATTATGCTCTCAAACGGTAAAGGAAATGCTGGGTTGGTGAGGCAGTAGCTAGTCTCGGCCAGATGTCTCTATGAATGTTTAGTATATGCCAGCTATGAGCAGCGCTTCTTGGTTTTAATTAATATTTCATGTTCTACATCATAACGCCAATGATAGTTATTACACATAAGTAAATTATATTGAATGTGAAGTTTTAAACGTCACAATGTTCCTAGAACATAACATATTAAAATCAAGCCTCATAAATTTCTATAGGTTGGTCCCACCAAGTTAATCACTGTGATGACGATGGCTTTATTTTCTGTCAATTATAACAAATATCTTCAATTTACGAGCATTGTGAACATTGGTAGTAGTGTCATGACTTGATATTTTACGATGAAATTTGACTGCTCCGACCGAGGTAATATTTTATTATCATTACATATTGAACTTTCACACACTTCAGTTTTGACATTACTAAGCGGTTATAGACGGATTGAGCTAGGATGCCAACAAAATTTAAAGTTAATTAAAGTAGCGAATACCTTGAAAGTAATCTCTCTCTCTCTCTCTCTCTCTCTCTCTCTCTCTCTCTCTCTCTCTCTCTTCACACACATTAAATTATTGGCGTGCACAGTTGTGATTACTAGCATCATATCGTCATGGCCTAAACTCAATTAATATTAATGAAATAAGTTGTCTTGTATAAAATAGGTATTGTAATTCACATAATAATATTATAAGGTGCAAGTCAATCTGTATCAAAGTGAAATATCAGAATATTTACTTATGTATGCCTTGAATCAACCAACACCTTGAAGCTCGACTGTATTCATCAACTCAGACACATATGAAGCATCCAACACCTTAAATATATGATTTATGTTTCCATCCTCACCCAATCCATCTATAATCATAAAGTAATGTGAACAATAAAGGTTGTGAAAGGTTCACTATATAATGAAAAATATATAATGAATTATCTTTAGTCGGAACTATCAAGAAACAAATTTTAATGACAACTGTCAGTAAACCAGTACTACTGTTTTAATGTTCATAAAATGTTGGACATTGTTGTTACTGACAAATCTGCGTCATCGTCACAAAATAAATACCATATTAATATGCAATGACTAACTTGAAGGAATGGGCCTATCTTGACTTGTGGGAACTAATGGTGGTGTGGAATGTTATAGCAAAACGGTGACGTGCTTAAATTCCACATTAGAGATATTATCCTTACCTGCAGTAACTATCATTATCGTTATGATGTAGAACATGGAACAAAAACTCCACCAAGTGTTACTATTATCTTTGACCTATATTGAGCATTCATAAAATTAGCACCTAGCCAAGACTTCTGCATTACAGCTTACAGTTCCCTACCATGCCTCCATGGAACACCACACCCAAGCCCCCACCACCCCTCAATCAACCTCCCACTGACATGAACCATATTGGTATGTGTTTCGGATACTAGAGTCGACGACACTGGAGATTCACACCTTGTGGGTTACATACATTGACAACGCTGGAGTGATGAACGCGGCAGTGGAGGAGACTGTACGTCACATTTAATTCTGAAACTGTTAGCCAGAGTTGATTGATGATTTGTAGCCTACCTTGCATGAATTCAATAAAAAGACTGCATGGGAGTGGGTTTTTTTTTCTACATTATGCATTTAATTAATCTGGCTTGTATTAATTAAATAAGGTGAACAGCAATTACAATATTTCATATGATTTTATCTATGTAAATTAATTCTGTAAGTGGCATGATATTAGTGCGAAATTACGGTACGGTATTTTTTCCGTACTGTACGGTACGGAAAAACAAACAAGGATACGGAACGATATTACGGTACGGTAAGGCAACAAGGTACGGAATACGGAAAAATATTCCTTACCCTATCGTAGTAACCGGACTACCAGCTTTGGGTGACAGAGACACCTGGAGATGTTAAAAATTTAGATATTTGCTGGACCCCAATTTTTTATATAAATAACAAAAAAAACAGTATGTGCATGTTTACAGCCACATTAATTAACTCATCACTTTAAACCTTAAAAATGTAGATGGTCTCTTGTGATAAAAAAGCAGGAACCATTCCCAGATCCCACACCCTCGTCATGCCTCCACATCTTTGTCAATAACAAAACAAGAGACATGTGAGTAACGGTACCACCCACCTCTAATGTACTGTACATTATATCTTTACAAACAATAAAACTGACAAGAAAAGCAAATTAAACGAGCTCCACAATAAGAGGGAGAAAGAAAGTGGGATGCATTCCTACAGTGCCCTACTGACTACTGGACCAGCAGAGATGTGTTTGGCCAGTCAGAATATACTACTAAGGATTTCACAGACATTGCAAGCTCGTTTTTTCAGAATAACTCTGTAACGAACACTCGTACCAGTACGAGCGTTTGCTAGAGTTTAGTACACACAGTGTCCTAATATATAAGAGTATCATGAATCACTAATTGTAAATTATAAAGACACTTGTGCCTATACTAAGAAGCATAACTGGATTTGCCAGACATGGAAACAAACACAAATAGTGAAGTATTGTCTGTGACGTATGAAAAGCTCCACCTACACTCTCCCTCCTCCTCCACTTCCACCCACCTCTTCTCTCCGTCTCCGTAATTTCCTCACCTGCCCTCCCTCAGCCCCCCAACGTCTCTCTCTTTCTTTTTTTTTCTCTCTCTCTCTCTCTCACACGTGTAGAAAGATAGAGTCTGAATATATGAGTGAGTTATGTATTACGTATTCTGGAAATATGTTTGTAATGGGCACCTCTCATTTGTGGATATTGACGTAAGAGTTGAGGATGCAAGCCATCCGGACGTGATGATAATTTCCTATTTTGATTGCCTTATTTCTTAAAGATTACAAATCACAGAGAAAAATGAATTATATCACAGTGATTAAAGTCAAGTTCTTCATATAATCATACCCTGGACAGCACAAACTCATGGAAGGCCATTAATCACGTAGAAGGAAATTCTGGCTTGTAATGATAAAATCGCCACGTCACTTCACATGATATTTATAGCCAGCCACACTACGTGTAACACTGTAAGGTAGCCTTAATCTCTGCCACTACTTTAGGACAGTAACGTGGTAAAGGTGGTACGGAGGCGTAGGGAGGAGAAAGGCTGGGAAAAGCTGCGAAATTTAAGGATCGAGGAATAGGGGAACCATTGAAATTGGAATACTGAAGTTAGTTTTTGGGGCTAATCTTTCTAACATCTTGCAGTTAGAGAGTTTAACTTTTGGAGAGAGGGTGGATTTTGTGCTGTGGTAGTGGGCAGTAGTTGACAATAACAGTAGCTGAGAATGTGTACAGTAGAGAGCCTATACCTGTCAATATGGGACCAGTGTGTTTAGTTGACTGGTAGATCTGTATTATTTCGAGCGTGGGGAGTGGAAGTGTCCCTGTGTAAATGAAAAAGGAGCTAATTATTGCTATGCGGTCTGGCTAGGACGGAACGATACTATTTCACATTTATTATACCCACTTCTGTCCACAAGGATGAAGGCAATATACAGGTCGTCTGGTTAACATTATCTGCAAGTATATATGCACATTCATGTGTAAATGTATAGAATTAAAATCTCTCTCGTGTAAAATTCAATTGAAAAAGACACGTCTGTGTATCCTAATACGACTGGAGAACTCTTAAAAGGGTCATATACTATGAGTGAAGTTGAGGGCTTCTGTTGATTTCATCCAAACAATGCAACAAAACAGGCTTCTTACTTGTACATTATGGTAGTATGTTTTTTTGACATACTCTGGTGTAATCAGTAGCCCTATATACTTCCTCCAAAATACAATTATAATCTCTATAAAAGATTCAGATGTTAGAGTAATTTTTGAGTTTTAAGGATTGCAAAAAAAAAAAAAAAAAAAAAATATATATATATATATATACAATATATATATATATATATATATATATATATATATATATATATATATATATATGATAATTATATATGCTGCTCATATCAAACCGAACAGACAAAAGGAATATGACGAACAGTCTCGCTCCAGAACAGGTGGAGTGTGGAGGTACTCGTGGCGGTCTGCCTCCATTCTCGTTTGTGTTGTTGTTTTGTGTTGTTTTGGAGCTCTTGTTTGTGTTTTTTGTGTTGTTTGTGAGTTCTTGTTTGTGTGTTGCTGTTTCTGTGGTGTTGCTGGTGTTGTTTGTCTGTTGTGGTTCTGTGTATAGTTTTGTTGTGATTGTCTGTGTGTGTGTGGGTGTGTGTGTGTGTGTCCCTGGCTGATTGAGTGTTTAGTTGTTTGTGTTGTTGTTTCCTTTCCATCTAGGCCTTGCCTGGCCTGATGGAGAGTGCGGATTCCTGCTTGGAGGCCGACTTGGCAATGTCGGAGGAAGACGAGTCTCCAATTGAGGATCACTGGCCTGAGCTGCTTTCTCGCAACCCAACCCCCCCTCTCCTCGGTCACTCCGCAGCACAGGTTGCAGCCGTCCACCTCCTCAACCTCTACCAAGCGACCTGTTGATGCCTCGTCCGACTCCTCGCAGGATTCCGATGGTGTGGACTGTTTACCTCCAGCTGCCAAGACTGCCAAGGGTGCTTCAGCTGTGCACGACGTACCTTCTCTGCCTCACCCTGGTGTTTCTTCTTTGTATACCAACTCCTTGCCCTCGTCCAACCTTCCTGCTTTTGCCCCGAGAGATGCCTATGTCAAACTCTCCTTCTCTGGAAACCCATCTACAGACACAAAGCTGCGTTGATTGTCTGATGTCAACAGGGCCTTCCAGTTGCAGCGTGAACTGGCTGAAGTCAAGATGGCTGCTGTCACCTCCCGGTTTGTCTACATCTCTAGGAAGCGTCAGGACATCATTGATAGAGTGAAGGCTGGTGAATTTTTATCTCTGCCTCTCATTCTTGAAGACTCACCTGAGAGGCCTCGTAAGTTCCCCAGCTACATCCTCACCCGTTTTCCTATTGATGTTGACCCGAAACTTGCCAAAGGATACCCTGGTGTGTACTTTGCCCGTCGTTTTTTCCAAGATGGTTCCCCCATTAGCCGTATTGTTGTTGTCTGGAGTCAACCCGATCCACCTCCAAATGAGATTTCCTTTGATTTCCTCCCTTGTCTTCCACCGTGTGAGGTGAGGAAACTTCATAATGACCAGCCTTGGTGCTGCAGGTGCTGGGGAGTTGGGCATATCTCCCGGTACTGTTCTGCCAGGCCAAAGTGTGAATGGTGTGCCGCCGACCATGATTCCAAGACGTGTCCTGTCAGGGGTGAACCATCACGTCCTGCTGCCTCCACCTCTGAGCCTTCACCTCCTGAAGATACGTCTCGATGGAAGTGTCCACGATGCCTTCAGCCAGGGGTTAACGTGTGGCATGGATGTACTCGACGTAAGGTCCAGGCTCGTGTCTCTACTATTGCTCCGCCTCCACCACCACCACCACCTCCCCAGTCTGCTCCTCCTACCAGCCCTGCCTCACCTCCAGACCTGGCCCTCCGCAAGTCTGTTGCTACCCTCATGGCACGATGTACGGCTCTTGAAAACCGCTTTTCTGCCCTTGAAGCCAGGATTGATGGGCTGGTTGCCGCTCAGGCTGCCAATGACTCCAAACTCTCCACCTTGGTCGAGGCTCAGCAGGCCATCATCTCAACTGTCACTATCCTTACCGAAAAGATGGATACTGTTGCATCTCGCCTTGAAAAGCTTTTCGAGTCAGTCCCTTCTCCTGGTCCATCTTCTTCTCCAGGTCGCTCATCTGCCCCCACTCACCGGACTTCTACCTCCAAATACAGAGTTCGCTAGTGATTGCCGGCTGGATGTCATCTCCTGGAATGTATGTGGTATCACCAGTTATGCTAAGCTCACTCAACTCAAGGCCTATGTTTTTCGTCATCATCCCAGTGTTATTTTTCTCCAGGAAGCATTTCTAGGACGGCCGCTCGCTCTTGGGCAAGCTCCTCCCCTCTCAGGTTATGTGCCATATGTTCATCTGGTAAGGAATGGTCTCCTGACTTACATACATAGCTCCTTGCCACATCGCCTTCTCCGTACCTCCACTGATCCTGACATGACCTTTCAGCTATTTGAGGTTCTACCTGGGAATGGAGTACTCCAACTATCTAATGTCTATTCTGCCCCAGCTAGACTCACTCTTGAGGCTCTTCCTTCTCCAACAGTGCGTGGTATGGTGTATATGGGAGATTTTAATGCTCGGCATTCTGATTTGGGTGAGGGTTCTGGCTCTATTAATCGTAATGGTGTTCGTCTCCTTTCATACATCCGCAAGCATCATCTGACACACTGGGACACTGGTGGTGCCACTCATTGCCGGGGAGGTACTCTGGATTACATCCTCTCGTCTGGCCTGATAGCATCTCAGGTCCAGTGCTTCTCCGTGCCAGACTTATTCTCTGATCACATTGCTCTTCGGTTTCATTATTCTCTAACTGCTGGGTCAGGTGCTTCAGCCACTCGTTTGCGTATTGCTGTGCCCCCTAAATATTGCCCGACTTACATCTTATTTATGGCCCATTTATTCCCTACATTTGACATATCATCAGCTGAACAGTTGTACTCTGATCTTGTATCTGCTATTCATGACTTTTATATGCTATACGTCTCCCGGCCACACCTCCAGCATCGCCATACTGCCCACTCCTGGACGCTGGATGCACGTATACAGGAGGCAAAGGAGGAGGCTGAACGTGATGGCCTATTGTTTCAAGCCAACCCAACCCCTGACCTACTCCATCGTTACCAGATGTCTAGGGACGCTTTAGTTGCCCTGCAGGATTGTGCTCACACTGAGTCTTGGCAGCGGTTCACGGACAGCATCAACCAGCAAACAAGTGTGGCTTCTATGTGGCACCTCATCCGTCGGGTTGTTAAAAAGACACCGGCTTTAATGCTGAGTTTAATGGTGTAAGACAAATATTTATAACCTAAATAATAGCCGAGCTACACATAAATTATTAGAGGTATGTCGTCTTGCAAATGCAAGTTAGTGCCTGGATGTTTGGAGAGGTGGCAAGGAAGGCCAGTGTGACGGCAGTCAATCACAGAGCTCCATTCATATCTCGGGCTAGGCTCACCATGGACCCGGTCGAGCGGCTGGACAAGTAAAAATAAATGGAGTATAGTTTTCTATTAGCCCTTTCATCTGAGGCCAGTTTGGAAGAATACTGCTAACATTATATTTACATCTTTAAGGGCAGCTGAGAGAGACGAGAGCTGTGAATCTTCTCATCTGTGTTCTCATATGATGAGACAAGACACCAAGTGAAAGATGGAAGAGTGATAAACTCTTGTAGGTTGCCTTGTTTTGGTAAAATCTTATATCACTAGGTATTGTCAGGTTTCTGAAAAGTACTTGAAAAAAAGCACTGTATTGCCAATCCTTTGACATTATTTGTAAAAAAAAAAATGCATTTGATTTCTAAACCAATAGTTTTAGGGCAAAAATAATAAATTAGGGGTTCTTAACCTGAAGTTCATGAGGATTAGATATTAATTAGTTAACATATGTATCCACTATACAACCAATAGGCTGTATAAGTGATGAAGACCTCAGTGACTCTAAAATGTTTAAGAACCAGTGCTATAAATGTTGAAGTACCTCGGTGATGAATTTTAAGACCAATTCATTTTGTTCGTTACATATCCACTGCTGTGGACCACTACGTCGCCGTCGTGCAGTGGCCAAAGTACCCTGACAGAGTGAGTTGTGGTGGTGGTGGAAGGCAGTGGATAGTTAGGATGTATACACATCATCTGTACCACCACCTTACACCACCACACAAAATGGTAGGGGGAAAACAAAGTGTGGTCCAAAACAGATGGCCAAACTAGGACATTGGTCCTACTCCTAGCTGCACACCTCCTTTAGAAGAGTCTCCAGTTACCTCTTATAGTCCCCCCAGCGGTGGCAGAGCTCATAAAGCTCTGTGTGCTTACTGTCTTAGCACAGCGGTTCAAATCCGTCTGGAGACGCATACTGGTGTGGTTATATCCAGATTCTGTGGTGTGTAGGATTTGTTATATATGTATAGGCCTATTACTGTACTTAATACAAAATACATAATTAATTTGTTTGAAACATAATTAAGAATTTAGCTGTCAATCTCTACTTCTAGTCAAAGTTTAGGGAAAATTAAAATATGCCTCATTATAGGGTGATACTGTAGAGAACCTCTTGTTTCTTCACTTCTTCAAGGAGTCATGCTTCTTCAACAGAGGTGAAATGAGATTCCCTTTACAGTTGGTGTAAGGGTGAGGTGACCCCACTTCACACTTGCATTTTTCACTGGAGGGAAGAAAATTATGATGCAGGGAAGAATATTATGATTGCATAACCAGTCATACTGAGGCTATATTTCTGCACAAACAGCATACACACTATGATGAAAGTGTTCTAGCTGTGGAGATGTGCTTAACTAGTATCTTATTTAAGGACTTAGATTTCGATTTGGAAGGTAAAGACAGTGATAGAAGAGAAAGCTCTTCGCTTCATAGGTGGCTATATACTAAAAAAAAATTGCAGGAACATATCCATATTTAGGAAATAAGGCCATCAATTGTGCCACTGTTTGCTTAATTAATTAAGCAAATCATGGACTGAAAGGATTAATAGAGGTAAGCTATGCACTGTCTCCCTTCAGATAAATTTGTTATTGGTTAAAATGAGATAAATGTTTAAAGCAGTTCATGGTGAAAGCCTTGAAGGCTCACTTAATTGCTTCTCTAATAGAACTTGTGGGAATTGATTTTCTCAAAGATGTAGTGTTCTGCTGTATAATATCTGTGTAATTGAGAATGAAATTAAACATCTAAACAAAATCATTGACAAAGAGAAGAAGGAAGAAAAATAGACATGTAATTTTGTAAATTATACCGTAATTTAATATACTGTATGCACTGTTTATACAACAAAGTTTGTATTGATATATTCTATTAGAATATGAGAGGGTTAAGATATGTAAGCTTGTCTAGAATATCGGTAACATATATCAAGTCATATACAGCGATGATGTGATGGAGGGAGACATATATATTTATTGAGCTTGGTATGTTACAAGTACGAATGATAATTGAATGCTTATTGTAGTGAAACGTGAATTATGCAAGGGAAAATAATTATTTAGCTTGTCACTGCACATTCTCGCGATCAAGGTATGTGGTACGCAGAGCGGTATAGATGGTATGCATTGACGTCACTAAGCCCCGCCCATAACACGCTGCTTTCGCTGCTGGCCGTGGCAAAACGTAAACAAACAGGCTTTCTACCCGTCTAGACCAAGAACAACCATTCGTGTGGAACTCTTTTAATATGGCAGGAAAAGTTATTGATGGTGTTGGTATTTCAAATTATGTTCTCCAGATGTTGAACTGTGAATCCTTGTCGCGGTATACAGAAAAATGCAAGGAAATAGGGAATATAGACCCATATAACATACCGCGGCACGCTTGGAAAGATATTACAACTTTGCTTGGTGGCGATCTACCAGACCTACGCCACAGTGATATATATCAATACTTGATCAACTTTAAAAGTGCATATAATCATAAGGAACTGAGAGCATACAAGAGTCTGGAAGCTTACAAGTACTTCATTGCTGGATGGGTGAGCGAGTTACTCATAGCAGACATCAAGCAAGGAAATAGTTCTACTTTGTGCATTGTAACAGCTAAGGTAAGATACTTAAATAAAATCTTTATTTGTACTGAATTATTTATTTCCATATATATGGAAGTTTGATGCAAGCCCATATATTTCATGTTTAAATTTATGTAACTTAATCTCCAGGTACTTTTCCCTACCCAGTCCTAACCTAACCTGAGATGCAGCTGTGCACTTTAGGCTAAGATAGATTAGGTTTCATTAGGTTTGGTCAAGGACTTTAGTTTCCTTTATTACTGTTGTTTCACTTACCTATGACTTGAACTCACTTAAGTGAGGAGTGTTATGACATTCACAAATAAACTGGGGGTTGGAATAATAATATTTGTTTATTTCTTGGCTGAATTTCTTAGAAATACATACAACATATTCTAACAACTTTAAATTTTTCATGGAGAAATTACACTTTTGAGGAATGCAGCAAAAAGGTCAAAAAGAAAAATATGATTTGTTTCTTCATAGGAAGTATCCATCATTGAGTGTTGTAACAGTAGAATAAATTACTCGGCTCAAAATGTAATACTGTACATTAATTCCATTGTGAAATTATTTCTTGTAAAATAGTCACTACAATAATGAAAGCATCACACAATAGACCTTATTTTCTTTATTTTTCAGGTCAGGCATTCCCAAAGTTTGAATGAGGAAGCTCTCAGACCTTGGTTTGCAATGGAGAAAGAAGGGCCCATCATAGCTGCTCATTGTTCTTGTGTAGCTGGTCTTGGTGAAGCCTGCTCCCATGTTGCTGCAACTATGTTTGCTGTGGAGTCAGGTGCAAACTGGACCAAAAAGGAATCCTGCACATCCCAACCATGTGGTTGGGTATTGCCGTCATGTTCATCCTTTAAGTCAGCTCCACTGGCAAAAATAGATTTCACAAGTCCAGCCACAAAGTACAAAAACTTTGACAAGCAAGAACTTCACCCCTCATCATGTGCAACTCCTAGAACGAAGAAGCAACTAGTAAGCATGGAGGCAAGACAGAAGTTTTTAGAGACCCTTAAAAATAGTGGGATTAAGAACTGAGAGTGTGATGAGTATACATCCGTCCATTTACGCCCAATTGAAAAGTAAAAATAAAAATGCAACTGTAAATAAAAAACAACAAAAAGTAACCTGTATTTTATTGTTAGTGATATTTCCTTCATCAAACCTAGAACAGTGGACCATAACATAAGTCTCGTACTTCAAGAACAAGAAAATGGTCCACTGCTTCGATATGAACCTGAAACATTTACGGGAAGTCAGAATTGCAAACATACGGACTGATACTACGCCATCGTCAACACCACAAATGTTCTTGAATATGCCTCCTTTCTTGTATATGAATCACGATTAGCTTTACAATGGGAAATAACTGCCAATTTTGGAATGTAATGTAAGAAAAAATTTAAATACTGGCAATGGGAATGAGTACAATTAAGAAATGCCAGCTTATAACCTCTATCAGCAAGGATAACATCTCCTGGTAGTAGGTTATTCACAAATGAACTGTTTTCAGTGAGGCACTTATCAGATGTACGTCCACCCCATCCCTGTGATATAAATGAAATACTGCCTTGTGGAGTAATTGCTATGAGATATTTAGCAGTATTATGGCTTTTGTAGTTTGAGTATGTTTGTGCCCTTGCCAGTAAATCCTTTGGTCTTTCAATGAATATCTCAAAACAATCAATTATGGCAATGCAGGATGGAAAGGTATCTCTAAATGACATTGGCAGAGTTCTCCGCACTTCCTCACGAGCAGGCCAAAATACAAGTGTTGGTACCAAGTTAACATTCAGAGCATCTATCACACATAGGAATATTCTTGAAGCTGTAGACTGATGAACACCAAATCTATAAGCCAAATCTTTGAAGAGTAAATTTAGTCTTAATTTCATCAAACATAAAAGAACCTGCTGAAATTCTGTCAATTTACCTTGCTTTAAAACTGGGGCAATCAAGTCGGTAACAGCCTTTAACTGGGTGAAACTAATTAAACCTGTATAAAATCTGACCTTCTCATCATTTTGGAAAGCATTTTCAGTGAGTGACAATTTGCTGAGATTGTCATTTAAATGATGATTCTGTTCTCGCAAATATTTACAATCTTTATCTATTGCCACATTAGCTCCTTGTTCATAGTCTAACATGTCAGAAGTAATACTCAATGTATCACTATCACTTTCTGATGGTAGTTCATTCTCCATGTCTGAACAGTTTCCTGCTTCATGTACCTCCTTCCCAGTTAACCCCTTTGCTTCCTCATGGCTTGGCTTGCTGTCTTCTTTCAATTTTGAGAAATTCTGCCTTCTCTGGAACCTCTGAAGAGCCACTTCTGCCTTCCTCTTTCGTGGAGATGAAGTAAAGGAGAACACTGATGGAACGAAGTCTGGGGCAAGCGAATCATCTGATTTCTTCCCTGAAAATAAATTATGTATTAAATATATATCTTCTGTAGTGTAACTGCACACCATCTCACAAGAATTTAACTCTCTACCATAGTGGGGAAGCAGTGATTATTCTGAGTTAGGCTTCATTTGCAGACCATGGTCTGTTGCCATGTAGAAATGCCTACCGTTTCCCAACACTGTATTAATCCACATACTGGTTACAGTGCTAGTTGTGTTATGACTGAATAAGTATGGTATAATACTGCAGGAGAGAGAGAGTGACTATGAACCCTCATTAAATTAGTAAATAATTTCCAATATTCCTATACCTTTTGTTTAATAATTATTAAAACCTGTTGTTTATCTTTTAGATACAGTATAACATTAAATAAAGTAATATTAGTAAAAGTTGATAATTGTCTTTTATGTTTATTAACGTTAGTCCAAAAGAGTAATGTGATCCTTCAGACCTAACTTAGGCATCCTGTGGTCTTGCCTAAACCAAAGATTGCATATTTAAAATTATGTATTAAAAGATATGAAAAACTTGGAGTAGCAATTGTCAACTTTCACTGTATTCTTTCTAATTCAATACAATACTTCAACACTTGCCTGATATAAAATGTGCACTGCACAATCTATCATGTTGTGAAGGCTTCCACACCTTGGAAGTTGACCCAGCTGCTGCTCTCTTTACGGCATTTATCCACATTGCCCTGCGATTTGTTGACCCTCCAAGACTTCCTCTTCTATTTCTAATTTCGGCTGGAAATCTATAGAAGGAGACATTGTCTCTACCTTCCTTATTAGAGCAGCCAAATGCACAACACCACTTTACCATCCTTACGAATCTCCGCGCGGCCACGGCCAGCAGTGGTTTGTTATTGTTTATCGGCGGATGTGACGTCACGTGCATACCATCTATAGGGTGTGGTGGTAGGGAGCAGCGCTCATCATGCCCTCCTCGTACAGCGACTACTTATTTATGACATTTATTCCTTACTCGGGATATTCCATGCGCTGTTTTTGGTGCCAATCGCTTGCAAATCATATCGAGTTTGCTATTTCATACATAAATATTGACATAGTAAACGAAATGCGAAATTGGAAAATAAATTACTGCCGGAGCATTTTCCCATAATAAAATACATAGGGAGAGACGTCTTATCATAACAAAGGTCGTGTGTTTTGTGTACTGTGGCGCGGTATGACATGTTGGGCCCACACGCATGCGCAGTTGATACGTTCCAGTGGCATTCCACTTCCTACAAATAATGTCAAAGGATTGGCAATACAGTACTTTTTTCAAGTACTTTTTAGAAAGCTGACAATATTGAAAGACAATACTCAGTGATATAAGTTTTTACCAAAACAAGGCACCTACCAGAGTTTATCACTTCATCTTTCACTTGCTGTTGCACCTTGTCTCATCATGGGAGAACACAGATGAGAATATTCCCAGCTCTCGTCTCTCTCAGCTGCCCTTAAAGATGTAAAGATTATGTTAGCAGTATTCTTCCGAACTGGCCTCAGATGAAAGGGCTGATACGAAACTACTGTACTGTGCATTTAAAGGAACTCTACTTCTTGTGTACAGTCACTACAAATGAAAAGGTAACAAGGCAAGGAGTCTTATCACAGTTTAAATGAAACACCTGGTTACAGAACAAACACTGAATTAAACTATTTCCTAAAAACTTTGGCATGCTACATTTACAACATAAAAGAATATCATAAAAGTTATTATTTGCAGGGGTTAGGTTGGATGGACTAACAGGAATTATTTGCTTAAGAATGCATAACTGGGTAATTATGACCAACAGCAAAGAAGCCCAGTGAACCAACAAAGATGAAACAATGTTAATACATTACTCACCAATCAGGTCTACTCCAAGTAACTCTAAGGGTTCCTTGACATTAATGGGACACATTTCTGGGGCCTGAATCTTCAGTGCTGTTAACATCTGGCACTGTAGCAATCTGGAAAAAATGGTAAAATTACTGGAGAGCAATACAGCAGTGGGATTAGAGAGTAATGCATTCAATATTGAATGAACACTTTACTAGAATCCCACTCATTTCATATACACTTATCAATGTATTTGTGTCATGTTATGGTCTACACAAGAAACACACACACATACATAATGCTGGATGTCCTGTGTCATACTTCTCCAATAGGCAATAGTATACCTCGGAGATGTTCTCTTATGTTACATTCCAGCCACTGTGCCCTCCAACAGGACTGCTGTGGTACAGCTTGAAGACTATGGACAGGTCATCATAATTCCTCAGGACCTTCCTTCTATCTGCAGCTTGTTTGAAATACAGCATCTTGTCTGGAAGTACAATAATGAAAGTAAAACATATGTGAGTTAAGAAATTCCATGTAAAATCCATATCACACTAATAAGTACACACACAAGATTCTCTTCACTTGCTTTTTATAAACATACCAATTTAATAAATACAGTTCCCTACCACTTAAGAAACAGGATTTAATACATTATCAGAATCAAAGAAGTTTGGAACATTTAATTTTCTCATAAACATTAAGAGTTATATTTCCATAGGTATAAACTTATCTCAACTATCCATCTGGGTGAAGAAGTCCATTATCTGTGTACTATTCATACTTACTTTATATACCACCCACGAGGGTGAGAGAAAAAAAAAAAGAGATGGGAGAGTCATTTCTGTATACCGTACTTGACTGTCTAGTTTCAACGCCACAATCTAGAGAGATGTCAGAGAGGGCAGCTCCTACAAAATAGTATATAATTCCACTTTCCATTTGATAAGTAGATCTTTAATTAAGTAAATAAATAAATAAGAAGAGACTAATTATAAAACAACAGTACAAACACTGATTGGGTTTAACCTTAGATGTTTGTCAATTTCATATAAAAACTACTGATAGGTTGCTCCCCAAACAGGTACCTAATGTATAATATATTATAATATAACTTGCCTGCTTCATTCCACTCAAAAGATGATGAACGCCTCCTTATACAGTACACTCTTCTCGGCTTTGGTGAGTCCGAGCGAGTGTATATCAGTGTTACAATCACTGTTTTTTTGGGGATAGCCTTTTCAACGGCCCCTCTCTCGTCCTCTTTTTCTTCTTTGTGTTGCCTGATTCTAGTTTTTCTCTTTGTTTTCTCTCATTATCCACATATTATGCAATATTTATTTTATCTTTTCTGTCTCTTGTTGGCTGTCTTGCTCAAACAAAGCTTTTCCAATGATTCTGTCGTTATCTTCTTCAAAGAAGTGTACATTTTTGCTAAATTGGCAACCTTGATCTCTTCCCGTCGTCACTCGTGCGCCTGGCACCTTCAAACCCCCACACATGCGCAGTTGATGGGTTCCAGTGGGGTTCCACTTCCTACTGCTACAGCGGCTTATGCCGCCTCCTCTATATTATACCTCCATGCTCCCGACTACCAACTGAACTGTGCCGATGAATTCGCCCTTACAACGGCACCATCTTTTTCTAATTTCAACTTTTGTATGAATGTTTAATTACAATATTAATTTGTAGATTGCTTAATTTTGTGAGATAATAAAGATAATCCTATTCTGTTTATGTATTTTTTTGTATTTTTCATCAAACAGTAGGTAATTAGTATAGCTTTCTGTTATGGCCTAGTCAAGTATTCTCAGCATTGCTGGAAATATATGTACTGCTACACACACATACAAAACATAAACTATTTTCCTTTGGAGTTAGATGAGATTTATTTTCGTATTCGTCAACAAAACATACGAGGCTAACTTACACATTTTTCAAAGACACCCAAACCATACCCCAGCAAACACAGGTATATTGGATTTGTGATGGCCCCGTATCGTTTTTGCTTTACAATACATATGGGACCAATGATTGCAAACCACTGGGCCAGCATCAATCCATTATCCGTTTGCACACTGGGCCAGTGTCTTGGCCCGATATTGGAACAATATCATAATACCAATTCAGAGTAAACTGTGCATTCTTCATTTATGTCCTATTCTGGTCATCCATTATAAATGTATTGGGTAGGTACTGGGCCAATGAGAGATACACAATATATTTTTCGTTATGGAATACCATTTATTTTCCAGTGTTCATACAATACAGGGTTACTCATAACTATACTCACAAAATTACAGGGTGAAGCCCTGACATGATATTTATCTAATTTCCATATGTATTTTTCCCCAAAATAAAATATTAATTTCAGACATGAAAGCCAAATCCATTACTGTGGGCAAACGACCGAACACTTCAAAATCAATCCCACCCTCCCACATTTGAAGAGTTCGATCGTTCGCCCACGGTAATGCATTTGGTTTTCACGTCTGAAATTAACCTTTCATTTTTGGGAATTTTTGGGGGAAATAAGATTAATATCATGTCAGGACTTCATCTTGTAATTTTATCTGTATAGTTTTGAATAACCCTTTATAGCTATTATTCAACACATACATGATAATGCAATTTTTTTGTTATCAATCATTAGAATTGCTAATTTTTCTCAGAATTCTTGCAATACCATCATGAGGCTGGCTACTACTTGGAACTATCACTGTCCATCGAACTACAATTACCAAAATACATCACACACATTCTATGAAAATAATAATTAAATACATACAAGAATTACTTCTCCAAAATCACCAACTTTTCGTAAATGTAAATGAGTTTATGTATCACAGTGTCATGTAATACTGAAACATCACCATGAATAGTATCCACTATATATCACTTCTGCAGATACAAGTACTGTAACTGAAAATAACACTTCTTCGGTGATAAGATCAAAACAGTTAACTATATTCTGATATAATTAAGTATAATCCACTTTTGCAGATACAAGTAACTAAACATTACACTTCTTTGGTGATAACATCACAGCAGTAAACATTATTTTGACATAAGCTAGAATCCACTTTTGCAGATACAAATAACTAAATATTACACTTCTTTGGTGATAACATCACAGCAGTAAACATTATTTGGTGTAAGTATAATTCACTTCAGGAAATACAAATAACTAAAAATAATAATTAATGCATTAGTAATAACAAGTTACCCTTGGAAAAATATTTTAGTACAGTATTAGCATATACCCCTTAAAGAATAGGAAATGGGGTGTTGATAATGATTAGTATAAGCCACTTATGCAGATAAAAATAACTAATATTAATGACACTGCTTTGGTAATGAGCTAATAATGCAGATCATAAGTTGTATCAATCATATTGACATGACTTTTTTAAATTGGTTAACAAAAGAAAATAGATATCAAATAAATATCAAAAATAAAATATTATTTTCAGACATGAAAGTAACTAAACATTACATTCTTTGGTGATAACATCACAGCAGTAAACATTATTTGGCGTAAGTATAATCCACTTCTGGAAGTACAAATAACTAAAAATAATAATTAATGCATTGGTAAGACAGCAAATTGTTTGCGATATCCATATATAAATGTCATTATTGACCAGTGTGTGTGTGTGTGTGTCTGCATTCAGCCTGTTGTGTACATGTGCGGCCTGTGTGTACAGTCGCGCACCACAATCCCTAGCCACCCTGAGTCGAAGCCTGAGATTTGGAGCAGGCGGTTTCTGAAAGACAGCCCACCAAAAGCCTCCTTTGGTTCGAAATGTGTGTGGCTGGTGATGGTTTGGGTGGACTGTCGTCCAGAAACCGCCTGCTTCAGATCTCGGGCTTAGACTCACGTGGGGTAAGGATTATTGTGCCCGACTGTACGCACGTATTGGCCTGTGTGTGTGCGTACATGGACTGTATATGTATGAAGAAACATATTATATTTTAATATCATTGTTCACTGGCCATGTCCAGTATGCAAAAGGGGGAATGCTACTGTGCCATTTCTGTGTGGGAACAATACATATTTACATTCTATATCTTTCACATGGCATGATTTCAAACTGCCACTCAGATTGTTAACAATATATATTTTTAGAGTCCCAGAACTAATTGGGTATTCATAGAAATGTGAATATTTCCTGTATTCTTTATACAATATCATAATGTCCGACTCATCTTCATATTTCACAATGTTTTGTACTACTCCAATTTGATTATTAATCATTACTCCTCCATTAACAAAATTTGTTTTAATACAAAACCATTCTAAAAGGATTTCCTTGAACTGTTGTTGTCGGCCTTCCTTAAGTATAGAGGTCCATGAAAATGGCTTTGCTTCAGTACTGGTTCTTGAATGATTTTAGGCACTAATCTAGAGTTGTAAGTATGCTCATACATTCTGTTGATCACTTGATTTAAGGCACAGTTTGGCTTCCTAAGCATTTTTTTCATCATGCCTAAATTATTCTCAAAGGAGAATGCAGAAAATCTATTTAGAGACCCATACTTTGCAATGTTAACTGGAAGATGAATCAAATTATGAAAATTGTATACTAGATACCTGGGGCCATACAAATCAGAACAATGATTCACAAAGGCAAATAATAACTTCCTTGCATTTGCAGCATTTTCAGGGGCATTTTCTTTTGACATTAAGGTTACAGCAACACTAAGCAATTAAGAGAAAATTCTTGTATACACCAGAATTTATGTTGCCTGCTAAACAAACTTGGCCAGTGTATAGGAGGAAGCTACGAAATTCTGTAGCCTTGAATCTATCTACATTATCGAGTGAACGTGGCTTTCTGGCAAATTCATCAAATCTTCAAGAATTGCTGAAATCTGATTTTTGCATGCTGTGCCAATACGTACAGGTAATGGGCCTTTTAGCCACAAATATAGAAGTTTCTTCATCACACCCAAGTAAAGAAGGTGCATTGGATCAAGCACAAACTGTGACACCATACCAATATTAAGAGCTGACAGACGTGATACAGCTTTTTGATGCCTTTTGTAATTCACAGTTACAAAATCATTATCAGTTCTCAATGGAGCATTTAAATCAGGAAATGTCATAGTTTGCAAATATACACCTTCCTGTGTACAACGTTCACATCCAAAATATCCATTATGTGATGTAATGCACTTAAGAAACTGACGTGCAGGTGCATCACAAATGAAGCAATGAACCTTTACCACATATAATTTGTCAAAGGCTTTATATCCACTCTGCAGCTCCTCCAGTTCTGCAATTAGTTTTTTTAAGTAATCATGAATATTATTTGGTTTGGAATTTCCATAAAATAGACCAACAACAAATGGATATGAAAGTAAAATATTTTCACTACAAAACTCAACCAGAATGGGCCAAAATTGTTTGTTGGAGCTTTTATGGAGAGGAATCCCATCAGTTAATTTTTAATAACAAGACAGACTGGATATTAGACAACACTGACTGTGGTGTTGCTTCAAAAAAGTCCTGAATAGCATTTTTAAGGCCAAAATGGTAATATTGTCCCCCACAAAGTTTTTCTATGTACTTTGAAGCATTCCTAGGAGTTCTGCATAACGTTCTTGGATCAGCAGGCAATGTTTCACAAGAATTACTATTTAAAATACAAAGTAGGTCTTTTAATGCCACATGGGTAATATTATGTTTGACTGCCCAACCACACAATAAATCTTGAAAGTTTTCTTTTGCACAGTTTTTTTCTGTATATTCATCTAGCACTGTATCATTTACATCAGTAGATTCACTGTCACTACCATCTGAATTTTCAAGATCATCATAGTTGCTTTCAATATTATTGTCATTAACTCCACAGCCATAGTCATAACACCTTTTACCATAACATTTGTCAATTTCTGAAGAATTCAAAAGGGAATTATTTGTGTTACAAATATGAATTTTACAATTTTTGTTTTTCATGCACAGTTCTTCATATTCTTTTAGTTTTCTCTTAGCTCTACGTTGCAAAGTCCAAGTACTGGCCATAATGGGTCAAGCTTATTTTCACTATTCTTTTGGAAAATAATCCTGTACTCCCAATACTTTCTTGCTTTACATAGCTTAATTCATGACCATTACACACAATATGGGTTCATAAGACTTTACTGAGAGGAAAAGTCATCTTCCTGGCTCTGCTGATTATTCGTAACACTTGGTCTTTTTCTGCCAAAGCATCGATCACCTGCATTTCGGAGATAAATCATCATGGCTTTACCAACCTCAGCTTCATTTGTTGCTAATCTTGTTTGGTTCACCAAAGTATCTGAAAATCAAATTAAACCTGATCAGCCATTTGTTTCACCGTAATAATAAGAAAACAATTCATCATAAAATTCAACTCTTGGTGGGGATTTACACTGATCCTTTTAATGACTTTGCATCCCTTATTTATTTTAATTCTTAATCACTGAACCTCAGAATAGGTGCTGCAACAAAACAATGCTTGTTGCCTTTGCCTCCAATATATCTCCATAAAAAGTGCTTTGCAGAGGCCTATGTCCTACATGGAATGCTATGGTTGCCAGTGATGATTAAAAAAAAAAAAAATAGTATATATAATAATTCAGTACTAACGAATTAAAAGTTCATGCAGCCTTGTGTTCTTGAAGCCTCTCTTTGTGGTATTTGTTTTAGTCTTCCAACCAAGTCTACCTTCCCAGTTGTATTCATACTGCAGGCCACTTGTCATACAGTGATCAATCATGCTCTTGACTGCTGCTTTAACTGTTGAGCCCCCAAGAAACTGCAGTCGCTGCACCTATAAATATTATTCAATCAGACTGGAGAAAGAAGAAAGTCATTTTGACAATCATAATTATTTTAACTTTTCCAAACAACTTATAAAATAACTGATTTTACTGTACATAATTTTTCTTGAAATCAAGATGACGGCCAATCCTATAGTTAACTAACAAAACACTAGTATTTCCCACAATTTCAACAGAAATGAATGTCTCCAATGAATGTCATATGAAGAAAACCTATATATGTAGCCCTAACTGTTACAACTCGTCAAGCGCCAACTACCCTAAAATTGAGTTATTAATAGGAATTATTTCTACAATTCCTCTTCTATCTAATGAACAAATGGATATTATCTTAGCTTGCATATAGACATCTCTAGAATGTCTGAAATACAACCAAGTGTCGGCGAGTGACAAATGCAGGCAGTCGACAAGTCAGTCAGCTGAAGTAAAGATGTTGCCACTGCTCGCTAATTAATATTATTTACTTCGTGCTCTACGTGATTATTTTATTAGCCGTTGGGAACGCTTGCTATGTAGCATAAAAACATTAATGTACCTTTTTATTGCAAAAACAAACTTGTAAATCCATTTAGTTATCACAAATCGTGAAAAAAAGATAATTAAAAAGAGAGGAAACGATGGCGATGCCCGTCGGCCCGGTCGGACCGGCCCAAACTCTCGTACTGAGTTTAAAAGATGTCTAAATAATTTATGCTTATACTATGTGTTTCACTGTATTATAAGGGAAGTGTTATTACTTCAATATTTCTTAGTAAAATTATGACAATACATCGAATAAGATACATAATTAATTAAAGTTAATAATAATAATTGTGAACTCACAAATTGCACGGGTAGGCAGTAACTGGAGTCAGTCAGACAGTCACACACTCACTGAGAGAGAGAGAGTGTGTAGGGATAGAGGGAGGATAAGGTAAATGGATATGGGGGGTAGGAAGAGGATGGGTTGGTAAGATGGGAGGATGGGGAACTCACAGGGGGATGGTGGGAGTATACAAAGTAGGAGGAGGATAGGTTGGTAAGGAGGGATGGTTGGGGTAGGTGGAGGATGGGTTGGTAAGAAGGGAAGGTAAGGGTAGGGGGAGGATGGGTTGGTGTGGAAGGGAGTGGATGGACATGGGTCGAGGATTGTATGGATGACGGGAAAGATTGGGATGGTGAGATATGCGTGGGTGTGTGCATATGCACCAGAGGATGAAAAGAGTAGGACGGGGAGAGAGGATGAGTGTGTTTTGGGAGGAATTGAATGCGTGTCTGAGAAAGATTGATAATGGAAGGAGAGTGGTGATGATGGGAGATATGTATGGAAAAAAGGGAGGTGAGGAAGTGGGAAGTATTGTGGGTAAATGGGGTGTAGAAGGAGTAAATGAGAAGGGTGAGTATCTGGTGGATGTCTGTGCCGAGAGGGGGTTGTTCTTGGCAAACACCTTCTTTCAGCACAAGATGATCCACAGGTATACATGGAAGAGAAAGGATGAGAGAGGAGAGCAGAAGAGTTTGATTGATTATTATGTGGCAGTGGATGAAAGGTTAAGGGACCCTGTGATGTAGTCAGAAAATTGGAGGTTTGCGAGTCCTTCAAATTTTGCCACGAAACATCACCCATATTGAAGGAGCGTGTTTCGTGGCATAGTCAGGAGGAATTACAAGCCTCCAAGTTTCATACAAGATCACAGGGTCGATGCAAAAGTGGTGAGAGAAATTATCCAATGCTCCGACCATTTTGTGTTGTTGGTAAGGATGAAGGTTAGTGCTAAGTGGGAATATGGTAGGAGGAATGAAGGGGTGAGGAAAAAGAGGGAGGTGGCTAGTGGGAAATTAGATGAAGCAGAATATAGGGAGGAATATAAGAGGAGGGTGGGTGAGGTGCTGGGGGATGCAAGGATGGTGATAGGGGAGGGAGTGGGAGTGAATGATGTGTATGAAACATTCAAAACTTTAGTGTGTAAGACAGCAGCAGAAGTGGTGGGGTACAAAGTACAAAAGGGGGAAGAAAGGGAGTGCATGGTGATCTGAAGAAGTGAAGGATGCAGTAGAGAATAAGAAGAAGGCTTTTAGGAGAACCCTGCAGAGAAATGTGCTAGAGGAGGTGAAAGAGGGAATACAATGAGTGTAAGAGGAAAGTGAAGAGGACGGTGAGTGAGAGCAAAAGGAGAGTGGATGAGGAGTTTGGTAGGAAACTGAGTGAGAAGTTTAGAGAAAACAAGAAATTATTCTGGAAGGAGGTGAAAAGAGAAAGAGGAGAAGGAAAGCCTGGTAGCATGAGAATGAAGAGAGAGGATGGAGTTACTGTGAGTAGAAGTGAGGAAGTGAAAGAAGTGTGGAATAGGCATTTTGATCGGTTGATGAATGGGGGGACAGGAGGGGAGGCGGTGGTGACATGCATGGGGATGGAGGCAGGAGGTATACGACAGGATGTACAGGGAGAATTGGGAAGGGAAGAGGTCAGGAAAGCAATAGGAAAGTTGAAGATAGGAAAGGCACCGGGGGTGGATGAAATAACTGGAGAGATGCTGAAGTGTGGGGGGGAGGAAGTGGTGGAGTGGATGCTGCTTATATGCATATTAGCTTGGAGACAGGGAGAGGTGCCAGAGAACTGAAGGAGTGTCATAATTGTGCCTCTGTACAAGGGGAAGGGGAGTAAGGATGAGTGTGGTAGCTATAGGGGAATAAGCCTTCTTAGTGTACCGGGGAAGGTGTATGGGAAGGTTCTTACTGAGAGACTGATAGAAGTAACTGGGAATAAAGTCAGTGAGGAGCAGGGAGGGTTCAGAAAGGGTAGAGGATGTGTGAACCAGATCTTTGCAATAAAATCAACAGTGGAGAAAGATATTGGGAAGGGTAGGAAGTTGTATGCTGCCTTCATAGATTTGGAGAAGGCATACGATAGGGTTGATAGGAGAGCTATGACAGATGTATTAAGGATTTACGGTGTTGGTGGGCGCTTGCTGGAGGGGATTGAGGCTTTCTATAGAGAGGCAAAAGCTTGTGTGAGGGTTGAGGGTGATTTGAGTGAGAACTTTGATATCAGTGTAGGATTGAGGCAGGGGTGTGTCATGCCACCATAGTTGTTCAATATTTTTATGGATGGGTGCATGAGAGAGATGAAGGCAAAGGTGGAGGGCCTGGGTGCAAAACTGAGGTTGAATGGAGTACCTTGGTTGCAAGCTTATTTGCGGATGACACTGTGCTGCTGGCCGAGAGTGAAAGGGAGTTACAGAGGGTGGTGGATGAGTTTCAGTCCATGTGTAAGCAAAGAAAACTGAAGGTGAATGTTGGTAAGAGTAAGGTGATGGTATTTGAGAGGACCAAAACAGAAGTAATCGACTTTGCTACTTCCTATAGAGTGGCTGTACCAACTGGGACTGAATGTGAGACAACTTTAGGGGGTGAGAGGATGGAGGAGGTGAGGGAATTCAAGTAACTGGGAACAGTTCTGTGTAAACATGGAAGGAGAAATCAGGGAGAGAGCAATGAGGGGCAGGCAGGTCATAATATTACTGAGGAGGATTATGAAGGGTAGAAGTGTGAGTATGGAAGTGAAAAAGGGACTGAAAAATAGTATAATCCTGCCAATACTGACATATGTGTCAGAGACATGGACATGGGAGTAGGGCTCATCAGTCTAGAATAGGTGCTGTGGAAATGAGTTACTTGAGAGGAGCATGTGGACATACAAGGTGGGATGGAGAAAGTAATGAGTGTGTATATGTATGAGAGATGTAGAATAGGTGCAGTGGAAATGAGTTAATTGAGAGGAGCATGTGGACTTACTAGGTGGGATGGAGAAAGAAATGAGTGTGTATGAGAGGTGTGGTATGAGTGAGAAGGCAGTTGGTATTGAGTGTGGAGTTGTTGAGAGAGTGAAGTGTAATACATTGAGATGGTTTGGACATGTAGAGAGAATGCAAAGTGTGGAGTTTGTAAAGAAGGTGTATGGAAGTGTGGAGTGGTTGAGAGAGTGAAGCGTAATACACTGAGGTGGTTTGGACATGTGGAGAGAATGCAAAGTGTGGAGTTTGTAAAGAAGGTGTATGGAAGTGAAGTTGTTGTTGTTGTTGTTGTAGTTCCCTAGACTGTCTGGCCGAGCAGTCCCGAGTCTGGTTGACCGAAGCCGTGCAGATGCTCTGACCCCCAAATGGGAGTCAGGGTGATAGTGAGGTCTGTTTCTTTGAAGGCAGCAGACGAGGGGACTGCTGGCTGACGGGCATGTATCCCTGGGCCAACATTCCCACCGTCTGTAGTCTTCCTTGTTGTGACACCCAATCGGGCGATCTCGTCGGCTACCCAGAAGGAATGAGAGATAGTAAGGAGACAGACAGAACAGGCCAGGGTGAAGGATGTATGTGTTTTTTATTATGGATATTAATACAATGAAAATTAAGGGGGAATGAGAGAAAGACATTGTATTATATTTTAATAGTTTATTCCCTTGGACAAGAAACACCTCACACACACACACACACACATATTTACTCACTCACAAAAATCACACACACACATACTGGACAATAGTCAGTATTTACTCCAACCACCGTTGGTGTCTAACACACACTGTAGATGCCTTTGCACAGACTCCATATGATTATATATTACGTGGGGCTTCCTTCTCAGAACCTCCAACTCCATCTGAATGCGTCGCCACAATTGTTCTGATGTTCTCTCATTCCCGTCTTCCCACACATTAACAATATTTGCCCAAACGTTTTCTATTGGATTTAAATCCGGGCTGTTGGACGGCCATGGCAGTAGCTCGACGTGGCGTTGCTCCTCAAACTATTGTCTCATCCCTCTGGCTGTGTGGATGGGGCAGTTATCCTGCATAAATATAATAGTTTCTGGGTAGGGGAGCGCTATGGCACGGACCGTCGGTAACGTCACCTCCTCCAATATTTCAAGATATTGGTCCGCCGTAAACCTGCCATCAATTCTCGTCACCTCCCCAACACCATGCAGGCCAATCCACCCCCATGTATTGCAGGTGACATGACCACTACGTGCCTCTTCGAAGATATACTGAGGATCAGACCTGAAAGAGTTTGGGGAAAAGTGCCGTCATTAACTAATACCAACATGAAAATATTCCTATTACATTGTTATCTTAGCTCGTTACGTAACAATATCAACCTAGTTCGAATGGGACATTTAGAGTTAATTTTAATGCATACATTTTCTAGAGTAAAATATAAAGCTCACATTTAATTATTCCTTTAAATCAACTAATAGTGTAACTAAAAACGTAATTTTTTTCTGAAGTTACAAAACTCAATCAACTTCCATTAATATAATACACTATGTAATGTCAAACAGTTGACTTGCCTCATATTGGTTGGCCTCCAGCATCGCAGTCGTCCATGCGCAGTGGAACAGAAGGTTTTCTCGTCGGAGAATATAAACCTTGCCCAGTAGTCAAGGTCCTGGTCCACATGTTGGCAAGCAAAATCAAGCTGCAACTGCCTATGCCTCTCTGTTAGTTTGGGCTTTACTGCCGGTGTCCTGTGGTTATATCCCATCTCCTTTAATCTCTTGCGCAATGCTTCTGTTGATGCGTCGATTTCCAATGCTCTCTTTGCCTCTTCAGCATTGGAGAATGGGTGGCCGTCCATATATTCTCTAAGTTGCTAGTCCTGCTCTGCCGTCGTCTTCCTTCTAGCTCCTCGCCGATAGTGGTCTGTCAGCTCTCCTTCTTCCCACCTATTCAGCCACTTATAAACAGTTGAACGATGAACTCCAACTTCTTCGGCAATATCGTCGGCTGACATCCCACTCTCATTCATCCCTACAATCCTACCATGAAGGGCAAGTTTTGCAGCGTGACGCTCCATGTCCTGGTATTGTTGTCTTGGTTGTTTTGGTTGTTGCTGTGAGTGAGACTGAAGTCTGACAAACAGTGTGTCGAGAGTGAGGAGCAGAGCTCCTTTTATTGCCACACACACACACCTCATGACGGGTTCAGCTCCTTTCGGCAACATCAAACTCAGGTCGGTAATGACTTCGCAGTGCATGGCTAGCTGGGAGGGTTGGTTAGTATGGGTGTGTGGGTGGGGGTGAGACCGAGGTGACCGAGGTGGGGGGTCTGATATGTGTATGTGTGTGTGTGTGTGTGTACTACAGACAGAGAGAGAGAGGTGGAGGAATAATAGGTTGTGAAAAATGTCAAAATGGAAGACTAGAAAAATGGATAGCAAAGAAGGATGATGAAGGAAGAGGTCAAAATGAGGATAAGGAGGAAGAAGGTTTAATGCCGATGAAAAGAAGGGAAGGAAGGAAGGATTGAAGAAAATAACAACGATGGCTTGAGCCTTGGGCAAAGGCTGTGTGTGTGTGTGTGTGTGTGGTGTCTAAAAGTCTGCTGTGAATTGGCAGGAGGCCAATATTAACCGTTTAATAGATCACATCAGAGTAATTATCTCTTTCTTTCATTGCATTCGTATAAGAACAGTGTTGAAATAGGCTTCTTGTTAAATATTCCATATTCGAAAAATATTCGGTAGGCAACATGCGAATGCGAATCTTAAAATAACATGCGAATATTCGCTATTGCGAATGCAAATACGAATATTCAGACCACCTCTACTACGGACTAATGTGAACACACACACACCTTCCACTTAGGCTATTAAGGGCCTGTGGCCAGATGGGTTGGACAGGGGAAGTCAGGTCACGTGCACACTCTCTCTCTCTCTCTCTCCACATTGCCTTCCTTCACTCTTCCTTTTTCAGCAAGCATCGATCATTCTTCCTTTCTCTAGCTCCCTTCTCCCTCCATAATTCCTTTCAGCTTCTTTCCCCTTCCTGCTATGATCCTACTTTCCCTCTCTTATTTCACTCTTATTTCACTCCTCCTTATCCTCATTTTGACCTCTTCCTTCATCATCTTTCTTTGCTATCCATTTTGACATTTTTCACAACCTATCATACCTCCACCTCTCTCTCTCTCTCTTTCTGTACACACACACACACACATCCATCAGACCCCCACAGCACCATCCATCCATCACCTTGGTCTTACCCCCACCCACACAGCCATACTAACCAACCCTCCCAGCTAGCAATATCACCGTCATGACGGCCTATTGGGAACCCGGCTTAAGAGGTGTGTGTGTGGGTGTGTGTGTGTGAGGTGTTTCTTGTCCAAGGGAATAAACTATTAAAATATAATACAATGTCTTTCTCTCATTCACCTTTAATTTTCATTGTATTAATATCCATAATAAAAAACACACACATCCTTCAGACCCCCATCGCACTGTTCTGGTTAAACCTACATTTAAGAGGCTACTTATAATCACTTATACTCACTTACAAGAGTGAGTAACACATCGCATGATGCCGTGAAACTACTAACGTAGGCTTGGATACAAGACCCTAGCTCACTGTCAGAACCATTAACACATTAGCAGATAGTGACGACATAGGTCAAGTGACCTACCAAGCGACGCCCTTTTCCCGCTCCACCAGCCTCAGTTAGCTATTGATAACCATACCCTCAACAGGTTACCTTAGCATATAATCTCTCTGTATAGTTAGCTCACAAGTCTAACTTAACCCAAACATATTTGTGAAACTGTACTCACTTGGGTTATCAATAAAGTGTGCAAACTACAGAAGCTTGCTACATCTCCTACACCATATAGTTATAGAAAACCATATAATAAAAATCAAACTCCAAAGAGACTACCAAGACTATAAAAAGACAAAGACCACAACTAGTCGCCAGCCACCACGTTCATCGATCATCACATGTCTGGAGTAAGTAAAGTCTTTCTTGCCCCAGAACAGCACCATCCATCCATCACCTTTTGGTCTCACCCCCACCCACACAGCCATACTAACCAACCCTCCCAGCTAGCGTATAGCACCGTCATGACGGCCTATTGGAAACCCGGCGTAAGTGGTGTGTGTGTGTGTGTGTTAGGTCAATGAGGTGTTTCTTGTGCTAGGGAATAAACTATCAAAATATAATAAAATGTCTTTCTCTCATTTGACTTCCATTTCCATTGTTTTTCATAATGTTCACACAATTATATAATAAATATATATAACCCTTCGTCGAAACTCACGCGTCTAAACTCTGAGTTCACACCTGAGACGAAAGGAAAGAAACCTTGACAACGCTGACAGATCATGGGTATGGAGATGATAAAGGCTTGGGACGAGAATGGCAGGTATAGAGGTTGCCGGTACGTTAATTTTTAGTCGGCAAACTTTCTTGGGCTACTGTACACCATACCTAGGTACACTCACCAGTACTGTCCCATGGTACAGTGCCGGACTAATGTTCTGTCCTACATCCAGCCAGTGGGCCAGCTTTCTGAACCATTTCAGGCTCAAACAACGAAGCACCAGATTGAATTTCGGATTCAGATCAAGAGACAGCGCATGGTGATGAAGGAATGATTGGACACAGGGATGCCAGTAAACTCCTAGATGGTTTGATCAGTTGCATTGTGATGCATTCTACCAAGGAGAACGAGCTAATGCAAAGACACGGGACAGTGAGCCCAACGGTTTCATGCATAAGGCTTATTTTCGGTTTTTTTCTTTGGCATATTGTTGTGATTCATTTTCTACCTTCGATACATTAAGATACTATTTGAACAAATCATCCTGGAGTTTCCTGGCATCACAGGGTGGATATCATGTAGCCAAAATTTTGCAGCATGGCTGATTATCACCACCACATTCAAGAACTGGAGAAGATAGCAGATTGGGAAGAGGTGAACAGAAGGCGACACGCAAGTTTGTTGAGAGATCAGATCCGTTTGCTCTGTATTGTGACAATGAATTCTTGGCGAGGTACAGGCTTTCCAAAGCTTGTGTCTGAGATCTTCTGGAGAAAGTACAGGAGCAGCTACTTTTCAATGAATGTCATGAGTGTTTGTGATGCCTCCCTTAAGTTTACAAATATTGCAGTAAACTGGCCAGGGAGTGCACATGATTCACGTGTATTCAATGAGTCTAGACTTTGTGAAGCATTAGAAGAAGGCAGATACCATGGCTATTTGCTCGGTGACAGTGGATATGTTTGTCGGTCATGGCTGCTAACACCGTACCTAACACCCCAAACAGAAAAGAAAGTTTGATATAATACCGCTCACGTTAAAATAAATGTTTTTGAAAGAGCTTTGGGGGATTTAAAAAGACGTTTCGCTGTCTTGTCCATCTCAGTCCGAATAAAGTTGCCTAATACTAAGAACATCATTGTTGTGTGTGCAGTCCTCCATAATATTGCAATCCTGAACAGACTCCCCTTGGGTGATGAAGTTGAGGATCTATTAGAGCCACCAGTTGTTCCTCAGAACATTAGGGAAGACCACAATCATCGTGGTCATGTCCGTCAAGCGGGAATTGTAGAAAGATTCTTTTAAATGTGTGAAGAATTGCAAGTAGCTTCTGGCTAGCACAGTGGTAGAGTACACAGCTGCAGTTTCTGAGGTCCAGCGTTTGGTCCATACTCGGGACACAAATAATCTTTCACCGATGCCAGAGGTTACTACCACTGTGAGTAGGGCAGTGATTTTCAACTGGTGTGATGCTACACACTAGTGTAGTGAAGCAACCTTAGGTGTGCCGTGGGAAATTTGAGCCATGGGACAATTCTTGAGCCACACTACTTACTAATTCCTATAAAAGTCATGAGAGCTGGACATGTAGATAGCAGGTGTGGATTAACTAAAATAAGGGTGAGGTCAGGTAGATTGAGACAGCCATGAAACCCACCCTCATTTGCTTTCCTACACACACACACATACAAACACACACACACATGCATAAAAAAAAGTGGCAAAGAAAAAAACACTCATTTCCAAGTTTAGTTTAACATCTTTCACACCAACAGGTGCACACTGCCACCATCTTCAATGGTCAAAATGTAATTTTCATCTGCAAGTGTGGATTTTATTTCGTCATTAACAATTACACCAGTGTAATTCCTCCAGCTCATGTAGCCTAAATGAAATTGTAGTACTGTAGTGTACTTTATAAATTTTAAAATTAGTTCGTGTTAGTTATATTTTATTAATTTTTTTATGTTCTATTAGATATGGATAGATTTATTATAAAGAAACCCAAGTTAGAACATTATGATGGTGAACCAAGTGTGGCCGACACTCGTTCTGGAAGGAAGGCACTTCAGACCGGCAGTGTCACTTTCTAAACAGTTGTGTGCCAATATAAGGAATAGTACTTGTGTGTGTGTGTTGGATTTATCTCATCTGGAGAAGAAGAACCATGTCCCATGTGTGTTGGTTGTGGTGAGAAATTAGCAAACCAGGCTATGGTTTCAAGTAAACTTAAAAGACACCTTCAAACAAAGCACTCTCATTTATGCGAGACACCAGTAGAATATTTTAAAAGACTTGTTCAAATCCTATGCAAGAAAATAAATACATAATTTAAATATTTTAAGTAAAAGTTATGAACACATTATTACCCTTCATTATCTTATAAATGATGAAATTTATCCTTAAAAAAGTTTAAATATTGGTGGTGTGCCGCAAACATTTTTGTGCCAAGTGAAGTGTGCCGTGAGATGAAAAAGGTTGAAACACACTGGAGTAAAGGGTAGGGGGTTTGAGTCGGCTATCTGAAGACTTCCTGTTTACACAGCCATAGCCAAAGTTGACTTGGGTCTCACATGGGTGGAGAGGTCTCTGGGCCACTCATCATCTTTGTGATGTGTTGCTATAGTTGTGTTTCATACAGTCTAGTGTGTGTTTCACTCTGTCCCATTGACTGACACTCATTGGTGGCCTTTTACAGTTGTCTGCACAAATTTGTTTACATATATTTTACTACCTGGGGTAAGATGCTCCTGTACTTACTTTAAATTGCACAAATGCATCAATATAAAATAAATTATTGCACAAATCTCAGATTAAAAAGTCAATAAATATTCTCACTAATGCTACGGTATAGTTGTATTTTTCTGTTCTTTTTATCTTTGGCAACTACATGAAAAAAGTTAATATATTTCTGATAAATATTGTCATCATACATAAAATATAAAATAAATTATTGCACAAATATCAGCTTTAAAAAAGTTACTAATAAGCATTCCATAAAATATCAAAAGCCAAGTCCTTTAAATATAATTTCTATCTATCTATAGCTCCGACGCCTCGTACCCTAAGGGAACTCCCCCCAAGGGGGTGGCCACGGCAGAAGTGTCTCCAGTTCTCCCTGTTCCAACACTCCCTCCTTACTTGTTCAAGCCCTACTCTGCCCTTCACGTTTCTCTCCTTTACATACTCTTCCACTCTGTTCTGCCATCTAACCGGTGGTCTGCCTCTCACACCAGGTCCCACAACTTCACTTCCATACACCTTCTTTACAAATTCCTCGCCTTGCATTCTCTCTACATGTCCAAACCACCTCAATGTATCACGTTTCACTCTCTCAACCACTCCACACTCAATGCCAATAGGCGAGCCCACACTTTGAGTGATGTTGCCAAATGGTGATCTATTTTTTATTTGCGACCTTTTAAGTGCTGGACATGGGTAACTTAGTTAAATTTCATACCTTATTTTACACTAGAAAATTAGCGTTCTAGTTCACGACCTTTTACTTAAATGTATAAAAAAATACATACTTTTGTGTTTTCGCATAATATATGCTGAATATACTATATTTTTCATATAAATTAGTAAATAATAAAAGTCGAAATGTGTGCATTAAGCGGCTTTCATGAACTGCATGAGTATAACAGCCTACAAATATTAACAATTGTATTTAGCATGACCCATACCATGAAGCGGAAAATGTTGAAATGCCATATTTTCACATTTATTAGCATTAGAAATATGCATACCTTGCGCTGGCAGGGCCTCCATGAGCTCCGAAAATATTACCCTAGAATCGAGCCAGTTTTACCTTAAATTACTATGTATTACCCTAAAAAATCGGCAACATCGTAACTTTGAATAATGTAATGCATTATTACACAGTCATTTAGGATCATATATAAGAAAAAACTAAAATAAATTCTATTTGTAAAGATCATCATGTTTATCAGTGAAAGAAAATAAACTTACGGTATCTGGATTATGCCCCAATACACTGTATTATGGATAATTTGATGGGTTCAGCAAAATTGTAAAGCAACGTAAATATGTAGCCTCAGTATTAATTAACTTTCAACTTTCTTTTCATGTCTACAACAGCTTTGTGTACTATTCTTAATTTTCGATAGATTTTGACATATAAAATATGTTTTGCCTATGAATTACCCCAAATTAAGCCTTACCCTAAACACTACCCTAAAGAGGATCTAATTACCCTAGTTTAGGGTATTTTACCCTAAAATGGAAGCACTGGGTGCTGGGTTGGTTTGTTTACGTGTTGCTGCAGCAGCGGAGACCGTATCGTATGGACACCAATATATTATCAACATCTTATTGTGATTTAGTACTGTTACTATCATTGACGGCGTAAAATGTAAAATAAAATTATAAAAGGCCTGTATAAGTTTGTATATCATTCTAATTTTGTTATCTTTGCGTATAATCGGACTAAAAAGCCTCTTCTGAAATAATAGGATATATATTTTTATTCATGGCTGTATTCGTATGAAAATAAGTCCAAGATAAGTTAAAAATATGTAAAAAATATTGAATAAGTTATAATAAGTCGTTCCACAATAGGAAGCCCAATACAACTTTGCCCGACATAGGACATTTTTTCCAGCCTAGAAATCGCCATCAAAATGCCGTTTGGCAACTCGTATTAAAGTGTGGGCTCGCCTATTGCCTTCTCACTCATTACTTTCTTAATCCCACCTAGTAAGTCCACATGCTCCTCTCAAGTAACTCATTTCCACAGCACCTATTCTAGACTGATGAGCCCTACTCCATGTCCATGTCTCCGACGCATATGTCAGTGTTGGCAGGATTATACTATTTCGTAGTCCCCTTTTCACTTCCATACTCACACTTCTACCCTTCATAATCCTCCCCAGTGATCCTATGACCTGTCTACCCTTCACTGCTTTCTCCCTAATTTCTCCTTCCATACTTCCATGTTTACACATAACTGTACCTAGGTACTTAAACTCCTTCACTTCCTCCATCCTCTCACCCCTCAGAGTTATCTCACACTTCGTCCCAGTTGGTACAGCCACTCTGTAAGGTGTAGCAAAGTCAATCACTTCAGTTTCTGCTCTTTCAAATACCATCACTTTACTTTTATTCACATTCACTTTCAGTTTCCTTCGTTTACACACAGACTGAAATTCGTCCACCACTCTCTGTAAATTCCTTTCATTCTCAGCCATCAGCACAGTGTCATCAGCAAACAAACTTGCCACCAGGGACCAATTTGCTTCATTCAGCCTCAACTTCACCCCCAGACCATTCACTTTGGCTTTCACCTCTCTCATACAACCATCCATATATATATTGAACAACCATGGTGACATAACACACCCCTGTCTCAGCCCTACACTAATATTAAAACTCTCACTTAGATCACCCTCTACCCGTACACATGCTTTTGCATCTGCATAAAAAGCCTACATGCCTTTCAGCAAAGGCCCCCCCAACACCATAAATTCTCAACACCTCTGTCATAGCTTTCCTATCAACTCTATCGTATGCCTTCTCCAAGTCCATGAAGGCAGCATACAACTTCTTACACTTCCCAATATATTTCTCCACTATTGATTTTAATGCAAATATTTGGTCCACACATCCTCTACTCTTTCTGAACCCTCCCTGCTCCTCACTAACTATATTCCCTGTTACTTCAACCAGTCTTCTAGTAAGAACCTTCCCGTAAACCTTCCCCGGTACACTAAGAAGGCTTATTCCCCTATAGCTACCACACTCATCCTTACTCCCCTTCCCCTTATACAGAGGTACAATTATGGCTCTCCTCCAATCCTCTGGCACCTCTCCCTGCCTCCAGGCCAATGTACATATAAGCAACATCCACTCCACCACTACCTCCCCCCCACACTTTAACATTTCAGCAGTTATCCCATCCACCCCGGTGCCTTTCCCATCTTCAACTTTCCTATTGCTTTCCTAACCTCTTCCCTTCCTAATTCTCCCTGTACATCCTGTCTTCTACCACCTGCCTCCATCCCCATGCATGTCACCACCGCCTCCCCTCCCGTCCCCTCATTCATCAGCCGCTCAAAATGCCTCTTCCACACTTCTTTCACTTCCTCACTTCTACTCACAGTAACTCCATCCTCTCTCTTCATTCTCACACTACCAGACTTTCCTTCTCCTCTTTCTCTTTTCACCTCCTTTCAGAATAATTTCTTGTTCTCTTTAAACTTTTCACTCAGCTTCATACCAAACTCCTCATCCACTCTCCTTTTACTCTCACTCACCATCCTTTTCACTTGTCTCTTACACACATTATATTCTCTTTTCCATCTCTCTCTCACTGTTAAACTTGAGATTCTCTATTTTTTCTTTCATGTACGAAATTTCAAGTGCATGCAGTTTTATAAAGGTGTATATATTTTACTGTGTGATCAATATAGTTGTTTATAGTTTTGACAAATCTAAATAATAACTATGGTTTATTTGTGTTTATGTGTTGTTTGGACATTGAAAGGGTGTAAGGATATTGATGATTATTTATTCATGCCACCATTTTATATTTCCAATGACATAAAGGGTGTAACAACAATAAATATATCTCACTAATGCTATAGCTGTATTTTATCATACCGTAGTTCTTGTTATTTTTGGCTCCAATATTTTGGCAACTACATGGAAAAAGATAATATATTACATAAATACTGTACAGTTGCCCAAGAAAGGACTGCAACTATATTTGCTGGTGTGTGGCAATATCTGGCAGCTGCTCCAAAATAAACACTGGTATTTTATCAATGGATCACTCAGAACCTATAACCGTTATAAGGATGAATGTAATTAGCTGAAGCCAATAACATCCATCCATACAAAGGTTGTAGGTTCTGAGTGATCCATTGATAAAATACGAGTGTTTACTTTGGAGCAGCTGCCAGACATTGCCACACACCAGCAAATTTGGCTGCAGTCTTTTCTTGGGCAACTGTACATCATACATAAAAGAATATAAAATTATGTCCTGTTCTTACTTTAAATTGCATAAATATAAAATGAAATATGGTACCAATCTCAGGTTTAAAAATAATCAGTAAATATTCTCACTAATGCTATAAGAATAATATTAATAAAAAAATAAAAAAAATACAAATAATATAAAAATAATAAAGTATCAAAAGCAAAGTCATTATATTATAATAATAATATATGTCAAAAGTAAAGTCATTGAGCATAAACATCATCCAAAGGGCTCATTGCATCATAAGCCCTTTTAGCTGATGCAAGGACCTCGGTTAACTTACTGTGAAGTTCATCTACTTTACTTTTTGCATCCAGTCATAAAAGTTATTTTTTCTTTCATGTACCCAATTTCCAGTGCATGCAGTGTTTTCATTTGAGCTATTTTTAATTTATGGTATTCTTCTTGCCTGGAGCGACACAAATATACATCGTCCCTGGCAGAATACCTAACTTTGTTACAGTGACGCTTTTTTGTCACGGACCCCACAGAGGAAGTAGTGGGGTGAAGTGGACGATGTGGTGTGGCTGTGATGACTGCAGGTGATAGTGGGGGAGTGGATGATGTGGAGGTGGAAGCTGAGGCAACTGGGATTGGGACAGGATCAAGGGACACGGAAGGATGATTTGAATATGTAGGCATAGGACAGGAAACTCCAGACTGGCCGGAAACAACAGGATCATCTACATCTGTAATGAAATAAAAAATTTAACAAAATGTTAAAGGAACCAACAATGCAAATGTTGACTTTCATAAATCAATTTCAGTATGATGTCACTCATCACTGCCAAAACCAACCAATACACTTAACTGCTTACAATTTTCCACTCATATAAGTTTGGTAGTGAAAAACTTTTCTGAAAAATGTCTATTACAGTACAAAGTCATCCATATACTGTACACATATTTTTTTTGTTACCTAAACTTAAAAATATTGTAGATAAATGTAGTTGACCCTCTGGTAACAAGGGTATCCTATATGGTACCAGAAGGAAGCTGTGTAAAGCAAATATAGTGACGTGTATAAATAAGGTGTGGTCATCTAGTGAGGCAGAAGAGAAACTATGGTACCATCCCAACGAAGCTCCACTGTCTCATCTGGTGCGACACCCAATAATTTTGGGGCCTCGCAAGAGTCACGGGCTACTGACTGACAGCCTACAGTCCCGAGGTTGAGGTAAATAAAAAAAAAATCTGTGTAGCATAATATACAGTAATATTGAATATATGGGCAATAATGTTCAATGTTTCTTCCACTTCCACAAAATCTACCTTTCAGATATAAAAAAAAAAAAAATAAAATAAAATCCTGTTTATATCACTAATGTATTATTGTGTATAATCAGATTAGCTTTACACATTGTTATGTTTATTAGATTGTAAAATTTAAAAAATAAATAAAGATCTGGCTGAATAATTGCAAGATCTGAACCTAGGGATGAGCTTACCCCACTGTTTAGCCCCTTACGACCGATCGCCCCCTTAAGGCGGCAAAAAAAATTTCGGCCTCATAACCGATTGACGCCTTAATTTAATATTCCAAAAATAACATGGGTGACATGTAGCCACAACACTGGTACCACGGGTTAGGTCTGGCCTTGGACTATTGTGATTGGTCGACTGGCTGACTCCGCCCCCTTTGGTGGAGGTGGGCGTGGCCAAAGTGGCCACACTCACTCGTATTATCTGAGCCTGTCTCCCCCACTTCCCCACCACGTGACTGTTCCCCCACCCACTATATCCTCCTCCCTTGGTGGGTGGTGTGATTGTCGACCTTCTTGTAGCCTGGGAAGGGATTGATAAGCTATTTTGGGCGCGCACTTGTGCAAATACCCAAAGACACGTCTCTGTATACATGCGGTCACGTGCTCGAGTCAATTTATAGGTGCTGGGACCACCATATACTGCCTGTATATATTATTTTATGTCACACAAACTTTTTTTTTATATAGTGATTATGGACCACATAGTGCAACACACCAATGCCTATTTTGAGGCGTGTGGTGGTCTTGGCTCGCATCCTGCATTTTCCCCCGCGAAACGGGTCGACACAACTGTGTGAGAAATGTACGTGTTTTTGGCACTGACAATGTTGATGCCGATGGCTAAGAAACATTCCTTCAGAGACTACTGGGCGAAAGACTCGCTAAATTACCTGTCTGCATTTGGAAAATTCATGACAAGGGATCGGTACCAATTGCTATTGAGATATTTACATTTCAATGAAAATGCCCAGGCAGTCGCATCAAATACGCCCAGTTTTTGAGTCACTGATGAAAAAATTCTCTGAATTGTTTCGGCCTCACCAAAAAATCATAATTGATGAGAGCCTTGTATTGTTCCGTGGGTGAGTAGGTTTCTGCCAATACATCAAAACTAAAAGAGACACCGTTTTGGTCTGAAATTGTTTGTTTTGTGTGACTGCAAATCTGGGTGTATTTGTATACCGGTGCCAAAACCGACATTGTGCACAGTGACCCAACGGGTGTCTCGGGGGCTGTAGTGAAAGAGTTGTTGTTGGCCTACCTTGGAAAGGGGCACATTCTGTATACAGACAACTGGTGTGCCAGTATTTGTTTCAGCACAACACTGGTGCAGTCGGCACGGTGAGAACCAATCGCAAACAAATGCCAAAGTTCCGCCGAAAGCAAAACCCAGGAGATGTCGACCAGAAAAAGTGCGAAAACATGTGAATTTCGGGTAAGTAAAATATATTTTATACTCATTCTTACATTATTATATACATAAAGTTCTTCATGCAACACAGTTATTTCGTCATATTCAGTCATTGTACAATGACTAAATACATATAATAGTCTCTCCCTAACAGGTTTTGTTAAATTTACCCGAGAAAAATACGCTAGTGAGCTCCTAGTTTCTTTTTGTGGGGGTAACTATGGTATTTCTGCGTCGCCCTGTTACGCACTTTGACGCGCTCTCCTACGCTTATGGATGGCGATAGGACACTTCTGTTTGCATATTCTGGTGTGTGAAAACAATCTCTACAAACCCATAAGAACATATTTAACATCCGTCATACTTTAAAATATGACGTGTTTTTGCGGTAGCACAATACAGCCATATTTTGGGATTGCGGTCATAAGGGGTTAATGAGTCCATGGAAATTTTTTGATTCTCTAATGTTGTGTTACTCATGTTTTACCCCTAAAGGCCGATGGACCACGATCATGGTTCTGTAGATAATAGATAATGTGCAGTCGAACCAATGGACCATATAGCATGGGCTATATTCAGCCACTTCATTGGTACCACTGAAAAGGCCTGGGCTAGATCTATCACATTCTGTGTAGTAACACTGTGTTTGGGCTGTTTGGGCTATAGTCAACCACTAGGAAACTGGCGGCTGGAGGTGGGGCAGCTGCCCCAAGCAGCGTTGTCACATCTGGTCTGACAGAATGGGATTATCCAGGGCCCAGGGCAGTAGATTAGCAGTCCTTCCCCTGAATCTTCTCCCTCCTTCCTTTAGCCTACTCTTTCTTCATCTGTATTTTATGTGTCTGTTTGTCCCTCTGCATAGTGATGTGCTTCTGAATTATTATCCATTTTTTTATTATTATTTATATGTCTGTTTACTATTTGCACATTTATTCATAATTTGTACAGTCGCGGCCATAATTCCCTTTCCACCCTCTCGGCCCCTAAATGTAGATGTGACAACGTCGCACCTGGGATCTGTCAAAAAAAAAAAAAAAAAAAAAAAAAAAAATATTATATATATATATATATATATATATATATATATATATATATATATATATATATATATATATATATATATATATATATATATATATATATATATATATATATATATATATATATATATATTATATAATATATATTTATATATATATAAAGAAAAGAGAGGGAGAGAAATAGGAAGTAGAGAATGCAGGAAGAAACATTCCCTTAATAATTAATATATTATCCTACTCTCTCTCTCTCTCTCTCTCTCTCTCTCTTTATTTATATATATATATATATACCACACCTTTCATCTTTCTTTCTTTCCTCATTCTTGTTCCCATTTCCTTCCCTTTCCTTTCTTCATCTGTTTCAATCTACCATCAGAGAGAAAGAAAATAGTAGGGAAGGGTAAGGTGGTGAAAAGGAGAGACTGAGGTGTAGAGAGTGTTTCAAGTAATGGCCCCTTAGGGAGTTGGCGTAGTGGCTAGTGAACAAAGTGTACACATCACTCATAGTTTTTTATCCTCACATTTTCACTCATCAGTTAATAATAGAAACATGAAAGGAAATGAGACATAAGACATACTGTGAGCGAGAGAATATGAGATGGGGAAAAGGGAATGAAAGTGTATGACAAAGAAAGACCCGTGTTTTCGTGTGTGGGGGGAAGAGGAAGGGAAGTAGGGGATGAAGGAAGAAATCCCTCCCATCTCTCTGGTTGCATTGATTGTTGAAGGAATTAATAGGAGACTGTGGACAGCTACAGGTTCAACATTGGAGTGTGAATGTGCACTCCAGTATGCATCATGTTAGCCACACACACTTGTGTTTTCATGTGTGTGTGTGTGTGTGTGTGTGTGTGTGTGTGTGTGACGCACATGGAGCTATACTACATCCATGGTGACGCACAAATCATATGGTGACCACTGCACCTGGACCTGACTAATCTCTCATTACCCTACCGCTTATCGTCGTTTGCATATTTCTGTTTTTTGTCATACACTTTCATATATTATTCCTCATCTCATATTCTCTCACTCACAGCATGACTTTTGTCCCTTTTCCTTGTCGGTGCAACAATATGAGAAAGGGAGGGAAATGTATGGAACGTAATAAAAAAATAAGAAAGATATATGCAATGAAGGGAAAGCGGGAAGGTAGCGAGAAATAAGTCAGGTCTTGTGTTTACAGGGCCCTGGGTGTGTGTTCATCTGTGTGTCTGGTGTGACGGTAACCACCTACCTCCCTCTCTCTCTCCCTCTGCATTTCAAAAGTGTGGTGAGGGAACGGGGGCAGAAAAGATTCGGGTTGGGAATGGAGAAGTAAAAGAGAGAGAAATTACGTGTATGAGGAAAGTAAAGAAAGATAAGGCTAGGACAGAAAACAAGTGTAGGAAAGGAGGGGAGGAGAGCTACTCCATAAGTCTGCTGTGCTTATCATTATAGATAGGAAAGGAAGGGAGGAAGAAGAAATGAAGGAAGGAGATGGTAGAATTTCAGTTCCTCTATTGTGACTCATGCACTTTAAACTCTTTTCCTTCTTCCCTTCTGAATGAATGAGAGATAACTGGGATAGGAGAAAGACTGAGATTATTAGAGATAAATAAACAGATGAATAAGAGAGACAAGGAGAGTACACATAGGAAAGGAAGAAAGAAAGGAAGGGGGGAGGGAAGGTAGTGAGAGAGGAGTGAGCTCGAGGTTTGACAGGTCAGAGGAGCGACGTTGTCACTTCTACACATACCCACCTAGAGGGTGGAAAGGGAATTATGGCCGCGACTGTACATACCCCCTTTCTTTTTTCTTCCGTGTGTGTGTGTGTGTGTGTGTGTGTGTGTGTGTGTGTGTGTGTGTGTGTGTGTGTGTGTGTGTGTGTGTGTGTGTGTGTGTGTGTGTGTGTGTGTGTGTGTGTGTGTGTGTGTGTGTGTGTGTGTGTGTGTGTGTGTGTGTGTGTGTGTGTGTGTGTGTGTGTGTGTGTGTGTGTGTGTGTGTGTGTGTGTGTGTGTGTGTGTGTGGGGGGGGGGGGGGGGGGGGGGGGGAGGCCGGTACAGACGTGTCTATCGTGCTCCACTACTTTCGTCAGTATCTCGTGAAGTAAATAAGCTACATTAATACTGCTTTACCACGATATTCGTCAATGTTCTGTGCCGTCTGTGTCCAAATCTGAAAGAAAATTGGGCAAGCCATTTTCGAATTACTTTGTTTTTACGTGGGTCACTGGCTGTGGCGACCGGTTTTATCCTTCCCTGCTTCAGTGAACTTACCGTGAACTCAAAACTTTGAACTCGTGTTTGACAAAGAGAAGGTTGAATTATAGATGAAGGGAGATGCTATAAAAGTGTGTGTGTGTGTGTGTGTGTGTGCTTCTACCAGTGCTTCTACCAGTGCTTCGTGCACAAGTGTGCTATTGACCTTTGGGTCACGTGACCACGAGTCGGTGACAGAGCTGAGGTCACGGGTCGTTAATCTATACCACTGCTTGTCACGTTTATTGTGCGTGTTTATATGAATTCGGCGACAGTGAAATCCTCACCATGGCAGTATTTAAAAAGACACCTCTAGCTACGGCTCAAATTGACAAGGTTTATTATTGTATAGAATGTAATGAGCCGGAAAGGGAAAATGAAAAATGCAAATGGTTAACATGTGTGAAATGCAAAAAACGAGGTCATACTGTGTGTGTTAGAATGAGTGGTTTGAAAGCTAAACCTGAGGATATTAACTGGCTTTGTGACATCTGTGCTGATATCATTAGGAGAGGTGTGAAGGAAAGTACATGTGAGCAAGATGAAATTCAGGCCCTTAAATTAGAGGTACATGAAATAAAGCAGATGTTACAAAAAATGATGCCGAATAACTTTGAGGCCGGAGTTAAAGCTAGTGTTGTTGACGCGGTAAAGACTGTCGTCTCAGCAAGTGCTGACGAGGTATCATGGGTTGATGTTGTCTCTAGGGGCATGAAGAAGAAAGTCAAGCAACAACAGAAGAATCTCTTGATTATAAAATCTGATAATGGGAATGCAACTGATAAGAAAGATGAAGTGGGCCAAGCTTTGGATGATATACAAATTGTTGATTCTAAATTCACTAACAAAGGACACATAGTAGTTAATTTTGACACTGAGAATGAAAGGAAAAAGGCTGAGGATAAACTTCAAGGGGTGACGGATCTGCACTTATCTCATGGAAAAAAGCTACAACCCAAAATCACAGTTTGTAATGTAGGGGTAGAAGAAACCAGTGAGACCTTGGTTGATCACATTATTGATAGGAATGAGTACTTAAAGTCAGTTGATGGGGTATCTGACAAAATGAGTGTCATTTTCACTAAACCAGCTGCTGGTGGTACGACTCATTACATCTTGAAGTGTGACCCTCATATACGTGATCTTATACATAGAAATGGGGATAAGCTTAATTTGAAATGGGGAAGACATAACGTATATGACAGATATCATGCGTTGATGTGCGTGTATTGCCTAAGATTTGGTCACAAGAAGGACAAGTGTTTCTCCAAAATAAATAATGAGCCTCCGAAGTGTTACAAGTGTGCTGGCGGACATGAGGGCTATACGTGTCAAGTCACAGAGAGGTCGTGTTCGCATTGTCATGATGCGAAACGACAGAGTAATCATAGTGTGAGCAGTATTGACTGTCCGATTTTTGCTGCTGAACTTGCGAGGATCAAAGATATTACTGACCATGGCTACTAGTGTTATTGGGGTAAATTGTGGACTTCTGAATGTACAATCTGTTAGAAACAAAACGTTGGAAATTCGTGATACTATTAATGAGAAAAAATTGGATTTATATGCTGTCACTGAGACTTGGCTTTCGAACTATGACAGTGCTGTGATTGAAGAAATGACCCCGGTGACACATTCATTCATAAATAATCCTAGGAATGAAGGTAGAGGAGGAGGGGTGGGTTTGTTTATTACAAATTCAATAAGTAAGGTAGTAAAGTGCAGTTCGAATGTATATGAAACCTTCGAACATCTAAAAATTAACTGTGAAATAGGTGGAAATAGAATGACGATCATAACGGTTTATAGACCGCCTAGTACTAATTCTGGTACTTTCATTAATGAATTTAGACTATTTCTTGAAACTATTGATATGGTGAGCGCAAACATTATTATTTTAGGTGATTTTAACCTGTGGCTTGATGACTTAGAAGCTCGTTATGTCTCTCATTTTGTTGACACCATAGCATCATTTAACCTAGTGAATAATGTAGATAAACCGACATCTGCTGGTGGGCATTTAATTGACCTGGTATTAACTAATGAATCCAGTGATCTTGTTCGTAATATTAACGTGGAGGACGTATGTTCCCTCTCTCCGGTACATAAACTTGTAACATTTGAACTGGCCCTTGCTTTAAATAGGAAACAAAAGAAGAACATTTGCTTGCGATCTAGGAGATATTTAAACAGCGACACATTAATATCGTCTATCTATGATAAAATGGCAAGAAAATCTGATGATTTGTGCAACCATCAATTACTATATAAAGACTGTCCTGAATGTGTATATGACTTGTATAGCATAATAACTAGAAAAGAATATGATAGTATGTGTCCAATAATCACGAAGGAAATAATAGTAAAAGATGACTCTCCATGGTTTAATGATGAAATAATGAAAGCTAAAAAAGAAAAGAAAAAGAAGGAAAGGTTATGGCGTAGAAATCAGACTGAGCAACGGAAACAGGAATACAATCAAGCGCGTAACTATGAGAAAAGACTTATTACTAAGAGAAAACGTGATTATTATAGAGACAAATCTTTACAAGCGGGCAGAGATATTAGTAAACTTTATAACGTATTAGACAATTTAACAGGCAATAGGAAAAAGTGTAAATTACCCGAGGGTTACTCCAACGCTGATCTAGCGGGTGAATTTTTGGACTTTTTTGACAATAAAATTAACAGAATTATCTCTACCTTTAATGGTGAAACAGTTGTTGGTCGGGCAGGAAATGATCAAATGCCTAGTACGCATTTACATACATTTGAAGTCGTTAGTGAGGAGGTAGTTGGTGATGTTATTAAGAAGGCAAAGTTTACACATTGTGCTAATGATCCTATGCCCATGAGCTTGATCGCTGATAGTGAAAATTTTGGAAAGTTGGTGTCTATCACTACTAACATGGTAAACTTGAGTGTGTCTAATCATGTGTTTCCAATGTCAGAAAAGAGGGCTATTGTCAAGCCAGTGTTGAAGGGTAACTTGGACCCCCAAAGCCTAAGCTCCTTTCGTCCTGTCTCAAACTTGACATTTCAATCTAAAGTACTGGAAAGTATTATCCTAGCACAATTAAATAGCCACCTGAATATTGTAGGAGCAATTCCGGATAATCAGTCTGCATACCGCTGTCTGTATTCCAATGAAACAGCACTGTGTATGGTGGTGAGTGATATGCGTTGACTCTTGGATGGGGGAGAGTGTGGACTACTAATCCTATTGGACCTGAGTGCTGCTTTCGACACAGTGGTACATAGCATTTTACTCGGTGAATGTGCGAATATTGGTATAGAAGGCGCTGCTCTCTCTTATCTTGAGAGCTATCTTGGGGATAGGACCTACTGTGTGCAGATAGGAGACGAGTTCTCTGACTCGAGATCTTTGACCAGAGGAGTACCTCAGGGTAGTGTATTGGGGCCAATACTCTTTTGTGTATATACGAGAGGCCTGTCTGGTGTTTTGGAGAGACATGGAGTAAAATTTAAACTATTTGCTGATGATACCCAGTTTTATATGTCTCTAACTAATATACGTTGTGTGGAAGAAAAACTTAGTGCAATCTTACTGGACATTAAACAGTGGATGGACTCTAGACAACTGAAACTTAATGAAGATAAGACTGAGTGTTTATTTGTTGGCCGTGGGATAGACTTTATAAGATTAAACACTCAATCCCTAATTGTAAATAACATGGATATTGTGGTCAGTATGTGTGTGAAGAACCTTGGAGTACTACTAGATAGTGAATTATTACTGAAAGATAATATAAGTAATATAATCAAAGTAACTAGTTATCATTTGAGAAATATAGCATTTGTAAGGAAATATCTAGATGAAGACTCTATGAAAAAACTGGTCCATAATCATGTAATAAGTAAATTGGATTACTGCAACTCGCTATATTATGGTCTACCTGATTATTTACTGAAGAAACTACAATTAATCATGAATAGAGCTGCAAGACTCATAAAGGGCCGATCTAGGAGAGACAGAATTACCCCAGTGCTAATTGAATTACACTGGCTTCCTATCAAGGCGAGAATTATCTATAAACAGTGTATTATGGTATATCAGGCGATAAAATTTGGTAAGCCTGTCTATATACGAACCATGCTTAATGACTTTAGTATTGACTCTGACATGGCTCTTCGCCATAGTGTTGAAGTGAATAGTTTTTCTGAGCCAAGGTTTTATCGAGAAGCTGGCCGCAGGGCGTTTGTAAATAGTGCTCCCCGGTTGTACAATAGTTTACCAGCCAGTGTCAAAGTATCAGAAACGGTGGACATTTTCAAGAGGAGATTAAAGTCATTTCTCTTCACTGAGTCATATGATTTGGAAAATGAAGTGATTAAAACCGACTTCAAGTGTTAGTTTTATAGCGGCGGCTCGGAGAGCTCCTTCGCGGAGGGGCTGAGAGCTGCCTGGCAGAACTACCTAAGTAAGTAAGTACCTAAGTAAGTAAGTAAGTGTGTGTGTGCGTGTGTGTGTGTGTGTGTGTGTGTGTGGATTCTAATGATCATGATGAGTTGGCTAAGAATATAACGGATGCTCTGTACAGGTGTGGCTGTGTAAGTAGGGGTGAGCTACGGGAGCAGGGTGTGAATGATAATTTAGGGAGATGGGAAAGGCTTTTAGCAAATAAAGATGACTTACAAATTTGGAGAGCCATTAACTGGAAAGGAGAATATGGTAACAAAGATAGTAATGACTGCCGGCCATCTGATGATGAGTTTAAGGTATTCTTTGAGCATACCTTCAACCCCCCTGATAATGTTGTCTTTGAACATGACCCCTACCCTGATGTGTATGTGCCTGTATTAGACGACCCTATCACCCCATGTGAAGTCCAGAAACAGGTTAAGAATTTAAAATCTGATAAAGCAAGTGGTCCTGACGGTGTTACTCCCGGTATTTTTAAGATTTTGCCTGGTGAATGGATTTTATTGCTCACAACTTTGTTTAATTCTGTATTCTCAGGCACCTACCCTCGGGAGTGGGCCAAGGCTAAATTGGTAACAGTGTTTAAGAGAGGTGATAGGAATGATGTCAAAAATTACAGAGGAATTAATATAATAAATAGTATAGCCAAAGTTTACGACATGGTATTGTGCGAGAGAATAAAGCAATGGTTCAGGCCATATAGGGAGCAGGCTGGGGCTCAACAAAAGAGAGGGTGTCTGGAGCATATTGTTTCACTTCGTTTACTGTGTGATATGGCTAGGAGGAAGAAATTAACATTATATGTTACATTTATAGATTTCACTCAGGCCTACGACAGAGTACCCAGGCATGTACTGTTTAGAATATTACGTCGCCTGGGGTGTGGCTCAGTGATGTTGTGTGCCTTAATAGCAATGTATAGTGTGACACAGAGTTGGGTTGGGACTGCCCTTGTTACCATAACACTAGGAGTAAGACAAGGTTCATCAACTTCGTGTTTATTATTCATAATTTTTGTGGATGACCTCATAAGAATGATTAAGGATGGGTGTGAACATGATGGTTTTTTGGTATGGTTACATACTCTAGTTCTTATGGATGATACAGTTATTTTATCAACCACCAGGTATAACATGTTAAAAAAGCTAACTCTGCTACATAATTATTGCTCTGGGTACGGTATGAAAATCAACCAGTCTAAGACGAAGTTTTTTGTGATACATGGCCGTGGTGAGGACTCGGACCCCTTGGTTGTGAACGATTTGGTTGTAGAACAGTGTAACAAGTATGTATACTTAGGTTCAACGTTCACGAGTGACGGATCTACCTCGTCCGCGGTCAGAGAGCACGCTAACTCCAGGATGCCACATGTGTTGAAATTTGTTTCATTTATATCCAAGAATAACGATATACCGTTTATTGTGAAAAAGCGGGTATTTGAGGCAGTGCTGATGTCAACATTAGTTTATGGCTGTGAATCTTGGATTGGTGCCGACCTCAGACCAGTGGTTAAATTATATAATTGGTGTTTAAAGAAATTATTAGGGGTAAGACGATCAACATGTAATGATGTTTGTTACGTTGAGTCAGGGTGTCCACCTTTGTGTGAATTGGTCAAACTTAAGCAGCATAAGTTCTTCCGGACCATGTGGCAGGAGCGTTCAGGGTATGATGACGATCCCTTGATGTTCGTTATCGGAGTGGTCACTGATTCGAACACAGTGACAGGGAAGGCTATTGGAGAGTTCCTGCAGCGTGATCCGGGAAATTTGGACTGGGTGAGGCAGGACCTAATTGATGGCATTATTAACAGCAATTCATCAAGACGTAATACTTACAAGAGCATCAACTCTGACTTTTCACTCCATTATGTATATAGAGAAAGACACACAATTAGTGAGATACAAAGATTATCTTTTACGAAGTTCCGTGTGAGTGGACACAACTTGGCGTGTGAGACTGGGAGATGGAACAGGAGAGGTAGAGGCCGTTTACCTCTAGAAGAACGAGTGTGTAGTTGTGGTCAAGTACAGACGGAACGGCATGTGGTACAGGAGTGTCCACTCACATGGTACATCAGGGATAGATTTAGTAGTCTAGAAGAATTGTTTTCCGAGATGTATGAGCCAATGGTAGTGTGCAAAATAATTCATGAAATTTTGTCTGTTTATTGTTAAGGTTATGTTTTAAGGGTGTTTAGTGTTTGGGTATAGATTTAAGAGTATTTATTGTATTTAGTGTTGGACTACAGTTTCGTGGCAAGATAATGTTTTCTGATTTATATGGCACTTGTAAATATATCTATTTTGTATGGAGATGTAATGATACATTGAGCTGTGGTCAATAAAAATATCTAAATATCTAATCTCTCTCTCTCTCTCTCTCTCTCTCTCTGTGTGTGTGTGTGTGTGTGTGTGTGCGTGCGTGCGCGCGCGTGCGCGTGTGCGTGTGCGTGTGTTCTTACCTATTTGTATCTTTACAGGATTGAGTCAAGCTCGTAATGTCCCGTATTTTAAATCACAATTATCATATTTTTCTTTAAAGTTATGTATGTTTTTGACACACACCACTTCTTCTGGTAATTTGTTCCATTCGTCTATTACTCTATTTGGAAAGCTATATTTCTGTACATCTTTATCTCCTCTTCTTTTAATTAATTTCTTACTGTGTCCTCTCATTGTAGGTATTCCTTGTTGACATAAGTTATCTATATCTATCTTTTCTTTTTCTGTGACACATTTGTAAACCATAATCATATCTCCTCTCTTTTGTCTTTCTTCTAGTTTAGGTAATTTTAGTTTCTTTAGTCTTTCTTCATAGCTTAGTTCTCTTAGACTTGGTAGCCATCTTGTTGCTGCTCTTTGTACTTTTTCTAATTTAGTGATATGTTTCTTTAAATGTGGGTTCCATACTACTGCAGCATATTCTAAGGTAGGCCTTATAAAGGATGTTATTATTTTCTTGACCATTTCTTCATCTATATAAGTGAAGGCCACTCTCATATTTGCTAACAATGCATACATGCTTCTCACTTTTTATATGATCATCTGGTGTTAATTTCTTATTTATCATTACCCCTAAGTCTCTTTCTTTCTCTGCTTCATTTAATATTTTGTTTCCAAGTTTGTATTGCCAATTTGGTCTTTTCTCACTTTTTCCAAACTTAATAACATGACATTTATCTGCATTAAACTCCATCTGCCATTTATTACTCCATTCTACCATTTTGTCCAAGTTATCTTGTAACTTTTTACAGCAGTCTTCATTTTTAATTGTTCTTTGTACCTTTGCATCATCAGCAAACATATTCATGTAAGTGCCATCTGTATTATTTACTTCAATATCATTTATATATATTAAGAACATTATTGGTGCCAATACTGAGCCTTGAGGAACTCCACTTATCACCTTCAGCCAAGGAGAATAGTTCCCTCTTAGTACTGTTCTCATTTTTCTTCCTTCAAGGAAATCTTCCATCCATTTTAGTAGTTTTCCGTTCACTCCTCCTTTATGTTGTAATTTCCATATAAGTCTTTTGTGTGGAACTCTGTCAAAGGCTTTTTTAAAGTCTAGGTAAATACTATCCACCCATCCTTCTCTTTCTTGTATTTTTTCTGATATTCTCGTATAGTAACTTAGTAAGTTTGTAACACATGATCTTTCCTTCCTAAACCCAAATTGTCTCTCTGTTATCATATCATTTTTCTCCAGGTGTTCAACCCAATTTTTTCTTATAATTTTTTCCATAATTTTACATACTACACTTGTTAGTGATACTGGTCTATAGTTAAGTGGGTCTTGTCTATTTCCTTTCTTAAATAATGGGACTATATTTGCTTGCTTCCAACTTTCTGGTAATTTTCCTTGTTGTAATGAGTTTTGAAATATTATAAATAATGGCTTACTTAGTTCTTTAGCACATTCTTTTAATACCCAACATGAAATTTCATCAGGTCCACTTGCTTTAGTTTTATCCACAGCTTCTAACTCTTTCTCTATTTCTAATCTGCTCACCTCAAACTCTTTTAGTTCATACGTGTTTGTGTTCATATTTTCTTCTGGTGTGAATACATTTTCCTTAGTGAATACCGACTGAAATTTTGTATTTAATATTTCACAAATTTCTTTTTCTTCTGTATATATTTTTCCTTCATCCATAATGTTTTGAATTTTGTCCTTTATTTTTGTTTTGCTTTTGATGTAACTGTAGAATAGTTTTGGTTGTTCCTTACTTTTATTAATAATATCTTTTTGGTATTCCACTTGGGCTTCTCTTCTTATCTTGGTATATTCATTTCTTACACTTTTATATTTATTATATGTTCTTTCACTTCCATGTCTTCTGAATCTGTTCCATAAGGTGTCTCTCTTTTTCTTGGCTTCTATACATTTGCCATTAAACCATTGTTTGATTCTGTTAGTTTGTGGTTTCTTGTTTGGGATGTATTTATTCACTCCATCCTGATATATTTTGCAAAAATTTGAATATTGATCATTTATGTTATCAACGTCTATCATTTCGTTCCAATTTATATTTCTGAAATACTTTTTTAATTCATTGTAGTTTCCTTTTTTAAAGTTTTGTATTTTGTTTGGTTTATCTTGGACTTCTACTATATCATATGATATTATGAAATCCCATTTTATTACAACATGATCACTTTTTCCTAATGGTGGTTTATATTCTATATTATTTATTTCATTTTCATTTCTAGTAAATATTAAGTCTAATAGTGATGGTTCATCCGTTCCTCTTATTCTTGTATTATTAGTAATATGTTGTGTTAACAAGAAGTCTTGAATTAAATCTAGTAATTTACTATTCCATTGGTTTTCTGTTGCCTTTGCTTCATAATTTCTCCAATCTATATTGGTGTTAAAGTCTCCTGTTAACATTAACCTTTGAGATTTGTCTTCCATCCTTTGTAACATTTCTTTGAGGTTCTTCTCTGTGAAATTTATTAGTTCTAAATATTCATTATTATCCCATGTTCTTGTCTTTGGTGGCATATATAATGTAGCAACAGTAATTACTTCTTCTGGTGTTATAACATCTACTGCTATTAATTCAACTTTATCTGATACCTGTAATTCTGTTTGGTTTACCTTTAAATTTTTATGGGTTAAAATCATTACTCCACCTCCATTTTTTCCTACTCTATCTTTTCTCCATATGTTGTATTCACACAGGTTAAATACATCATTTGCTATTTTATTATTTAACTTAGTTTCTGTGAAGCATATTATCTGTGGTTTTTCTTCTTGTATAACATCTTTAATTTCAGTTAATTTAGATACAATACCATCTACATTTGAGTATATCATTTTTATTTTTTCATTTCTGTATATTTTTCCTAGTTGACATCTCTTTTTCTCCACCATTTTTTGACTTGCATTCCCACTACTCTGTAGAAAAAATGTCTTTCCTCTTCTTCAGTTCTTTCACTGTTCTTCCATTTTGCTTCTTCCACTTTTTCTTTGAGTATTTCTTGGTTAAGCATCTGACTACCTGTATTTTGTTCCATTCTTCAGAGTCCTTCAAATTCCTGGCATTTCTCAATACAGTTTCTACCATGTTACTACTTTGTACAATTATCTTTAGTGGTCTCATTTTATTTTCTTCAAATTTCCCCAGTCTGTGGAATTCTTCTATCTTTACTTCTTCTTCCATTATGGTTTTCATTATACCTGTGATTTTGTTCATTTCTTCTTTATCCCTAGCTATTTTATTTCTCATTTCTTCTTCTCTTACTCCATATATTATTATTGATTTATTCATATCAATTGCTTCTCTGACAAACCTTACATTTTTTCTTATTACTTCTTTTACTTCTTTCTTTATGTCCATTATTCCTTTATCTTGCTTCATGTTTGTTTTTATCTCTTCTTTTTCTTTTAGAATCTGTGCATATGTTTTAACCATTTCTTCTTTACATGCATTTACTACATCATTTGCCTGTTCTATTTTCTCTTCAGTTTCTTCATTCTTTTCCACTATGTGACTGGCTTTGGTCAACACATCTGCCTTCTGTTTCATTTTGTTTATATCTTTCTCCTGCTCTACTAAATTTCCTCCTATTTCATTTGTTTTGGATTTTACTGTTTTTAGTTCAGTTGCCATCTCTTCCAATGCTATATCTTTCCTATTCATTTCCTTTAGTAAATTCTCATTTCTCTTTTTTGATTAAATTAAAGCCTCCTTTATTTCCAACACTTCATCCTCCAACTTCTTAACTCTTTTTATTACTTTATTTAGATCTTCAAACTCTACTAAATCACAATACTCCTCTTCCTTCTTCTTCTTTTTTCCTTCTCTTCTTTCAAACAGACTCATGATTGGTTTTTTACTTACAGTTTAGCTGCCTGGTACAGTACCATCTCTCACCCTAAGGAATTGCTGACTCTCTCTGTGTGTGTGTGTGTGTGTGTGTTGGGGGGAGGGGACCGGGTAGGGTGAGGTCAGGACTCCAGGTGAGCTCAGAAATATAATCATACTGAAATATATATATTTTGCCTTACAAACCACTAATTCATAGTGTTTGGTTATTTTTTATTGAGGTTTTGTGTGAAATTGCTTACATACTTGTTCTCTGTGACGTGTTCGGGTGTAACCTTTTTATTTTTTTTTTGGACTTTGACACGTTGCCATATGCAATCCAGTGGACTTAGGAGAGTCTGGTTTTCAGATTCTGGTGTGTAAATTCAAGCTCTATAAATGTGGAATAGCAAAATTCTGCGTACATGACACTTCAAAAATCGACCCTCTTTTGCAGTTGAAGAGCAACAAATAGAGATTTATTTGCAGTCTTAGAGAGTTAATATGATATTTAATATGAAACACAATTGGTGCCAAGAGCAATGAGTGGCATGTTCTTTACTAGTGAGGACACACACACACACACACCGGGAATTGAAAGTATATCAACAATGAACTTACCTTCATCATCTTCTTCTTGGAGTTCATAGACATCAGCAGCACTGCCGTCATTCACTGGTACCAAAGTAAATGTTTCAAATACATCGTTTCCTTTGGCTAAATCCTTGGCCATCATTGAAGTGACCTGGACAATTTCCGCCGTTGTCCTTGGAGAGGTTGGAGGATGACCAGCACCAGTTACTTTGATTTTACTCTTGAATTTCCGGTCCTCGTTTTTCACCCTGAAGGAAGACAACAAATATGTAATGAAAAAATATCTCACTACCACACTTCTACATATACTGCTGCATCCTAAATCTAATATGTCTCACTACCACATTTCTACAAATACTACTGCATTCTAAATCTAAATAGGATTATAACAAGATATGATATTGTTTGGAATCCTTGAGAAGCTTTTATCTTTTCCATTACTGGCTATCTACACATAAAACTCCATCAAATAATATAAATAATAAATTCTGGTTAAAATAGAACGCTATATTCAGCCACGTATGTATGCATGTTGTGGTTTCTTTAAATTTGTTCTCTATGGCTGTTTAGAACTGTTTGATTCTTATAATTCTATTTGTACTTGTAGAAGGGAGAATAATGCCTCTACCACAGTGCAATCAACAATATAAATAGCAATAACCCAACCATGTTTAGGTAAAGTTTTGTATATAGACTTGACCCTCGATTTAACGGACAAAAAGGGGGTTAGCCTTGGAGAATGACCGTTACTGGAAAATCGACGGGGGATAAATTGAGGTGATCTAGGGGATAAATTGGAATTACTACTGTACTGTACATACAAAATACAGTACAGTAATTCTAAACTCATGTTAGAAGTAAGAACAATGTCCATTGAGTGGTTGTTCACTCTAAAGGGGTTAGGCTTAAGTGTGAGTGTAGTGAGGGTAGGGGGGGGGGGGGACAGCATACATACAGTAATATTGTTCAGTTTTCACCAATAGTCCTTGAGTTCTTACTCGTACAGTACACACAAATTTTCTGAGTGTAGTAAATATTTTTGAGAGCGAGAGAGATACACACACACAGAAAGAGAGAGACACACACAGATACAGAGAGAGAAAGATGTACACACACAAACACAGAGGGTGAGAGACACACAGACAGAGGGAAACACATACATACACACACAGAATAATAATAAATTATTATTATTATTATTCTGTCTGTGTGTGTGTATATATATATATCTCTCTCTATGTCTCTTTCTCTCTCTCTCTCTTTCTCTCTCAAAAATATTTAATACAAACTCAGAATATGTGTGTGTACTGTACAAGTAAGAACTCAGGGACTATTGATGAAAACTGAACAATAATACATCTGCTGTCAGCCCCCTCCCCCCCTTCCTACCCTCACTACACTCACACTTAAGCCTAACCCCTTTAGAATGAACAACCTCTCAATGGACATTGTCGTTACTTTTATTATTATTATAATAATTAAAAACTACTACTACTACTGATAATAATAACAACACACTGCCACCTAGTAACGACAAAATTTTCAAGTACCGGACTTTCTGTCCGATATGTAACTATTGTCCGGTAGCAAAAAGTGTCTGTTAAATCCAAAATCTGTTAAATTATATATATATATATATATATATATATATATATATATATATATATATATATATATATATATATATATATATATATATATATATATCCAGTACTAGTAAGCCTAACCTATTCTTAAATTTACACCACAGTACAGAAGTGTGACCTATGAACATTCTTATAATACCTATATTAATTGTAATAAAGTACCTTATAAAGCTTACATATTCTGCCAAATACTACTCACTTTCTCTTGACGTGGTCGTAGCTACTCTTGAGTTGTTTGGTGGAACTCAGATGTTGGTCTGGGTAAAGGGCGTTCAACTTTCCACCTATTTCTTCCCACGTCTTCTTTTTCGCGTCAATTATCCCAGCAGCTGTGGATTTGTTGTTAACAATGTTGTCCCTCGGATAATCTTTGGAAGCGTTCCTCCTAACGAAATTTAATGAAAATCAGTAATCATATACCAGTAGTTAACATAATGTACAATACCGTTATGAAGGTTTCAGTACTGCTGATAATGCTGCTTTGTTTACATACAACAGTGCTACAAATTTCCCTTTTTCAGTTGATACCTGATCAAATAATGGATGTGTAGCATTTACTATTTAGTATGTCTTCAGTACAATCCACTCAATGTTGACAATTAGATGATAAGAGAAAATAGCTGTATGGGATGAGATAATTTCACTCTATTTACATTATAGTTTGTAACACTGCCTGCTTTCTTAGCATATAAAACAGGCTGGCCATCGTTTTATTATTTATTTTACATCCAACTACGCTTTTGGCCACTATAGAAAAAATATTATGCCATGTACTTTGTATTTTACCGTTGGAAACATCAAGAGAACACTAATAAGACGGTATATTACACTTCATTCATTTAATTTCCCATACATTGGAAACCCTGCAGCTAGGGTTTGCTGCCCGTCTTATGCTACTCACCACCACCACTTGGAATGTGGACAAGTGTCATCACAACAACCATCATCACATTAGTATTTACATCGTGGTCATCACAATTGCAAAGGTCTAGGGGCCATTCTTACAGTGGCCTCCGAATGTTAGGAAAACGGTCCCCAACACGTTCGGGTGTCTTGTTCCTTCTTACAGTCGCATTTTCCGCCTCACCAACTCTGGAGAACGCTACCCCAACCACCCAAAATATTGGAACAAAGTTAGGGAGCCAGATGCCTCCCCAACTTCGGGACTGCTACCCTTTCATGTCAATAAAATTATATGTAACATGTTATAGATGGCATATATTCTTCCTTTCTTGCATGAAACAAATGTTCAATTATTACCACGATAATTTTATTCATCCAATAAAGAAAATTACTAGTGTTTATTTCTTTTTAAAAGATGTGTAATGCAGTTTGAATGCGAGGTTCTACAGCGGCGTTTGACCAGGCAGAGCAACAATAACATATCTTTTCTGGGCCACATATCAGCGATTAATAATGGTAAGTGTAGTTATACATCCTTATATACTATAATAGGCTGGCAGAATAAATCCCATACACAATATACGGGTGTGTACATCGTAAAACTCGTATACGCCAGGATGCTTATCACAGGTTATCTGTTTCTGCAGTATTTTTCAAGTGCACATTATGTGCTATAGGCCTACCTGTATTAAATAATTTCATACATGGGTGGGTAACACGGAAAGCATAAAGGTATTTGGAGGTCCAAGTTTAGTTTCAGCTTAGGCTAACTCAGGTCTAATTAATCCTGAAACATTCAGGTAACTGAAGAATGTTGTAGGCTGTCATGTAACGTTAGTAGTGTATAATTTCTTATGCTAGAATAATTAATTATACTTCACATTATTATAGCTTTTAGTAAGTGTATTTTATATAATTAATTACTCTCCCTTGGGTTCAGAAATGAAACATGAGGATATGTTAGGGAGTGGTGTTCCACATAGGCCTAACCTAACCTGCAACCAATTCATGGATATTATTGGATTACTGGACAGTAACTGGGTGGCAAATACTTCTAAAATAATGTAGCCTAATTCCCATAAGCAATTAAGCCAAATTTACTCAGAATATATTATGAATTATTAGATATTATATAATTTTGTTGTGAAAACCTATTGTGATAACTTGTCTAACCAAGTTTCAGCCTTTTTAGAAATATTACAAATATACTGTACTGTAGATTCATTTCAATATTCTCATAACATTTCTTTGTACCCATTTCAGGAGGCCATTGCAAACATATTGGACCTGTATGCAGATGTAGAAGAACAAGACCTGAATGAAATTGCAGAATTGAGGGTACAACGGATATCCCAGCAGACCGAAGCGATCCTATGGCATACCTCAGTGAAGATGAATTCATTATGAGGTATCGACTCTCAAAGGAGGCTGTACGGGATCTACTGCGAGAAATAACCCCTCGTCTCCAAAGAATTAGAAACAACAGAGGTATGTAGATGAACACACTGCTATACTATACGGTACCCATTAATGTACCACCGGTACAGTATATTATTAAATTTTCCTTGTCCATGCATAAATATGTACCAGTATGCAAATGAAAAAGATTGATAGTACTGTACAATAACAAAGGGAGCGTTAAAGGAGTCTCATACATACTGTGCTGTAATATTACTGCTTGATAATTGCTGAACCTGCAATTTTTCTTGGCGGATTGAATTTGTGGGTTACTGACTTACTGTACCTTTCTGTCCTTCCATCCGTATTCTGTCTTCCTTTTTCCAATCCTTTGAAAAAATGGGGTATCGATTAACTTGAAGTTGCAGGATGGGTTTTAATAGTGTTTACTATTAATAACACTAATTACAAATCTTGATTTCCCAAACATGTTGCAGTGTTCCCCACCAACTCCAGCTTCTGGTGGCTCTGCATTACATGGCCAGTGGGAACTTCCAGATAACCATGGGTGACTGTGGTGAAATGTCGACAGCATCAGTAAGCAAGTACGTCAAGATTACTGCAATGGCCATTGCACGGCAAGCATCTCACCATATCCGCTTCCCCGAACCAGATGAAGCTCGCTCTCTTGGTTCTCAATTTTACGACATTGCTGGAATGCCAGGAGTTATTGGATGCATTGATGGATCTCATGTTAAAATCATAAGCCCTGGTGGGGATAATGCTGAAGTGTATAGGTGCAGGAAAGGGTTCATGTCTCTAAACGTGCAAGGGATATGTGATGCACACATGAAATTCATCAATATTGTTTGCAGTTGGCCAGGATCGACACACGATGCGAGAATTTTTGAAAATTCCCGCATATATACCAAACTTGAGGGAGGCCAATATTCAGGACACCTGTTGGGGGACAGTGGGTATGGATGCTCTGACTTCCTCATGACACCCGTTTTAAACCCTAGGACTCAAAAGGAAAGAAACTACAATGCAGCACATGTCCATACAAGAAATGTAATAGAGAGCATTTGGTATCTGGAAGAGATGGTTTGCTTGTCTCTCTATTCCTCTTCGTACAAAACTACCTACATCAAAGGTAATAATAATGGCTTGTGCAGTACTACACAATATTGCAATTCATAGGAGAATTCCCATAGAGGATGGTTTTGAACATCCTGAAGAACAAATAGGTGAACACTACCATGAAGGCGAAGGAGAGGCACACAACGTAGCTGGTGGCCCTCACAGACGGCAGGCACTGATAGAACGGTGGTTCTGAGTAGGTAGCAAATAAACACTTTTTTTTTTCCTTTTGTATTTTTATTAGAGAGAAAAAAAAAAAAATCTTTTGTATTGTTTACTTCCTCCATACATAAACAAAGTGTTGAGGTAAAAAGTTAACAGCAAACGAGAAAGAATGAAATGTGGCCATATTGCACACTTAATAAGTTCTTAAAATTTAGTTGGAGGCTTGCCTATCACTGAAAGTCTTTTATATTTTTTAAGACCTCTTCTGGTGGACATTCCTCTATTTTCTTTACAACTGCAGTTGTTATCATTCTGCAGCATTCTAAAATGCCATCCATAAATTCACAAGCCTTATTAGACACTTTTCTTAATCACTGAAAGTCTTTTATATTTTTTAAGACCTCTTCTGGTGGACATTCCTCTATTTTCTTTACAACTGCAGTTGTTATCATTCTGCAGCATTCTAAAATGCCATCCATAAATTCACAAGCCTTATTAGACACTTTTCTTAATTCAGTTTCCAAGACACTGGATATTCTTTTTCTGTGCGCAGTCTGTTCAAGGTGCAGCTTTATAATTGCCTCAGACTTTGCATCCGATATTTTTCTTTTTCTTTGTATTTTATTCTTTACCGAAACACATCCACTCACTGTCGCAGGAGAACTGCCTCTTGATGGGGTTGTAAAGCTGGAGCCTCTGGAGGTTGCAGTCGTGGTGCTGTTAGTGGTACAGCTTTTGTTGCTCTGTCCATGCACGGCCTCATCAACCAGGCTTGGTAAGTCTTCCTCGATACGAGCAAGTCCTAATTCCTCCAATTCTGAAATATACAATTAAACATTCATGTGCATTACTAAATACAAATGTTATTGGTGCATAAACATGGTTACAGAGAGCTGCAACAGCATCTAAGCTTGTGAAAAATGGATCAGTACATGGTATGCTTTGACAGCACTTTAAAATGTGATGCAATTACAGACCACTAAATATGTCGATCAAAAGCACAGAGAGAATCAATAGGAACATTCTGGTATTTACTGAAACATTATGGGATAGCATGAAGTATTAATAAATTTAGGGTAATGATCTTTTTCTTATGTACCGGGTAATTCTTCTTACCTCCATCGGATGCCTCGAACTGAAGTTTACCATCTGTACCAACAGTGCAGTTTATACCCTCCAGACCGCTCTCAACATCCACTGAGTCGAGCTGTTCCAGAGCTGGCTGCAAATCATTCTGCATAACTGACTCGGCCAGAAGAGTCAGCTCATCAAGTTTTGGTGGAGTAGGACAAGGACCACCACCGGTTTCATGGCACTTCCTGATGTAGCTGCTGTTTGTCTTCTTAACCCTGTCAACAATAAGAATTTGATAAATTTACTAATGTCATACTGAATAGGCAACCTGTCTATACACTTTGCAACACTATCAAGTTACAGCATCTGCATATTAACCGTAACTATTTCTCAATAAAAACTCATACTTCAATAATATTTTACTGGGTTTTTGTAAACATTATCTGTATCATTAATGAATTTAAATGTATATGGTAGACATAAATGGAGGTTAAGTGAAGAAAAGTTCACATGTACTTTTCACTACTGTCATTTCGGTATTTATTGAAAGAATTACCATTTTGCAGCAGTGTTGCCAGATCTGGCTGGGTCCCAGTATTCTGCCCCAGTCATTTATTGTACTTTATCATGATTATTTCCCAGTAGTTTGCCCAGGTTAGGTCCCGGTAGTCTGATGCGGTCTAGGTTAGGTTAGGTCAGGCTAATTTCAAAATGCCCAATTTGAATATGCCCTATCTTGGAAATGGGACATTTGCGGAGGAAGTGCCATAGAAGAAAATAGTCTTAGAATGGTCTAAATTAGTGGGTAATGAAGGTAGAAAAACTGTATGCAATAACGGTAATTCATTCAATATTTACAGTAATTTCTTTCAGACCATTATATTGAAGGTCAAACAGAATTAATTGCATTTATCATGGCAATTTACCTGTTTTTTATCCTCTGCCTAAACTAACCCACCATTTATATTACAATATTAGCCACTCAGACAGGCTTGGGCTAATTTTTATGCTGAGAAATCCATCTCAAACTTCCTTCAACACTGGGTTAAATTTAACCTAGAACATACTATACATATCTTACCTGCTTCGTATATATTCCCAAGCTCTCTTCAACTGCTGAGTCGACTTGGATTGGCTAACAGGGAAGGCAGCATTGTACTCCTTTGCCACGTTATTGACTACCAGAAAGCAACGTGTAGTTCTTGACAGTAGTCAGTCTCCATCTGTTCCTGTGACCTCTGGGGTACCCCAGGGCACTGTCCTGGGTCCCCTTCTCTTCCTTTCATACATTAATGACCTCCCACTTTCACTTTCCTCTACCACTAGACTCTTTGCAGACGATAGCTTAGTTTACAGACCAATTAAAGATAGGAATGACTGCCTTCGACTACAGGACGACCTAACTGCACTTGAAGACTGGGAAGTCAAGCGGCAGATGACATTTAGACCAGACAAATGCCATCACATCCGTTTTACCCATGCCCATAATGTCATTCCATATACATACCAATTACACAACACCAACCTCAACACAGTCACTTCCCACAAATACTTGGGCGTCCACATCTCAGCGGACATGAGGTGGAACACACACATAGGTAGCATCAGGGCTAAAGCTAGTAGGGTCCTGGGGTTCTTGCGCAGGAACCTCAGCAGGTGTAACACAAACACCAAAATTATTGCATATAACACTTTCGTTCGGCCACATTTAGATTATTGCGACACCGTCTGGGACCCACACACAGTAGGCTCACACCAATAACGACTTCCAAAATAACGTTTTCAGCAATAACGGTAAGTTAGAATAGACACTCACTTTCTATAATAACGTTTAGATTCTCTCAAATAACGTATATTTTCAAATAACGTATATCTCGCATTTAGAATAGTGTTTGTTTTCCGCCATCTTGTGACGTCAGCCACCCCCACACGGACCCTCGGTCCCTCCCCTCCCCAGTCCCCAGTTCCCGCGCTCACTTTCCTCGGTTCACTAGTGCTGCGTGTGTGGTTTTCGCCTCTATTGCGCTCTGTCTCAAGTGTTGGCGGTCAACAATGGCTTACGCCTCACGTGTGGGAAGCAGCAGTGGTGGTGGGAGGGGGAACTTGCTACCAGAACTCCCGGGAACTTCTAATAATTCCTCTGCCAAAAGTTTGAAAACAAAACGACAAAGTCACAAGAACCGAGCATACTCGCTTCAGGATAAAGAAAATATTGTTACAATGATCGAGAGTGGTGCAAGGAACATTGAAATTGTGAGGAAGTTGAACTGTCCTGAATCTACAGTACGGAATATAAAGAGAAACTTAGTGGAAATCAAGAAGAGTATTTCATTGGCTAAGAAATACTTCGGTAGTGATGGAAATGCTAAGCGAGCTATGAAAGTTAAAGGTGATAGAAACAGATTGTTAGTCATTACAGAACATTTTCTAGTGAAATGGCTAGCTCGAAGAAACAAAGAAAATGCAAGTTGTAATGGCAGTGTGATTCGCGAACAGGCAAAGATTTTGTACGCTGCGATTGCTAGAAAGAAAAACATCAAGTCTCCCCCTCCTTTCAATGCCTCAGTAGGGTGGCTACATAAATTCAAAAGTAGAAGTGGTATAAAGCATGCAGTGTATCATGGTGAAGTCTCCTCAGCTGACTTGATGGCCGCAGATTCTTTCCCTGAAATTGCCAGCAAAATTGTTCAGGAAGGAGGTTATACCCTAGATCAAGTTTTTAACTGCGACGAAACAGGACTATTTTGGAAAAAAGCACCAAAGTCGACATTCATTTCTAAGAAAGAAAAACAAGCAACAGGGATGAAAATGTCCAAGGATCGCTTCAGTGTCCTTTTAACATGCAATGCATCTGGTGACTATCTCATGAAGCCTTTGGTGATTTACAAATATAAAAGGCCAAGGGCTTATAAGGGATGTGACATGAATAAACTTAATGTCTACTGGGAACAAACAAAGAAAGGTTACATGTCCACTGAGTTGTCAAGGAAGTGGTTTGATGAATGTTTCGTTAAGGATGCCAAAAAGTACTGCCAGAAAAAGAACGTAGCCTTCAAAGTGGTGCTTTTCCTAGATAATGCCCCCAGTCATGCAAAATTTCTAGTAGGACGTCACCCTGCAGTTGAGGTTGTTTTTCTCCCACCGAATACAACCTCCAAAATACAACCATTAGACCAAGAAATTATAGCAAATGTCAAGTTATTGTACTACAAATATGTGCACGATAAGATGAGGAAGGAAACTGACAAACAAGAAGAATTAAAGGAAGTTGATGAAGATGTGAGCAGCAGCAGCGAGGAGGAGACGCAGCATTCTCCCCTCTCCGCCTCCCCTACGCCGCAACCCACACACACCCTCCACCTCCACCCCTCTACCCACAGCCTCTGCCTCCACTTCTCCACCTGGCATAGTATCGAACCTTTCAGCCGTAATGACTATTACTGCATTCTGGAAGAAATTTAACATTCGGCAGGCAGTAAATTTCCTCGTCAACGCCTGGAATAATATAACACTGGCAACTGTTAGGCATGGTTGGTCGGCACTGCTACCACACCTCAAGTCAGCTGAGACAGAGAGAAGGCAGACAGCAGACTTGATGAATGAAGTATTGAAAGCTGTCAGCAATATCCCAGCTCCAGGATTTGAAGAGGTAAATAGGGAAGACCTCGAAGAAATGTTAAGAGATGGTGATGCTACTGGTAGTGTTGATGATATCCTGGATGAAGAAGATAGTGATGATGGTGGTGATGCGGCGAGTGAAGCAGAGGAGCATGAGCAGAGAAAAGTGACAACACAGAAGCTGTCACACATACTGGGTGTCTGTACCAGCCTTCATGAAATGATTCAAGACATTGGAAAGAGTGAACAAGGCGAAAAGGAAAAAATGATTGGATTTGTAAATCAGATTTCCAGAAATTACCAGAAGCATTACAATGACCGAATGAATGACCGCCAACAGTCACTCATCACTCGCTTTCTTTCACAATGCCGGCCAGCCCAAGAGCAAGAGATAGGGATGGAAGAGGATGAAGAAATTGATGATATCGGTGAATTGCCTGACGATTTTGATTTCACCGGGTTTGAGGAAGTGTTGACGAAAGTGCGTGAGCCAGACACGAGCAGGAAGAGTGAGGAGGGCGCTGGCGACGGCATACAAATGCCACAGTAGCATGACCTCCATACACGGAACAATCATCACACCAAGCAACTTTTCAACTTCTTTAAGGTGATTATTGTATTAAGTTTGACAATCTGATACTTACCAGTAGTAATAGGAGAGCCTCAAATGGGAAAAATGGGTCAAATTCCTGGGGTGGCGGCACCAATTAACCCTATATACATGTATTTCAATGTCACGAAATAACGTTTTCGCAAATAACGGCGTTTTTCAGGCACTAATTAGGCGTTATTGGTGTGATCCTACTGCACTTACAATAATATCAATAAATTAGAGTCCATACAAAACAAGACTGCAAAATGGGCCAGACGTAATTACAGACACACTACATCAGTCACTTTGCTTAAACAAGACACAAAACTAGACCCATTAGTAACACGAAGACAGATACACAGACAAAAGATGATATACAAAATCACAAACAAGTTAGTTGACATAGACAAAGACACATATCTACACCCTACAAGTATACAATCCACTAGAGGCAGCCACAACTTAAAATACCATACATACCAGACAAGCACTGATATATTTAGGCACTCATTCTTTCCCCGCAGCATCCAAGAGTGGAATCATCTCCCATCTCACGTAGTTAATAGCCCCACTCTTGACACGTTTAGAAATAGGATCACCAATCATTACCTCCCCAATCCTAATCCTCAACCCACAGTCCCTGACCCAATCCACCCTTATCCTAATCCTGCCCTGGATCCCTAAATCCCCCGCATATTATGCCGCCCATGAGCGGCCCTCTGCGGGACCCTAAAACTTGAACTTGAACTTGTTATTCCATGCAGCGGCTTTCTGACCCAGTTGAAGATGGTCGGTGCTTTTATCCATGATTTTTGGATTTTGTTTTATTAGCTGCGCCAAATACAGCTTCTGTTCATAGGTTAAAGGCTGTCCTTTTTCTTGCCTGGTTGCCATGCTGTATATAATACTTGTTTCTTATGAAATAAACACTGAATTCTCTTTTAACTCCACACTGGTACAGACGACACGGGCAGACTGAAAACGTTTGTTTTGATGCTACACGTGCGAAAGTGGTACCAACCGCGGCTCCTCGGTTTTGCCAACCCTCCCGAATTATTAAGGACACGAGTCCCCACGTTAGTAAACGGGTACCGACGACTGTCGAAGAGAAACGCTGTGTTTGCGCCACCGACTACTAACTTGGTTTGGGATGGGATCCCTAACATTCGGAGGTGACTGTAAGAATGGCCCTAGGAATATGGCAGATAGACCAATCTAGAATTACTTGTGGTATTATAATGTAGTAATATTTATATGTTTTTTCTGGAAATATTAAGTTGACTGAGAAGATAAAATTTACTATAATACAAACATTGCTCCATAACAATTAGTTCCTACTGAAAAAGCTTAAGTGCCTGTTCTGTACTAACCTCTTACTTTCGTCATCTTCATCAATATCGTGTTCCACCTTCACTATCACATCCTCATCAGTGCAATCTTCTATTTTGACTTTCATCCTCTCTTCTTCCAACATATCGTAGTCGCTGCAATCTTCAACTTTGACTTTCATCCTCTCTTCCAACATATCGTAGTCGCTGCAATCTTCAACTTTGACTTTCATCCTCTCTTCTTCAAACTTATCATCACTGCAATCTTCAATTTTAACTTTCATCCTCCCATCTTCCAACTTCTCCTTGTCATTACACTGTTCATATTTGACTCTCATCCTCTCTTCTTCCAACATATTGTAGTCGCTGCAGTGTTTCGTCACTTCAGTAAACTCAAAGGGACCACTAACCATCCTATAATGAAAATATTCTGTATTAGTGGAAAGACCATAATAATCATATCTTCAACTTATAACCATAATTTAACCACCGACTTGACATGTACATTCCAGCACCTATTTAGCCAACAGGTAAATAGGTTATAGTTACTGACCCTTGCATGATTTTTTTCTTACACATATTAGTGGAGTGAAGTAAGATCAATAGATGGTCAATAAGATATATTTGTTAATTTTAAAAAGAATTAAAATAATAACTACAGTAAAAGAGAGGAAGGGGGGAATGGGAGATGATCTATGGGTGGTGATGGAAATTAACAAGTGGTGGTGAAGTGAACCAAACTCAATAGATGGTTGGTCAGTAAGATATGTTTATAAGATATAAAAAGGAAAACAGGAGACGAGGAACGGTGATGGTAACTAACAAGTAGTGGTGGAGTGACAATATCAACAGATGGTCAACAAAATGGTTTGATTGATATTAGGCCCCACAACAGTGAGGTCATATGGCACCCGAGGAAGTAGGTGATTAAGATATGGGACAGTAAGCACAAAAGTAAAGGATGAAAAAAAAAAAGACAGTTGGAGAAGTGAAAGCCCCTTTTAGTCTCCCTTTACAAGAAGTAGGGATACTGGGGAAGTATTCATAGCCCCCTAACCCAGAAGGGTGGTTGAAAATATATGTTTGTACAATTTAATAAATAAAATATTAAAATGAGAAAGAGAGAGAATGGAAAATTCTGGTGGTAGTTAGCATGTACTGTTGAACACAGGAATTAGTGGTACAGTTGAGGTGTAAGATGCTCAGCTCCTCGCAGTATGAAATATCTTTGCAACCAATAAGATCTACCTGGGGCAGAAACTATGATGTGGGATGGCTACGATAGGCAAATCCCAGACAATAGTCACCGGTTACTGGAGAGAGACAAGCATCTTCCACATGGGCTGTACCACCAATTCCTGTGTCCAACTGTACTTTTCGAAGTAGAGTAACTTCACCTTCTCCTGCAGTTTCATCACCTTTAAATGCTTAAGATTGTGGCTCTAGCACATCACTTGGATGCTCTCTTGGGGGTCATGGTTGAGCTAAATCTTTTACTGAGTTAAGACACACCAGGAGTGTTCATTATTGTGGTTCTGTGAGACAGGATTATAATGAGGAACCATGGACCACAACACACACTGCTGGACCCACAGTGGCGGCATGTTTAGCCAGCCAATATAAACCAGTACATACAATACAACACAAGTTGACCCATGGATAAGCAAAACCATGTATATTCACAGACTAACCCACGGATATGTGAAACTTGTATGTTGAAGCCATGAATGTTGAGATGACGACTACTGTATATACAAGAAAAGGACAGCAGTAGGGGTAGGAGGCATGGGAACATTGTGTAAATAAACAGCTGCTCTATCTGTATATAAAAGAAAAGGACAGCAGTAGGGGTAGGAGTCACGGAAACATTGTGTAAATAAACAGCTGCTCTATCTGTACTGTATCAGAAATGTTGACTCGTTACTTAACCTAGTACAATATTACTAAGTATTACTTATATCATTGGTTTAGTAAAAAGTGCATGCAGTCGTAAGTTGCATTCATCATAACTCAAAGTTATCTGTAATGGCTAATTTAATTTGTGATCCCTACAAACATTGCATGTCAAGGAGCATAAGTTGAAACAAGTACACCTCGGTCTCATATAGAACGTGTTCACATAGAACGATTCTTGTATAGAACGAGCGACCAAAATATTAGCTTAAAATTATTTTATAAAACGATTGCATCCATATAGAACGGGTGGCGAAAATAAGTGAAGCAAATCCGAGGAGTTCTTATACAAAACGAGCTAAATCATAATGAACGTGTCAGGAAATGATATCACTCGCGTCTGTACAGTGTGTGTGAGTGTGATAACGCCACTTCTCCCGCTCCTTCCCCGTACCCAGTGTTGCCAGGTGCAAGGAAATTTCTCTGTTTTAGGGAATTTTGAAATCCACACAGGGAAATTATATAAAGATTGTTCAAAAGTAAACAGGGAAAGTCTTACCAGAAGAAATACCAAAAAGACCGTCAATGTTCAAGAGTAAACAGGGAATTATTGAGGCATAAAGGGAAATTCTAAAGTTGAAGTTAGGGAAATTTCGTGTTTGACTCGCTCGTTTTTAGTGATTACGAGTTTATTAACCACCAGCTTCAACACTCAGTCATGCCAGGTGGTGCATTTACAAAACGGAAGGCCATATCCTTCGATATAAAGAAGTTATTTCTCGGAAAGAGAAAGGAGAAGGAAACACCAGCGTATGGTTAATAAAAGAAAACAAACGATGATCACGCACTATCTCTCCCCCCTACCACCTCCACCACCATCACGCGCTATCTCCCCCACTACCACCTCCACCACCATCACGTGCTATCTCCCCCCCTACCACCTCCACCACCACGGATGCCGCCGACTCGTCTCACGGTCTCAGTCACATGAGTCGCCTGCGAAAACCTTTATACGAATTGTAAAATGCATTTTACATACGATCCCTGTACAGTAGGATTAAGGCAAGAAAAACCTTGAAAAGTATTTTATGTTAATTTCAGGGACAATTTTGGTGACTGATCGACCAATTGTCGTTTTCCCCATAGGTTACGTGTATCACATAGAACGACATCTTCTATCGACCTATTGGACGTTCTATACGAGACCGAGGTGTATATCCACATAAACATTTTGTGAAGAATTGTATTAAAAACAAAAACAAAAATAATGACATAAATTGGTTTGAGTTCTCAGTAGGTAACTTGAATGATGAAATATTTATCAGGGTGTGGCTAGAGAGGATGAGGGAGTGTGAACTGACTCTGTACTGTCAGTAGTGGTGATGGAAAGGAAGGAAAGCATCCACCATCCAACTCATGAGCCCTCTACTTTCGCAGTAAGGGGACAACCCCTATAAAGCCAAACAATGACAAATTCCATAAGAGATACTAGTTGACATAAAAGATGGACCATTAATACACACAGTGTCAGCAAAGCACTGCAAGACAGTAGGTGGTGTTCTTATAGCCTTTTGCCAATAAATAGCCAATTATTATCTTTTTTTTTTTAATCAAGAAAGATGAGGACTAAGGGCTATGAGCCTGCTTGTCGTCCTCATCTGTGGAGTACAAAGTGAGTGTGGTTCAAAATCATGTCCAATTTCGTTTGAGATACCTAGACACATTGTGTTTGAAGGAACATAAGTCGTAGTAAGGTGGAAAGATGGATGAAGGTAGAGTGTTCCAGAGTACTGGTTAACTCTTGCATTAGGGAGTTGGACAGAATAGGGGTGAGAACGAGAGGCTTGGCGAGTGTTGCATGCTCTCCTGAGGGGAGGAAGCATACATTGAGAGAGTTCAGAACAGCAATGTCCAGTGTAATAGCAATAGAAGGGAGAGAGTTATGCAACATTGTGGTGAAGAGAAGTGATAGTGAATCAGTAAGAGGAGGAAAGTTGATGAGAAGAAAAGCCTTTGATTCCACCTTGTCCAGGAGTGTTGAGTCACCCCACACATGAGAGCCATAATCCATACAGGGGTGGATGAGACCCCTGTACAGAGACAGTAACTGTGTGGGGGTGAAGTATTCACGGAATCTGCACAGCACACTCAACTTCTTTGAGATGGTTTTATCTAGAGAAGTAATATGATATCTCCAAGAGAGATTGTGAGAAAAAGACATTCCAAGAATATTAAGGGAGGGAGAAAGATAAAGCTGTATGTCATTGAAGGAGAAGGGATAGTCATTTGGAAGGTTGGTGTAAGTTGAAAGATGAAGGAACTGTGTTTTAGAGACATTGAAAATCACAAAGGTTCTCTCTGCCCCAGTTGTTGATGAGGAAAAGATCAGAAGTCAGCGTGCTACTGCATCATCACGTGATGTGGAGAGGAGCTGCTGGGATGGGTGGAGTAGTGTAAGGTGGAATCATTAGCATTGGAGTGGATAGATGATGAAGTACAGCTGAGGTCAATGATGATAGAACAGAACCCTGAGGAAAACCATTATTGATAGACTTAGAGGAAGAAGAGTGACCATCTACAACAGCAGCTATAGAACGGCTATAAATGAAATCAGATATAACGGCACAGATGGAAGTTACACAACAGCCATTGTTCTTTAATATTAAAGAAAAGGGGAGAGTCAATTATAGGATTAAACTGAGTTGAAAGATAAAGGTAATGTGTTTTGGAAACAATGATGACCACAATGTTTGCATGACAATAGCATACATACATACCATACAAATTTACATGAAACTCTACTTTATAATTATATACAGCATAATCTATTTTATAAATGGCAAACCATCTCTGTTTGTCCTCTTATAACTCGAAAACGGTTACACCTACATCCAAAACCCATATATATTCTGAATCACCATAACCAGGCACAGTTTTTGGTATGACGTATCATGACGTAATTCGGTGTAAAAATTACGTCATCTACTATAAATCCGCTAAAAAAAAAACCGGTTTCACTCCCAAAACTATATATTCTGAATCAGCACCACCAGCAAATATTTTTATGACGTAACTTGATGTAAAAATTACGTTAAAATGTCAAATATTCTATTTATTGGTTAAAACCATATAGATAAGCTCGAACGGAAATTTTCCATTCAAGCTGCAAAAATCGCTTGCCAAATGTACCGCTCGAACAGATTTTTTTCCGTTCAAGCCGATAAAAACACGCGCCAAATGTACAGCCATGGCTCATAGTGGTGGATCAGGGTCCAAGGAATGTTGGAGAGCAACTAGACAGAGTTCGAACAATTGAATTTTTTGGCTAACATCAAGAATTGGGAAGTTCATTTAAAGCACCTCGGTGACCTACCCCTCCACAGGAAGGGTAGGTAAGTCTCACCCCACCTCCACGTGGTAACCTCGGGGGACACCTCCCTATTTTTAGCAGTATTTTATTTTATAGGCTGGAGGTGGAGCTGAAGGGGGAGGCGGTGTGGGGGTACAATAGGTTCCCCCACATATAGGTTTTAATTTCCTATTTAAAATTTTTATTGACAAAATTATTTTTAAATTATAATGTTAATTATTTTTAGAAGTGTAAAATAGTGCATTTGTCGCGGCTTTCAGCCGCTTAAATTGTATTTATTGGTTGTGGAACCAGCACAGCTGGATTGCTATAGAATACACCCCTTCTCCAGCCCAGGCCCCAAAAGGGCATTATCAGGGCTAGAAGGGTCTATTCCGTGACGATCATCAGAAGTAAAATGAATTTAAATCTGGCGCTGTACTAGACATGGGAGCCACCTGGTGGTGGCCTGTGGAGATACTGACCCCACTCTATGGGAGCATACGCTCTGCCACTCCAATGAGAAAACAGTGAATGGCTGCCGCATCGGGAGGAGGGTGGGACAGTTAAAGCTGTGCTGGTTCCACAACCAATAAATACAATTTAAGCGGCTGAAAGCCGCGACAAATGCACTATTATTGGTATAGTGGAACCAGCACAGCTGGATTGCTATGCATGCGATGCGGTAGGTGGGAGGTGAGGAGGAGACATTCGCGGGTCCAGATAAGAGCGGCTCAGAGCGGGGACCGTGTTATAATAAAAATGTTGTAACCGTAGACTATTCAGTTATAACTCAGAACAAGTCACCAGATATAGTCTTTATAGGCAGACTCGAGGGGTATGGTAGAGAAGTTGGGGCAGGTGAGGCACCCCCCCAACCCCCCCCCCCCCCCTTTTTTTTTAAAGTACTCGAGCCTGGGTTATAATCCCCGGGCTCTAGAGGAATATCCCGAGAGGATGAAAGAGGAACACTGAAATTGTACTCTTTATTTAAAAAATCCAGTCACTCATCATAGTATAGTAGCCGTGTAAGAACGAGGATAATAAATACTCAGAATTCCATAACAATGTAATTTATTACGCAGCCACATATGTACAACATGATGCATGGGGATGTGAAATATACAGGATGGGAATGAAAGATGATGTGATGGTAGTTACGTCGCCTGACCTTTTCCCTTTAGGCGGCCCCTCCCCCTTTTTCCATTCCCCTGGGGACCCTGAGTAGTTGTGGGTGGGGTCCCCATAGCTACGCAGGGGGTAGGGAAGAGCGAATGGAACAGATACCTCTTCCTGAAGGAGGATGTGGATGTCCAGCCCCCCAGATCCCGTACCCTCTCCACCAAGTGAGTCCTGAGAAAGGCGAGGGAGGCGGCCACGCCTCTAACGCTGTGAGCCCTAGGGGCGTGTCCGGGATCCCCGTTCTCGATCACTCGGCAGAGGAGGCGAGCAATGGACCTGGGGAAGAGAGGGTTACCGGACCTTGAGTTATAGAAGAGGTGGTCCGGGGAAGCCTCTCTCGTTGCCTGCACGTAAGCAGTGAAGGCGTGGACTGGACAGAGAGGATGGAAAGTTCCATCCCTCAGGAAGGAGGGTACTGCGAGGGGGCTAATCCTGTCGTCAGCCTGCTCGTTCTTAGCTAGGAAAGCAGGAGAGGGGGAGACAGTTAACATGGTAAGGTTAGGACTGACAGAGGAAAAGGCTGGATGACGAGTCAGGGCTGCCAACTGAGAGGCCCTGTACCCGGTAGCTAAGGCGAGCAGGAAGAGAGCTTTCTGGAGGAGGTGACGAACCTCCAGAGGGACCCCCTCGAAGGTAAGGTACGTTAGGACACGGTGAAGGGACCAGGAAGGGGACTGGGCCCTGTGAGGTGCTGTCCCCGCCCGAATCCCCATCCTCAGAAGAGAGAGAGGTCTCTCCGAAACTTTAATATTAAAACCTAGGAGGAGGGGATCAGACAGGGCTGCGTGATGCGCAAGCACCGTCGCAGGGGCCCTGTTTGTGGAATCGGCAAGCCAGGTGAGAAATTCCAGGACTGTATCCTCCGAGATGACCATTGAGGGGTGTCTTCGTAAGAAGTCCTGGAATCTTTTCCAGCACGATTCGTATTGCCGCACCGACGACTGACGGTGAGCCCTCAGCATCTTGCCCACTGTCTCGCTAGTGAACCTTTTACTGAGGACTCCCCGTAGAAACTCCAAGCGTGTAGTTTCAGTGACGCTTGGAGTGGTGCAGACAGGGTGCTGGAGAGGCACGCCGATCCCAGCTGAAGAGGATGAGGGCACCACCGGGACAGTTCTCCGAACCACGGCTGCGCTGGCCAGAAGGGGACTATGAGGAGTACCCTCCCTCTGAACGCGCGCAGCTTGAGGATCGCCTTCAGAAGGACTGACGTAGCTGGGGGTGGAAATAGATAAAGGTACCCCCACCTGTTCCAGTCCTCCGTGAAGGCATCCGGGCCTCCCGCCTCTGTCCTGGATGAGAAGGTCAGGAACAGAGGAAGGAGGGCCGTGGATGGGGAGGCGAACAGGTCAACCTCCAGTGTCCCGTAGCGAAGGCACAGTGACTCGAACACAGGGGGATGTAGTTGCCACTCGACTGATGTCCCCCTGAACCTGGATAGAGCGTCCGCCCAATCGTTCTCCCGCCCTGGTACATAGCGGGCCGAGAGGTGGATGTACCACTTGGCCGCTATCGAGAAAATCTGTTCTGACAGGGACATGAGAATTTCCGACCGTGTAGTGCCCTGTTTCTGCAGGCACTGCACGGCCGCAACATTGTCCATATCGAAGCGGACGCCTATCCTGGAAAACTGAGGGTGTCTGTTGAGCCACTCCCTTGCTACCATCAACTCACTGGCATTGATGTGTAGTAGCCTCTCCTCTTCCTTCCATCCCCCGCACCGTTGGTGTCCCAGGCAAGATTGGTATCCCCAGCCTACGTCCGATGCGTCTGTCGCCACCGTGATCCCCGGGGAGGGAAACACTCAGGGAACTCGCTGACGCAGGGCACCGGGACGTAGCCAGGGGCGGAGGAGTCGGTGGAGTGACTTGGGTATTTGCCTGGGAAGGTCCCTGTGTGCGGAGGATAGGTGGAGGTTTACCTCCCGCGTCAGCCTCCTGTGTTTCAGTCGTCCCAGGGGCAATGCAGGGGCCGCGAAATTTAGGCACCCTAGCAATGATTCCCACTGGCGGTGAGAGAAAGTACGGGAAAAATGAGCCTGGCGAACGTGGCGGAGGGTCCGGCGGGCGTTGTCTGGAGCGAGCGAGAGGGTGGCCGAAAGAGAGTCCCACTCTATTCCCAGCCAACACAGTTTGCGAGTGGGGGTGAGAGAGGACTTGGGGATGTTTAACAGAAACCCCATTTCCCCTAACACCTCCCTTGCTATCCTGACGTTGTTTGCTATCTGCTCCTTGGAAGGGGCATGAAGCAACCAATCGTCCAGGTACATGAGGGTGGGGACACCCGCCTCCGTCAGGCGGGATGCCACCACCTTCACGAGCTTTGTGAAGACCCGAGGAGCTAGAGAAAGACCGAAAGGGAGCCTGGTAAACTGGAACGTCTCGGTCCCCACCAGGAAAGCCAGAAATCGGCGAAACCTGGGGTGGATCGGGACGTGCCAGTAAGCATCCTTGAGATCCAGGGATGCCAACCAGTCCCCCTTTCGAAGAACTGTGCGGACCTGAGCAACTGAAACCATCTTGAAACGAAGGGGTTTCAGAAATGTGTTTAATTTGCTCAGGTCCATCACCAATCTCGTTTTTCCCTGGTCCTTTTTGGGGACCGTGAATAAACGAGACAGAAAGACCCTCCCCCTCACCCGCTCCACTACCCCTTTTTCCCGCATTTCTCGAATGTGCGGGACGACTGAAAGGGACACTTTGGTTGAAGCGGGAGGTAGACGCAGTGGCTGTAACGGAAAATGACAGGTGTCAGAGGGTATACCGTTAATCCTATACCGGGGAGGGGACCCGGGCAGACTTAGAAAGGGGTTTCCAACCCCCCCAATTTCCCCAATTTTAAGTAACACAGACCCACAGTAAGTTAATGTCGAAAGAACTTACTTGGAGGTGGAGGGCTTTGGGAGGTTGATGACCGCCGGGAGGAGAAAACGGAGTCCGTGGCTGCTTGGTCGAATAGCGCAGGGGAGAGTGGAACGGCCTGTACCACCCCCCTCTGCACCATTTCTGGAGCTAACTTGGCGGCAGCTTGGCGGGAAGCCAGTCTCGCCTCCGCAAAGTTCCTCGCAGCTTCCCGGAGGTTGTGGGTGGTCATCGCCCCCACGCCTTCCATGACGGTGGTCATGGACGCAAGGACGTCACTGTAAGGGATAAACAGACAAAACCCGAGCGAGCTCAGGGTAGAGACTTGAACGAAACAGAGAAACCCACTCCCCTGTATCCCTCATAACAACGAAAGCAGAGAGGTACTCACGTTAATTGTAGGCCTGACAACTCATGGTATGTGTTGGTGAGGGTGCTGAGACAGTCCCTAATGAAAGAAACAGCCGTGCCAGTGGAGATGATGTGTGACAGCTCCAACCTGGCGGCTGTTTCTGTCTGTCTCAGCTTGCCGTCGGGCTCCCTCAACTGGTAGGGGACCGGTGGCTCCTTCTCCGTCTTCCACAGACATTCCCTCAAACCCGGTGGAGCCCGGGAAGGAGGGAGGATGACCGCGAAAGACGGAGGAGGTGGTTTCTTGGGCGCGGTGTTTTTCTGATGGTCCAGGGAATTAAGGAGCAGCGAAGGGATGTTCAAGTCCTCATTGCCCTTATCCCCTGGAAAGTACACATCTGAGGCAAGGAAGACTGCCGTATTCCCGTGGGAGCGGTCAATCTTCCAAGCCTGAGACATCTGTAATTGACTGTTTTCCATCAGAAAAACCATCGCGTCCAAGGTAGCCGCTGAGGAGACCTTCGACGCAGTGGGTACTGGAGCAGAATGAGGCCTGGCCTTATAGAAAGGCGCTGCGTCGCCCTTCTCGTCAGCTCCCCACTTGACCACAACGTCGTCCCTTCTTAACCAGCCCCCTGGCTGGGCGGTGTCCGGAGACCAAGCCACCAATCTGCCCTCCTCTAAAGAATGGGTCCAAGCCTGCGGGAGTAGGGCCCAAGAGTAGGGAAGGTACCCATCGTCCAAGGCAAGGGGGGGATGAGGTAGGTAGCTCCTCCGCCAGGTCTCCGGACGGAAACTCGGGGTCCGGAGAAGTTGGAAGGACGATAACGTCTCCAGCATCTCCGGGGAGACCCGAGTGCCCGACCGGCGACGGGGCGGTAGGAGGGGTAGGAAGGGCGGGATCCGGAACGGGTATCGCTGGCACTACCGAGGGCAGGGCAACGGGACCCGAAGGAGAGGCAGGAAGGGCATTGGGAACACAGGCGCGGATCAACCGCATAATCTTCCTTGACGAGGGGCTCCTCTCCCTCCGCTTACCTTTGCGGTGTCTGCGGGAGGGAGAAGAGGAGTCCCTCGAAGAGGCAGACGAGGAAGCAGACGACGAGGAAGGAGAGCGACGACGAGAACGGGTCTTCCTGGAGCGATGGGACCTGGAGCGACGGGACCTTTTCCTAAAGGGCTTGCGCTCCCGAGAGAGACTCGAAGGGCCAGCTTTCGGGGGCGATGAAGCCTCAGGTTCCCTGCTAGGCCCTTGTACCGGTGAGGCCTGAAGGGTAACTAGCACGACGGGCTCGCTCTCAGGCCGGGGCGTAAAGCCCCGGAAAGGAGTCGCAGAACCGTCTAGGGAAGGTGACGAAATCTCTCGGGCCACAGGGGGTTCTAGCCCCTGAGACTCCGAGAGACACGTCGAAGGGTAACGGGTCCTGGATAAACCCAGTTCCATTCCCAACGCAGGGTCCAACCACGACAAGGAAGATCCGTCTCGCTTGTGCGCCATTCTTCGAGCCCTCGTCCACGCCATACGAAGGGAGGCAAGGGCGGGGAGTTTAGCGCGGGCAGCGGCGGGAGTCTCCCGCCACAGCTCAGCCCAAGGGCGGCACACATCACACGCCAGAGGGTCGTAACCCGAGGGAGTGAAGCAGGGTGCGTGGGGTGAACAATGCAGGTGGCCATCAGGCGAGACCCGCACAGTACAACCCGAAGCAGCACATAAGGCACGAGTAGGCTGAGGGAGAGAAGAAAACAAAGAATGGGTTAACACGTGAACAGACGCACACACAGCGAGAGGCACGGGAAAACCTAACTAAAACCCCACACGCACCATCCGGAGAGAAACCCCGTCAGCCAAGCCAACCCTCTCACGTGAGAGGAAGGAGAGCCCCCAAGGAAAAGTCTCGAAGAGAGACCGCCTGAGGGGCAATCACCCAGGGGCACAGACGCCCTGGAAAAACACTAAAACACCCAAAAAAGATACGGAGGGAAGGGAAAACGAGAACCTGGGCACAATCCTCGTTCACCGCAGGCCATGTAACCCTAAACCACACTCGGGGTAAACACAGTAAGGGCCAAAAGGCCCAAATCCCTCCGCCACGTGGGGAGGCAAGGGCCCCACGTGGGACGGAGGAACAACCTCGCTAAAAGAAATCCCCGAGGTAAAACACAACAAAAACACATGAACTAGTGGCGGGGGAGAGGGAGAAGGAGAGTGGAGGGAGAAAAACCCCGAAACGGGGGCCCAAACGAAACTCACCTAGAGGGAAGAAATGAAATGAACTCCCGAAAAAGGGAAATAAATCCCCACACTAACACTCCCCACTCCCCCAACACACACACACACAATACATCTGCAAAGCAGGCAAGCCACTAGTACACAAAAGAAACGATAGCAGGAACACGTGACACAATACCATAGCGTAGCAGCGAGGAGCGAAGATGTTGACAGTAATGTGTTCCGCGACAGAGTGGCAGAGCGTGTGCTCTCCTAGAGCGGGGTCAGTATCTCCACAGGCCACCACCAGGTGGCTCCCATGTCTAGTACAGCGCCAGATTTAAATTCATTTTACTTCTGATGATCGTCACGGAATAGACCCTTCTAGCCCTGATTATGCCCTTTTGGGGCCTGGGCTGGAGAAGGGGTGTATTTTATAGCAATCCAGCTGTGCTGGTTCCACTATACCAATAATATGCATTTTTGGCTTTTTTTAATCTTTTATTACAATTTGGTGTTTTTAAAAAAACGAGCTTGACAATCTTGATAGCTCGTGTCCCTCCGGGAATGAGCGCTGCGTTGGCCTTGCCAGCCACCAGTGGCCCCCCAATGGGGGGACGGACAGCTGTGGCTAGTGGCGGGGAGGGGTCTCCGGTCTGCCCTGTGAGGGGCAGGAAAGGGGAAGAATGCATGCGAGTGGTAGCAATAAATGTGAATGGAATGGTGAATGAGATGAAAAGGAGAGAGATTGTGGAGTGTGTCAGAAGAAGCAATATAGATGTATGTGGAATATCAGAAACTCATATGAAAGGATGGGGGGTGGAAGAGTGTAGGAATGGAGGGAAGGGTGTGTTGTGGGAAGGAATGGAAGGAGGCGTGATATGGACTGGTATGGATAAATAGTGTAAAGGGAGAGGAAAGGAAGGGTGTGCATTGTTGGTGTCTGGGAGGGTGTGGAAGGGAATGCACGGACATGGAAGGAAGGGAACAAGGGTAGTATGGATGACAAGCAAGATTGAGATAGTGAGGTATGCATGGGTCTGTGCGTATGCACCAGTGAACGCGCAGACCAAGGTAGGAAAAAGGAAAATGAAAGAGTATTGGGATGAGTTAAATGAATGTCTGAGAAGTTTTGAGAGGGGGGGGGGGGGGAGGGTTGTGCTTGTGGGAGACATGAATGGGAAGGTAGGGAATGAAATAGGAAATGTAGTTGGCAAGTGGGGTGTGAATGGAATAAATGTGAATGGTGAGTGCCTGGTGGATGTGTGTGCCAAAGCGGGGTTGTTCCTCTCCAACACCTGCTTCGAGCACAGACTGATCCACAGGTATACATGGAAGAGGAGGGATGAAAGGGGAGAGCAAATGAGTCTGATAGATTACATAACTGTGGATGAAAGGATAAGGAAAGATGTGATGGATGCTAGAGTGGTGATAGAAATGTTTCAGTGCTCTGACCACTATGCGGTGTTGGCAAGGATAAGGGTCAGGGCAAAGTGGGAGTATGGCAGGAAGGATAGAGGGGGGAACAAGAGGGAGGTGGCAAGTGGAAGATTGAATGACAGTGAGTACAGAGAGGTATATAAGAGGAGGGTGGGTGAGGTGCTGGAGGATGCAAGGCTGAGTATGGAGGAGGGAGTGGGAGTGAATGCTGTGTAAGAAAGGTTTAAGACAATAGTAATGAGAACAGCAGCAGAGGTAATGGGATGCAAGTCACAGAAGAGGGGCAAGAAAGGGAGTGCTTGGTGGTCAGAAGTGAAAGATGCTGTAGAGAAGAAAAGGAAGGCATATAGGAGAACACTACAGAGCAATATGTCAGAGGATGTGAAAGAGAGGTGGAAGAGAGAATACAATGTTTGTAAGAGGCAAGTGAAGAGGATGGTGAGTGAGAGTAAAAGGAGAGTGGATGTGGAGTTTGGTAGGAAATTGAGTGAGAAGTTTAAAGAAAATAAGAAATTATTCTGGAAGGAGGTTAAAAGAGAAAAAGGAGAAGGAAAGTCTGGTAGTGTGAGAATGAAGAAAGAGGATGTAGTTACTGTGAGTGGAAGTGAGGAAGTGAAAGAGGCATTTTGATCGGTTGATGAATGGGGGGACGGGAGGGGAGGCGGTGGTGACATGCATGGGGATGGAGGCTGGTGGTAGACGACAGGATGTACAGGGAGAATTAGGAAGGGAAGAGGTTAGGAAAGCAATAGAAAAGATGAAGATGGAAAAGGCACCGGGGGTGGATGGGATAACTGCTGAAATGTTAAAGTGTGGGGGGAGGTAGGGGTGGAGTGGATGTTGCTTATATGTACATTGGCCTGGAGGCAGGGAGGTGCCAGAGGATTAGAGGAGAGCCATAATTGTACCTTTGTATAAGGGGAAGGGGAGTAAGGATGAGTGTGGTAGCTATAGGGGAATAAGCCCTCTTAGTGTACCGGGGAAGGTGTATGGGAAGGTTCTTACTGAGAGACTGATTGATGTAACAGGGAATAAAGTTAGTGAGGAGCAGGGAGGGTTCAGAAAGGGTAGAGGATGTGTGGACCAGATATTTGCATTAAAATCAATAGTGGAGAAATATATTGGGAAGGGTAAGAAGTTGTATACTGCCTTCATGGATTTGGAGAAGGCATGATAGGGTTGATAGGAAAGCTATGTCAGAGGTGTTGAGAATTTATGGTGTTGTGGGATCTTTGCTGAAAGGCATTGAGGCGTTTTATGCAGATGCAAAAGCATGTGTACGGGTAGAGGGTGATCTAAGTGAGAGTTTTAATATTAGTGTAGGGCTGAGACAGGGAGGTGCTATGTCACCATGGTTGTTCAATATATATATATGGATGGTTGTATGAGAGAGGTGAAAGTCAAAGTGAATGGTCTGGGGGCAAAGTTGAGGCTGAATGAAGTAAATTGGTCCTTGGTGGCAAGTTTGTTTGTGGATGACATTGTGTTGATGGCTGAGAGTGAAAGGGAGTTACAAAGAAAGGTGGACGAATTTCAGTCTGTGTGTAAACGAAGGAAACTGAAGGTGAATGTGGGTAAAAGTAAAGTGATGGTATTAGAAAGAGCAGAAACTGAAGTGATTGACTTTGCTACACCTTACAGAGTAGGAGTACCAACTGGGACAAAGTGTGAGATAACTCTGAGGGGTGAGAGGATGGAGGAAGTGAAGGAGTTTAAGTTGTTGTTGTTATTGTTGATGTTCTCCCAGGGCAGAATGGCCTCCTGCCTCACAGACCCCTGGGACACTCTGGTCGCAGTGAAAAAACAAATTAAAATAAAGGAGGGGCTGGCCCTATATGCCTGGGCTACCGAAGCACATCCCAAGGAAATGGGACCAGAGCTTACTGGACCAGGGAGTCTGGGGGCCTCCGACCGCCAGGGAGATTGGGGGGAAGGCTTTGATCCCACAGCCAGTGCTGTGGGCCCAAGTCCACGTTACCACAAGAGCTACAAGTGGGGCTGTACCTTCCATGAGACAGCCCTGAAGGGACCGTAGGGGGAAGGGAGTTTACTCTGCTGCATGCAAAGGTAAATGCACCCCCGTGTGCTGGCGGTCCACACAGCAGTGGAAAAAAAAAAAAAAAAAAAAAAAAAAAAAGCCTCCGGTTGCAGTACACCTCACGTGGATTTTTAATCCATGTGGGCAGATCTCGTCAAATCCACTAGAAAGTGACCAGATCCTACAACAATCTTTATTCTAGCCCTGTGGGGGATAACTAATATTCACAGAGAATAAAGTCAGCCCCACTGGGCCCAGGAGTTTAAGTACCTGGGTACAGTTATGTGTAAACATGGAAGTATGGAAGGAGAAATTAGGGAGAGAGCAGTGAGGGGTAAACAGGTCATAGGATCACTGGGGAGGATAATAAAGGGTAGAAGTGTGAGTATGGAAGTGAAAAGGGGACTACGAAATAGTATAATCCTGCCAACCCTGACATATGCGTCGGAGACGTGGACATGGAGTGGGGCTCATCAGTCTAGAATAGGTGCTGTGGAAATGAGTTTCTTGAGAGGAGCATGTGGACTTACAAGGTGGGATGGAGAAAGTAATGAGAGTGTGTATGAGAGATGTGGTATGAGTGAGAAGGCAATTGGTATTGAGTGTTGAGTGGTTGAGAGAGTGAAACGTAATACATTGAGGTGGTTTGGACATGTGGAGAGAATGCAAGGTGAAGAGTTTGTAAAGAAGGTGTATGGAAGTGAAGTTGTAGGACCTGGTGTGAGAGGCAGACCTCCGGTTAGATGGCAGAACAGAGTGGAAGAGTATGTAAGGGAGAGAAACGTGAGAGGTAGAGGAGGGCTTGACCAAGTAAGGAGGGAGTGTTGGAACAGGGAGAACTGGAAACACTCCTGCCATGACCACCCCCTTGGGGGGAGTTCCCGGAGGGAACGAGGCATCAGAGCTATAGATAGATAGATAGAATTTTCCAAATTATTCTCAACATTGAGAGAAGTTTAGAAGACTCACTTTTTCGAACTCTGTTCAGTTGCTCTCCAACACTCCTTGGACCCTGGTCCAGCACTATCAGCCATGGCTGTACAGCTCGAACAGAAATTTTTCGTTAGGGCTGAAGAAGGCAAATTGGCTATTTGGAAATTCAGTCAGTTTCGGGCCTTCAAGCTGAAAAGACGTATGTACTATATCGTCTTTATGTACGTTTGGCAACTGGCAAGCGGCCTGAGATCGCAGAATATTTTTAACTAATGCAACAAGACTGAAATGCTTTCACATATTATAAAGTTAATATTGACTATTTCTAACTCCAGAGTGCATCTTCCCCGAGCAACGCTGGGTATCTCCGCTAGTATTATATATATATATATAGGTGTGTTAAAGGCATGGCACTGGTACATACACTTCCTTTGCAGATTCTGGCAGCTGATGAAAAGAAATGTGTTGTGATAATCTTCTTTTCTTGGTAACTACTGATGGGTCGACCTCCACACTGCACTTAGAGGTGGATGGACCAACCTTTCTCTTCAAATTCTTCTTCAATGACTTTGTTCCTAAGTGAGAGAAAAAAATAACAATCATTATTACATGTACTTTCTGTACTGTCCACAAAACTTCAATCAAGTATGCCCTATTCTTATATAGTACAGTATATATATCCTATGTATATGTATACCTTTATGTACAGTATATGTATATATGTGTACCAATATGTACAGTATATGTATATATGTGTACTGGTATGTACAGTATATGTATATATGTGTACCAGTATATACAGTATATGTATATATGTGTATACAGCAAATGTTGCTTAATGTATCGTATCCTTATAACTATATGCTCATAAACATATATATTTTATGGTTATTTTACTACAGTCAAATTTCATTAATCCAACCAAGGATACTCCCAAAATATTAAGTCACGATATTTTGTATTGAAAATAAAAATATCAAATTTGGCGCAGTGGAGACGGGAAACAAACACACACACACACAAAGGCTAGGTCCCAGTAGTTTGACCCAGTTAGGTCCTGGTAGTCTGCTGTGGTCTAGGTTAGGTCCTGGTAGTCTGCTGTGGTCTAGGTTAGGTCCTGGTAGTCTGCTGTGGTCTAGGTTAGGTCCTGGTAGTCTGCTACGGTCTAGGTTAGGTCCTGGTAGTCTGCTGTGGTCTAGGTTAGGTCCTGGTGGTCTGCTATGGTCTAGGTTAGGTCCTGGTAGTCTGCTGTGGTCTAGGTTAGGTCCTGGTAGTCTGCTTTGGTCTAGGTTAGGTCCTGGTAGTCTGCTGTGGTCTAGGTTAGGTCCTGGTAGTCTGCTGTGGTCTAGGTTAGGTCCAGGTAGTCTGCTGTGGTCTAGGTTAGGTCCTGGTAGTCTGCTGTGGTCTAGGTTAGGTCAGGTCAATTCCAATATGTAATGGTGTATGTAGGCTGTGTCAATAGTTGCTTAAACTGTGAATTCAGCCTCATACCTTTTCACCACAGGTAGGCATTGGACTCTAGTGGACTTTTTACCATGTGAGTATGACACAATATTATTTTAGATAAGAAAAACTGTGAATATTGTGGCCAAGACTCTACCTTGAACGTATGTATGTCCAGTACCAGTATTAGTACCTACACTACCATATTGACAATAACTCTACCTTGAATGTATACATCACCAGCACCAGTACCATTATCTACACTACCATACTGACAATAACTATACCTTGAATGTATACATCTCCAGTACCAGTACCATTATCTACAATACCATATTGACAAGACTCTACCTTGAATGTATACGTCTCCAGTACCAGTATCTACACTACAGTATAGTGATGGGATTTAAAGCTCCCATGAGGGAACTGGTTCTTTTGTTTTGCTTTTTTCAGTTTAGAGATCCGGCTCTAAAATGGCTCTTTCGGCTCCCAAACGGCTTTCTACATAGAAATGCAGTGATGATTATAAAATATGACTATTATGACAGTGTATGCCAATATATCACATTTCATGAGTAAAGGCTAATTACCTAATATACATAGCTCATTATCTCCCTGTTCAAAAACTGACACTCAAACAAGAAACTAAGTTTTTATTTATGCAGAAAAATTGAAAAGAAAATGGACAGTAGCTCCTCATCCCAAAGGGAGACTGAGGTGTTTTTATTTTTAGCAATGAATGCTCTTATTTCACTCATCTTTCCTGTAACACGATCTGGTGAAGAACAAAGCCAGGAAGTAGAAAAATATTGCAGTTAAAGAATTATATCTCGAGGAAGTAATTTCTCTTAATTTACTATTATTTGTATATTCCTAGATATTAAAGTTTAAACCAAATATTAGTAAATGATAATATAAAGTATATGATTTCATGAAATAAATGCTAAGTTGAAATTACACTCGTGTGATAGCCTCTCTATTGACGATAGAGAGATGGGGACAAACTGATACCGCAGTAACTACATCACCACAAAGGCACTAGGCTAGTAGGCAGGAACTGAACCTATGGAGACATTAGAGAGTGATGGAGTATTATTTGTAACTGCGGCGCCGAACACTAATTGCCATTTACCAAAGAGGAATATTGATTTTTTTTCGTGAATACCAGTAATAGGAGGAATAATATGCGACATGACTATAATGACTGTTCTTGTAAATATGTATGTAGTTTTTTAATAGTATCTCATTCCTACATCGTGCACTAAAGACCATAATAATATGAACTAGATACTGATATGGCAACTATATATATACCCAAAGGCCAGAAACAACGTGCGACTGCGTGATGTTTATATGATTTACAAATGTATCCCCATCAATAATCAGGGAAAATTGTATTTACCATATGTTTATAATGTAAAGCTACAATAGACAACAATAAGAGGTAGGCTGCTGTACTAATGAGATTTATTCGTTCATTCATTTATTTCAAATTTTCAATTCACAGAGAGCCAAAAGAGCCATTTGGCTCTTAAGCGAGAGCCGGCTCTTATCGTTCACTGCAAAGAGCCGGCTCTTAGAACCGAATCGTTCACGAATGACCCATCACTACTACAGTACAGTGGGATCTCGCATCTAGCGAGTTCTCAACTTGCGAATTCGTATCTGGCGACACCATACAACCTCTACCCATATTCGTTTCTAGCGAACAAAATTCCCATCTGGCGAAATAAATATGTAAGAAAATTAAAAAATACTAATAATAAATTCGATGGCGGCAGATTTACCGCCACGGCGGCTACCTGTATTTTGTTTATCGTGTGACGTCACGTCACCACCCACGCGGCCAGTCGGCCACTCCTAGTCCTTCCCCAATTTAAAAACTCAGTCTCCGTCTTTGTCGCGCACATGCGAGACCTCTCTTGACCCGCTCCGACCTTAAGTGTGAGGAGGAGAATGCAGATGAAAGAATTACAAAATTAATTCAAGCATCAAGAGAGGCGGGAGAGAGTGGTGGTGAGCGGGAGACAAGTGAGGAGGGAGGAGGGAGGAGGGAGGCTGTGGCAGGCTGCACTAGCCTGTCCCTTCGTCTCAGATACCAGCAGTTCGTCACTTCATTCATTACTCACGAGTAAATAGTGAATCCTGTATTTAATTATTTCTTCTTGAATTCATGTTGTGTATCACTTTGTGTACAACATAATGAAAATTATGCGATATCATAGACGAAAGTATATAAAATATAGATACTAAATTAAAAAAAAAAATTCCCATTTGGCAGGCGAGAGAGCGTGAACAGTGGTGAGGAGAGCGAGGGTGGTGGTGGTAAAATGGACAAGGGAGGAGGGGAGGTTGCTTGAGTGAGGAGGTGGCTGGAGGTCTTCACTGCCAGTCCGTCCATCCCTCCACCAAATGGACATTCGTCGCACTTACACACTTTATCACTCAAATTACAATACCACTCATAATTTTTTCTTTGTTATATATTGTGCATCACTTTGTGTTTATTTAAATGGAAATTAAAAGGTTATAGGCGAAAATAAAGTAAATAAAATGAAGATCGGCAATTTTCACCTCACCTATTATAATTTTCCTCATTAGTTTATGTATTCGCATCTAGCGCCGTTTTTTTGGCACCAATTACTCGCTAGATGCGAGACCCCACTGTATATAACATCCATCAACTTTCATCTCTCAGTAAGCATTCAAGATAAACTATGGATTCATTCTTACATCAATTTGTGTGTTTTTGGGGAGGGGATCATCTTGGTATGTTAAAATTTGATGTGTTTATTTAATTAATAGGAGTTCTCATGTGACGTCACGGTGCGCTCGGCGGCCATGTTGGTAGTCCACCTCTATGCATACAAGCAGAGGGTAGTGGTTATGTCTAGCACGTTTCATTGATTTGGACGAGTGTTAGACCTCCATTAAGGGGATATTTAAGAATGTCACGGTTTTACTGCATGGCGAGATGTTCTAACACAGACAAACTTCCTGGTTTGTCCTTCTTTCGGATCCCTAAGGTGATGAGAAACCAAGGAGAAGCACACGAGAAACTGCTGATCAAGAGAAGGAATTTATTGTTCTCCCGAATATCCAGCAGGGAGCCAACATCAAACCCCTCTCCTCCCCTTACAATCTTGGGGAAGAGCCGGGGAAATTGGAGGTTTTGGGTAGGGGAAAAACCCTAATTATTACAGGAAAATAATGATTAGTTTGGAATTAATATTCTCCTCTATAATAACCATATGGGATAATAATTTAAAGTGTTAGCTCATTCAGTGGCAGATATGAAAATTATGCAGAGAAATAAGGATAAATATATACCTTGCTTCTCACAATAACTGTATGAAGGTCCACATGGTACCGAAGTTGATGCTGGTCTTGACGTTTGTCATACCATCACTTCTTTAACTCAACCAATGGTAAAAAAGTAGTGTACCTTTAAACTTTTGTGGCATTTCATGGACTGGAAGTTGTACTCAGGGTTGGGTGATGATATCAAATAGTCACATAACCTATGACCGGGTAGTATGTTCACCATGTGTACAATTACATTGGCTGCTACTCGCGCAACAACTGCACCCTCTTACCATCTTTTAAATCTTATGCAGTTATGCTATTAATATTTGCATTAACCATATTAATATTTATGAATGCATAGACGAGATTTGATTGGTAGGTTTGAGAACTATGATAGCGCAAATACCGAGAACACCTTGTGTTTCTAATAGATAAATGGAGTTATCGTACGTTTAGTGAAATATATAATTATACTGTATGTATATATTTCTTACACTCAGTTATATATATATATATATATATATATATATATATATATATATATATATATATATATATATATACCAAGACATTTGATATATAGGAGTAATATCTCCACTTAAAAATAGCAGTAGCCTATGTTGTGTAGATGAAGGTTTTGTTGTACTGGAAGTTAATCTACAAGACAGCAGACAATTCACCTTTCAGATGCAATACCAAATCATTTTATATATTACCAAACAGATTTTTCATTACTAAATTGGGCCTGATTTGGTAATGAAAATACCAAATGGCAACCCTGCCATTCTACCAACATGGCGGATGATTACATCGAGACGTCACGCCGATCAGCTGAGTGAGAACCCCTTATTGTCAGAATTGCACTATTGCCACTGGTTATGACCGAACAAAGCCAAGGTTAGGTCCAAAGAATGCCAAGATTGTATGGGTAGGAATGGGGTGGCAATAGTAACAAAGTACATCATTTCTGACAATCAATTAATAAAAAAAACATAAAATCTTTTCATTTCAAGACGATTCTCTAACTTACCAAAAAACAAACAAATAGATGGAGGAATGATTCCAAAGATTTACCCAATACTCACATTTATACATATTTACGGGTGAAAACAATACCCAACTTGGTAAATATTGCTCTTATCTGCGTCCTCAATTTTCACACTTACTGTCAACCAAAATCGTCCATTTCTTTTCCATTTTTATTTTGGAGACTGTTATATTATGTGGAAATATGTAAAACACATGAATAACATTTATATGTATTTACTTTGAAATGGGAGCGCGGCTTTCCTAGTGGGTTCCCGCCTCTACGTGTAGTGTTGCCAGATACAGGAATACTTCCATGTTTAGGCAAACTTTGTCCACACTTGGGATATTGTATGAAGAATGTTCAATAAGTAGCCCAGTTAAGAGAAAATTTAATAATTTCAAATTGGGATAAATAATTTTTGGTAATATTCAAGCGTTTATCCATGTCTTTTCGACTGGACATTTTCAGAATGCAATGTTTTATAGTGTGTTTTTAACGAATCTGTTGTTCACACCAAATCTCCAAAACCACTCATTTTCACCAGATATAAATTACATTAATTTGAAAAATACTATAATGTATTAAATAGAATTAGGTAGACCTCACTTAACCTAACCTAACCTAATCAGGACTGCGGTAAACTACCGAGACCTAACTGGGACAAACTACTGGGGAAAACCTTAGTAGTCTACTGGGAAGATGTAAACACTCGGTGGCCATCTTGAATTGGTATTTTTTTTATCATCAGACGAAATAACCTAACCTTCGGGACCTAACTTAATATCCTTTGGGACCTTTATAACTTAATGTCCTTCAGGACCTAACCTAGTGTCCTTCGGGACCTTACTTAATATCCTTCAGGACCTAACTTAATGTCCTTCAGGACCTAACTTAATGTCCTTCGGGTCCTAACTTAATATCATTCGGGACCTAACTTAATGTCCTTCGGGACCCAACTTAATGTCTTCGGGACCTAACTTGTACGGTGGTGTGTCTCGGGTGAGGTTGTGTGTCTCGTGGCTCCTTATCCTGTACATTATAGGTGTGTTGTTGTTGTTGTTGAAGTTCCTCAAGCTGTCTGGCCGAGCAGCCCCGAGCTCCTGAGGAAGGCCATGGCCTGAACCGGGCTTTCCCACAGTGCCCTCAGAGAGTGTATGTTGTGTTGTTGGCGAGTGTGGTTGTGTGCGTTGCAGTCTTCAATAATGTGTTTAATAGAATGGGGTGCTGTGTTGCATCCCGGACAGGCGTCCGCAATGGCTCCATCCAGCCTCTTCTGATATGTCAGAAGGGCCGGGTGGTGGCCACACCTCAGCCTGGCCAGGTGGACTCTGTCCTCATGGGGAAGGGAGGATTCGGATGTGTGGATGTCAGGAGGTCGTGCATGCAGCTGAGTGTTTGGATGGATTGATGAGTGATTTGAGTATGGATGTGTTTCGGGATATTGGTTTGGGGTGGGCAGGGTGTAAGAGATGATAGTATTTGTGTATGGTATCGTGTACTGGGTGTTGTTTTGATGTTCCTTGGCATGTGTGGGTAGTGTAGTGGATGGTGTGGGTTTGTGGAGGCTGCAGCAAGTGTTTGTGTGCCTCTCATGTCAAGATGATCCTTGATTTTGAGGACTTTGGTTTCATAGTGTACGTGGTCTGTAGGTGTGGTAGCTGTGCAGCCTGTGATTGTCTTTAGGGCTCTGTTCTGTATGGTTTGAAGGGTGTTGTAATGAGTCTCAGCGAGGTTTGAAGCCCAGGCAGGGCTTGCATAATCCATCACTGATCGAATAAATTGTTTGTATACTGTGGTTGTGGTTTCTTTGTTGTGTCCAAATGTTGTGCTGTTATAGGTGTGTTATTTATATCACTATTGATGAATATATAACAGTAATAACGCATGAAATAACGTAGAATTAAATATATAAGCGATATAATAAGTGAACACTGAGTGACAGAAGAGAAGGTTGTTGCGTTATTGTTGTATTGGCGTGGACGGCTGCCGAAAAATATTTTGAAGAGGATTTCCAGCGAGGGGTTAATTAACGTTAACTAATCCAAGATGGCTGCCAACAATAGTAATCCTAATAATCCCACCACTAATGATGAAGCCGTTATTAATGAAGTAATTAAGACTAAGACGAAAAGGAGGGGCAGGCGGGCAGCAGATCCCAACAAGGAGGATAACAAGGGAGACTCAAATGTAAACAAACAGGGTCAGGATGTTAATGTTGATGACCAGTGTGGGAACTGTAAGTCAAAGGTCAAAGATACAGATAAAGCAGTGGCCTGTGAGATATGTGAGGTGTGGTTCCATACAAAATATGAGGAAATACCAGATGAAGTTTATGAATTCATGGTAAAGGGCAATCAGCTGTTCTGGTGTTGTACCCACTGCAGGTTTGGTTGTGTAAAACTTCACAATCGCATGGGCAAGATTGAGAAAAGTCAGACTGAAATAGTGAAAAGACAAGTGAGTTTGGAAGCTATGGTGAGTGGAGTGAAGGAAGAAATATGTAAGGGCCAAGACAGGAACAAGGAAATAGATCAACAGCAGAATCAATTGTCAAGTATGCAACAGGCATTAAGTCACACTGTACAGGAAGTAAAAGACTCACTCATGGCCAATCAAGGTACACATAAGGAGCTTGAGGAGAGATTAGGGCACATGGAAGCAAAGTCAGTCAAGGTTTGTGAAACTGTAGAAAAGAATGAAGAAAATACACAAGAACTACAGGGGAAGGTTGGAGTTCTTGAAGCAAAGATGCTGAATGTTGAGGAAAAAAGTGTGCAACATGATAACTGTCCAGAACACGGAAGAGTAGGAAATGGTCCTCAACCTGTTGCCGTGGGTGCAGTGCTCAGGACAGACACAGTGCTAACAGAAATATATGATATGAAAAGAAGAGAATGTAACTTGTATGAGAGAGGTGAAAGCCAAAGTGAATGGTCTGGGGGTGAAGTTGAGGCTGAATGAAGCAAATTGGTCACTGGTGGCAAGTTTGTTTGCAGATGACACTGTGCTGATGGCTGAGAATGAAAGGAATTTACAGAGAGTGGTGGACGAATTTCAGTCTGTGTGTAAACGAAGGAAATTGAAGGTGAATGTAGATAAAAGTAAAGTGATGGTATTTGAAAGAGCAGAAACTGAAGTGATTGACTTTGCTACACCTTACAGAGTGGCTGTACCAACTGGGACGAAGTGTGAGATAACTCTGAGGGGCGAGAGGATGGAGGAAGTGAAGGAGTTTAAGTACCTGGGTACAGTTATGTGTAAACATGGAAGTATGGAAGGAGAAATTAGGGAGAGAGCAGTGAAGGGTAGACAGGTCATAGGATCACTGGGAAGGATTATGAAGGGTAGAAGTGTGAGTATGGAAGTGAAAAGGGGACTACGAAATAGTATAATCCTGCCAACACTGACATATGCGTCGGAGACATGGACATGGAGTAGGGCGCATCAGTCTAGAATAGGTGCTGTGGAAATGAGTTACTTGAGAGGAGCATGTGGACTTACTAGATGGGATGGAGAAAGTAATGAGAGTGTGTATGAGAGATGTGGTATGAGTGAGAAGGCAATTGGCATTGAGTGTGGAGTGGTTGAGAGAGTGAAACGTGATACATTGAGATGGTTTGGACATGTAGAGAGAATGCAAGGCGAGGAGTTTGTAAAGAAGGTGTATGGAAGTGAAGTTGTAGGACCTGGTGTGAGAGGCAGACCTCCGGTCAGATGGCAGAACCGAGTGGAAGAGTATGTAAAGGAGAGAAACGTGAGGGGTAGAGTAGGGATGGACCAAGTAAGGAGGGAGTGTTGGAACAGGGAGAACTGGAGACACTTCTGCCGTGGCCACCCCCTTGGGGGGAGTTCTCGGAGGGAGCGAGGCGTCAGAGCTATAGATAGATAGATAGTAACTTGGTAGTCTATGGGGTGCCTGAACCACAATCAAATGTGAACAGTGGAGCTGAGGAACATAAGAAATTTGCAGTGGAACTATTGCAAGTGTTACTTCATCTGGCAATAAACTGCAGAAGGTGTTCCGACTAGGTAAGCTTGACCCAAGAAAACATAGACCAATGCTTCTCAGGCTCACTGATGCAAGTGCAAAGCAAGATGTATTCAGGAACATCAGAAATCTCCACAGTAAACAAGCATATAAAGGAGTAAGGGTGGCAAATGATTCGACCAATAAAGAGAGAGACCATGAGTTGGTCTTACTAAAGAAAGCAAAAAACCTGCAAGAAAAGGGGGAAAGCTGTCACAAAGTGATTGGCCCACCTTGGTGGAGGAGAGTGGTGAAGGTGACAGAAGACAGACAAGGAAGGGTGCAACAAGCAGGGGACGGGGTTAAGGAAGAGATAGGGAGAACACCAGGAGTGGAAGGAGCAGCGCAGAGGGAGGAGGCAACGGTAATCATGTAAATAAAGCCACCAAGGCAAGCCATGTACATAGTTCTCATAGTTTTGAAGACAGTAAGTTGACAATTTTGTTTACTAATGTGGATACATTTACCATTGATAAGAAATTAGAATTGTGTGAAAGGTTGGAAATTATGGAAAATACTCCACATGTTATAGCATTACAGGAAGTCAAGCCAAAGAACCTTGGATATGAAAGATCCATAGTGGAATATAGTATTAAAGGATATTAAATTATTGAACATAATCTGTTTACTCAGGAGGGCAGAGGACTAATATTATATGCCAAAAACAAGGTACAGTGTAACAATATGCATCTTGATACAATCTATAATGAACACTGCAGCATACACCTGAAGTGTAGCAGTGGGAGTGTAAGCATTACATCCATATACAGGAGTCTTAACAGCAATGAAGATAACAACTCCAGATTGCTTCAGCTGTTTCAGGAAATAAGTGACAAAGAAATTGAATACAAATTAGTTCTAGGAGACTTTAACCTTCCACAAATTATACATCTGATGCAGGCCACTTGGGTTTCCCTCACTTGTTCATTGAGAAAATACGTGATTGCTTCTTTAGCCAGCACATAACGGAAGTAACAAGGATGAGAGGTGACAGTGCAGGGAACACCCTAGACTTACTGTTTACTAATGATAAGTTCATTATTGAGGAAATACAAATGAGCAGTCCTCTTGGCAGAAGTGATCATGCCTGCATATATGTTAAGTGTGACTTGCAACAAATGGATGGGAGAAACAAAGAGGTGATTTATATGTATGATAGGGCAGACTATGAACTCATGAAGAGGCACCTGAAAATCGACTGGGAACAGTTCCTACCACAAGACTTATCGACTGATGAGACACGGAAAAAATTTGCTGCTAAACTGACAGAAACCATTGAGGAGTGTGTGCCGAAGAAGAATATTACATGCAGACTATCAAGGAGGACCAATAGAAATCTACCTATGTCTAAGAAACTGTGGTCTAAAGTGAAAAAGAAACAGAGACTGTGGATGAGGCATAAAGAAATGAAGCAGGATGTTGGAGTTAATCTTGTCAGAGAGTACTCTGAAACAGAAACTGAATATAGGAGACTAAATAACCAGATAAGATGGGAAACAAGAAATGCCATCAAATTGAAGGAGAAAGAGATTGCTAAACATGTAAAAGACAATCCTAAAATATTCTGGAAATATGTGAACTCCAAGACAAGAACAAAATCTCGGACAGCAGACCTCCATGTGGATGAATTCAAACAGTATAAGACATCATGTGACAAAGAAAAGGCTGAGGTCCTCTAAGATAAATTCTCCACAGTTTTCATTACAGAACCAGAGGGTGAAATACCAAAGCCACAGATGAGGAATGTACCTAGCCTGGGACACCTGGAGATTACACATAATAAGATAAGGAGGATCCTACACAAGATTAAAAGGAACAAGTCTCCAGGCCCAGACTGGGTGCATCCGAGGATCATTAAAGAAATGTCTGAGGAATTGATTGAACCGCTGAAAATAATATTTGAAAGATCTCTACGTGAAGGAAGAGTACCAGACTATTGGCGTCTGGCAAACATTACGGCCATTTTCAAGAAGGGTGATAAGTGTGATCCTGGTAATTACCGACCTATCAGTTTGACAAGTGTTTTCTGTAAGATTATGGAGTCACTTCTAAGGGAGGAAGTCATGGCCCACATGAAGAATAACAACTTATTTAGTAACAAACAATTTGGATTTATCTCGGGTCGTTCTACTGTACTCCAACTACTTCAAGTCCTGGACAAGTGGACGGAAGTTATGGATGAGGGGGAGGCAACTGACGTCATATATTTTGATTTTATGAAAGCATTTGACAGGGTACCTCACAAAAGACTTATGGAAAAAGTAAAAAGTTGTGGAATTACTGGACAGATCCTTAGGTGGGTTGGTGACTTCTTGACAGGCAGAAGGCAGAGGGTCATAGTAAATAGAAAAGCGTCATTCTGGAAGGATGTTACAAGTGGAGGTCTTGAGGCTCAGTGCTTGGCCCACTGCTGTTTGTATTGTTTATCAATGACTTGTCTGAGGTCTATCTGTATGCTGATGACACCAAAATATCTAGGAGGATTAGTGACAACATAGATACCACCAGATTGCAAGAAGACCTCAATGAACTCAGAAAATGGTCAGAGAAATGGATGCTAGACTTTCACCCTGAAAAGAGCAAGCACATGAGGGTAGGTAGTTGTAATACTGGGGCACCAAGCTACACGATGTTAAATACCATCACTAGAACTACCACAGAAAAAGACTTAGGCGTTGTTTGATGACAAACTGAAATTTTCAGACCACCTTGCCGAGAAGATCAATAAGGCAAATAAAATAGTGGGCCTGATCAGGAGAACTTTCATACATCTTGATCCAGTAATTTTCAAAGCCCTCAACACAGTAATAGTCAGGCCTCACATTGAGTATGCAAATCAGGTTTGGAGTCCCTATCTGGTGAAGGATGTTAAGGCTCTGGAAAACGTACAACGTCGTGCAACCAAGCTAGTGCCCCACTTGAAGGACCTCCGCTATGAAGACAGACTCCAAAAATTAAACCTGCCAACCCTGGCCTACAGATCAAGAGGAGACCAGATCGAGACATACAAAATTATAAGCAAAAAATATGACGAAGATTGTACGGAGGGAATTTTTCAAATGAGGGAAGATGGTGTCACCCGTGGAAACTGCAAAAAAATATTTAAACCCAGGGCAAGACTAAATATTAGAAAAAATACATTCTCACACAGGGTGGTAAATATCTGGAACAGCCTGCCAGACTGGGTGATAAATTCTAATACTGTAAGGCAGTTTGAGTCTCGACTGGACAAAGCCTGGGAAGGTCAGGAGCAGAAATTTAACCATAAAGCACTAATAACGACCACCACACACAGCCAGAGCCGTAACAGTGGCCTGGCTGTAGAGCTGGAGTCACAGGTGTGAGCCTCTTCCAGAAGGACATCTGTGAGTATCTAACTTAATGTCCTTCGGGACCTAACTTAATGTCCTATGTGACCTTTAAAAATAAAATAGATCCTGTGGATAGGATCTAAAAGTATCCCGATTGAGTGAGTCAGGCATATTGTACACAACTGCCTGCTGGACCTTTCGAAAATTTTCCAATGGGATCTGGTAACACTGTCCGACCGACTTCAGTTCGTCCCTCCGCTACAGAAATGTCATAATTGAAATTGAAATATCAAACAAAGAATACGTTTCTACAATATAATTCCACCGAGTATTGATAAAGGTAACCGAACCCTACCTAACCTAACCAGTAATCTCTCAATTATCCGTCGTCGTGCTATCCGCATGTGACATTATCCGGCGCACGAAATCCTTTCGTCACACGATGCAATATCCGTCTTTTCACCGGATAAATCGGGAGCGTATTCGCCTTGGTGTTTGTTGCGGGAACTGCTGCTAGAGTGTGTTGCGCAGACGGCCCGCACCATCCACCCACGCGCGGACACCCACGCAACATAGCCTCACACTCAGACTCAAACTAGACTTACATATACTCAACTACACATACACACACACACATACACATACACACCTGTAAAGCACTAAGCGTATAAAGTATGCATGTAAATGAGTGTGTAATTGAGTGTGTAAATGAGCGTGTATATAAATAAACATACATACATAGAGCGTGTGTAAAAATAAACACACATACACACCTGTAAAGCACTAAATGTATAGAGTAGGTGTGTATATATATAAGTGTGTGTGTATGTATACGCATACGTACATAGAGCGTGTGTATATATAAGTGTGTGTGTATGTATACGCATACGTACATAGAGCGTGTGTATATATAAGTGTGTGTGTATGTATACGCATACGTACATAGAGCGTGTGTATATATAAGTGTGTGCGTAAATGAGCGTGTATATAAATAAACATACATACATACATAGAGCGTGTGTACAGTATACTGTACATAAATCGGGAGCGTATTCGTCTTGGTATTAGTTGCGGGAACTGCTGCTAGAGTGTGTTGCGCAGACGGCCCACACCATCCACCCACGCCACATAGCCTCACACTCAGACTCAGTGTTGCCAGGTGCAGGGAAATTTCTTTGTTTTAGGGAATTTTGAAGTCCACACAGGGAAATTATATAAAGATTGTTTAAGAATAAACAGGGAAATTTCTACCAGACGAAATACCAAAAACACCGTCAAGTGTTAAAAAATAAACAAGAAATTATTGAGACAAAAAGGGAAATTCTAAAGGTGAAGTTAGGGAAATATCATCAAGCAGACCTGGCAACACTGCACTGCAGTGCATTCAGTGACTCAGTTTATCGTCTAGGCGCCGGTTTGTGTACTGTACTGACGCCGCTGGCTCCCCTTACCTCGTGCTCTTTTTGTTGTGACTGGCCCTACTGATTGTGTGAATTTGTGTCCATGGCTTCATTACCAACAAAGAGATCTCGGCGTGTAATTACTCTCGATAAAAAACACGAGATCTTAAAAAAATTGGATGGCTGGTCCATTAAACGGTGCAGTGAACACTACGACATCCCCCGGACCACCGTGCAAGACATAAAAAAGGCTCATGGTAAGCTCATGGCCTACGACCATACGTATGGCCAGACTGCTCACCGACATGCCAGGAAAACCATGGCCAAGCCCCGTAATGAGGAATTAGATCAAGCATGCCTCAAGTGGTTCAGGCAGCTTATATTACGAGAAGATGGACTAATATTTTTTTACCACAGAAGGATCTTATTTTATTATACTATGAAGAATTTATGTATTGGTAGACAATTGTAGTGGAAATGTCAATCACTGTCAATAGCTTTGACACCTCGCTCCCTCTGGGAATTTCCCTCAAAGCGGATGTCTGTGCTGAGAGAGGGTTGTTCTTGGCGAACACCTTCTTTCAGCACAAGATGATCCACAGGTATACATGGAAGAGAAGGGACGAGAGAGGAGAGCAAAAAAGTTTGATTGATTATGTGGCAGTGGATAAAAGGTTGAGGAAGGATGTGTATGACGCAAAAGTAGTGAGAGGAATGGTCCATTGCTCCGACCATTTTGCGGTGTTGGTGAGGATGAAGGTTAGGGTTAAGTGGGAGTATAGTAGGAGGGATGAAGGGGTGAGGAATAAGAGGGTGGTGGCTAGTGGGAAATTAGATGTAGAAGAGTATAGGGAGGAATATAAGAGGAGGGTGGGTGAGGTGCTGGGGGATGTAAGGATGGGGATAGGGGAAGGAGTGGGAGTGAATGCGGTGTATGAAATGTTTAAGATGATAGTTTTGAGGACAGCAGCAGAGGTAGTAGAATATAAAACACAGAAGAGGGGCAAGAAAGGGAGTGCTTGGTGGACAGAAGAAGTGAAAGATGCTGTAGAGGATAAGAGGAAGGCATATCAGAGCACACTACAGAGGAATGTGCCGGAAGAAGTGAGAGAGAGATGGAAAAGAGAATATAATGTGTGTAAGAGACAAGTGAAAATGATGGTGAGTGAGAGTAAAAGGAGAGTGGATGAGGAGTTTGGTATGAAGCTGAGTGAAAAGTTTAAAGAGAACAAGAAATTATTCTGGAAGGAGGTAAAAAGAGAAAGAGGAGAAGGAAAGTCTGGTAGTGTGAGAATGAAAGAGAGAGGATGGAGTTACTGTGAGTAGAAGTGAGGAAGTGAAAGAAGTGTGGAAGAGGCATTTTGATCGGTTGATGAATGGGGGGACGGGAGGGGAGGCAGTGGTGACATGCATGGGGATGGAGGCAGGTGGTAGACGACAGGATGTACAGGGAGAATTAGGAAGGGAAGAGGTTAGGAAAGCAATAGGAAAGTTGTAGATGGGAAAGGCACCAGGTGTGGATGGGATAACTGCTGAAATGTTATAGTGTGGGGGGGAGGTAGTGGTGGAGTGGATGTTGCTTATATGTACACTGGCCTGGAGGCAGGGAGAGGTGCCAGAGGATTGGAGGAGAGCCATAATTGTACCTTTGTATAAGGGGAAGGGAAGTAAGGATGAGTGTGGTAGCTATAGGGGAATAAGCCTTCTTAGTGTACCGGGGAAGGTTTACGGGAAGGTTCTGACTGAAAGACTGATGGAAGTAACAGGGAATAAAGTTAGTGAGGAGCAGGGAGGATTCAGAAAGGGTAGAGGATGTGTGGACCAAATATTTGCATTAAAATCAATAGTGGAGAAGTATATTGGGAAGGGTAAGAAGTTGTATGCTGCCTTCATGGACTTGGAGAAGGCATAGATATGTTTTGAGGTAATTTGTTCATTGATGCATAGCCTATCTATCTCAGGCGGAATCAGCTGACTCCACTCCCGCTTCCCGCCTGGGGTGGGATCTTCAAAACTTCGTAAGTTGGTGGCGTTACGATCACCTTTACTCTCTCGTAGCCGCCATATTTGATCGTGGCTTACGAAGATCATAAGTTGCTATCTCCAAAGCTTCGTAACCTCCTTCGTAGCTCACGATGATAGCTTCGTAGCGAGCGTTGGTGCCCGTTTCGTTCCGTGTGTTTTGTTCATCCTGCCACCCAGCTGACTGGCTCTGACTGGATATTATTTGTTTATTGTTGAAATTGATAACAACACCTTGTCATACTAAGTAACTAATGCAATAAACATATTAATAGCATAACTATAATACTATTCTCCACCCATACAAAGTCGTTTCAGTAGCCCTTCAAATAATATTACGAATATAAATAGAAGTACACAAATAATAAGATGCCGCGCGGACTAGTGCCCTTACTCAAAGTATTCTTACTGCTTGCCGTGATATTTATAATATTTTATGAGTTGCTACTCAAACGGCATTGTATCCAAGCCTTAGATGCATTGCTATCACTTCATGATGTACACTGTATCTACCAAAATTAAAATGAACAAAACCTGTATGCCTTTTTCCAGATATTTATTGTCGTAAACAATGGATAATACATATTCCGTGGGATTATATGCACAATATCCACAAGAGAAGTATTGGCAGAGAGTAAATACTGTCGTATAGAACATTTTCAGACAGGATGTTTGAAGATGTAGGCTAGTATGCGAAAGTACTTACTGTTTTGTCTAATATTTCTCCTGTAGTTATATATATACAGTCGACCCTCGCATGAGCGGACCCCACTTGTGCGGATTTCGGTTTGGGTGGACACAGAAATACAAAAATACGATCCCGAAAAGCTTTGAATAATGCGGGCAAAATATATTAATGTTAAAGCTATCCGGTAGGTGGCGAGTCAGGCAGTGGCGCGGGAAACAATATTCGCGCCAAAACGTTCAGTTTGTTTACAGTCTCCACACCGCTCGCATCGCTTACATGAATATTTCGTCCTTCAATATGCCTCCCAAACCGACGATTACTACCAAGAAAAAGCGTGTTACTCTTTGTGTTCAGCAAAAGAACTGCTTGGGCTATATCTAGCCACTTCATTGGTAACACTGGTTAGGTTGGGCCTTCAGTGAGTGGTGTGAAAGGGGAATGGTTGCAGTGTTGCCAGGTGCAGGGAAATTTCTCTGTTTTAGGGAATTTTGTAGTCGACACAGGGAAATTATATAAAAATGGTTCAAGAGTAAACAGGGAAATTTCTACCAGACGAAATACCAAAAAGAAAGACCGTCAATGTTCAAGAGAAGAGTAAACAGGGAATTATTGAGGCAAAAAGGGAAATTCTGTAGTTGAAGTTGGGGAAATTTTGTGCATCAGACCTGGCACCACTGAATGGTTGATTCCTCCAACACAGCCACGTGTCCCCCTCTCTCCCGGCACTGCTTTCCCCTGCCCCTCATATCCTTCCTACCCCCTCCCTAGGGTTTGTTCACACTTCCACGAGTAATCTGAGTCGCTTGGGATGCTCTCTGATTAGCGTACACGCCAAAACAAGCGTACATATGCTTGTGTACACACTGAGAGGGCTGCATATACGTGTCTTTCATAACAATTCATGCCTTGTATGACACTTTAGTGCATTTATATATATTTTTTACACACAAACACGTGAAGACAGAGACCAAATCATATGGAAATGCACATACAAGCACGCACATATGCAAATACGCACACGTGACACGAGTACATACATGACTTGTATGACACTTCCTATTGTTTTTACTGCATTTATATATATTTTTTACACACAAACACGTACAGAAAGACACCAAATCATATGAAAATGCACATACAAGCACGCACATACGCATATATATAAGTTTTCTAATTTTTTGGGGGGGTTTTAGGGGTAACTATTTTATTACTCATGGCGCTGCTGTACGCAAACCAGTGGACTTAGGAAACTTTAGTTTACAGATTCTGGTGTGTAAAATCAAGCTCTACAAATCTATAATAACAAAATTTACCTAAACGAAACTTTAAAAATCACCCAGTTTTTGCTGTTCACGCTCCAGTAGTGGTAGGGGGATTGCGGTTCTTAGGGGTTAAAAGGTACGGAAATCTACGTATTTTCAATGTACGGACAGCTGTCCCCCACAATTAGTCTGCCCATTCGAGGGTCGACTGTATACATATATATATGTATATATATGCAAAATAACTCGCAAGGAAAATGAAAAAGGAATACCAAGCTTTAGTCTATTTTTCAAGACATCTTCAGGGTAAGGTGTCTTGAGAAATAGACGAAAGCTTGGTATTCCTTTTTCAATTTCCTTGTGAGTTATTCTGCACTTATAAAATCACGTGTACTTGTGATTACTAATGAATATATATATATACACCACCGCATGCAAAAAATAAAATAATAATAATTTCAAGTAAAAATCAACTGAGACAAAGGTGAATTTTCGCACAAATTGGGAGTTTTTCCATTGTAAATGCACCTTCCCATATGCACTGAACCTATGTGTAGGCTACATTGGTGTGCATTTCGTATGCTATTCCCAAGGCCCCTCACCACTTTATATTCCATAAAAATTTCAACCGGGCCTCGGTAGTAGCATCAATAATGCACACCAGCTATTCACGTAGGTTTAGTGCATCTGGGAGAGATGCATTTACAGTGGAAAAACTGTCTAAAAAATGCCCTATTCTGTCTGTCTCTAATCCCACCATAGCCTATTCATGAATGATATTTGCCGACACAAATTGAGCAGACTACCACATTGCACGTTGAACATTTCACTCTGGACCTCACCCTAGTGGCATGATCACCTACACATTGTCTTCTTGTTTGTCCTGGTAGCTTTATAATGTTGTGAACACGTACTGGCTGAGCAACGTCATCTGTGGGAGGGAAAATGTCCTGTCTAGCCCTAGCAGCCCTAATTTCCTCTTGACTTCTCCGTCTCTTTTCTCCTCTGAAAGGCCTGAAGTCACCTACTAATGCATGCACTAGAGAAATTAAGAAGTCATGTCTTCGAAGTGGTCGTTGTGCATTGGTGTTAGCTTTGTACACAATATAAGCATTCAGTACACTGGTGCCTAATACTGCAAAAAAAAATTTTGTTGACCACTTCATTGTGCGCCTTTCAGACAGATACGCATACAGTTTGGTATCTTTCAGATCCACCCCAACTATCACCTTGTTGTAGATATTGACAACATTTGGCTTTTCCTTAACAACATTTCTCCTGTTTGTTACCTGTGTCTTACCAGCTCTTGCCACTGTGGACAACAGGTGGGGCTGCCTGTTCTTATCCTTGTATGACACACACAGTAGAGGCCCCTTCCTTCTCTCAGATACCTCCTGATCTCTAAGTTTAGACTTTATACACGGTTTAGGTAGACCTTTCCTATTACCTCAAACTGTCCCAGTGGCTACAGTCTGATAGGTATTATACAAATCAAGGAAGAGCTTAGGAGAAGAAAAAAAAATATCCATTCCTACATGGTGTCCTCTGTACATAATATCAGCCTCCCTCAGCATCCTCATCACTAGATTGTAAGTGGTACCCTCACCCATTGCATCTTTATTATCACCAGCAACCTTATATACTTCAAAATGGCTGGTGTACCCAAGCTCAGCATCACATACACACCAGACCTTTATACCAAACCTACTGTGATGCATGTTTGGCATATACTGCCAGAGATGTGGAGTTTTACCTCTGTATCCTATCATACTTTCATCAATGGATACTCTTTCACCAGAGTGAAAGTTATGTTTGAACATTTTAGTGAAATGGTTGATGAGAGACTGAACTTTGTACAACTGGTAATCAGGGCTGGTATGGTCAGGGATGCTGTCATTGTCTGCAAAATGGAGAAATTTTAATAATAGCCAGAATCTTCTGTTGAATTGTTCTGTGAAATAGGGTGTGGACATACATGGGTTACTGACATCCCAGTAGGAATTTATACTAAATTTCTTCATCAACCCCATAAGTAATATTAATCCCAGAAATGCTTTCATCTCTTCTTTAGTTGTGTGGCCAGCTGTAATCCATTCATGAACAGAGGAGTGTGGATGTGCAGCCAAATAAGGTTGATTGTCCCTAATAAATTGGTCACTATATCTATTGGTTTCCCATATTATAATGTCTAATATATTGTCATCAACAAAAGCAGTGAATAATCAATTGGATGTGCATCAGGAGGTGGGGCATGTCGTGGTCCAGATACTGCAGTAAAAGGAATGGGAGTAGGTCCAACATCATCCCCCTATGATTGGAAGCCACACACCACCACTATCAGCAACCACATCATGCGTGTCATCTTTACTGTCACTGTCTTCGCTGTCAAGGTCAATGTCAGATCCTTCACTAAACTCTTCCTCACTGGTCTCTCCCACATCCATATTGCAGTCATTCTGAGGCTCAGAAGCCATTACCGACAGGATATAATAACCTGTGAAATCAAACTAGAAAATAAAGTTACGTGGAACAAGTCACGCGCAATAGTTTCTTTACCCCCCCCCCCCCTCGCGAGAGTGAGGCCGAGGCCGTGGTCGGAGACGGGCCAGGCGAACAAACGTGGCCGGTTCAATAAATCTCACAATGCTTCATGACTTGAGAGAGGACCATTTACTCACCTGAATGAACTCCACCTTAGCTGGAAACACTGTGGGACCATTATGAATTGTCAAATATTTGTTCGTCTAGCTCTTCTCTTAGATGCGCTTTCGATCTCGCTCTCGCATGAGGAGTAAAACTATTGCTCGTGACGGTACAGAGTTCAATAACCACCATCACAACATATTTCAGTCATCAAAATCAGTACACTTTTTAGTCACTAGTCACTACCCACTCCAGTTCCTTTCTTTCGGGTATTTACAAATTGATTGAGTACAACTGTGAACCCATGTTCATATATAAAATAAATATAGATTATGCAAATGAAGCCATGAGTCCACTCATGATAGTAGCCTAAAGGCGCGGTCACACGAGTAATTTTTTCGTCAATGTTAACTCGGTTAAATTTTGGCTTAAATTGACGAGATTTCATCAATTTTCAGGACATGATCCTGCGAGTCAAGTGTTGACGATATCGAGAACAAATATGGCCGCTGATGATCCATCTGTAATGTTATTAAGCCTAGAAATTATATTAAAATACATGTGTGCTGTTGAAATGACAAAAATGAACCAAAAGGATGCAGCAGAAAATGGCTGTAGTGGTCCTGCTTGGCGGGAAAAACAAATAAAGTTCATCAACGACGACGACATATTTACCTGCTCAGATCCTGTTGCTGTATGGTGTTTTACACATTTGCACTGTCATGGCAACTAGCAACAAAGTCCTGTGGACCTGGACCTCTGAGGCCTCTTTGCTGGACCTTATTAGAGAAAATAAGTATTTGTGGGATGCAGGAGATGAGCTGTATCATAAAACCAAGCTTCACCAGGAGGGCTTCCAGATGGTAGCAGAGGCTCTGGTTCTGGAATATCCACAACTTTCCCCTCTAACTGCAGGTAATAATAATAAGAATTTGGTATGAGGATGTGATTTTTCTATCCAAGAGCCTAGCATACTGGATAAAGAGTGTGGGATATTTCAGGATACAGTACAATATTTCTTATAAGCAGATTGCATGTTTTTTTTCGGCCTTTCATAGTTCTACCCTATTTCTTTTTCTACATGTTGGTATACTATTGTGAGGAGAGAACCAATAACTTATAATTTCACAACACGACAAACTGTTAAGCCTAATTAATTAGGCATTTGAAGAAGATTTAAGAATAATATTTATTGTAACTACAGTGAAAGCCCTTTTATCCGGCACCAGTGGGACTGAGAACGTTCCGGATACGAGAAATTTCCGGATACAAGAAAGTGTACTTTAAAATTACGTCATTCTACATTCATTCACTTTATTCTTAAGTACATTTAACACTAATACCATATCTTATAATCTTATACCAATCTAACACTTACATCTACAAATGTATGTATCAATTATCCGTCGTCGTGCAATCCGTCATGCGACATATCCGGCGCACGAAATCCTTATCTCCAATCAGGTCCGTATGTGCACATTAAAAAAATCGGCAAAATTCAATAGTCTACCATACACCAGCCACTTCTCCATACTCTGTATAACTTAGGGAAGATAAAGAAAATGGAGGTACAGTATTACAAATTTAGAGCACTAACTAAAGTTTTTTTTTTTTTTTTTCAAGTGATATTTTTCATGCTAAGAGAAACCCACTTTTTATAGACAGAAAGAATTTAATATGGACGTTTCAGAGGCAACTACCTCCCTCTTATTGTACAGAGTTGAATGAAACATGAAAGGAAAATAAGTAGCTGACAGGTGGAGGGAGGTACAAGGTGTGTTCTGATGACAGACAGACCACACCTCACCTCACCCAAGGTCAGGTCAGGCCGGTGGGGTGAGGTGAGGTGAGGTCTGACACTCTGACTCTGCTCTACGAGTCTACACAAATGTGGTGGGAATGATGCGCTGTACCTCTGACGGCGGCGGGAGCAACTACAACCCCGCGCGGGAATTTTGTATTTAATTTTTTTACGTACGTCTTTCTTTTTGGCTATATTTATTTTTTGATGAAAAAAATGCCGGATACGGGAAGTTGCTGGTTAACAGAATACCGGATAAAAGAGCTTTCACTGTATTTACCTTTCTGCTCAGCTACTTTTGCAAGTTTATATTGTTCCCTTTCTGTTCATTGTACAATTGCTAACTAATATTGCGATTATCTGCACCAGCAAAGTACTGGCTTGGTAGGGTTCGGTTAACTTATCAATACCCAGTGGAATTATCTTGTGGAAATGTATTCTTGGTTAGACATTTCAATTTTAAGATATGACTTATTTCTGCGGTGGAGGGACAAACTTAGGTCGGGCAGACAGTGTTACCAGATCACCTTGGTGAAATTAGAAAGGCCTACAGGCAGTTGCGTATATTAAGCCTGACCCGACCAATTAGGCTACATTGAGCTACTTTAAAAAAAATCTTATATTTTTAAAGGTCCCGAAGGTAGCCACAGTCTAGGTTAGGTTAGGTCAGGTTATTTCGTGATCGAAAAATTAATTATCCCAATTTAGAATGATTGAATTTCTCGCCCAACTGGGCTCTTTATTGAACATTTTTTATACGATTTCCCAAGTTTGGACAAAATTAGCCTAAAACATGGAAGTATCCCTGTATATGGCAACACTGCACGCAGAGGCGGGAAGTCAGGACCCCGCTAGGAAAGCGGCGCTCCCATTTCAAAACAAATACATCCAAATAATATTCAATTTTTTTTTACGTATTTCCACAAAATAAAAGTCTCAGTGGGGGGGGGGGAAGGGGAAAAATAACTGGCATTTTCAGTTCCCAGAAAGTGTGAAAATCAAGGACGCAGATAATCGCAATATTTACCCAATTGCTCATTAGGCATATTATTTATATGGTCATAGAACCATTAATTTTCATGCCCTGAGGATGTACCTAAGTATCCTGTAATTATTATGTTTTTTTCAGACCAGGTCCGTATAAAATTCAAAAATCTACGGACATACTTTTTGAATGTCCACAGAAAAATACGGGATGCTCCTAGTGGCTCAGCAGCAGGGACTCCAGGGTCAAAGTGGCCATTATACAACTGTGCTTCTTTTTTATTAAATTCAAGAGAATGCCAGTTATCAACCCAGTCAAGCTTTTTACTGCCATCCACAGAAAATGTGAGTTTTTACAATTTTGATATGGTGTTTCTTTCAGGCTATGATTATATTTACATGCATTGCTATTAGTAATGAAGTAGAAATTGAAACGGTTATTATGGAAAAGACGTCTGCATTAACTGTCCGAAATATAAAAAAATCATGGCTGACGGCTGACGCCATAACGGTTGTACGCAGATCTCTACCACTTCTCAGAGAAGACTGGTTTAGATGCCAAAGGTAGCTACAGTCTAGGTTCGGCTAGGCGAGGTTAGCTTGGTGTGTCTGGCGATCAAAATTCGTTACCCCCGATTTCCAAGATTGTTTGAGGGTAGGGGCGATGTTCAAAACAAGTGGCTTCCTGCACAAAGTAATGGTGTATTTTTTATATAGCCTTAAAATTTTTGAAAATTACAAAAAAGTACAAAAAAAAGAAAACGATGCAGACATTTCTTCCATAAATACTGTACCGTACCGTAAATGATTTTAACAAAGCCACAAGTAAGTCAATTTGCACGATAGTTTAACATTTGCATTAGTGACCATGTCTGTCTATCTATCTATTAATCTATGTCTGATAACTGTATACTGTATATCTTGTTTTCATCCAAATACCTTCAATTCTTGTCCTTAATATAGGCAACTTTATTCTATTTTATTTTTGGTACAGTTGTGGAAGGGAGATTCTTTACCCCCATGGGGTGTCCTCTATATGATAAAGATGATTGGTAGATGATGATGTTAAAATCTTATAATGTTTAAGCAAGAAAGCATTATGATGGACCAAGTTGTGTGTGTGTGTTGGGGTATTGAGGGGACCCCATGGGGGTAAAGAAACTCCTGTCCACAACTGTACCAGTACAATATTTAAAAATTTAAAATCCTCTACAAACATTTCTGAAACTTCTGAAGGACCACTTCACTTCCAGTGCTGGTTACATTCGGTACTGACTCTTGGTCTTGCTTTGCAGGTCTCGCAGGTTGTGGCAGAGCTGACATTTGGAGACGAATATGCTAGTGAAGATGGAGCTAGTATTCGAGATGAATTGACTATTTCCAGGCCATCACCATCTTCTTCACTAGCCAGTCATACGTCAGCGTCAGCTAATGATTCACCACCTTCAACCCCCTTGAAAACTTCTTCAAACAGGAAAAGGAAGGTAAGTTCAAAAGACAAAAACATAGACAATTCCTTGAATGCACTGTCAGGTTACTTTGCCCCAAAAAAAACAGTTGGGGAATTTGCTACTTCCATGGGCCAACTAGTTCAGTCTGCTGCAGACCGCTTGCCCTTCATCAAGCAAGTGAAATTACTCTATGCATTCGCAAAATTGAAGAAGGTGAGGGGGAAAATAATGTCGGGTAGAAGGTGTTAGAGAGGAGAAGCAGCAAACACAATGGGGACAAGTGGAATGTAGAGATAGATGAAGAAGTGAAAGGAAAAGTTATTATTTGAGAGCATAATAATATTATTATGTAGATCTAAACTGTACTGTGAACCCATATGGAACTTACTTTATACTGTGTAGACGTGTCTATAGTCCATTCCAATAAGAAAATCGGCTCTGATTTGTGCGAACACATGGATAGAGGTGGCACTCCGGCTCCTGTTCGGAGGGCGTATGATTTGTTTACATTCTCACCAAGCATTCCACCTTTAAAAAAATATTTATATTTCTTCACTTAGCATACCTGTTACAAAAGCTAGGCTAATTTAGTTTGTATCAATGGATTAAGCAGTAATTGTACAACTATAATACAATTATTAAAACTTTGGAGGGTAAAAAGTAAAGTAATTACAGCAAGTATAAGTCAGAGAATATAGTTTTACGGTTTATACAACGTTTTACTTCTCATTGGTATTTGCAGCAATTTTAAAAGTAATCTTAGAATAAAATATGTGCTCTAGTACATAAAATTCTCTTGAATACGATGGTCCTTTCAGAATTTACATAAAAATCATTATAGGAGAAAAATGGAAGATGCAACATGTCTATACAAATCCTTCCATTTCTCTCCTATAATGCTTTTTATGTAAAATTTGAAAGGACCATCATATTCAAGAGAATTTTATGTACTAGAGCACATATTTTATTCTAAGATTACTTTTAAAATTGCTGCAAATACCAATGAGAAGTAAAACGTTGTATAAACCGTAAAACTATATTCTCTGACTTATACTTGCTGTAATTACTTTACTTTTTACCCTCCAAAGTTTTAATAATTGTATTATAGTTGTACAATTACTGCTTAATCCATTGATATAAACTAAATTAGCCTAGCTTTTGTAACAGGTATGCTAAATGAAGAAATATAAATATTTTTTGAACAGTAGCAGGAGTGCCACCTGTATCGATGTATTCGCACTAATCGGAGCCTATTTTCCTATTGGAATGGACTATAGGTTGTATTGAGTTGATTGAAAGTAAAAAAAATTATGAAAGAGAAATAAGATTATCCTGTATTGTCATTTTGTTGCTTGGGAGTTGTAGAGGAATCAGTTTTCTCAAGGCATATACTGTATATTACCCATTCAGGGCCCCGTAAGGGAAGTATTGCCTGCGGTGACGTGGGCAGTACTTCAAGGGTTATGGCGTCCCTTCGGCCCCAGCCAATCCTTTTCAGTTCTTCAACTATCCTTCCATTCCTTTTCTTTTCTTTTTACTTGCTGTCCCACCTCTCTATCACCCCTTCCCACTGGTGAGGGTTGGTACTATCCAGAAATGAGGAATTTGGCATCCTCTACCATACCCTGGCCTGTTCTGTCTGTCTCTCTTACTATTTCTCATTCCTTCTGGGTAGCTGACGAGATCGCCCGATTGGGTGGCACAACAAGGAAGACTACAGACGGTGGGAATGTTGGCTCGGGGGTACATACCCGTGAACCAGCAGTCCCCTCGTCTGTTGCCTTAGGAGAAACAGATCTCACTATCACCCTGACTCCCATTTGGCGGTCCAAGCATCTGTGTGGCTTCGTTCAGCCAGACAGTCCAGGGAACTACAACAACCACCACCACCCATCCAGGGACATTTCTACAATTTCCTTTACAAAGGGTTAGAAGAAAAATATCAGGTTGTATGAATTTAGAAATTTTTAATTGTGTTATTTCCATTAATACTTGAAATAAACTTTTTAACACAAAATTTTCATTGTTTTCAAGTGTCTTACATTTCTAGGAAGGATTTCTACGTATAGTTGTGTTGTGGAGTTTTGCTACTCCTAGCAGTCCACTAAATAAATATTTGATAATTTTGCACTAGCAGTGAACTGCATAGTTAAAGTTCTTAAAAATAAGGAAATAAACAGCTCCTAATCTCAAATATGCAGTCACATACTAAATTAATATAATATGAGAAGAGTAAATAAAAATAATGGTCAGAATATTTCTGCGAGGCACCCTATGCATAATCATTATAATTAATGTACAGTCGCGTGTAGCAATCGGTATCCCCCCTGTTGGCTGAAGCTATGATCAGAGAAGACCAGTGAATCGAACACATTATTGCAGATTACCTCCTTCTAGTGTGTTATGTATGGTATTGGTAATTCAAGTGAATGTTTAATCACAGATATCAACATCAATAGTCAGTATTATCATGCCTAACGGCAACTTTCATAACAGGGCTGGGTGGGATAGTTGCCAGTTAGGCGTGATATCACTGACTATTGATGTTGATATGTGTGATATCACTGACTATTGATGTTGATATGTATGATTAAACATTCACTTGAATTACCAATACCGTCCATAACACACCAGAAGGAGGTAATCTGCAATAATGTGTTCAATTCCCTGCTCTTCTCTGACCATGGGCTTCAGAAAAGAGAGGGGATACCGATTGCTACACGCGACTGTACAGCAAAAAGAACTAGCATTGGGAATTCCAATGCATAGCAAAAGTCCTGAAAGCAAATGTGCAGTTGGACACATGAATTCGTAGTACAGTACAAGTGAAAGAACCTCAGCTCTTCCCAGTATCAAATTCCTAGCACCTAGTTAGGATATACCAGGGGCAGAAGTCATTATTTAGGATGCCGATAACATAATTACAATGGGCAATAGTCACTGGTTATTGAAGAGGGATGAGCATCTTCCACCTTGGCTGGACCACCAATTCATGTGTCCAACTGTATTAGCATTCATGCAGTAAGTAAAAAAGTTAATGCTTATTTGTATTACTAAATTCCAATATTAATGAATACGGGTTAATAGTAATGCAATCCTCATTACATATAGGGCCATATGTAAGAACAAGGGTGGTGTTGACAATGGCACTATACTGTAAAATGATTCCATATTAAATCTATGGAGTCATCATACAGTGCACTGCCATCATCAAGATCACCACTGTTCTTGCATATGGCCCACAGGCCCATCATGGCCTGAAAATATCAAAGACTGGTACTGTATATGCACAGTCATTAAAACTTCTCTATGACCATTGATTTAACTACTATAATGAGAACATAAATGTAAAGTAAAGCTATATAAACAGGTAATGAGGGCTATGATCACAGATGAATGTGGGGGAGAGCAGTTGGTGTCTGTGGCATTGTTGAAGGATGGAGATCAGGGTATTCAAGGCAGGGAGGACTGACCCAGGATGGTGGTAGCACACCTCCACAATCATTAATTAAGGGGTGCCATACGGTCCTGCCAATGAACCTGACCTTCATTATTGAAATATTCCCTGAACTGTTCACGAACTTGTTTGGCTCGGTTGGAATGTCCCCTACCAATTGCATGTAGCTCCTCCACACCAGCTGATGCATGCTGATGCATTTGACCTCTATTCAGCCTGCCCATTGAAATGTCCTCCCTGTCTATGAAGTCTAGAGGAGTGTATGTGTCTCTTGAAGTTTCTATCAGGTAGTTGTGAAGTGCTACTGCAGCCATCGTGATAGCCTTTACGTTTTCAGGTGTTGTTCTAATGGGTGCCCTGAATACTTGAAATCTTGCTGCTAAAATCCCGAAGGCGTTTTCTGAAGTTCTCCTTGCACGAGACAGACGGTAATTATATATACATGTTTCAGTAGTTTCTCCCCTACCAGGATACGGCTTCATTAAGTATTCCTTCAGGGGAAAGGCATCGTCCCCAACAAACACAAATGGACATTTTCTGTTAGTGAACGGAATGTTTTCTGCTGAAGGCATATTTAGCAGGCTACTTTCGACAGCTTGTTTCAGGCTACATCTGTCCCAGACTCCACCATCACTAGCTCTCCCACATGCACCAACATCAACATGCATGAATTTACAGTCTGCATCAACTAAAGCCATCAAGATAACACTGAAATTACCCTTGTAATCATAAAAAGTTGATCCAGAGTTTGGTGGCTTACTGATTAGTATTCGCTTTCCATCCAGTGCACCTAGACACTGTGAGAAATTCCATCTTGAATAAAAATCACCCGCCACTTTCTGCCACTCCTCGGTTGTGGATGGTAGCTTAACATGTATAGGCTGCAGGACTTGATAAATAGCCTTGCAGACTGTAGGGATGATGCTGGAGATGAGGTTGTGGCTGATTCTGAACTGGCATGACAGTGATCTGTAGGACTCTCCTGAAATAAAAAATCTAGGTTAGTATTACTAAATACAAAATATTTTCATATTAGGTAGTGGCTAAAGGGTAATAAGCCAGGAGGCCATGCCACCCAATCCCAAAAACTAATAAAAACAGGTAATATCAAAAATTTATGCCAAAACTTCTATATCCTATCCTAACCAAAGTTGGATAGTAAGTTCACCAATTTAACATCTAATCTTAAAAAGTAAGAAAAAGGTAAGTTGGATTAATGAGTAGATGGAAGAAAAATGTAAAACCCAGAAACAATGTGCCTGGCAAACTGGCATAACATGAAATCCGAATTATAATACTTGTATATGAAAAAGCAAAAAATGTAGAAAAAATAAATCAGGTTTGGCTAAATGCCCTTTTGATAATTCTCCAGGAGAGCTCTGTTTGGATTTTTTATATTTTCCATAGATCCTCATACATATTTTTTGTTGGTTCTATTAATTTTTACCCATAATATTGAGCGGAAGTCACTTGTTGTGTTGGGAACTGGGGGTTTTAGGTGGGGAAAAACACGATATTTGGGATAATTTGCCTCGGTTAGGTCCCGGTAGTCTGCCTCGGGTAGGTCCTGGTAGGCTGCCTTGGTTCAGTGTAGGTTGTTAGGTCAGGTCAGGTAAGGGTGGGATAAATGCATTATTTTGGCAATTCTTTATTGCCAATTATCCCAAATAATGTGTTTTATCCCCATCCAAAACCACCGGTTACAAATGCCTCCCTCCCCCCACTAAGATTGTTGGATAGGGGATATGAGTATGAGTAAAAATGAATAGAACAAAAAGTATGTATGAAAATCTATGAAAAATGCAACAAATCCATATGGAGCTCTCCTGGAGAATTTCTGTACTTTCCTCACAGAACATTGGCCCCACATGAATAAAAATACATATAATATACAGTATGTATGTGTAAAAAAAACTTTTTCGGTAAATTTAGATTAGAGGGTTGTTTACAATTTGGCCTTTTTTACGTATGCCATTGACCTTTCTGGTTGATTCTAAGACACTTTTCATCTATGAATAAAAATACATATAATATATGGTATGTATGTGTAAAAAAATTTCTTTGATAAATTTAGATTAGAAAACGGTCCTCTAATCTAATAATACCATAATTTATTTTTTTTAATACACATGGACCTATTCTGTCTTATCGCATAGATTAGTAACCGTGCCTATTTACCTGTTGCTAAATAGCGTAGGGTCACAGTCAAACGTTCAGCTGCAGTCACTGCTTGGCGCATGTTGGTGTTCTGCTTCTCAATAAGTGGAGTGATCAGGCTGAGCAGCTCCTGGTACTGCTGCTGATTTAATCGAGTCCATTGCCTCAAGGTGTCTGGGTCCTGTGCTTTTAATTCCCTAAGAAGTCTGAATTGAACACTCTCCTCACTTCTTTTCTTAAGCCAATCACGGCTCCATAATCTCTTCTTCTTCTGCTTCTTCTTGATGAGTAATAACAGGACTAGACCACCGAGATCAGGGATTGTTGTTTATGTGTGCGGACGAATGTTTGGCATGTTTCCAACGGTGCGCTTTTTCTATTACGACTCGCCCCACCACCGAATTGCCGAAATACACTCAAATCTCGACTAGCTCGTGTGACCAGACACAGTTAAAATTGACGGTGAATAATAATATTGATGGTGAAACATTGACGAAAAAATGAATTGTGTGACCGCGCCTAAGTTTCGCAATGCATCGCTCACTACACCAACATTGGTTTTACATTTACTGTACAAGATAATTTTTTTATTGAATAAAATACATGCGGGTAAGGCGTTGGCATGGTCGTAATCGTGGTAGGCCTATACACCGTAACGTGTTATACCAAATAATCGTGTGCTGAGCGAAATGAGACAAAATTCCTAAATGATCAGGATCTAATATAAAAAAAATGGGATATTTTTAGAAGCATATCAAAGTTAGCTACTCGTACAAATATTCGTATCCATCGCAATAACCATTATCTCTGTTACCATTATCACTTTATCATCATCTCTACATTCATAGTTACTACCACCATCCTTACTTTGTGGTGACATAGTGATGATACACCCATCATCACCACTACTACCAACTTCCCCACTACCACCACCATCCCCAATATAGGCTACCATGTGCACCATCCCCAATATATACTGTACCATCATTCCCACTACCACCAGGACTACAACCATCCCCAATATAACCATCACCACCATCCACACTACCACCACCATCATCACCAATTTTTTTTTTTTTTTTTCACTGAATAGTCGCACTCACATAACTGTCTTATTGAATAATAATAGACTCCACTTGTATACATATGTAAGTACTGGTACATCGGTTTGTACTTATTATAAAGACATAACACCAGAAGAAAAAAATGAGCAGTATTCATTATTTAAACGAGTATAATAATGTAATAAGCCGTGGGAGAAAAAAAAATTAACACTCACGAGTGAAAAGATAAACAAACACTGCCAGTAGCGGCCCGAGTCTGAATTTCCCGCCAATTTCCAGCCCCCCCCACTCATTAACTTTCAACCAATGATTGCCTTTACTCTGAGTGGGTGGGATATTTTTAAACCAGCAGGCAATTAACATATGAGAAACCTTTGAAGACGTGTTAGCACTGTCGAGTGAATAAATACAGAACTAATGACATTATAGCTGGGAATAACGGGGAATATCAAATAGAGCCCGAATCGGGCGCCCGGAAGCCAGCCGCGATAGACCCTTTCGGGCCTGAGGAAGCCAATGGGTTAATAACCACGAAACAACATGATTGCCATTTACAGAACTGAATGCAAGTTTAATACAGTAAGAATGATGTTAAAAGGCATAATCATGTGAAAAAAAAAAATTACAACAGGCTTAGCTAATGAAGGTACCGCATAATAGAGACATGCAAATAAAGAAGGGAAGATCTGCTGAATAATATCTTGTTCCATAAAAAAAGGCTTCAATGCAAAAATCCATTAATGGGTATAAAAGATGTTATTTACCAGACGATAAAATTGAAGGGATCATCCTTTTCAGCTGTCTCCTTTCAGCTCTACTGTCTCGCCTGGAGTCTGAAAAGCAGAAACATCAATAGCTGTATTTACTGGTGATTGTCCACTGTACACGTAACAATTTTAATTAATCTTCACACCAAAAACACTATAGATGAAAAGTGTCTTAGAATCGTTCAAAATAGTGGGTAATGATAGTAAAAACACCATACTAGAATACGGAGTATGAAAATCTATAAAAAATGAAAAATATCCATGCAGAGCTCTTCTGTAGAAATACCGAATACTGCAACAGGGCATAAATTTACCAAAGTCTGACTACCGGAGTTAAAGTCCTATAAATAGACTTTAGATATTCTTAAAATAATAATAATAATAATAAAAATGGCTTAATAGGTTAAGCTATTACTTTTGGTAAAATCATATTCAACTTTGGTTCCTAACTGGGTGAAATTTTTCAAATTTAGCCTGCTATTATCACTCACCCTGCATCTTTCAAGTGAGTGCAGGCTCAGCTTTTAAAATCTATCTTCGTATGGGACATTTCGGAAAATCTGTATATAAGTTCCACGCGGCAAATATTTACAATTTAGTATATTTAAGTAGGGGACAATGTAGTGCGTTCGTGTGTAATGAATATAATGGGCGATTGCACTTACTTTCGGCAGAATAGGCTTTCGAAAAATCGTGACCGCTTTTGAGACTAAGTCAAGCGTAGCGCTTCAGAGACAAAGTCCAGCGTAGGAGTAAGTCTACGATGTCTATACCCTAAGTTCAGGCTCCTGCGTTCACGGTGTCTTTCTCTCCCAGGTCCTTCTTTAAAATAAGCCACTGAACACTGTACAAAGTAGTGCACATCATGATGAGATGCTCATGTGCTACTTCAAGTTGCCATCTCGTAAATCATGTATTTTTTTTAATTAAATGACGCCTTCAATATTCTTTTAATTCCATCACCATTTATATATAGATAATTTCATTATTTACTCACTTAATTTCATAAATTATTTTCTCATCTCATAGTATTATAATCATTATTATTAATGCAATCTATCAACCTTCTGTATTCATCAGCAATTTCCCATCATCCCATTTTCCCTGCTACGTGTCAGTAGTACGTGACAAGCTGACATTAACAACATGGCTTCCAGTGGGTATGGCTTTTTTTTCACGCATTTTGCTAAGCCACAAGAACTTTTTAATTTATGTGTGGATCATTGGCTAATTTTGAAACATAAAATAAGTGAGCAGTGTGGACAGGAGGCTACTATGGATTATAATAACAAATTACGGCGATGTAACAAATATGTCAGCCGGAATACAAAATCACGGCCCAGGTTTCTTCGAAAATTTAATCATCTGCACAATTTTCCTGCAAGTCTGGTAAGAGTTAAAACATTTTTGTAATATATTTTATTAACAAATAGCAATAATAATTATGTACAACAATTATAATGGCCAGTCCAGTAGTCTGCTAAGGATAATAAAGGGGGGCAGTTAGGTCACGTGAGGTTATGTCCTGGTAGTCTGCCCTGGTTAGGTCCCGGTAGTCTGCCCCGGTTAGGTCCCGGTAGTGTGTCTCAGTCCAGATTAGGTTAGGTTAGGTCTGACTAGTTTCTACTGTATATTGTGCTGTGGTCTGCCCCGGTTAGGTCCCGGTAGTCTGCCCTGGTTATGTACCGGTAGTCTGCCCCGGTTAGGTCCCGTTAGCCTGCCCCAGTTATGTCCCGGTATTCCGCCCCGGTTAGGTCCCGGTAGTCTGCCCTGGTTAGGTCCCGGTAGTCTGCCCCGGTTATGTCCCGGCAGTGTGTCCCAGTCCAGATTAGGTTAGGTCAGGTCAGGTGAGATCTGACTAGTTTCTACTGTATATCGTGCCGTGGTCTGCCCCGGTTAGGTCCCGGTAGTCTGCCCTGGTTATGTCCTGGTAGTCTGCCCTGGTTAGGTCCCGGTAGTCTGCCCTGGTTAGGTCTCGGTAGTCTGCCCTGGTTAGGTTCCGGTAGTCTGCCCCGGTTAGGTCTCGTTAGTCTGCCCAGGTTAGGTTAGGTTAGGTCAGGTTAGGTTTGGTTGATTATCTAAACTTGCCTCGGATTTCCAAAATCTTGACATTTATCCCTCAGGAAAATTGGAAAACCCAAGCCAATTTTTGCCGAAACTTGGCTTGGATTTCCAAAATCTTGACATTTATCCCTCATGAAAATTGCAAAACCCGAGCCAACTTTTGCCGAAACTTGGCTCGGATTATCAATTTTCCGACATTTATGCAGGTCAACAAACCAGTATCAAGACAAAATAAGCTCATTTACGTGTTTTCCCCCACCCAAAACCCCCTATTCCCAGTGCTCTCCCCCAAGATTGAAGGGGTTAGGGAATATGTATAAACCAAGTGGTTTCCGATCAATCTTATGGTCACTAATGAATAGAACAAGTAAAAATAAGCAGAAAAAAAAAAAACTAAAAAAAAAAAACACGTGGAACTCATACAAAATTACCGACATTTCTTCTCTGTACACTCTAACAAACTGATATCCATCCTGTAATATGTAACTATAAGGAATGCTATATTGATGTGAGGCCTAGCTTACACCTCTCACATCAGTTTGAGCATAATATGTTAAATTTACACTTAAGCCTATTTGCAGTAAGATGTAAGAAATATCAAGTAAGTATTCTCATGGTATAAAAACACTACAGGTAGGCTCTTGCGCACGTCTGGTGATAAGCTCCGCCCTCCCCCACCCCACCGCTCACCCTCGTGACGTCACTTGGTGCGTTGCGGTGGTGAAAGATTGTTGGGATGAATAACTTTTTACCTTATTTTCTAAATAAAACACATCATTTCGTGAGGAAGTAGCTGCTGTAGTGTGTCAGAAAATGCACAATTTGAGTAATATCATTTGCACTGATGCATATGCTCTTTGTAAAATGACTTAGGGCATGCCATGAGTTTGCTCAGGAAGGTTTTGCCTCATTTTACTATTGCAGTATGATGTGGAATTAAAACAAATTCATTGTTTGATCCGGATGGAAAGTAACTTGTAACAGTAACAAAAGTATATTTTCGTTCCTTCTGTGTACTTCATGATGTGAATCAGCTCGAAGATCCAGAGGTGGCCAGATAGAGATGGAATTGATTTGGGGAGGGCCAACATGGTATGGTCACCATAACACTTACCTTTCAGTCTCTAAGCTAAATATGCAGGTGAAGTGGAAACAAAAAGGTCACAGATATATTAATATAAAAAAAGGTGATCAATTTTAAGCATTTGCCATTAATTAGACCCAGCTATCTAAGTTAGGTTAAACTGAAACAATGCACACAAAACATTCTCCGAAGAGTCTTGTACTCTGAAAAAAACACTCTACATCTCCTATAAGGATTGGTACACTTTCCAGTGACACTATCCAAATATTATGCAAAAGAATATGCAACAATAATTTTAATTGTAGGAAATACAAATCCATGGATAAATATATAGGAATGAGCTAACAAAATATGCACTCTGGGAAATATGCACTTCTTTAAACATCTTAAAATATGCATTTGCATTTGAAATATACATATGATAGGTGAGTCCCTCTGATAAGATAACCATGCATGGTGCACCTAGCTTACAAATTTCAGTTTAAAGTTAGGTTAGGCTATACCTGGCCTTAGGCTACTGGGCTTACCTTCATTATTGTGTGTCCTCTTGGGAAGGTTTATGTCTGGTGCTGCATCAGTCTTCAGTAGTCGAACATAAGCAGGTGGTTCTTGATTTAATAGTTCGTACTTCAGGTTCCTTAAATATTGCAATGGGCTGAAATGGCGAGAACAGATTCTTCCCGAGTGAGGAGAAAACTGGTCGGCTCTCCTGCACAAATGTATCCATTTTTTCTGTAGTTCGACAGTTTTGGGGAACCTGTGGAGTTTGTAAATTGTTCCTCCACTCCTCCCACTACAGCCAAACATACTGCAGCAGCCCATTGCTTACGAACTATTAAAATATTGGGTATTTATTGAAAGAATTACCGTTTTGCAGCAGTGTTGCCAGATCCGGCTGAGTCCCAGTATTTTGCCCCAGTCATTTATTGTACTTTATCACTATTATTTCCCGGTAGTTTGCCCAGGTTAGGTTCCGGTAGTCTGCCCAGGTTAGGTCCCGGTAGTCTGATGCGTTCTAGGTTAGGTTAGGTAAGGTCAGGCTAATATCAAAATGCCCCATTTGAATATGCCCTATGTTGGAAATGGGGCATCTGCGGAGGAAATGCCGGTAAATGCCATAGAAGAAAATAGGGAAAATCTGTATATGTGGTCCACGCGGCAAATATTTACAATTTATGTATATTTAAGTAGGGGACAATGTAGTGTGTTCGTGTGTAATGAATATAATAGGCGGTTGCACTTAACTTTCGGCAGAATAGGCTTTCGAAAAATCGCGACCGCTTTTGAGACGAAGTCCAGCGTAGCGCCTCTGAGACAAAGTGCAGCGTAGGAGTAAGTCTACGGTGTTAATACCCTAAGTTCAGACTCCAGCGTTCACGGTGTCTTTCTCTCCCAGGTCCTTCTTTAAAATAAGCCACTGAACACTGTACAAAGTAGTCCACATCATGATGGGATGCTCATGTGCTACTTCAAGTTGCCATCTCGTAAATCATGTATTTTTTTTAATTAAATGACGCTTTCAATATTCTTTTAATTCCATCACCATTTATATATAGATAATTTCATTATTTACTCACTTAATTTCATAAATTATTTTCTCATCTCATAGTATTATAATCATTATTATTAATGCAATCTATCAACCTTCTGTATTCATCCGCAATTTTCCACCATCCCATTTTCACTGCTACGTGTCAGTAATACGTGACAAGCTGACCCTACCGACATGGCGAAGCCGGTATGGCTTTTTTTTTCACGCATTTTGCTAAGCCACAAGAACTTTTTCATTTATGTGTGGATCATAGGCTAATTTTGAAACATAAAATAAGTGAGCAGTGTGGATAGGAGGCTATGGATTATAATAACAAATTACGCGATGTAACAAATATGTCAGCCGGATCACGGCCCAGGTTTCTTCGAAAATTTAATCATCTGCACAATTTTCCTGCAAGTCTGGTAAGAGTTAAAACCTTTTTGTAATATATTTTATTAACAAATAGCAATAATAATTATGTATAACAATTGTAATGGGCAATCAGGTAGTCTGTTAAGGATAATAAAGGGGGGCAGTTAGGTCACGTGAGGTTATGTCCCGGTAGTGTGCCCCAGTTATGTCCTGGTAGTCTGCCCCGGTTAGGTCCCGGTAGTGTGTCCCAGTCCAGATTAGGTTAGGTCATGTCAGGTGAGGTCTGACTAGTTTCTACTGTATATTGTGCCGTGGTCTGCCCCGGTTAGGTCCCGGTAGTCTGCCCCAGTTATGTCCCGGTAGTCCGCCCCGGTTATGTCCCGGTAGTCTGCCCTGGTTATGTCCCGGTAGTCTGCCCCGGTTAGGTCCCGGTAGTGTGTCCCAGTCCAGATTAGGTTAGGTCAGGTCAGGTGAGGTCTGACTAGTTTCTACTGTATATTGTGCCGTGGTCTGCCCCGGTTAGGTCCCGGTAGTCTGCCCCAGTTATGTCCCGGTAGTCCGCCCCGGTTATGTCCCGGTAGTCTGCCCTGGTTATGTCCCGGTAGTCTGCCCCGGTTAGGTCCCGGTAGTGTGTCCCAGTCCAGATTAGGTTAGGTCAGGTCAGGTGAGGTCTGACTAGTTTCTACTGTATATTGTGCCGTGGTCTGCCCCGGTTAGGTCCCGGTAGCCTGCCCTGGTTATGTCCCGGTAGTCTGCCCCGGTTAAGTCCCGGTAGTCTGCCCTGGTTAGGTCCCGGTAGTGTGCCCCGGTTAGGTTCCGGTAGTCTGCCCAGGTTAGGTCAGGTTAGGTTTGGTTAATTATCTAAACTTGCCTCGGATTTCCAAAATCTTGACATTTATCCCTCAGGAAAATTGCAAAACCCCAGCCAACTTTTGCCGAAACTTGGCTCGGATTAACAAAATCTTGACATTTATCCCTCAGGAAAATTGCAAAACCCGAGCCAACTTTTGCCGAAACTTGGCTCGGATTTCCAAAATCTTGACATTTATCCCTCAGGAAAATTGCAAAACCCGAGCCAACTTTTGCCGAAACTTGGCTCGGATTTCCAAAATCTTGACATTTATCCCTCAGGAAAATTGCTAAACCCGAGCCAACTTTTGCCGAAACTTGGCTCGGATTTCCAAAATCTTGACATTTATCCCTCAGGAAAATTGCAAAACCCGAGCCAACTTTTGCCGAAACTTGGCTCGGATTTCCAAAATCTTGACATTTATCCCTCAGGAAAATTGCTAAACCCGAGCCAACTTTTGCCGAAACTTGGCTCGGATTTCCAAAATCTTGACATTTATCCCTCAGAAAAATTGCTAAACCCGAGCCAACTTTTGCCGAAACTTGGCTCGGATTTCCAATTTTTCGACATTTATGCAGGTCAAGAAACCAGTATCAATGCAAAATAAGCTCATTTACATGTTTTCCCCCACCCAAAACCCCCGGTTCCCAGTGCTCTCCCCCAAGATTGAAGGGGTTAGGGAATATGTATAAACCAAGTGGTTTCCGATCAATATTATGGTCACTAATGAATAGAACAAGTAAAAATAAGCAGGAAAAACAAAAAAAACACAAAAAAAAACACGTGGACCACTTATACAGAATTACCGAAAATAGTCTTAGAATGGTCTAAATAAGTGGGTAATGAAGGTAGAAAAACCGTACGCAATAACGGTAATTCATTCAATATTTACCAAATATTGCACTAAAATAACACCAGTCACTACCGAAGACCATGCAGTACACCAGACATAAACATACACACATGCTCCAGCCTAAGTCAATGAGAGGCGAGATGCGCATAACGGCGACAAATCGGTAAACTAAAGAGTCTACCTTCTGTGTTTTTATACCATGAGTATTCTTACCTTTACATTCTGTATGAAGACCAACATCCTGGTGTTTTGGTAGTGGCAAATGTTGATCAGGCACTGCATCTTCTTTTAAATTCCTCACATTTCGTGGCATTTCACAACCCAAAAGTTCTACTTTTAAATTGCGTAATTTTTGGGCAGCACTGAAATGTCTTTGGCAAATGACGGCAGTTGCAACATTGACTTTATCAAGCCGACGGCACTTATGCAGCCATGCTTTCGCAAGGTTTGCATTTCTGGGGAATTTATGATATTTGAGATTGCTGGTTTTGGCAGGTGTGCAGCCATATACTGCACATATTCTTGGTTTCCCCATAAGGCACAAATGAGTCCATATATAAATAAATTAAGCCAAAAACGGGTAAAAAACGCTGAGCTATCACATCTACCACACCAGTACAACCGAGGATGTTTACTTGACTACGTGACGTCACAACAGGCAGTGTTGCCACTTTTGTAAAACCAAATTCCCACAGATCAAGGATTTTTTTCCCCACAGATTTCCACAGATTGAAATGAAGATCCCACAAAAATTCCCACAAAACAAATATAGCAAAATGTTATTGTTTCTTTATTATGTATATGAATATTGTATTAATACCTTTGTCCACACTAAAGAAAAGCAATTACTTAATATTTGACAACCATATAACAGTACTTAGCTGAAGGTAAACTTAAAAATCCCAGTTTATGTACTGTAATTAAGCTGTAGCAATAGGCCTACCAGAACTTAGCTATACAATCTTAATAATGACAATTAGATATTATAGAGTTTGCATACCTACAGCCTCAGTTTCTTATTGCAGTACATCAAGAGCAATAATATCATTCTCCTCTTCAGAACCTTTAGAAATGAAATTTCTAATCATATCAATAGAAGGCTCAAAGTTTAGGTTACGCATGATTGAAAATAATGAACCAATCCACATACCTTATTTGTAACAATGCCTTTACTGACCTAACACTGTGACGATTTCTCAGTTTTCGAGTGAACAACATTCATCTGTGAAAATATTCTTTCTACTGTGGCATTAGAAAATGAAAGTGATAGTAATGCCAGTACGAGGCCAGAAATGTTTAGGAACATGTTTATCTTTCAGAATTTCCTTTTCATTACCTACGTCTCCTTTATAAGTCTCCTCCCTTCCCAATCCCTGCCGAGTGCCTATCGACAGGACAGGTGCTGGACGCGTGAGTTAATTTGAAATGGACCAAGCCATGATCCATCCCACTCCCATGCAGCTTACCCACACTCTGTATGATATGATTTAAATATTTAAAACTGACTGATTTAACACTATCTAATTACATATTTCCACACTATTTTTCAAGTTCTCTTATTTATGGAGAATTTTACAGTTATTTGTCAGGCTAATTGTAGATTCCATAGAATTTCCCACAAACTTCATTAATTCCCACAAATTAAGATCAAATTTGGCCTCCCCACAAACAGTCCCACGTCATGCCATTTGTCCCATAGATTTGTGGGAAAATCCCATAAAGTGGCAACACTGCATGGGGGTATAATATATTATACCTCCATGATTATACCGTGTACACAAGTACTGGATACGCTCCACAGAAGAATTTGCAAAAAAAAGTGAAAATACCATTTGGAATGATAGACAACATGACATACAAGGAGATAGAACGGAAAATAAAAACATGGGATAGTGAAAACTGGAACAAAGAAGTAGAAGAAAAGAAAACACTAGGAATTTATGGTAAATGGAAAGGAAATGTCAAGGAAGAGAAGAACATATACGATAACAGGCCGGTGTAGCCAAGACCAATAACACTAATTATTAATAACAGGTCTTGTCAGCCAGTCGTACTGCGCAGATGTAGTGACGTCATGGCGTGGTGGACTTCACCCCCCATTTTCTCTCCATTTCCCCCCCACAACCCCCCCAGCTTCTGCCCCCAATCACCTCACATGGTGACAGGTATGCAGGGCTTCCACGAGCCAATATTTTTTTACCCCAACTCATCCTCTTGAAACGCCCTAAAACTGGACAAATTACCCTAAATTTCACAATTCCACAATTTTACTGACATTTTACGAAACTATGGGCTTTCAATTATCACAAGTGTTTAAGTGTACATAATTTATATCCGATCTATTGAATAACGAGGAATATGATAGTATTAGCTGAGGTAAACGATATATTTCACAGAGGTTATTGTACAAAACATATATATATTCTGTGTCGCACATATTGTGAGCTTATAATTACAAAACGCTGACATGGTTTAAAAAAAAATCCTGCAAAACAATACAATTATTTTGATAACTGAACTCAATATAAAAATTGATTTTCACATGACTAGTATATATTGTACATTATAGTAAACTTTTATATACCCGTACCTTTAGGCCTTCGGATGCCAATATTGGAACTTAATTCACGCCTAGAAAAATATTTAATGATTACTTCAATATGGTTTACATTATGAAACAAAACTGTTGAACACATTAGTGTATGCCATGGTTCATATCCACATTCATCACTTCAATTTGTAATTGAAAACAAAATGTACACTTTTTTAGAATGCATAAATAAAGTCCATACATGAAGACACAATTGAACAACATTTAACTAAATATGTTTTTCTGTAAGTAGCATCACTCTTTAAAATAAATGTTATAAATTATGAACTAATTGGTCTCTAATTAGTGCCGGTTTAGTATATCTTAACTACCACTATCGCTTCCAAGTTTAACAAATTAATTCAAAACAATATAAGAATAACATATGTGATAATATTATGTCAAAGAATTTATATTGAATGTTAAATGTGTAGCCTATCTGTACTTTTCCCAGTAGGCTACTTATAAATTCCTTATATATTTCCAGGATTAAATAGAGATACTGATATGCTAGCCTTCATAAGTAGCCTAACTATAGCCTACATTTTGTTGGTTTCACTACATGTTGCATTGCTCTTAACATTCCGAAGAGCTGCTATTAGTCTGTTATCTGTATCAAAGCTGTCTGCTGTTAGATTTGTATTCTTTAGATAATAAACCATGTGCATTAGTCCACTAAGAGTTTCATTTTTTAAACTTGACCTTTGGCTAGTTTTAGTTAGGTTCAACTTACTAAAGAAGCGCTCTACAGGTGCATTAGAGAATGGTAATGATAAAAGTGTTGACATCACCACTTTTAGATTTGGGAAGCATGGGTTATTTGCAGCATTTGTTTGGTTACAAACAATATTCCAGTACTCAGTACAGGTGAGCTGGCCGGAAAGTTCCTGCAGCAGATGGTGTTTTCTCCACTCTTCATCTGTGAGGTTTTTGTCAGCAAATTTTGAGAGTTGAGGAATATCATCAAAGAGCTTAGACAGAGAAGGTGGTTGAAGGATTGCAGCATTTCGGGGATCAAGGCACTGTAGAGATTTATGTATGGGATCATCAACATAAAATCTACTTTGTATCTGTTTCACAGATTCAATGAGGAATTGTCTACAGGTATGGTAAAATCTGGTCAGTTCTTCATCACTAGCACAACCACTAGCTTTAATTTTACTTACAGTTTCCTTAGCTGATATACCTAAATATGTCTTCTCATCAGGAACCATACTCGCAGAGAACAAAGGATGATTTGGATGTAGTGCAGAGAGCTCACATCTTTTAACATAAGGCACACTGAACAAATGTTTCTGACAAGCATATTAACTTCATGCTTGAGACAAAAAAAGTTAGGGGTTTCTGACTGAAACTGTGTATTGAAGCTATTGAACCTAGACAGATTATATGCTAGAAATTCCATGTAAGCTAACGTAAATTTACTAGAAAGTTCCTGAACAATTGCATCATTACTGTTTGTTGGGTCAGAAAACGCCAAGTCTGTGAAGTATAGCCTAAGTGCATTCCACTGTTCCAGAAGCCGCTTCACACATGCTTCCAAAGACAGCCATCTTGTCTGCCCTGGTGCCAAGATTGTGTGCGGCTTCACCCTCCTTCAAAACATCCTGACACTTTGAACTTAAGCTAAAATGAGTGAAAATGTTCCGACAAAGATCTTCAAGGGATTTTGGGAGCTTAAGGCATGCATATGAAGCACATAGGTGAATGAGATGACAGGAACATTTTACTATGATAATATTAGGCAATTCCTTTTTGAGTAGGGTTGCCACAGAGTGATTGTTGCCCATCATAACATTTGTGGTGTCTGAACAGAAAGATACTACATTCTCTAATGGAATTTGCTTCTCTATAAGACAGTGTTTTAAAGCTTCAAATAACCCACTTGCTGAGGAATCATGCACTTCTACAAGGTCAAGAAATTGGCTCTTAATTTGATGGTTTTCATAATACTGTACAATTACACTCATCTGCTTTGTTGTACTTCGGTCTGTGGTTTCATCTATAATCACTGAAAACAATCTTTTGTAGTAATTCCTTACTTCAGCCCAGGGTAATTCAGACTCTATGATACACAATACAGTTTATTGGTATTACAGTGGTAGGATACCCAGTATACGGTAATATGCTGCCGTGCCGTAGTCGCTGCTGGAGAGTTGGCTGGAGGTTGCTTGTGTACGGCAGCTAGGTGGTGTGGCAGGCAGGACGCCGTTGGGCAAGGACCTTCCACTGCTAGTGCTGGTGATAGATAGATTCTGCAGCTTGCTTGCTTGTTGGATTTCTTGGCTATCGACCAGAGGCATATAGCCAAAGATCATTAAGCCATTGGATCCATTTTACTATATCAATCTATATAAGGTCATAAAGTTTTGTCTCCCTCAGAAAACTCAGCAGTTTGTTTATAATATTCTTATCATCTGATAGAATATTTTCGATGGTGAAAGCAAGATTTTTACGTTGGAAATATTGTTTAATTTTAGTTCTTTGGTTTTCATATTCTTTACAAAAAATTAATATATGACTTATTGACATTACTGATGTGCATGATGGGCACATGGGGGGAAAATTTCTATTAACATAGGGTTCGAGATGTGTTAGCCATGTGGAGTTTACCCTGAGACGGGCCAACACCACCTCGTCCCTGCGACTACGCCATGATGACGTAGCCCAGGGTTCAATAACAGTTCTTACTTTATTTCTGATGTCTAATCTGGTCCACTGCCTTTGCCACAGCAGATGAATTCGAGACTTAATGAGGGAAACAAAACACCTGAGATCCGTACGGACTATGCTAAGGTCCAGATCAACAGTTGACCCGGCTAGTATATCAGCCTGTTCATTGCCATAGATACCATAATGTGAAGGTACCCATATTAGCTTGATTGATTTATTGGCACAAAACAGCTTACTAATGATATTACCCTGTATTTCGTTGTTAGTTGTATTTAAGGATTTAATAGCTTGAAGTGAACTTAATGAATCAGTAAAAATAACTATCCTATCGTGGGTCGTCGATAGGGCAAAATCCAAAGCTTTATTAATAGCAAAAAGTTCTGCAATAAAAATAGATGTATGAATCGGCAGTCTGAATCTTAACTGACATTCAGTCGACCATACACCTGCACCCACACATTCATCCGTCTTGGAACCGTCGGTATACAGATGGAAATATGAAAGATGTTGAACAATTATCTCACGAAACCTCTGGTGTACCTCCACCTCCGGTACCCGGGATTTAACCCCTGGTAGCCAGGAATCCACTATAGTGAATGGGGGTGTTACCCAGGGTGCAATATTTACTAAAACCAGGGAATCGATTGTTGATAATTCTATACCGACACACTCTACGAGGTCGTGGAGTCTTGCTCTGAGGGACCTCACGCCAGTGCCCTCCGGGGCCGTGCGACGCCCAGGCGGATAACTCGGCCCTTCCGGGGGCCTATCGCCATGGCCCCCCGGCTGCAAATGCCTCACCAAGGCATTACCGGGAGGATGACTCGGCTCCCCGGGTACCTGAACTTGGGGCCTGGTCCCCATTGGCCTCACGCCAGTGCCCCCTAGGGCGCAGGGGTTCCCGGACGGACGACTCGGTCCCTCTGCCAGGGGCCTAGCGCCATGGCCCCCCGGGTGCTGTTGCCGTAGCAAGGCATTCCCGGGAAGATGATTAGGCACCCTGGATTTTTTAGCACAATATACTAGAAGTTGTTGATCTCGTCTCAATCGGAGGGGAGGCACTTGTGACTCCACCTCTAGACGCTCGATTCGAGTGCAACGTAGGGCTCCAAGACACACACGCAAACACGCATTCTGCACAACATCCAAACCTTTCAACACAGACTCAGATGCCGAACCATACACTATTGACCCATAATCTACTCTAGATCTAATCAGGGATTTATATAGCATTAGCAATGACTTCCTATCTGCTCCCCATTGAGTACCAGAAATGCACTTCAGCAAATTGAGTGCTTTTAAACATTTAAATTTTAACTGACTGACATGGACTCACCATGTCAGTCGACTGTCAAAATGCAGTCCAAGAAATTTAGTAGAATTTTGAATAGGTAGGGGGTTGACACCCATAGTCAGCCTGACGTCTGGCTTCTTCCTATGAGTGAAAATAACCCCTACACTCTTTCTTACTGAAAACTTAAAACCCCACTGGAGGCCCCAATTGTGAATCAAATCCAGTGCCAATTGGATCCGAGTTGCCGAAAACTCTGCATTACAGCTGGAGTGCCATATCGCACAGTCGTCGGCGTACAGTGAGTATTTAAGATTTCGAGGAGGAGCTGGTAGAATGTCATTGATCATACATAGAAATAAGGTCGGAGACAGAACACTCCCCTGGGGCACTCCATTTGCCTGGACAAATATGTCCGAGAAAGTGACTGTGTCCGAAAAAAGCTTGACAGAGAAAGTTCTGTCAGAAATGAAGTTCTTAACAAAAAAGGGCAGGTTACCGCGTAATCCCATCGCATATAGTTTCCTGAGGAGGCCATGTCGCCAAGTCATGTCGTAGGCTTTTCCTATGTCTAAAAATACTGCAATCAAAAATTGTTTTTTGGCAAATGCCTCTTGAATTTGAACTTCCAGGTTTACTAGCTGATCGAGCGTCTGGCGACCTTTACGGAAGCCACACTGCTCGTCAACCAGCAAATTCCTGGAATTTAAAAAATGCAATAGCCTACGATTAACAATTCGTTCCATGACCTTGCATAAGCAACTTGTGAGCGCAATAGGGCGATACGATGAAGTCGATCTGGGGTCCCCCCCTCCTATCGGTATGGGAATGACATGTGCAAAGTGCCACGAGTTTGGAAAGGTGTGATCCCTCCAAATCTCGTTGAACACTTGCAACATCTTGATCATGGAATCATGATCAAGATGCTTTATCATCTTATACCGAATCTCATCGGGTCCTGGGGATGTCCCACTACAGGCTCCTAGGGCTTGGACAAGCTCTTGCATTGTTAGATCACTGTTGCAATCTAATTCATCTCCTGTGGCAAAGTTAATATGCTGCAGCTCTGATGCTTCCTTGATGGGCAGGAAAGCTGGATGGTAATTTTCAGAGCTGCTAGCAAAAGAGAACTGCCTGGCGAGGGCGTTAGCAATGTCTCTAGGTTCGTCATAATTGATGTTATTAAAAGAGATGTTGGTAATTTTATTTGATATTTTTTTCTTATTTAATTTTCTTACAGTGGACCAGACTTGGGAAATTGATGTTTCACTGGTAATACTAGAGACAAAGCATCGCCAGGAGTCTCGTTTGGCTTGTCTGATGGTTCGACGAGCCCTAGCTCTCGCAAGTTTATACTTGCGAAAGTTCTCATCACTAATGTGATTTTTGAAAAGCCTGTAGGCTCTATTCCTCTCACACAGTACCCTGCGGCAATCTGGCGTCCACCATGGAACTCTATGCTTTGCGCTATCTACCGAAGTCTTAGGAATTGTTGCCATTGCGGCTTTGAGGATATTATCTTGAATATTATTTACTTTATCATCAATGGTTTCTCCAACAATTTCAATATTGACACCCTTTGTGAAGGACACCCAGTCTGCTTTTTTTACGTTAAATTTAGGTGCTAAAGGCTCTTTATTAGTGTCGCTTTTAAATTTAATCACAATAGGAAAATGGTCACTTCCCAATGAGTCATCAATGGGTAGCCACTGGCAAGAGGCTGCAATTGATGGGGAAACCAGAGATAGGTCAAGAACGCTAAAATTACCAGTATTATCATCAACTCTCGTCGGACTACAGTCGTTCAGAAGAACCAAATTGGAATCACTGATTAGCCTAGCCATCTGTTCCCCCTTTCTGTCATCCTGCAGGGAACCCCATAACGTATGATGAGCATTAAAATCACCTACAATTAATTTTCTACAGGGCAGACTGTCCTGTAGATCAAAAACAGCATCATAAGTTACTGTATCAGGAGGACAGTAGACAGAACAGATAGTCAGGTAGGTGCCACCGAATTTTACTCTGCAAGCGACACTTTCCAGAGGAAAATTACAGGGCACATCAGTGAAAGGGAGGTTATGGCGGATGTAGATTGCCACTCCACCTCCACCCCTCCCCCCACGGTCCCTCCTAATTAACTCGTAGTTCCGAAGCAGAACAACCTCGTCTTCGACTTGGTCGTTCAGATGAGTTTCCTGAAGGGCAATAATATCGGCAGCGTAAGAACAAGCCAAAAGTTTAAGTTCATTTAATCTAGCTCTAAGACTTCGACAGTTCCATTGGAGTATGGTTAGCGCGAAGATTATAGCTGTTTATGGGGTTTCTTGGAGCCTTGTTCGTCTGGCCGAACCTTTTTGTGCTGGGAGGGAAGACCCTCTTCCTCCCCTGCACTTCCCGGGGACCTCCCGCGGGCAGGTTTCGCGACGGTAGTCTCCATCGCCTGTTCCTCTCCACGAGGTACAGAGCCAGTCCTCGAACGGCTCGTCTCGCGACGAACCGGACGACTCCCGGATGTAGGCTTCATGGGAGTCACCTGAGCGAGAACATGAGATTTTGAAGCTGATACGGTATCATCAGCTTTGTGGTGCTTCTTTTGCTGGGTTGATTCAACAACTTCTAATTTCTTTGTCAAACTTTCTACTAGCAGCGTTAATTTGTTTACAGTATCCTTTAAGTCTTTAATTTCATTATCTTTAGCTTGGATAGCCACGTTAACATTTGTTGTAGTTACAGGAGCAGTGGTGCCAGTCATAGCTGCAGCATAGGAAACTGTGGGAGTTTGGTTAACCCCCTCCACCTTCCTCTTTGCCTCACCATAACTGACATCATGAGCCCTCATGTATGCCATTGCTTCAGTCTCCACTTTAAGGCTCCTGCAGTCACCTGCACTTGCCTGGTGGGGGCCGCCACAATTAGCACACCTGAAGACTGTCTCTGAACACAACTCAGTCTCGTGCCTACCTGCACATTTACCACAAGTGAATGAATCTTTATTGAAGCACCTCAATGCTGTGTGTCCGAATTTCTGGCAGCGGAAACAACGCATCGGTTTCTGAATGTATGGTCTAACGTGAACAATTTCATATCCAATCTTTACCGTTTCCGGAATCTGGGCTGAAGCAAAAGTCAGGAAACACAAGCCAAATTTCTCTCTCTTGTTCTCTCTCGTCCTGGTCATACTTTGAACATCAACAACGCCTTGGTCCTTCATTCCTTCCAAAATGTCTGCCTCATCCAGAGCGGCCAAATCCCTATGGAAAATGACGCCCTTACAGGTATTTGGCCCCACTGGAATGGTGGCTTTCACCTTCAGGTTATGAATTTGCGTCAGTTTAAGGAGATCCTTAACCTGGGATGCCTTCAGTACTTTTACCAGGATACTACCATCACGCAACTTGTTAGCAGCAGCAAGACTGCCACCCACTTGACCATCAAGGACCTTTTTGACGATAAAGGGGTTAAAGTTTTTGAGAGACTGACCCTCATCTACACATCTAATATTTACATAACGAGCATTCATAGGAGGAATTTTAACATCAGGTTGTCGTTGTCTGTCTGCCGTAGGGGTTCCATTATTGTCAGCCGTTGTCCTAGTTTGGTCCTTGGTCGTTAACCTCCCTCCTTGAGGAGGAGGGAGGCTAGTCGGGGGTTCATCCATCCGGGGCATCGGACTACGTCCGACCCCTCTCCTCGCACACTCACCTACCTCCCTTAACTATTGTATCAACCCCAAGAAAATGGACAATAATTTAGGGAATAAAAGTTACCTTTACTCGCCCCCCCCCCCTAGTGGTAGCCTGGCGGCGTTCTCCAGTACCAGCTAGGGGATCGCAGTTTGTGCGGAAGGAACTTCCCCACCACCGAACCTGCCTAATGCGAGGGGTGGTGTAGTAGGAACCCACCTCCCAAGCGAATACCGTTGCTCAGCCAAGAGACAACCGTAGGCCCAGGAGGTCGCACGGAAAATATAGAAGAAAAAGTAGTTTAAGAAAAAGAGGTGCCCAAATGACGCACCAGATTACTGGGCCCCCCTACCATAGGGTTTCCCCTGAGGCAGTGAGTGCTGCGGGTCTGGTGTGGGGAACAACTAACTACTAGCTACCATAAACTACTGGTTGTCCTCCAGCAAAAATCAAATCACTGAAGGTGCAGCACAGCAGTGCAGCAAAACGCTGCAAATTTACTTTACTATATTACTTTACCAAGGCAGAGAAACAACAGAGTACTGCCAGTAAGAGGCCTCGGTACACCAAGGTAACTCCACGAACAATACTGTAGTCTGTTGTTGCTATGCACAACGAGGACGAGGTCTGGACACAACAAAGTCTGGACGCATAATGTGGTGATTCTGCAGGGCAGGACTGTCCCCTTATATTTGGTTTCCTGCCGACAGCTGCTGTCCCCCGGGAGCTTAGGGTCGAGGATTAGCGTACCTGGCCAGCTATGAATATACCCGGGAAGTAGGAGTGGTATGCCTCTTGATATAGGAGTGGCCATATGTGTGTGATACATAGTATGGCCACTACATAACCCCCCTTCCCCCCAGAAATGTTTTAGAAACAAACCGGGGAAGGGAAGATACATACACAGAAAAAATAATAATAATAATAATAATAACACAAAGAATATACAAATTATAAATAGGTATATTGATGCAGGCAGGCCGTCACCGCAGGGCAGGAGTCGTTCCATCATCCAGAACCGGTACAAGAGTGGACACAGAGGTAGCGGGGAAGCTTACGCATAGGTCTCTGTTACCGGTTGCCTAGGTCCAGGGGCGTCACTGGCAGGAGCCACACTGGTGGGTGTCTGGAAGGGTAGAGAGGTGCGGCCAGCCCAGCGCAATACGAATTGGTGTAGCTACAGTACCCCACAATGCCTGTGAGAGAAGGGAGATACAGAACATACACACATACAAAAACATAGATAAATAAAAATGCCCCTAGAGAAGGATGATATGTAATACATACCGTGATAATGGTGGGCGTAGTGATGCCAGGGCACAAGAGGCATGGCAGCGTTGCTAGCGTTCGAAGGTCGTAGCGAGGCAGTGGTGGTGTCGTCGTTGGCGTGAGGGCGGCAACTGCTTGAGGCCAGGCCGGGACAGCGATGTCGGCACGCGCTTGAGGCGTGGGCGTGGTGTCGGGGGCGGCAAGCGCTTGAGGCGTGGGCGTGGTTGCGAGGGTGGCAACCGCTTGAGGCGTGGTCGTGGTGACGAGGGTGGCAACCATTTGAGGCGTGGTCATGGTGACGAGGGTGGCACAAGCTTGCGGCTTGGCGGTGGTGGAGGCACGAGCTTGATGTGTGACTGAGGCGTGGAGTAGTTGGTGTGGAGAATGGTGATGCGTGTTGATGTAGGGGAAGGCGGGTAAATGGTGGAAGGCGGGGAGTGACATAGATGTGGTAGTGGATGCGTGGAGTCAGGAGAGGTGAGAGTGGTCGACGGTGAGCGTGGAGGGGGGCAAGGTGGGGTAGGCATGGGGTTGGAAATGGTTAGGGTGGGGGAAGGGGAGTGGGGTGGGGGTGGGTGGAAGGGCGACAGAGTCTGTGTAGGACGGGGTAATGGTGAGGTGTGGGTGGGAGAAGGTACCGGGAAAGGGTCGGGGATGGAGGGGGACGATATGTCAGGAAGAGGAGGTGAGGTAGGTAGGTCGGGTAGAGGACTGTGGGAGGCGAGTGGTTCAGGTGGAGGAGGAATGAGAGGTTCGGGTAGGTGAGTTGGGGTAAGTAGGTCGGGTATAAGAACGGGGGTGGCGATAGGCACGGGAGGAGAAGGACGGAGTGGTTCCGTACGGATGGGATAGGAACAATGAGGGGGAAGAAGGCTGGGGTGGTGGGATGGTAGGGTAGGTTGGGGAGGGGTGTGGGTGGGAGGATGTGATGAGTGAATGGTGTTTTGGTAAATGGTAATGCGAGGCGGGTAGAAGCATGTTAGAGTGAGCGTGAGAATGCGGTGGTGAGGGTGGAATGGTGGTAGGGGTAGGTGGTGGTGTACTGGTTTGGTGGTGTGAGGTGTGGTATGATGGTATGGGTTGTGTGTGCGGTATGGTGTCGTGGAATGTTTGCGGAGCGTGTACCAGTGGTGGAGGGTATGGAGTAGATGTGTGGGGTGGTAGGGGTGAGGGTGGGTACTCAGGGGTAGGGTGAGGCTGATATAGGGGAGAGGGTGGTGTAATAGGTAAGGGTGGCGAGGTAGAGATGTGAAACGAGAAATGTGGTGTCGGAAGACGGGGAGAGGGCAGCTGTTGTGGAAAAGGTGTGTCAGCGTGATGTGGTTGTGCTCCTGTGTGGTGCAAGGGTGATGAAGTAGGGGGGGGTAGGTGGCGTGATATCTTTTAATTCAAGTTGCGCAACATGGCGGCATACGCCTCGCATTCCCAGGTGGGGAGTGGAAATTCCTCACGATGGCGACGCTGAATAGTCGCTGTCAGGGTGTCTACAGCCTCCGCGTAGAACTGCAACTCCTCAGGCGTTACGGGGGGTAATAGTGGTGTACGTGTGGGCTCAGGGTTGTGGGTGGTGATGTGCCTGGGTGTGAAGGAGATTGCGTGGAGCATGGTATGTGTGTGTGTGGCTGGGTGGAGATGAGAGTGTGGAGCGGCTGAGTTGCGCGCATGTGAGGGAGAGGAAGGAGATAAGTAGGTGTAGATAGAAAGACGTAGGTGGAAAAGGAAGTGAAATGGGGGACGTTACATTAAGGGTGGTGGAGGGGGAAGAACACTGGGGACATAGAGCCAAAAAAATAACAGGGAGGGAATAGTGTATGTTGTTTGTGTAAAAAATACCTCGTGTGCTGGTGGCGACGTCGTGAGTGGCGTAGAGGCGTGGAGTGGCGTATCGCTGGCGACGTCGTGGGTGGCGTAGAGGCGTGGAGTGGAGTGGTGTAGCAACACAAGGTGTGGAGAGTGGCGCGGTGGAGTGCGTGTTGTGGAACTGGAGAGTGGTCCACGTGGGGTGGAGGGTGGAGTTATGCAATTGTGTAGCTTGGGGAGTGATCCAGTAACAACACGTGGCTTGGAGAAAGGAGTGGTGGAGTTGTGTGGACGTGTGTCGAGACTTACGTGGAAGGTGTACCAATGCGTAAAGTGTAATGCGTAAAGAGCTGTACCGGAGTCACCAATGTAGTAATTCCTTACTTCAGCCCAGGGTAATTCAGACTCTATGATACACAATACAGTTTATTGGTATTACAGTGGTAGGATACCCAGTATACGGTAATATGCTGCCGTGCCGTAGTCGCTGCTGGAGAGTTGGCTGGAGGTTGCTTGTGTACGGCAGCTAGGTGGTGTGGCAGGCAGGACGCCGTTGGGCAAGGACCTTCCACTGCTGGTGCTGGTGCTAGATAGATTTTGCAGGGCAGGACTGTCCCCTTATATTTGGTTTCCTGCCGACAGCTGCTGTCCCCCGGGAGCTTAGGGTCGAGGATTAGCGTACCTGGCCAGCTATGAATATACCCGGGAAGTAGGAGTGGTATGCCTCTTGATATAGGAGTGTGATGTGTGTGATACATAGTATGGCCACTACACTTTCTTTAAGTACAGCACACAAATCATTCAGTAAGTGTTTACCAAATACCTGACGAATTATGTTGGATGTTCTTTGTTTACCTAGGCACACCCTCTTGAGAGCTTGCTGATCAGGGAACATGCTTTTCAAGAGCAGAAGCAATGGTTCACATAAGGAAATGGACAGATAATGCTCTGATAAAAAAGCACAAATCTTTAATTCAATTTTTCGGGCTGATTTGTCTAAAGGATTATTGGCTAGAATAAAGGAAGTTAGAGATTTGTTTTGTTTTTGCTGCATAGAAAGGCTCTTGTGCCTTTGGCTTGACGCATGCCTCATTATTTCCGACTTACCACAAGAAATGTCAGTCATACAAATTACACAAAAGGCTATGTCTTTTACAGACGTTGACCTCCTTGACTTTTGTAACCACCCTGAAAACAGTGGTTCTGATGTCCATGCCTCTCGCCATTTTTGTTGATATTTTGTTTATTTATTGTTAAAATGTGAGTGAAACACCCCAAGAAATGCTTGATTACTCTAGATTTTACATACAGTGTGCCACCACCTTAATTTAAGGTGGCGGCACACTGGGCAATTCTGGCTAGCATGCTACTTGCTTTTGCTACCGGCTTTGTGTTTTGCTAGCCAAAATGAGTAGCAAGCGGCCGAATCTTGCTGCTAGAGAAAATGGATAGCATGCTGGGAGAACAGGGGCCGGATACTCAAACGTTCCTAACTTAGGGCAGCCTCGCCGCCCTATCTGGACTTAGGAACTCCTAAGTTACGAACTGGTTAGGATATCCCATCTCATGCCCTAAGTTGGTATACTCAAAACATTTTTAGGGCGTCCTATCCTGTTCCTAAGTAGTTAGGAAGTCCTAAATCTTCCCGGGTGCCCTATGTTGTTCAGCCAATCAGGGTGGCGCTTTCAAGTGACTCGGACTGACTTCATCCAATCAAAAGCAAGCTCGATCAGCTGACAATAGTAAACACGAAACAAAACACAACATTATGCGTATGACGGTATGAGTGGTAGAAATGCGTGTCGAAACTGTGGAGAGGAAGAGAGTGGAGAGTAAGAGAGTAGTATCTAACGTGAAATAAGTGCCACCGCCATTATGATTCATGACAGACAACAGTATGACATTATTGAAAGTCATTAGCAATGTTAGAAATGACTATTTTATCATGTCTACTTGTGTCACATCACATGATTCACTGCTAAATGTAATAATTATGGAGGATTCTGTAATGTAAGATATAAGATTACCAATATCAAGTAGATAGTGTACGGTAGGTTAGGTCTGTTTAAATATGCATATTTTTAGTCTCATTGGTGTTTTAGTAACATATACCTTTTTGAGTAATGGTATCCCTAATCAAAATCTGGCAAAACGAAACTAAAATGTAAAAAATACAACACAGCAACAACATTACTGTAAAAATATTAGTTGGTATCAGTAAATGAACAATTTCCTACAAGTTATCATTAACCTTATTCCTCAATGGTGACCACACACAAATAACCAAGCCCAATCTTACCAATAAACTAGTGTTAAAATGAATCCCCTGAATCAAACCAAACACAAAAGTTGGGCCAAATAACAGATAATGTAAAAAATTATGTGTGTTTCTGAAGATAAGTTCAGCAGTTCTAATTAGGCTTATCAAGTGGAGTTAAGTTAGGTTAGGTCCGGGTTCTTTCCTCGTGATAATTAGGTAAGAAATTAATAGAACAACCAGAAATATGATGTAATTTTTTTTTTTTTTTTTTTTTGGGGGGGGGGTAAATTACAAATCAAGACTGAGCTAGGCCAGAAAGAACTTAGAACTTGTAGTTTCAAATAAGGAGACTGAGAGGAAGCAAGAAAGAGAGGAGGGACAGTTAAAGGATTAATAGGGAGTGGGTTAGATTTGAAGGGTTGCCAGACCCCTTAAATGGCCGTTGGTTAGGTCTGAAGGGATGCCAGAACCCCTTAAGTACTGTCCATATCACCACAGACAATACTTCCCCTTCAGGGTCCAAATTGAAGAGCAACTGCTTAAACTAATGACAGGGAAAATCATTTATTATGTTGTAAATCCTTGAATTGTTCAGTATTTCTCATGCAACACATAAGTCTCCTAATTAACTGTGCTTACACTACATACTCAATATTACTCGAGTATGTGTGAGAATGGCACTAAATTTTATTGTGCAACGAGGGATATATTATGTCATGGTCCTATTTCTCGGATAAGTTTATTATTTCAATCTGAGGAAATCTATATTATCTTCGTTGGTGATCATGACTGACATTGGAATGGTTCCTTATACTATAAACTCTTCCTCAGTAGTCTCTCCAACAACAACAAAGTGGTGCTCTTTGGTAATACAGCCTAAATGTATATAGTCCTTCTTATTCTTTTTGGTACAGCCGAGTTGATTTATCATGTTTTCTACGGTGTTCGGTGTCATAACTCCACTTAGGGCTGCCTGGGTGTTGTCCTAAATCCAAGCGTCGTAACTTAGGAAAGATGGCTGCCAAAGGTTTTGAGTATACCGTCATAAGCACACTGGGGAAGTTAGGACTCCCTAGCCGAGATAGGATGTCCTAAGTTGTTTTGAGTATCCGGCCCCTGGGGCCGGATTCTCAAAGCAACTTAGGACATCCTATCTCATTTGGGATGTCCTAACTTCCCCAGGCGAGTTAGGTCCACATACTCAAAACACTAAGATATCATACTCAAAACAATTTCGGCACTGTGGGCAGCCATCTTGTGAGGACTTAAGACACGTAGATTTAGGACAGCTTCAGAGCAGTCCTAAGTGAAGTTAAGACATCGAAACACATAGAAAACGTTAAATTTGTCGATAGAGCGATCCTCCCGTGGCTCTCCCCGTTGCTATCCCACCAAAACACCATCATCCACATCACGTGTGAACATTGTTGTTGTGGGAGAGCTGAATGAAGTCAATGAACTGAACACCGAGTGCTAAACGTGATGGAACTGTGGTTTGCGTATGAGAATTGGCGTCGCCTACGGAGGGAAAGAGTGTATAGGGATCCATTGGACCCACTACATGTTAGTGAAGAACATTTGGTATTTATTGAAAGAATTACCGTTTTGCAGCAGTGTTGCCAGATCCGGCTGAGTCCCAGTATTTTGCCCAAGTCATTTATTGTACTTTATCACGATTATTTCCGGGTAGTTTGCCCAGGTTAGGTTCCGGTAGTCTGCCCAGGTTAGGTCCCGGTAGTCTGATGCTGTCTAGGTTAGGTTAGGTCAGGTCAGGTAAGGTCAGGCTAATTTCAAAATGCCCCATTTGAATGTGCCCTATTTTGGAAATGGGGCATTTGCAGAGGAAATGCCATAGAAGAAAATAGTCTTAGAATGGTCTAAATAAATGGGTAATGAAGGTAGAAAAACCTTACGCAATAACGGTAATTCATTCAATATTTACCGAACATTTACTTCGCTATTATAGATTTCCTCGGCAAGAAATCTTGAACTTCTGCCAGGAACTTGACCCACATGTTCGTCGACGAACGAGGAGATCTCATGCTATACCCAAGATCTAGAATACCAGGTCTGCTCATCGCGCATATCGGGCCTGGCTGGTGACGTCGATTGGCCCCCAAACTGAGGCCGCTCTCTGTCTAGCAAATATGGGACGGAATAGTAGTCTCTATGGTGGGGGTACATTAGGGTCAATATTAGCGACCTCTCATTTCAGTGGCAAAAATGCCTAACTTTCTTGCCAAAATTCAGGGCTTAGACTTAATGTAGGCGAATCGTTTTTGTTTCTAAAATTTCTTCATATGTATAGGTATCGAAAGTTCTCAGTAGAAGTTTTCGAGAAATGACATATAAGCATAGAAATTGTGCTGTGAAAATAGCATATATACAGGAAAAAACCTTCATTCTGGCTGTGTATAGAAAACGAGAATATATTAATCTGTATCAAATCACTTCACACCTCCGCCTCCAACTCACACACACACACACACTTGATTTGAGTGGAATGTTACAGTACATAGTTCATATTCAGACACCGTCGTTTTTATGTATTAATTTATGTATTAATTTTAGTCTTAAATATTATACATTATTTTACTTAGTTAAGGCCCATGTAATTATATTTGATTAGATTTTGGTGTTTGTATTAGCTACAATAGATTATGAAAAGTAAATTATCATCTATTTTTTTCTATACTGTCCCTACTGAGAAATATCAACACATGTAAAAATGTGTGTGTGTGTGCGTGTGTGTTGGAGGTGGGGGTGTTTAAAGGATTTGATAAGGTGAGTCAGGTAAGGATTAAAATACTTCCATTTTCTATACGCGGGCAGAGGGAAGGAATTCTCCCGTATATATGCTGTTTTCACATGACTATTTCTAGTCCTATTTGTAATTTCTCGAAAACTTCCACTGAGAACTTTCGATACCTATACTTTTGAAGAAATTTTAGAAACAAAAACGATTCACCTACACAAAGTCTAAACCATGAATTTTGGCAAGAAAGTAAGGCAATTTTGTCACTGAAATGCGAGGGGCCGCTAGTATTGACCCGTATGTGTCCCGATCATAGAGAATACTATCCCGTCCCATATTTGACAGACTTGGGCAGCCTCAGTTTGGGGGCCAATCGACGTAGATGCGCAGTGGGGTGACAGTTGACGAGCAGACCTGGTATTCTAGATCTTGGCTATACCAACACACACGCAAGTGTTAGTAACTCTACGAGTACTAGCTAGTGGAACCTTTCAAAGTGTGATTGGAGACTCTGCTGGAGTGACCCAGTCAAGTGTGAGTAGTGGTGAACTCGGTAGTACATTTGTTGGCTGAGAAAGCTTCCAAACACGTAATAATATTGTAGATAATTTCTTTGTATGAAATAAACTTGGTAAAATAAATAAATCCATTGTTGTTAATTACTGCATCTCCTCCTTATCCCAATAACACTCTCAAAACTACATTTTACCAGTAATAAAGACTTTGTGAAAATATAATTCAGATTAGATTCAACTGTTTATTATACAAAAGCAGCGCACTATAAAATTAAATAAAATACAGAAATAAAATATTATCACAGCAACACGACACACCCAAAATATAATTACTTTTGAAAACAAAATTAAAGTTAGTGAGGTAGTGAGAGTTCTGTCAACATAATCACTGTACAGCTACAATAACACTCAAAACTACATTTTACCAGTAATAAAGACTTTCTGAAAATATAATTCTGTATTACATTTAACTGTACAGAAGCAGCACTATAAAATAACCTACTGAGTTTGGCACAGTATCACATTGTGGCAGTGGATGAAAGGTTGAAGGATGTGTATGATGCAAAAGTGGTGAGAGGAATGGTCCAATGCTCCAACCATTTTGCGGTGTTGGTAAGGATGAAGATTAGGGGTAAGTGGGAATATAGTAGGAGGAATGAAGGGGTAAGGAACAAGAGGGAGGTGGCTAGTGGGGAATGGTGATGTTGCCTGATGGTTTGTGACTTTGGATATTTTCTAACAGGCCTGAACTCTCAAAGTCAATATGTTCTGCACACAGTGACTGGGATGACTCCACAGACATTGTAGAGTGGCGTGTTGTGTCATCTACTCCTGCCACCAAAATATCTTCAAGTCCCTGATTGTCCCAGGAGGTAGAGGGTTCCAGGTGAAACGTCGTTGACAATGGCCTGTCAACGGCATGGGTCTGACAACACTACCATCAGAGGTCGATGGCAGAGGCTCATCTGTAACAATAATATGTGCGGTGTTATGCAACAGTATATCCAGTACTAATGCAACATGTTTACTTTGAGCTTTTGTAGTAACAAACAACACATAATAACCATAATACTGCATGCATAAAAAAGACACAAATACAGTACAGAATTGGGGCCTTGCATTCCACTGCACTCTATAAGTTATTTTAGACCTTAACATACCTGGCCTAACAATGCAAAGTCACCGAGGAAAGCATGACAATCCCCTACACAGCCCTTCCACTATTTTCTGTGAGAGAACATAGTCACAATATGCACTCCGTAAAAATTAGTCAAATTTACCAGAAGTGATGTCCTCGCTTTCGAAAGGGCCAGAGATCCCCTCAATAGCCTGTCTCGATGAGAGCAAGCATTGCCTCCTCTGTAGGCTTCCAGTCCTTTGTGTCAGGTATTCCACCACCTGTAAAAGCCATGAAATTACAGTCATATCTAAGATGAACCGTAGTATCGTTGCAGCATTGCTTTAAGTAGTCAAACTCTAGTACAGTATACTGTATTGAGCTTCTTGAATGCTTAATTTCTTTCTGTATTGTGAATTATAATTCTGCCAATCTTTCTCAATACATTACATTAGTAGATGGAATTCCTAAAACTATCCTACATCATATTTAATGATCACTTAAGGTAGCCTACATATTGTACCCAAAATTTCCGGTAAATTTTTAGTATCATGCTTTTCGTAAATTACATACCTAACCTAATGTATATAGGCTGAGTTAACAAATTCTATAATGCACACTATTAAAAGTATAATGCAAGAACAACTGAAAATATTTACTCTAATGCAGTTCTCTAATATGTTTTTCCCAAGTCAGGTTTTGGGAATTAGCCTGACCTAACCAAACCTCAGAACCACAGCAGACTACTGGGACCTAACTGGGGCAAACCGTTATGAAGAAAGGTCCATATAGGTCTACTAGTGAGTAACAATGGAAGAAACAATCTACTACACAATGGCAATACAGTAAATAAATACCATAGAGAAACTAATATTTAATGGTTATTATGAACATCAATTTTCAATGATGTAAGGACTTACCTGTCACTCTAATTTCACTCCTTTCCTTGGCTGCCTTCTTTTTCACGTCGGACCTGAAAGTTCTGCTGAATTTTTTCTTAACTTCCTGCACATCCCTCAAGACTCTGCTAATGCTGTTCACAGACTCGGTGACTGCCCTCCACTCATTGTCTTACTCTTTAGCAGTTATTTCAGAGGATAATACACCCATTTTCACTGTCTTCATTGTTGCCATTTCTTGCAGCATCATCAGTAACTCTTCGTCTGTGAAGTTCGCAGCTGTTCTTTTCTTCTCTGGTGGTGACATGGTAGAATGATGGCTTCAAAACTTAGTGCGACATTACCACTGATGCTGACAGTCTCTTTGCGGGCGATAAGAGAGAGATAAGGCTGCATGCACTACGTCACACGGTCCCAGCGTCCCTTTATGTTTACACAACACAGCTGATAGGATCCTTATTGGCACAGTGGCATTCATTGCTTTCTATTGGCTGGATATACTTGAAAGACGCCACCTGATTGGCTGAAGGTTTTCCGAGGTCCTAGAGGAATAGGACGTCCCAAGTGTTTAGGAACAGTTTAGGACGTCCGAAAAATGTTTTGAGTATCGGGACTTACGACACGAAATAGGATGTCCTAAACTGTTCCTAAGATCGGACGTCCTAAGTGAGATAGGATGTCCTAAGTTAAGAACCGTTTTGAGAATCCGGCCCCTGAATAGCAAGTTTTGCTACTCAAAAGAGTGCTCAAATGAGTAATCATCCGTGTTGTTTATATACCAAGGAAAAAAATATTGAGCATGCAAATCATTGTTTGTACATTAAAATAGTTACTTCCTGAAGTTAATTGTCTCTGTAAATCTATTAAAGAATTATATGAACAGCACGAATTAGGTATTCAGTTTTTCTATTGACCATCGCAGTAGTACAAAGTAAGATAGATACAAAGTAGACTGGAACGAATGGAGGATACAAGACTGGCAAGAAAGGTTTATATGTGGAACATTAGAAACGGCAAATGGGGAAAGAAGTGAGAGAATGGTATATATGAATGGTATGGCAGTTAGAGGAATTATGCATGAGTGGAAAATAATGAGCAGGAATAGAGAGGGGCTAGACTGGGATGCAAGAAAGTGGAAAAGTGAGATTGACAAAGAAGTGAAATGCCTGGGGTTAAGAAAGTGGTAAAATGATATGGAACAAAAGGAAACTCTTGTATGGTATAAGGAGAAAGAATGCCCAGAGTATGTGAAGTGGTATGAGGGAAGTCTGGGTGGTGATCTACTCTTTCGAGCCAGAGCACAATGTATGGAGGTGAATGAAAGAAGTTATAGATGGTCTGAATCCCGAAGCAAGGTATGCCAGATGTGTGACACAGGAGAGGATGAAACGGTAGAACATGTGATGCTGGGATGTGAGAAGTATGAGAGAGACAGAACAGAGATGATGCAGATCATTCTGACTGAAATGGAATGTGATGGAATGGAATTAACAGGGAGAGAATGGATGATATTACTGTTAGGTCTGTGTGAGCAGACCACAGATGAAATGATTGGTGCTGTGAAAGAATTCTTGGAGAAAATGTGGTATGCAAGATGTAGAAAGTGAATAGATATGCATGGTATTGTTTTTTTTTTTTTCCGATTTCTATTTACAGGAGCTGCCGATACAAAGGCCAACCCTGGAATAAACACCCGGGGTACCTGTAACAGCAAGAGCAAGAGCAAGTAGACTCGCGCCTGTTTTGTAAACATAAACAAACAAACCCTACTGCCCCGATAAAGTATTCCAGAATGTCTTCATGTGCCTCTGAATAAAAAAAAAAGGTTAAATGGAAATCAGAGCATGTGTATATGCTATTAGAAATATGCAGAGAATTTCCAATATTGTGGGATCCTGGACATGACCAGTACTGTACAGCTGGACATTACTCATCTAAAGTTAGCAACAATCAACTTGACTGCAGGTATTTATCTTGAGTTTTTTTTTATTTTCCCGTTTTAACTTAGATCAGAGGTCCCAAAACAATATCATACAAAAGATTCTCAAACACGATGAGCCTCGGCCTATTAATCCCATGCAGATCCCAGTTTGGGAAATTCTGACTATACCTTTTCACCCTCAAAACAAAATAAAACAATTGAAGTTTAATTTAAAACAACTAATGATTAATTAAGAACAACAGAACTTCAAATTAAAACACCTGAAGTTTAATTTAAAACATCTGAAGTTTAATTTTAAAGAACAGAAGTTTTATTTAAAGTATGTGAACTTTAAATTAAAATTAAACAAATAATATAATTAATTGATTGTAGACTAATATGTGTACGTGTGATTTGTAATGTAAAAATTTCCTTACATAAATTACAATTACATAAACATTCTGGAAAAATTTTACATAATAACTGTGATAACTTTACTGTCCGTCAATAAAGTAAAAACAAATCCCGTGTGATTTACAATAAAAAAAAATAAACAAAAAATAAATTATCAAAATGCATATGCACTCACATTTAAATTGGCTATGCTAAGATTAATGTTGCTCTTATTTTTCAGAGGATGTTCAGGCCAAGTTTGCGACTCTCAAGGGATCCTTTCAACTAGAGGTGAAGAAGATCCACAACACACCGAGTGGGTCTAGTGCGGGTGTACGACCAAAGCCGGAATTTTTTTATAGGATTGGGATACGAAGACCGTCTTGGGAACGCTTGGTATTGGCGGACAAAAACTGACATGGATACGTAATAACTGTGTTTTTCGTCAAGCACGGAATTGGGAAGCTAAAAGAAAGTGAATACAGTATCTGTGGTACTTGAAATGTTAAACACACATGCTTAATAATCTAAATTTGCAATGCAGTACAATAATTACCTCTCCCTATATAAAGGTAGCAACATTATAGAATTAGTCAGACCTAACCTATCCAAATCTGGACCGGGTCAAACCACCCCAAAACTATCAAAACTTAGATAAAGAACTTATGCCCTTAACGCCATTCGCCAAAGTTCTCGTCAAATTTTGATGCCTATATGCCTCTTATGTATTACCTAGGCGAGCATAAATTTTGATAGGTGAGCATATGAAAAAACATTATAAACCTACAATTTTGTTGTTGTTGTTGAAGTTCCTCAAGCTGTCTGGCCGAGCAATAATATCACTTTTGTGTGCCTTCAGAAATGAACGTATAATGTACTTTAAACTTGCAATTAAATTGCAATTAATTTGATGGAAGCCTTCTTTGTGCTGAACTGGCTTTATTTTACAGCTTGTTACACTTAAAATTCATATATGTTCACTGTCTTCATGTCCTTGTGATTCGCCATTTGCATTATTTACATTTCCCAAGAACAGGCAAGCTGCCCCAATCACTGCTCTGGACCTTGCTTGCTTGGATACAAAGACGGTCTTGGTTTCAGCGGCTGTACGCATGGATCATCTTCGTATCCCTTTGGCCGACAAAAACAGTACTACGCACCAAATCTTGGTTTCATCCAAGCAATCTTCATATCCAATGGAAAACAAAAAGACGCCTCAAATTAGCAATTCCCAATACATGATTTAACCTACCTCTGATAGGCAGGCACAAGTGATTCATTTGCTGTGATATTTATTAAATAGTACAACACTTGTGATACTATATATTAAACAGTATTTTCAAAACTTTTCTGTACTTTCCTTAACCATGTATTCTGTATTTAAGAAATTTTACCTATCACAATGAATACTTTCTTAGATAATAGAAGTTAAGAAAATTCAAACCAAGGCAAAATAAAATTTTGTATTGTATATAACCAAGGCACAACAATAATGTATATAGAATGCTCATATTTTAATTCTGTAAGTTGAAGACATGGACCAAAATGCATTTTATGCAACAGAACAAGAGGTATGTGATGAAACATGTACATTTCAACCTAGGAGAACGGAATTATAAATGGGAGTTTGACACACAAACATCTATTGATGGAGGTGAAAGGCTGTTTAGGAATTTATTATATATTTTCCAAATAATAAGGAATAGAGTCACATTGTATTCCACCTAAGCAAAATACACATACTGTACCAGTGGCCTTTTCGGTATGTCTTTATAAGAGCTATGTTTTCCCAAATTTTTTGTCTCACAAAATTGTTATTTGTTCTATTACTTTTATATATATATACAGAGAGAGAGAGAGGTGAGGGGAGAATAGTCATGTTCAGGGAAAATTTAGTGTTGAGAAATTAATAAATGATGAAAAATAGGGGAGCCTAACCTACAGTATAGTTGTTTTTATGAATACTAATTTTCACAGCTAATATGGCCTCAAAATTCTGTACTCAAGCAAAATAATACTATCAAATGCAATAAATAAACATCTAGAAATATATATTTACATGACTCAAATTACATTAACTTTAAAAAGCACATATATATAATTGCAAAATTGGTATTATTACAGAATGGTCCAAAAGTGGGTAATGATACTAAAATATACAATATAGTGAATGAAGTACTTCTATACGAATACCATGAAAAGTGTGTTAGGATGGTCCAAAACAGTGGGTAATGATACTAAAATATACAATATAGTGAACACAATACTAATGTAAATTTACCTCAAAATTTTCACTAGACACTAGTATTTTCACATGTCATAGCATATTAGGTTAGATATAATAAAAGCAATGCATAGAAATTCAATGTTACAAATAATAAGTACAGTATAAGTTTAGTACTCTCACATATGAGTGATTTTATTCCAGGGGCCGGATTCTCAAAGCAACTTAGGACATCCTATCTCATTTGGGATGTCCTAACTTCCCCAGGCGAGTTAGGTCCACATACTCAAAATACTAAGACATCATACTCAAAACAATTTCGGCACTGTGGGCAGCCATCTTGTGAGGACTTAAGACACGTAGATTTAGGACAGCTTCAGAGCAGTCCTAAGTGAAGTTAAGACATCGAAACACATAGAAAACGTTAAATTTGTCGATAGAGCGATCCTCCCGTGGCTCTCCCCGTTGCTATCCCACCAAAACACCATCACCCACGTCACGTGTGAACATTGTTGTTGTGGGAGAGCTGAATGAACTGAACACCGAGTGCTAAACGTGATGGAACTGTGGTTTGCGTAAGAGAATTGGCGTCGCCTACGGAGGGAAAGAGTGTATAGGTATCCATTGGACCCACTACATGTTAGTGAAGAACATTTACTTCGCTATTATAGATTTCCTAGGCAAGAAATCTTGAACTTTTGCCAGGAACTTGACCCACATGTTCGTCGACGAACGAGGAGATCTCATTCTATACCAACACACACGCAAGTGTTAGTAACTCTACGAGTACTAGCTAGTGGAACCTTTCAAAGTGTGGTTGGAGACTCTGCTGGAGTGACTCAGTCAAGTGTGAGTAGTGGTGAACTCGGTAGTACATTTGTTGGCTGAGAAAGCTTCCAAACACGTAATATTGTAGATAATTTCTTTGTATGAAATAAACTTGGTAAAATAAATAAATCCATTGTTGTTAATTAATGCATCTCCTACTTATCCCAATAACACTCTCAAAACTACATTTTACCAGTAATAAAGACTTTGTGAAAATATAATTCAGATTAGATTCAACTGTTTATTGTACAAAAGCAGCGCACTATAAAATTAAATACAATACAGAAATAAAATATTATCACAGCAACATGACACACCCAAAATATAATTACTTTTGAAAACAAAATTAAAGTTAGTGAGGTAGTGAGAGTTTTGTTAGCATAATCACTGTACAGCTACAATAACACTCAAAACTACATTTTACCAGTAATAAAGACTTTCTGAAAATGTAATTCTGTATTACATTCAACTGTTTATTGTACAGAAGCAGCACACTATAAAATAACCTACTGAGTTTGGCACATTATCACATTGTTTGTAAATATAAAAAAAAATGTCTTCCTGAAGAAAATGTTTCTCATATCAAGTTTTTCCAACAAACTACTAATATTGATGGACAATACAGTACAGTATATACAAGGGGCCGGACATTTGATTAGTTCAGGCCAAACTTGACTAAGCTAGAAAACTTTAAAATGAATACAGTACAGAAATAAAATATTATCACAGCAACATGACACACCCAAAATACAATCACATTTGAAAACAAAATTAAAGTTAGTGAGGTAGTGAGAGTTCTGTTAGCATAATCACTGTACAGCTACAATAACACTCAAAACTACATTTTACCAGTAATAAAGACTTTCTGAAAATATAATTCTGTATTACATTCAACTGTAGAGAAGCAGCACACTATAAAATAACCTACTGAGTTTGGCACAGTATCACATTGTGGCAGTGGATGAAAAGTTGAGGAAGGATGTGTACGATGCAAAAGTGGTGAGAGGAATGGTCCAATGCTCCGACCATTTTGCAGTGTTGGTAAGGATGAAGGTTAGGGGTAAGTGGGAATATAGTAGGAGGAATGAAGGGGTAAGGAACAAGAGGGAGGTGGCTAGTGGGGAATGGTGATGTTGCCTGATGGTTCGTGACTTTGGATATTTTCTAACAGGCCTGAACTCTCAAAGTCAATATGTTCTGCATACAGTGACTGGGATGACTCCACAGATATTGTAGAGTGGCGTGTTGTGTCATCTACTCCTGCCACCAAAATATCTTCAAGTCCCTGATTGTCCCAGGAGGTAGAGGTTTCCAGGTGAAACGTCGTTGACAATGACCTGGCTCTAGCAGCACCAGAGGTAGACTGAGGCTCATCTGTAACTATAAGAAATGCTGTGGTGTTTATGTAATAAGGTTACAATGAAAAAGGAACTGCGATGCATAGTGGGGGCAATAAACACGGGGCCGCTTTTCTCCTTTAAGTTTCTTCTTGCTTACTGCTTCTTCCTCAAAGTCTCCTGTCTGCATTGCAGTTCCTTTGGTAATACTGTACATACATTTCACTGTCACCCAACATATATAAATACAATCACTCTTGGCCTGAACAGCAAGAGAAAACAAACGTAAGTTACCTACATCACCATTCTGTATCTGCTGATTATTGTGTACAATAGTGGTTCTCACGGGTGCCATGGACAGTGCCTAGGGGTGCCACAAGATTGTCATGAATTTTGTCTTGGCTAGATCATCTCAAGGTACATTTGTAAAACTGTTTGTAGCAGTCTGCCTATAATTAATTGTCGGTGTAGGAAGGTACTCGCTCAAATATTTTTCTAAAATATAGGTAGATATTTCCTTTTGCACACTTGTAATAATAATAATAACGGCAATAGAATGTAATAGTACTCCTTGCGTAACCACATGTATCTCACTAAATCAGGTTAGCTTTTGTTTGTTTTGCTTATTTGATTATCAGTGATTATCATGCCTTTTTTTTCTTCTTTTTATGCTAGTCTGCATTTATAACTCTTAAATTAATCTACTTCTAATATTCTGAATCTAATTCTACTGATCAGTTCTATGTTTGGGCATGTACTGTACCATATGTTAATTTTGGTTTGAGTATGGATAATAATTTTAAATAATTAATTAAAGTAATTTAAACAGCTACAATTGTATATCAAAAGTTAATTCATGTGAGGAGGGGTGATGGTGAAAAAGGGGTGCCACAGAAAGGATTATATAAATTCAGACTACCAACTGAACTGTGCCGATGAATTCGCCCTTACAACGGCACCATCTTTTTCTAATTTCAACTTTTGTATGAATGTTTAATTACAATATTAATTTGTAGATTGCTTAATTTTGTGAGATAATAAAGATAATCCTATTCTGTTTATGTATTTTTTTGTATTTTTCATCAAACAGTAGTTAATTAGTATAGCTTTCTGGGTAAATATTGAATGAATTACCGTTATTGTGTACGGTTTTTCTACCTTCATTACCCACTTATTTAGACCATTCTAAGACTATTTTCATCTATGGCATTTCCTCCGCAAATGCCCGATTTCCAAGATAGGGCATATTCAAATGGGGCATTTTGAAATTAGCCTAACCTTACCTGACCTGACCTAACCTAACCTAGACCACATCAGACTACCGGGACCTAACCTGGGCAAACTACCAGGAAATAATCGTGATAAAGTACAATAAATGACCGGGGTAAAATACTGGGACCTGCCGGATCTGGCAACACTGCTGCAAAACGGTAATTCTTTCAATAAATACCGCTTTCTGTTATAGCCTAGTCAAGTATTCTCAGCATTGCTGGAAATATATGTACTGCTACACACACATACAAAACATAAACTATTTTCCTTTGGAGTTAGATGAGATTTATTTTCGTATTCGTCAACAAAACATACGAGGCTAACTTACACATTTTTCAAAGACACCCAAACCATACCCCAGCAAACACAGGTATATTGGATTTGTGATGGCCCCGTATCGTTTTTCCTTTACATTACATATGGGACCAATGATTGCAAACCACTGGGCCAGCATCAATCCATTATCCGTTTGCACACTGGGCCAGTGTCTTGGCCCGATATTGGAACAATATCATAATACCAATTCAGAGTAAACTGTGCATTCTTCATTTATGTCCTATTCTGGTCATCCATTATAAATGTATTGGGTAGGTACTGGGCCAATGAGAGATACACAATATATTTTTCGTTATGGAATACCATTTATTTTCCAGTGTTCATACAATACAGGGTTACTCATAACTATACTCACATCTTGTAATTTTATCTGTATAGTTTTGAATAACCCTTTATAGCTATTATTCAACACATACATGATAATGCAATTTTTTTGTTATCAATCATTAGAATTGCTAATTTTTCTCAGAATTCTTGCAATGCCGTCATGAGGCTGGCTACTACTTGGAACTATCACTGTCCATTGAACCACAATTACCAAAATACTTTACACACATTCTATGAAAATAATAAATACATACAAGAACTACTTCTCCAAAATAACCAACTTTTCATAAATGTAAATGAGTTTATGTATCACAGTGTCATGTAATATTGAAACATCATCATGAATAGTATCCATTATATTTCACTTCTGGAGATACAAGTACAGTACTGTAACTGAAAATAACACTTCTTCCGTGATAAGATCAAAACAGTTAACTATATTCTGATATAATTAAGTATAATCCACTTTTGCAGATACAAGTAACTAAACATTACACTCCTTTGGTGATAACATCACAGCAGTAAACATTATTTTGACATAAGCTAGAATCCACATTTGCCGATACAAATAACTAAACATTACACTCCTTTGGTGATAACATCACAGCAGTAAACATTATTTGGTGTAAGTATATTCACTTCTGGAAATACAAATAACTAAAAATAATAATTAATGCATTGGTAATAGACAGCAAATTGTTGGAGATATCCATATGTAAATGTTATTATTGACCACAACTGTACATGTGACCTATGTGTGTGTGTGTGTCTGCATTCAGCCTGTTGTGTACATGTGCGGCCTGTGTGTACAGTCGCGCACCACAATCCCTAGCCACCCTGAGTCGAAGCCCGAGATTTGGAGCAGGAGGTTTCTGAATGACAGCCCACCAAAAGCCTCCTTTGGTTCGAAATGTGTGTGGCCTGGTGATGATTTGGGTGGACTGTCGTCCAGAAACCGCCTGCTTCAGGCTTAGACTCACGTGGGGTAAGGATTATTGTGCCCGACTGTATGCACGTATTGGCCTGTGTGTGTGCGTACATGGACTGTATATGTATGAAGAAACAAATTATATTTTAATATCATTGTTCACTGGCCATGTCCAGTATGCAAAAGGGGGAATGCTACTGTGCCATTTCTGTGTGGGAACAATACATATTTACATTCTATATCTTTCACATGGCATGATTTCAAACTGCCACTCAGATTGTTAACAATATATATTTCTAGAGTCCCAGAACTAATTGGGTATTCATAAAAATGTGAATATTTCCTGTATTCTTTATACAATATCATAATGTCCGACTCATCTTCATATTTCACAATGTTTTGTACTACTCCAATTTGATTATTAATCATTACTGCTCCATTAACAAAATTTGTTTGAATACAAAACCCTTCTAAAAGGATTTCCTTGAACTGTTGTTGTCGGCCTTCCTTAAGTAGAGGTCCATGAAAATGGCTTTGCTTCAGTACTGGCTCTTGAATGATTTTAGGCACTAATCTAGAGTTGTAAGTACGCTCATACATTCTGTTGATCACTTGATTTAAGGCACAGTTTGGCTTCCTTAGCATTTTTTTCATCATGCCTAAATGATTCTCAAAAGAGAGTGCAGAAAATCTATCTAGAGACCCATACTTTGCAATGTCATCTGGAAGATTAATCAAATTATGAAAATTGTATACTAAATACCTGGGGCCATACAAATCAGAACAATGATTTACAAAGACAAACAATAACTTCCTTGCTTTTTCAGCATTTTCAGTCGCATTTTCTTTTGACAATAAGGTTACAGCAACACTAAGAGAAAATTCTTGTATACACCAGAATTTATGTTGCCTGCTAAACAAACTGGGCCAGTGTATAGGAGGAAGCTACGAAATTCTGTAGCCTTGAATCTATCTACATTATCGAGTGATCGTGGCTTTCTGGCAAATTCATCAGCCTTTACGCAGTGGCAATATCGTAACCAATGAGGTTCAGAGGTGCGGCCATTGCGTACAGGCTACTGTTTGACATTGGGAAGTTTTAAAAAGCACCTCGGTTATCTACCCTTCCTCAGGAAGGGTAGGCAAGTCTCACCCCGCCTCCACGTGGTAACCTCGGGGGACACCTCCCTATTTTTAGTTGATTTTATTTTAAAAGGCTGGAGGTGAAGCCAAAGGGGGAGGCGGTGTGGGGGCACATTAGGTTCCCCCACATATAGGTTTTAAATTTCTTTTTCTTTTTATTATTGTGGTGTTTTTTAAGAACTTGACAATGTTAATGGCCCATGTCCCTCCAGGAATGAGCACTGCGTTGGCCTTGCCAGCCACCAGCGGCCCCCCAATGGGAGGACGGACAGCTGCGGCTAGTGGCCGGGAGGGGTCTGCAGTCTGCCCTGTGGGGGGCAAGAAAGGGGATGAATACTTGAGGGTGGTTGGGATCAATGTGAATGGAATGGTGAATGAGGTGAAAAGGAGAGAGATTGTGGAGTGTTGCAGAAGTAGAATAGATGTATGTGGGATAACAGAGACGCATGTGAAAGGATGGGGGGTGGAAGAGTGTGGGGATGGAGGGAAGAATGTGTTGTGGGAAGGAATAGAAGGAGGCGTGGTATGGACTTGTATGGATGAAAAGGGTAAAGAGAGAAGAAAAGAAGGTTGTGCATTGTTGGTGTCTGGGAGGGTGTGGAAAGGAATAGATGGGCATGGAAGGAAGGGAACAAGACTAGTATGGTTGACTGGCAAGATTGGTATTGTGAAATATGCATGGGTCTGCGCGTATGCTCCAGTGAACGCGCAAACCAAAGTGGGAAAGGTAAAAATGAAAGAGTTCTGGGATGAAGTGAATGAATGTCTAAGAAAGTTTGAGAGTGGGAGGAGGATAGTGTTGATAGGAGACATGAATGGGAAGGTAGGGAATGAGAGAAGAGGAAATGTAGTTGGCAAGTGGGGTGTGAATGGGATAAATGAGAATGGTGAGTGCCTGGTGGATGTGTGTGCCGAAGCGGGGTTGTTCCTCGCCAACACATGCTTCGAGCACAGACTGATCCACAGGTACACGTGGAAGAGGAGGGATGAAAGGGGAGAGCAAATGAGTTTGATAGATTACATAGCTGTGGATGAAAGGTTAAGGAAAGATATGATGGATGCTAGAGTGGTGAGAGGAATGTTTCAGTGCTCTGACCACTATGCTGTGTTGGCAAGGATTAGAGTCAGGGCAAAATGGGAGTATGACAGGAAGGATAGAGGGGGGAACAAGAGGGAGGTGGCAAGTGGAAGATTGAATGTCAGTGAGTACAGAGAGGTATATAAGAGGAGGGTGGGTGAGGTGCTGGAGGATGCAAGGCTGAGTATGGGGGAGGGAATGGGAGTGAATGAGGCATATGAAGTGTTTAAGACAATAGTAATGAGAATAGCAGCAGAGGTAGTCGGATATAAGACACAGAAAAGGGGCAAGAAAGGGAGTGCTTGGTGGTCAGAAGAAGTGAAAGATGCTGTAGAGAAGAAAAGGAAGGTATATAGAACACTACAGAGGAATGTGTCAGAGGAAGTGAAAGAGAGGTGGAAGAGAGAATATAATGTTTGTAAGAGACAAGTGAAGAGGATTGTGAGTGAGAGTAAAAGGAGAGTGGATGAGGAGTTTGGCAAGAAACTGAGTGAAAAATTTAAAGAAAACAAGAAATTATTCTGGAAGGAGGTTAAAAGAGAAAGAGGAGAAGGAAAGTCTAGTAGCGTGAGAATGAAAAGAGAGGATGGAGTTACTGTGAGTGAAAGTGAGGAAGTGAAAGAAGTGTGGAAGAGGCATTTTGATGGTCTGATGAATGGGGGGACGGAAGGGGAGGCGGTGGTGACATGCATGGGGATGGAGGCAGGTAATAGATGACAGGATGTACAGGGAGAATTAGGAAGGAAAGAGGTTAGGAAAGCAATAGGAAAGTTGAAGATGGGAAAGGCACCGGGGGTGGATGGGATAACGGCTGAAATGTTAAAGTGTGGGGGGGAGGTAGTGGTGGAGTGGATATTGCTTATATGCACATTGGCATGGCAGTAGGGAGAGGTGCCAGAGGATTGGAGGAGAGCCATAATTGTACCTTTGTATAAGGGGAACGGGAGTAAATAGGAGTGTGGTAGCTATAGGGGAATAAGCCTTCTTAGTGTACCGTCGAAGGTGTATGGGAAGGTTCTTACCGAGAGAATGGTTGATGTAACAGGGAATAAAGTTAGTGAGGAGCAGGGAGGGTTCAGAAAGGGTAGAGGATGTGTGGACCAGATATTTGCATTAAAATCAATAGTGGAGAAATATATTGGGAAGGGCATTGAGGCCTTCTATGCAGAGCCAACAGCATGTGTATGGGTAGAGGGTAATCTAAGTGAGAGTTTTAATATTAGTGTAGGGCTGAGACAGGGATGTGTTATGTCACCATGGCTGTTCAATATATATATGGATGGTTGTATGAGAGAGATGAAAGCCAAAGTGAATGGTCTGGGGGTGAAGTTGAGGCTTAATGAAGCAAATTGGTCCTTGGCGGCAAGTTTATTTGCGGATGACACTGTGTTGATGGCTGAGAGTGAAAGGGAGTTACAGAGAGTCTGTGTGTAAATGAAGGAAACTGAAGGTGAATGTTGGTAAAAGTAAAGTGATGGTATTTAAGAGAGCCGAAACTGAAGTGATTGACTTTGCTACACCTTACAGAGTGGGAGTACCAACTGGGACGATGTGTGAGATAACTCTGAGGGGTGAGAGGATGGAGGAAGTGAAGGAGTTTAAGTACCTGGGAATAGTTCTGTGTAAACATGGAAGTATGGAAGGAGAAATTAGGGAGAGAGCAGTGAAGGGTAGACAGGTCATAGGATCACTGGGGAGGATAATGAAGGGTAGAAGTGTGAGTATGGAAGTGAAAAGGGGACTAAGAAATAGTATAATCCTTCCAACACTGACATATGCGTCGGAGACATGGACATGGAGTAGGGCGCATCAGTCTAAAATAGGTGATGTGGAAAAGTGGTACATGAGAGGAGCATGTGGACTTACTAGGTGGGATGGAGAAAGTAATGAGAGTGTATAATTATGAGAGATGTGGTATGAGTGAGAAGGCAATTGGTATTGAGTGTTGAGTGGTTGAGAGAGTGAAGCGTAATACAATGAGATGGTTTGGACATGTAGAGAGAATGCAAGGTGAGGAGTTTGTAAAGAAGGTGTAAGGAAGTGAAGTTGTAGGACCTGGTGTGAGAGGCAGACCTCCGGTTAGATGGCAGAACAGAGTGGAAGAGTATGTAAGGGAGAGAAACATGAGCGGTAGTGGAGGGATGGACCAAATAAGGAGGGAGTGTTGGAACAGGGAGAACTGGAGGCACTTCTGCCGTGGCCACCCCCTTGGGGGGAGTTCCCGGAGGGAACGTGGCGTCAGAGATATAGATAAATAGATTGAAAAAACCGTTAGTATCACTATCAACGGTAAACATATATTCTACTGTCAGTGGTCATTATAAGAAACCTTGACCAAGTTTTCATTTAAAAAAAATTCCTTCTGGATGGGTCTGAAAACCAGTTGAAGTTAGGGCAATTTAGTGTTTTTTCCGGTAAATATTGAAAGAATTACCGTTATTGCGTACGGTTTTTCTACCTTCATTACCCACTTATTTAGGCCATTCTAAGACTTTTTTTCTATGACATTTCCTCTGCAAATGCCCCATTTCCAAGATAGGGCATATACAAATGAGGCATTTTGAAATTAGCCTGACCTTACCTAACCTAACCTAGACCGCATCAGACTACCAGGACCTAACCTGGGCAAACTACCGGGACCTAACCTGGGCAAAATACTGGGAAATAACCGTGGTAAAGTACAGGAAATGACCGGGGCAAAATACTGGGACCTAGTCGGATCTGGCAACACTGCTACAAAACGGTATTTCTTTCAATAAATACCAAAAATACACCATATATCAGATTATTAAAATTATTCAGAATAAACACAAGGCTGCTATCACGTGAGGGATAATAAGAGCCTTGATATGTGACACGACGATTATAAAGCATTAGGTAAATACGGGTGAAATGGAAGCGTGTAAGTGGAATCAACACTTGACACATGTAATATGAAGGTATTCACATTTACTTAATTTAATAAAGAGCATTCTAGTTCATGATTCTTATTCAGTTATTGTGTAAGTATGTTTCAGCGTTTAGTGCTTGATAATAACCATTGAATACATTATGAATAAAGTATACAATAATGTTACTTCGATTGTTTTTGTGTTACATCGTAATATTAAAAAGGTGATCTTACTTTTAATTATATTAATAATGACACGAACGTCAGTATATAAATTATTGATAACAGGGTGTATTTTCGTACTTATATTAAAGCTTTCACTCATTTTTCACCTCCTCAAGAATAATTTCTCACCTCTCTTGTATAGGCACCCCCCCTACCCTCCTCAAATCCCTCCTTACTTCTCCCTCCCACCAGTGAATGGTTCGAGCAAGCGGAGCTCACTACTAGTGCTTCGGGGTTTATATCTCGGCCAACGTTGACAACGCTGGGTGGGCCTCACGGGAGTGTGACCAGCTGTACGTCACATACAGCCGAAGTATACTTGTCGGTCTTGGCGGTGAGAGGCAAACAATCCACATTAGCAGATTCCGAACAGTCAGAAGAGGCGTTCACGCATTGCTTGGTAGAGGTGGATGAGATGGATATCTGTAACCCATGCTGAGGAATGATTGAGAAGAGGGAGATATTGGGTAAGGGCTGCCAAGGCGGCCATTTATCCTACTGTGAAAACTCGTTGTCTTCTGATACGTCGAGCTGGCATCCAGACAGGAAGCTACATCCGATAAACAGCTCTCCATCAGGCCAGGCAAGGCCTTGATGGGAAAGCAAACAAACTCCTCAAAGTGCACAACAGTGACCACCTTAGAAACTGTCAGGCATAGCATCAGACAACAGACCAACAACAAAACATGGAAGGTAGACAAGACCCAGAACACACACAAACATTAAAGAAGAAAACTCGAGAACACGAGAAACCAGACAATCAATGGACACAATAACACTATGGAATACACAACACAGGGTTGAGGAGGAACGTATTCCACACTCGACCAGAGCTGGAGCGAGAATGTGGTGTGAAGGTGGCAATCACCAGATGGATTGTCTGCAGACAGACTTATAATGGCAAGGAATGTGTATATTATATTATCCGTTTTGAAAAACTTGAGAATCAACTCATAATATTGTTAGTATGGTCATATTTTGTTATGTACAGTCGCGGCAAATAGTCCTTGACTAGTCAGTAATGGATAGCCGTGACCAGCATAGGAGCGTCCGAAAACTGGAAACATTTATACCCATAATATAATGAGGCAGCTGACTGAAGCAACGAATCCACGTGTTCACAGTTCGAAACAGCTTGCCGCACCTTTCCATCACAGGCTGGTCAAGGACTATCTGCCGTGACTGTACGGTTGTTTTAGATGGGATATTATATCATTTCCCGTTGTCAAATCAATATAATTATAACATACCAACAACTCCACCTGTCAACATTTGTCAGACGTCCAACACTGACATTAAATGGAAATTCCTGTGTGTGTTTACCTGAACACAGAGATAGTAGTGTCATTCATATATATGGGACTTCGAGTTTCTTCTTCCTTGTGGATATCTTCATATGCCTGGATCACATGTATCAAGTGATTTACTTACATATATAGGTGAATTTCCAAACTCACTAATGTGTCCAATAAAAAGGCGATGTTTCAGCTTATTTACATAACAAACCTAAGTTAATAACCAAAGATATCACATGTGTAATACACTACTGTAGTATGCATTGTAGTATGTATTCAGTCATCCCCCACACTTCACACGTCTGACAGACATACCCTGGCTACACTCTCCTAATCTTCCTCCTCACCAATGAACGATTCGGAATGAATCAAGTTGTATGGGATTCACACCAAGGAAAAGAGGATTGACGACGCTGACTATACCAGCTATAAGTGTTGGTGATAGTATTATAAGTGTGTACATATATTATGTCTATGGAGTTATTATACTGCTACCACGCCATCTTCAACACCACCGATATTCTTGCCTACGACTGTTAGTGCCAAAGGAGTCAAGTTTAGCCATAAGTGTCCAGGTCTTACACTCTCAGCATAATGACCAGGAGAATTAAAGTCATGAACTGTACACCATATTCCTCGTTCAATTACACAGATACCAACAACACCAGATAATCCATTTGTGTGTGTCCATAATACTATTACCATAATACCACAATGCCATAACCATGAACTATACACCATATTCCTCGTTTAATTACACAGATACCAACAACGCCAGATAATCCAGTTGAGTTTGTCCAAAATATTATTAACCAGGCCATAAAGTTTGGTGACTTCCCATCAGAACAATCACTGCTCTGGACTACATTGTCAGGATAATAGAAACTGTTAATGTTCTCACCACAAATTTATACCAGTACCTCGACGCCTAAAAAACTCCAAAAATAATGAGCCTTTACAGGTATTGCAGTGCTTTAAGATTTGTTGCAAGGACTATTAAATCTTTTTCTCTACTAGTGGTTTTATATATGTGTGTTAATGGGTGTGTTGCCTTTTAATAGTGTGAGTGGGCTGTCGTTCAGACAGCATCTGATTAAAATCTCACACCCCGATACAGGTGAACTAATCATTGCGGTGCCCAAATGTATCTATTATTATTCAAAGAAGTGTTAAGAGAGAACTGTAAGGAGGATGTGCTTCAATACAGAAAAGAGAGTTACTGAGGACATATTAAGCTATATTCCTTGCGCTCCAAGGAGTCCGTTCTGGGTGTGGCAGACGTCGTGTTTTACCACTGGCCATACTGCCAAATCAACCTTAGTACATGCCTTTCACTCGTATATCCCATTATTATTATTATTATTAAAATAGACCAGAGACACAAAGCTGGGAGAGAATGCAAGCATTCTATCAATCCTAGGACCCCAGCCCCATGAATCCAACCTGAAGAAAAGAAGACAGCTTAGAAAAAAAAGAGATGAGTAGTTAGTTTAATAAAAACATATTAGTCCTACTCTTGAAGCCAGCCAGTCCTACACCATCAAAGACAGATTCATCAAGGCCATTCCACAGAGACACCGATCTAGGGACAAACGATCGACTGTACTGGCTACTTGGAATGTTTTTTTTTCTATTTTTTTTTTATAAATATAGTAGAGGGACTGTACGTATTGTACAATGAGTTTCACTTTTTAGCATTATAACAATTATTTGAATAAATTCTATTACACCTGGCAGCGCAGAGCTGTTTCCCCATGTTGCCACGCCGAGGTGATACTGGGTCACAGACTCATTTCTTGCTTGACCACCACCCGATAATTGGTGACCAAATTGGCATCGCCGCACTCGGGGGAATTTATAATTCTGCCCCACAGGTGGATGATGGAACCACTACTGAAAACCTAAGACTACTAATCAACAGTAAACTACAGCTCCTCGGGGAACAACACCGACGCAAGACAGAGAATGTAGCCACCAAGAAACTATCACACCTATATGGGGGCAATATCAAGTTGCCTCAACCATCCCCAGGATATGTCAACCTCACCGACACCACACTCACCCCAGACCAACAGGACCTCCTCAACATGGGACTAAACTGTCACTAAATGACTAAGCCAAAACCACACCGGAAACGACTGGAGATGGAGATCCTCTTAGGTGACATCCACCAACTAGAGAAAAACGGGAAAATTACCACCTCTACCGCACTTCAACCAACTCTACTTGCTGAAGCAGCCAAGACGAGGGGAGTCCACCACAGCAAACTCCTGAATAAGAACCACTTCCTCGCCTCGAAACAGCTACGAGATAACCCGGACATCATCATTCGACGTGCAGATAAGGCCTCCTCTTTAGTTGTCCATGGGAGAGAGGAATACCTACAGAAAATGGACAACATACTAAGTGACACCAGTAAATTCAAAAGAATCTCACACAACCCCACTAACGACATCAAGCGAAGGGCCAACACCACCATCTCTGCCATCAACGCTAAAGATGGAGGGATCCACCTGAAGAAACTCATTGGAGAATATGCACCTGGATACGCCTACGGCACTGTGAAAACCCACAAACCTGGCAACCCCCTCAAGCCTATCATCTCCCAGATCCCGACTGCAACATACCAACTGGCCAAATCTCTCAACACCTTGCTTTCACCTTACGTGCCCAGCAAATACAGCCTCATTTCAGCCACAGATTTTCTCCAAATTCTCCGTGATCCCCCTAAAGTAAGCAACCACATCATCGCCTCCCTGGATGTAGAGAGTTTATTCACTAATGTACCTGTGGATAAAACTATAGACTTTATCCTCCACCGGGTCTACGAACACCCAGACCTCCCACGACTGGACATCCCCAGGACCTGCCTCAAGACTCTACTCGAACTTTGCACCAAGGAAGCTCCATTTATTTGTCCCCGTGGCAATATGTACCAACAGATTGACGGTATAGCGATGGGTAGTCCCCTGGGGGTCCTCTTCGCTAACTTCTTCATGAGTAATGTTGAAGAGGATCTTCTCAAATATAATCGCCCATCGATATACTGTCGGTATGTTGACGACATTTTTGTTCAGGTGAAGGACCTAGACGAGCTACTACTACTACAACAACGGTTCATCTCCTCGTCTGGCCTGAACTTCACCTACGAAAAATCAACGGATGACAAACTACCCTTCCTGGACCTCTTGGTTGCCCACCGCAACTCAGACTTCCAAACCACTGTATACACAAAGTCCACCAACAACGGACGGTGTCTAAATGGTGACAGTGAATGCCCCAGGAGATACCTCCTATCCACCATCTCATCCTACGTCAGGAGGGCTCTCACCAACTGCACCAGCTGGAGAGACACACACCAGGAACTAGACCGCCTCACCCAAGTCCTGGTAAACAATGGATATTCCAACTCTGACGTCTCTAACACCATCAAATTCCAGCTAGAAAAATGGTACGAAATGAATTCCCCATCCAAACCAAACAGTGACATCAGACTTTACTACCGTAATTACAGGTCCACCGACTACAAGACTGACGAGACCATACTAAGAGACATAATAAAGAAGAATGTCCACTCCACCGACCCAGACAGCGAGATCAAACTAGTAATTTACTACAAGTCTCCAAAAACCTTGAACCTCACCCTACACAACCGACCTACTACCTCCAAGAGCCAGATGAACAGCGACCATGTGATTTACCAGCACACCTGTAACAGTGTGGACTGTGAGCCTCACCACTATGTTGGTAAAACACAAACGTCACTGTCTCGTCGGCTCACCATGCACCTCCAATCAGGATCTATAAAAGACCACTACCATACCCACGACCACCAAGCTCTGACACGAGACAAACTAGTAAGTAATACCACCATACTAGACAAAGAAACAGACAGCAGACGACTCTCCTACCTAGAAGCAATTTACATAGAAACCTTACAACCTTCTATAAACAACCAGACACAAGACCTCCAAATACTACCCTCCAGAAAACGACACACCACCATTACAGTCAGGAAACCCACCACACCTCCTACACCTACTGATCCACCACAAGCATCTAACATCTCACCCACCACCAACCAACAACTCAGACGAAGCGCCAGAATCAGACGTCACCCCCCATCCACCAATCACTAGGCCTCTGATATGGTGGCCCCGCCCACCCCACATACGGAAAATGGATAAATACCTCTCACCCACCCAGAATCACCACTTCTTCCTGAAGATGTCCAACGTACTGGACGAAACGTCGACCTCCCCCAACAACTCAACATTTGCCTCACTTATCCACCATCTAAGTGAAGATTTAAGAAAAACTGTTAGATCCATTGAAAGCATAAATAAAAAACTCATAAATGCAGAACAAGCCATATCCTTCAACCTCGTTTGTTTAAAAGATAACATACTCCCTGGCTATACTAACATATATATATATATATGCCTATGTATATATATATACATACATATGGATATTAGGTAGAACGCCACCCTGAGCAATTGTAACGCCAGACAGGAGCTTGTTGAGCTCCTCGTCATTGCGGATGGCCAGCTGCAAGTGACGGGAGATGATACGACTCTTCTTGTTGTCTCGGGCAGCATTGCCTGCCAGTTCCAACACCTCAGCAGCAAGGTACTCCATGACGACAGCCAAATAGACTGGAGTGCCTGCACCGACGCGTTCGGCGTAGTTGCCCTTACGCAGCAGTCGGAAGATTATACCAACGTGGAATTGAAGACCAGCCCTGCTTGAACGGGACTTGGACTTTCCCATAACTTTGCCGCCCTTGACGCGTCCTGACATAGCAACTAAGTCGATATAGCGGTCTGTCGAAGATCAGCACAAATTAAATTTCTTCTTCTTGTAAAGTAGTAAAGGTGGGGGAAAGAAGGTTGGGGATAGAGAAAGAGTAAGCAAGAGGAAGTGAGTTTTAGTGGGAGAAAAAGAGCCGAGGCTTAACTCGGCATGCGTTGGTATATATATATCACCACCGATCCACCGCCAATCCCCGCTCCAAATCAGTAGTGAAGAATGTTGAATCTTGGTGGATATGCAGGATATCAAAAAGTCTTGGAGAGTAGGGGATAGTCTGAGTGGTTTAGTAAAAGTTGGAGTAAGGTCTGGAGCGGAGTCTAGTTGAAGAGGTAAGAGGTTGAACTCTGAATGAAAAGCAGAGTTTCTATAGATTGATATAATGAATGATTGGGTGAGAGTGTGTAGTAAAGATTTAAGGTAAAGACTTTGAGCTTTTATGTAAAAGTTGGAACGGAGTGTAGTTGGAGGAAGAGTTATTGGATATTCACCTTGCTGAAATAATCCAGTAATGTGTGTGAGAGTGAGGGTATCGTTGACGAGTGGGTTTGATAAAATGCAAGAGAAGAGGGGTGAGGATTTGAAGGAAGTAGGGGGTTACAGGGGTTTCAGCCCTGTTTCGTTAAGGTTAAAGCCCGGGAAGAAAAATGATTATTAGTATAGTGTGCTTGATTGTGTGGATGTTGGCGTTCGTTGTTTTGTGTGTAAAATGTGTGTGTTGCAGTTTAAGTTTGTGGGGTGGGGTGAGAGCCATCATACGACCCAGACTTGAGGAAGGAAGTACACAAATAGCCCTAGGCTCCACTTGTCCACTGCAGTTCGGTGAACTGCTTCTAATCTCTGGTGCCACGTGGTACTAAACAAAATTAAACAAAAAATGCCACATGAAGACATCATTCCCGAGCATGACACTTTTGACTGAGACCCTCAGTGACCTACACCCGTCACAGGCTGCTAGTAAGAGTTGTACCGTCAACTTGGGGTGCTGCGTGTATTTGTATAGTGTATAGTGTTTGCAGTTTAGGTTTGGAGGGTGGGGCGAGAGCCATCGTAGGACCCAGACTTGAGGAAGGAAGTACACAAATAGCCCTAGGCTCTGCTTGTCCACTGCTTTTTCCATGAGGGAGTGCCTCTCACCAGCAAACCATGTGGTTTAACCGAGCAGTGGCATTGCTGAGTGAGACCTTCAGTGACCTACACCCGTCACAGGCTGGTAGTAGGATATGTGCCTTGAACTCTTGGTGCTGCAAGTGTATGTTTACCTCAGAGGGGCGCATCCCCTCATGAAGCCAACTGTCCTTACGATGTCATCCATGAGGAGGCGCACTTGAGTTGCTCCTGTGGTGACTTGGTCTTCGCCGGTCTGCACTCGGGGTCTCCTTCTTAAGCTGGCTGTGCTTGGGCACTCCAGAAGGTAGTGAATGAGTGGCTCTTCAGTCCTGTTTCCACAGTGCTGACACTCCTCCGACGCTTCTTTTAAAATGCAGTAACGCATCGTTACATATCCCATCCTGATCCGATGTAATTTGGTCCAGTCTCAGCGTGGAACTTTGGTTGTAAGGGGTATCAATCCTGTTGCTAGGGCGTACCACCTGGCAGCACGTGAGGTTGCAGAGGCGTCTCTAAGTCTGTAAAGTATTCTATCTTTGACTGCAGCCCTAGCCATGCTCTTGGTTTTCTTAAAGCTGGAAGGGATTTTGAACGTCGGAGTAGGTCCTCTGGCTGCCAATTTGGCTCCTTTAGGCTCCTCTCATTTCCGTCCACTCCAACATGACTTGGGATCCAACAGATTGTGATGTGCCTCCCTTGTCTTTGTATCCTTTGTGCCGTGGCAAGCACATGGGTCGTCAGTTGGACATTGTTTTCTGGGATGTACTTCCTTAGGTTCTGAGGTTCGCATGGCTGCGAGCTTAGTCTGAGTGGAGCTACAATGGTCAGAGGTCCTCCAACTAAAGACACTGTTGCCAAGGACAAAAGCGGCACCCGCCCTGCCATTCTCCAGGTCCACGGAGCCGTCAGTGTAGTAGACGGCTGTGTCTTCGTTATCCCTGCTGCCCATCACTTTGTTGGCATGCTGGAGGAGTTCATTTTCGCTGAGGTCTTTCTTGCCTCTCGGAAGCCGAACTATCTCTGTTTTGATGGCTGGTGTGGTCCACGGTGGTGGCACACGGTATTCACCGGCTGGTGAGTCTGTACCCTTCTTCAAGAGAAGTTTGACGTTGAGAAGGCTGTGTACTGTGTCTGCCACCCTTCGGATCCAGGTCCTTCTCTTTGCACTCGGCCTATCCTTTCTCAGTTCTTTGATGACCTCACTTTTAAAAAGATTATCCCTATAGTGATGTATGGTCCTAGCTACCACACATGACACTACATAGTCGATTCTGTCTTGGATAGAACCCAGACCAGATTCATGCTGCATCACTTCTGTTTTGGTCCATAATGGGGCACCATATATGGTCCTCAGAGCTTTGTTCTGGATGCATTCTAGATTGCGTGCCAAGGTCTTTGGTATACCTGGAAGCACTATGGCTGCATAATCGATGATCGATCGAATGGCTTGTTTGAAGAACATCGTGAGAGTTCTGTTTGAGGCGCCACTGTCATAGGACACTAGGGCCCTCAGGGCTGCAAGACAAGATTTAGTCCTATCCTGCAGGTACTCTATCTCTCTTTTCCAACTGAGGCTGTGTGTTATCCAGACTCCTAGGTACAGGTAAGTTGACACCCATTCCAGTCGGGTGTCCTGTATGTGCAAATGCTCTTGGGGAGCTCTCCTCTGGTTGAACATTGCCTTTGATTTCTCTCTGGAGATTTTCAAACCCAGGTTTTTGCATTTCCCCTTGATCAGGTCGAGACTTTTCTGAGCTCTTCTCATATTTTGCCCCTGAATCAGAAGTGCCAGATCGTCAGCATAGCTGATCAGTTTGACACCAGCCGGCAACTGAAGTTGCACTCACTCTTCCATAAGAATATTGATGAGGGTTGGGCTTAAGATCCTTCCCTGTGGAGTTCCGTTTTCTAGGGACTGGTAAGTCGATACTCGACCTTGGTACTTGACCCTGGCAGTGCGGTCCGAGAGGCAGTCCTGTACCCATGCGAGCATTCGGCCTCTAACTCGCCTTTCTGTCGGTGCTTCTAGTATGGCATGAGAGTTGGCTAGTTTGAAGGCTTTTTCTAGGTCGAGAAACACGACAATGGCTTTTCGGTCCTTTACTGTGCTCAGTAGAGATGCAATGGCAGTTGTAGTCCCAGTTCTCTTGACAAAGCCAAAGAGATGTGGATGCCATGGACCAAGCTTCCACAAGAGTCGGTTGAGCACCATCCTCTCCATGGTTTTACAGAGACAGCTCATTAGAGCTATTGGTCTGTACTTGCTCTTCTCTTTGGGCATTGGAATGGGTAGAATATCTGCCTTTTTCCAAGCCAGGGGCACCTGGCTCATTGATGATGGTTAGGAGGGCCGCGTGACCCCCAGTACCCAGTCTGGGGCTGTGTCTTTGCTCTTCTTCCTGGCTCTTAAGAGTTCATCCAGCATGAACGGTTCGTCAGTCTCGTCTCGCTCTAGGACTGCTTCATCTATTTTCTCTTGTCTCGTGTCACGGAGCTGTTGTTGGCGGTCCTGTATTTCCATCAGGAGATTAGTTGTTGCTGCCCTTGCTGCAAAGTTGCTGCAAGATTTCCTTGGCGTGCCGTATCACCTCCCGTAGTAGAGAGAGTGATTCAGCAGTGCGGTTTCTCCTGTGAAGTTTTCTGTGTTTGTTGATTCTCCTGTTCTGTTCCCTAATTTCGTCACAGTAGAACCAGTAGTCCTGGTGTCTGGCACCGGTCCTCTTTCTTGGGATGGATTTCTCAGCTGCATTGTTAACTGCATTAGTGAATGCTGTGAGATTGGCGTCAAGGTCTCCTCCCATTTCGTTTTCATCGTGCCAACCTTGTAGGTGGCTCTCGAACTTCCTCCAGTCGGCCTTCTTGGTGTTCCATCCTGGGAGTGGTCAGGGAGCATAAGATCTGGTTCTTAGTTCCAGGCTTATCCTGATGGCATAGTGGTCACTGGTGAGGGTGGGGTGGCCGAGGTCTCTAGATACAAAGGTCAGATCAAGCCTGACTCCTGCTTGGTGTGTGGGGATGCCAGAGTTGAGGAGACAGATGTTGTCTGTTTCCTCCATCACCATGGCCAGGTGTCGCCCCGCATCACTGTTATGTTGTGGGCCAAGAAAGCTGTGGTAGGTGTTGAGATCACCCCCAATCAGCAGGGAGTGTGGTATGTTGAAGAGCTCAGAGAGATCCAGCTCCCACCTTTGGCTTCTGTATATGTTGTATATTTAGAGGTCTGTGGATCCTGTGCGGATCTTGATGGCCAGGACTTCCACTCTTTCCCCGCAAGGTGTTGGCTGTTCGAGGAGTTCCTGAAGGATGCTTCTCTTAATGTATGTGGTCAGACCTCTTCGCTCATCACTATGTGGTAGTGTGTAGTGTTCTAATCCTGGGAGTTTGGGTGTTGTCTCGTCGGTAGTGAGGGTCTCCTGAAGGAGGACTACATCGATCTCTTCCTTGACAACAGCTTCTTTTTGGGAGTTGATGTTGCCACGGAGTCTGCAGATGTTCCACTGTAGGATCCTCAGCATACTGTGACATCTGACTCAGAATCCGTTTCCTCATCCGCGCCTGGTCTTTGATTGGGACGAGGTGGGAGGGCCAGTGCCCTTCTAGGTGCCTCCTTTTTTCCAGGTTTGACAGGCGTGCAGTGTTCTTCGGGGGCGTGGGCGTTTGCCTGTTGGGCATTCCTGTTGGGCTGTTCCTGTTGCGGTACCAGTGTGTTCTGGATGTCAGTAGATACCTCTTCTGCCGTTCTCTTGATATCGAGGGAGGCTAGAACCTTGCCAGCATGCTCTGCGTCAGCTGGACTACCTCCTCCATGTTTTGGCTCCTCTCAATCACCACTTCCTCCCGTGGTGGTGGTGGTGGGAGGGCAGCAAGGTTGTTTGTAATCTTCTTCTTCCTTGGTTTTCTTTTCTTCTTGAGAGAGGTGGGCAGTTCATCACCTCTTTGTGTCTCCTTTACCTCTCTTGTCCTCAGTGTTTCTCCCAGCTGGGAGAATTCTTCGTCATCCTGAAGAGGGGGTGGTTGTTGTCTGTCCACTTTCTTCCAGGCTGTTGACTTAGGCCTGTGAGCTGGGGCTGTCTTGGTGCCATTGCGTGGTCCAATAGCCTGATATACCCTTTCAAGTCTCGCTGGGCAGCTTCAGAGCCAGACATGGTGAGACTTGTGGGAGTTTGATCACCTTGAGGTGGTCTTCTGGCCTTCCTTGTGTGCCTGTATACACGTCTTGGTCTCATGCAGTCCACTACAGATCCCACAGATGATGGGAATTTTGCAGACTGCCCTGTGGTGTCCGTACTTCTGGCACCTGAAGCATCGAACTGGTTCTGGAATGTACTTTCTCAGCTGGTATTTACCAAAGGGGTCCAGGTGCAATACTTCTGGAAGCATTGTAGGTGATGAGGTCGTGTCACCGTCTTGTCCCTGCTCAGACACCTTTCGGCATCCTTTACTGATGGATGAGTCCTGATGGCATCCAAGTCTTGAGTTACTGGGTAGCCCAACACGACACCCTTGTACTCCTTGTCTTCTGGAGCTAGTTCGTGCAGAGTCACACTTTGCACACGGTGGTAGCGAAGGATCTCTTCGCTCTTCCTGTTCCAGGGGTGCAGTACAAACTCCCCTTTATTGTTGGCCCTCGCCGACATCCGGAGCTCCTGGTGGGCTTTTTTGATTGCCATGATTGCCTTCACTTGGCTGTCGTAGGCATTACTAAAAACCTAGAATTTTTCCAGTTCCTGCCTCTCCTTTCTGCCTCAGCCTGGGGCTTCCATCTTCGGCTCCTTTATTGCTGGGTCCATCCGTCATCTTCGTCGTTTTCCTGCTCCTCCTCCTCTTGTTGAGGCTGCGGCGAAGTCTCATCGTCTTCTCGTCGCTGCTTCCTCTGAAGATCTTCAGGGCTGTCCCTATCACGCTTCATCGTCTTCCTGCGCTTCCTGCCAGGCTTTATATCAGCCTCCTATAGTGTATAAGACACTGTTCCTACAGTCTCTGTCCCTACGCTGGTGCCTAACCAGCCCTACTACTGTATGTATGTATGTATGTATGTATACTGGATTTCGGTGTGCACATTATGCCAGGCCACCATAAAATTAGTGTGAAATTTTGACTTTCAGAGGAGGTGGGAGACAGCCTGGATGAGTGTGGTAGAGCCGTAAAAGATGAAAATAAGAGAGAGAGAGGTTGATGGAAGGGAGGGAGATGAACGGAGAAAGATGAAATATAACAGGTGGAGGGAGGGTGAGAGGTGGAGTAAGAGAAGTGGGGGGAGAAAGGGAAAGCGATGAGGTCTGGGAAGTTGCTGGAGAGAGAGAGAGAGAGAGAGAGAGAGAGAGAGAGAGAGAGAGAGAGAGAGATGTCTTATGAAAGGAGAAGGGAAGGAAAGAGGCAAAGTTATAAAAGGGGAGGGAAACAGGTGGAGTAAAAAAGGCGAAGAAAAAAATGGATAACGATAGGAAAGAGACCGAAAATAATTTGGTGCCTAAAATCAAAGAGTTTACGTTCATACTGGAGAGGCCAGAGACTTGTGTTGGCATCTATACACTTGCGCTGTGATACGTGGGGCTAATATCGCTAGTGTATATACCGGGTAGGTGCATGTGAGAGGTGGGGAGAACGGGTGGGAGTCGAGCATTAGGGAGAAGTTATGGGTTTGTATCCTGAGAGAGAGAGAGAGAGAGAGAGAGGTGGGGAGAACTGGTGGTTGTCGATCAGTAGGGAGGAGTTATGGGTTTGTATCCCGTGTTTGTGTGTATGTGTGTGTGTGATGGACAAAGAGAGAGAGAGAGAGTAATACGCATGCCCCTTGTATGTTCAGTCAGAGTGCTTGCCTAGCTGTCTGTAAAAGATCAACATTGCCTTTTATACTTTGCATTTTAAGTGTGTTATTCTAGAGAGAGAGAGAGAGAGAGAGAGAGAGAGAGTTTGCATGAGTGAATGTATGTGCATGTTTGAATGAATGAGAATAGGTGTGTGTGAGTTTGTATGAGTAAATAGTTGTGTGTGTGTTTCTATATCAAGATGTGTAGGTATATGTGTATGTTTTGGTAATTATTGTGTAACACTATATGAGCGGTTTTTGTGAATGTAAGGAGTACCCTATGTGTGACTGTATTATTGTTTGTCTACGAATGTGTATGGGTGTATAAGAGGGAGGGAGAGAGGAAGCTGAGAGAGTTTCACTACTACTTTCCTTTACCTTGTTTTCTTTTACCATGAGGGATGCAAACTGAGAGACGTGCCCTCCCATATTGTTTTCATATGGAGGGATGTGCAAGGTTTATTGTTTTTTCAAGCGTGTGTTGACTTAAATTTATTTTTTCCTATTTTCCTATGTTAGTTTTCTTCGATTATTTTTCATGTATTTTCCTGTTATTTTACATATGTTTCCTGATTGTTTCTCGCTGTTATTTCCTCTGTTATATTACTTTTGGTATTTCCTATAAATTTGCCTCTGATACAATATTTCCTATTATTTTTCTCTATTTTTTCCTCTTATATATTTCCAGTTATTTTTCCTCTGTTTTATCATCTGCATTTTCCACTGTGATCCTCTTCGTTTATCTTCCTCTGTTATAATGTCTATTTTATCTGCCTTACGATAATGCAAAATCGCCTCTTTCATACAGTACAATTATAGTTGATTGATAGATGCCACTAGGTATCTGCCGGCGCAACAGCTAGGGTCATATACCGCCCAACATAATATTAAATTCTAAGGATTACAAAATATGATCATTTATATCCTTTATATAATATATACACATATTAGCCAGGCTTCACTAACCCAAAAGGGAGATGCAGCTTAATTAAAAGGACATATTAACAAAAATTCACATTTTACTATCATAACCTGATTAACTTAAGTAAAATAAATAAAATAATCAAAATAAAAACGCAAAAAAAATATTGACCTATCTAAAAAAAGAAGCTATAAAAATGATAAAATTCACAACTCCGGTCGCCAGACGTACCCCAAAATGATGAACAGGGTCTATAAGACTCTGAGACGGGCATCCGTGGCAGAGGAGTACACCTCACACCCATAGTCGAGTTTCGACCTAATAAGAACATGATATAGGTGGAGGAGGGTGGCCCGATCAGCGCCCTAGGACGTATGGCCCAGGACTCTATACAGGATGAGAGCCTGGAGGCAAGAGACCTTAAGTGAACGTAAATGGGGAACCCAAGTCGAAGATCTGTCAAAAAGAAGACCCAAAAATCAAGTCTCCTCGACATAATGTATCCGATGCCAATACATGAATAGGCCCGGTTTCGGGTGGATGCCCCGGATGAGGCAGAAGTGCATAGCAACTGTCTTGGCAGGAGAGAAGCGAAACCCATGAAAACCAGCCTAACGTGACACCCTGTTGAGGGCAAGCTGCATGCGCCGCTACGCCAGTGACATATGGGAAGCAGCAAACCAGACCGCCAGGTAGTCAACGTACATCGAGTTGGCTACACCGTCCGGAAGGGATGAGGCAATGCCACTGCAAACAACGTGACACTGAGGATGCTTCGCTGGGGGATGCCCTCCTTCTGTGCTACGGGTGCCGAGAGAGTTGTACCAACCCTCACACAATTACTACAATCACTCATAAACTTCTTAACAAAGCGCGGAAGACGACCCCGCAAGCCATATGCATGGAGTTGCTGCAGGATGCCATATTGCAATGTAGTGTCATAGGCTTTCTCTAAATAGAAGAATACACAGACCAGGTGTTGATATCGTGCAAAAGCCTCACATGCAGCAGCTTCAAACCTGACCAGAGCATCTGTAGTGGAACGAAGGGCCAGACTGGAGGAACAGAAAACCACCCCTGTGTCAAGCTCCAGGCTTATGCATGGAACATTGTGTCGAACTAGGATGGCAGAGCCACAATTGTGACCCTGCCCTTCAAAGGAATTGGAATAAAATGCAGAGTATACAGGAGCACTTGCAGGAATGGATTCCTTAAGCATTGTCTCTTGGAGTCAAGAGACGCAGGGGAGAGACGATAGAGAAGAACCCGCAGTTCTACCCATGAGGCACGCAAGTCACGGCAATTCCACTGAAAGAGCTTGAACAGTGTTACTTTAAAACAGACTTTAGGGAAGCCTCGCAGAGGGACTTCCCACTACCACCTTGACCAGAGGTCTTACTCAAACGACAAGATTTCTCTAATCTTGGGCCCCTAGAAGAAGACCGAACCCAAGGAGTAGTACTTGCAGTCCGAGTGTAGCCTAATGCATAATATTTTAAATCTAGCTTTGAACGATATATGAATCTTTTTTTCATGTAATTGTCAATCAACTGCTGCTTATTTTAAATCAGATGGAGGCCACTTCCGAAATGTTGAGCATATTTGATAACTTTAAGAAATAGTGGGGACTACTTTACTACGCGGAAGGGTACTATGGGCTCATGTGTAGTGAGGAAAAACATTGCGTGCTGCGCGGCATGTGGCATTTCTCTTCAACTGTTCTTCTTTTTTCTCCTGAATAATTGTGAGTACCAGAGATGTAGATGCGTATATTTGTTATATAATATATTTAATATGTATATCATATATTTCTTATATGTTTTATATGCATAGTAAAATCATCGTGAGAACTGATATAAAGAAATAATAGACAGAATAATAATAATAATAATAATAAAAATAATAATAATAATAATAATAATATTAATAATAATAATAATAACAATAATGAATAAATATTTTAGAATATATAATAGATAGATATATATTAATAATAACAATGGATTTTTTTTTTTTTTTCTTTTAAGCCTGCACACCATCCATCGCGTGCCATACATGACGAACTTTACACAGAGGTTCCTTGCCCAATCACAACACAGTGCTACGTTTCCGCCAAGACACTATCTCCACGCGGAAAAATTAATCCAAAATTATCCATACTCTTAAAAAAAAAAAAAAAAAAAAATGGACAAAACTAAGTACAGATGGAAAATATGTAATCGACGTTAGTGCGATTTTCCGCTAACTGTGCTATTATAGAGACTGTCTGCTAGTACCATTAGTTGCGGAATTTTATTGGCTATTTTTTGACATAATCAGAATTAGTTGATTCGAATCAACCATAAACATCCAAAAACAAACCAAAATTTTGACCGAAACAGAATTATTATACATACTATTAGTATGATCATTGCTATTATCTCCAGACTGGGCAATTTAACAGACTATCTGCTAGCACCAATGGATGGGGAAATTCATGGGCTATGTTTTGGTACAATCTGAAGTTTTTTCAAGCACCCGAATTAACCAAAATCCACCAAAAACAAACCAAAATGTTGACAGGAACAGAACTATTATACCTACTATATATATAATTATTGCTATTATCTCCAGACTGGGTCATTAAACAGACTATCTACTAGTACAAATCGATGCGGAATTTTATTGGCTATTTTTTGGAACAATCTGGAGTTTTTGAAGCACCCAAATGAAAAGGATGAGTGTATTCCAGCACACTAATGGGCCATAATATATATTATATTATAATCCGCTGCTCAAACGGAAGAGAAACCGTATCTTTTGAAGTCACAACAACTGAGGTATCCACATTCATTTCACGCCCTTCTGATGTTTCCATAAGAAGCTTGGGGGGGGAAACATCTGTTGAATCAAGAGACTCATCGGAGCCACGAGAACGCTTCTGGTGGGATGGAAAGGAAAATATGAATGAATCTACAGAGACGGTTGTATTGCAAGGAGTAGAATGTGAGTCAAGAGCAGAACAATTACCACACCGGGAACGGTTTGTACAGTTCATCCTCTCATGACCAAACTCATAACAACAACAACAACTGTAAAGGAAGCTCAACAAAAGGCTTCACCTTTGAAGACGTAGGGATTATATTAATGCGAATTGGGATAAGCGAGCCATAGAAAATGAAGATGATCATATTTTTACTGCCTTTCATCTTTATTACTCGTTGGACACTATCAGGGCACATAGCAAGAATGTCCTCTTCTGAGAATTCATACAGGTCCTCAATGTATATACGCCCCTTGCTATAATTAAATGTTCGATGTGGTTTGATGGATTCAAACATGCCATCAGAAGGACAGGGGGGATTGAGGAGCATCATAGCCTGTGTAAGATCTTTGGCTCTGATTAAAACACCCTTACCATATATTTTTATGTGCCCATCGGTAGTAATTGGTAGTAATTTGACAGGAGGAGGCTGGAGACACCAGCCAAATAGGGCAGTATTCCTAGGGTGGACGCTGGACTGGTGATAGGGAGGGTTGGAACTCCCGTTTCACCTGTAAGTCCACCTCTGCTGATCTTTTTCGTGTCTCACATTCGATGAGAGTAGTCCAACATACTCTTAAGGACATCACTCTCTTTCTATTTACACAATATATACAAACACGCTACACACAACACCCTTTGTCCAAATTATATCCCCCCAAAATTTATAACTATGAATGAAATTAAAAATCAAGCTTCGGAGGCCACTTGGGATGTGTCAATAAACTCCCCTCAGCCTGGACCCTTTGTTGACGACCCCCTGAGATGCCCTAGACCATTGTCTGACTCACTCTTTATCAACTTTTGCAACATTCGTGGTCTTTCCTCTAACTTCTCTTCTGTTGAATACCACCTCTTCTCTGCTAAACCTCATCTTCTCTTCCTCACCGAGACCCAGATCTCAGCATCAACTGACAGCAACCCCTACTCTGTCTCCTCTTACTTTCTCTATCCTCAGTTTCGTGCCAAAGGTGGCTGTTGCGTATACGTACGCAACGACCTCACTTGTTCTCGTGTTCCCGAACTTGACTCTTCTGAATTCTCTACCCTCTGGCTTCGGCTAACCTGTTACTCTCAAACTAAATACATCTGTGCTGTATATCTCTCTCCTAACTCTACTGACTATCCAAAAATTCTTTGACTATCTTGCCTCAAAAGTGGAACACATTCTATCCCATTCTCTTTTCTCAGAAATCTCCATTTTAGATTTCAACGTTCACCACCATCTTTGGCTTTCATCTCCCTTCACTGATCCACCTGGTGAACAAGCCTTCACCTTTTCTATCCTCAATAACCTAGAGTAGTTAAATCAGTACCCTACCCGTATTCCAGACCGCCTTGTAGATCAGCCCAATATCCTTGACTTATTCCTAACCTCTCATCCTTCTGCTTATACTGTTGAACTTTTCTCTCCTTTGGGCTCCTCCGATCACAATCTTATTTCAGTATCTTGTCCTATCGCTCCAGTAAGACCTTTGGATCTTCCCAGGAAATGGCGTCTGTGGCACTACAGTGCTGCTAACTGGGATGATCTGAGGCAGTACTTTCAAGATTTCCCAGGGAATGATTTTTGCTTTTGTGGAAGGGATCCGATCTCGGAGATGATCCTCTCGGGCATGAAGGCATACATTCCATATTCTTTCCCTCTTACTAATTCACGAACCTCTTGGTTTAATCAAGCTTGTTCTACTGCTGTCCACAACAAGGAGGAAGCTTTCATACGGTACCAACGCCTTCAAATTGATGAATTTCATGCTCTGTATATCTCTGCCCGGAATCGTGCCAAATCTGTTCTCCGATAAGCCAAAAAATCCTTCATCCGTGCCAAGTGCAATGACCTGTCCAACTCTTCCACCTCTCGTTCTTTTCTGGCATCTAGCCAAAAATCTCTCCAGTAATTTTACTTCTTCCTCTTTTCCCCCTCTTATCCTTCCTGATGGAAATGTTGCCATCTCTTCACCTGATAAAGCTGAACTCTTCTTTCGGAAGGCGTACAGGCCGGATGGGATTCCTCCTGTTGTTCTCAAGAACTTTGCTTCCATGCTGACACCCTGCCTAGGCAAACTGTTCCGTCTATGTCTATCATCTTAACACTTTTCCTTCTAGCTGGAAGTTTGCTCTGATCCAACCTGTTCCGAAAAAAGGAGACCGCTCCCAACCCTCCAACTATCGCCCCATTGCTTTGACCTCATGTCTATCTAAAGACTTCGAATCTATTCTTAACTCCAAAATTCATAAGCACCTTACTTGTCACGACCTTCTTTCAGATCGTCAGTATGGTTTCCGTCAGGGACACTCTACTGGCGATCTTCTATCCCTCCTTTCTGATGCATGGTCATCCTCTTTTCGGAACTTTGGTGAAACTTTTACTATTGCCCTCGGCATATCCAAAGCTTTTGATAGAGTCTGGCACAAAGCTTTAATCTCAAAACTGCTCTTTTTCGGTTTCAATCCCTCTCTTTGCACCTTTATCTCTGATTTCCTTTCTTGCCGTTCTATAGCTGCTGTTGTAGATGGTCACTGTTCTTCTTCCAAGTCTATTAATAGTGGTGTTCCCTCAGGGTTCTGTTCTATCACCCACCCTCTTTCTCCTGTTCATTAACTTCCCCTATCCACTCCTATGCCGATGATTCCTTCCACCCTACACTACTCCACTCACTTTGACAACAGCCCATCCCAGCAGCTCCTCTCCACATCACGTAATGATGCAGTAGCACGCCTGACTTCTGATCTTTCCCTCATCTCTAACTGGGGCAGAGAGAACTTTGTTGTTTTTAACTTTCCTTCTACTTTTAACTCATACTAATCTTCCTGATGACTATCCCCTCTCTTCAACGACAAACAACTTGTCATTTCCCCCTCTCTTAATATTCTTCGAGTCTCTTTCTCTCACAATCTCTCTTGGAGAGATCACATTACTTCTCTAGCTAAAACCGCCTCAAAGAAGTTAGGTGTGCTGCGCAGATTCCGTGAATACTTCACCCCCACACAGTTGCTGTCTCTATACAGGGGTCTCATCTGCCCTTGTATGGAGTATGGCTCTCATGTGTGTGGTGGCACAAAATTCACAATACTCCTTGACAAGGTGGAGTCAAAGGCCTTTCGTCTCATCAAATCTCCTCTTACTGATTCACTACAACCTCTCTCTCTTTGCCGCAATGTTACATCACTCTCTCTCTCTCTTCTATCGCTATTTACACTGGACATTGCTCTTCTGAACTCTCTCAATGTATGCTTCCTCCCCTCAGGACAGCATGCAACACTCGTCAAGCCTCTCGTCCTCACCCCTTTTCTGTCCAACTCCCAAATGCAAGAGTTAACCGGTACTCTCAGTCTTTCATATACACAACTGGTCAACTCTGGAACATTCTACCTTTATCCTTCTTTCCACTTTACTACGACTTGTGTTCCTTCAAACGCAATGTGTCTAGGCATCTTGAACGAAATTGGACATGATTTTGAACACTCCAACTAAACACTACGCAGATGAGGACAATGAGCGGGCTCATAGCCTTTAGTCCTCATCTTTTTTTAATATAGAAAAAAAAAATCCAATTTATTTTTCTAGATACCTAGAAGCATGGATGAGGTTACCAAGTCGATCCCTGTAGTAAGTCACAAACCAAAAGGGTGTAGGAATGCAGCACTCTTTATGAACATGCTCTACAGAGTCATTGAAGATGTTGTGCCAGTAGTCATTGTCACCGTCAACTACATTTATGGACCACATCATCTGAACCATACAGTGGATATCCTCCACAGACAGAGAATCTTTTGCCTCAAAAGCTGCTTTGGCAGCAGCATTTGTATTACAAGTAATATAGCACCGTTTAGATCTCGAGTCACTGTCATAGGTGATTTGGATACGAAAAACCACTCAAAAACACTTAAAAATGGAGTTTTTAGTGCCAAAGAAAAAGGATGCAAGTACATTAGTCAACATTAACATGTAGGGTGGTGATGGTGTAATGGATACAACACTCGCCCAGCACGCGAGAGATCCTGGGTTCAATTCCTGGGTCAGTGGAATTGTTGGACAACTTTCCCAGCCCCATTTTTTCCTGTTTACCTAGTAGTTAATCGGTACCCAGATGTAAGAGCAAGGATAGCAGCCTTATAGGCTGTGGGAAGGTGTGTTGATGGCTGGGAGAAGATGTGTTGATGTAAACTACCCATCACACTTCTCAACTACACAACACATACTGGTGGGGAAAGATGTGTTGATGTAAACTACCCAGCACACTTCTCAACTAACCAGCAACACACTGGTGGGGGCTGGTTCTTTCCAGAAATAAGGAATCTGGCATCCTTTTACCACACCCTGGCCTGTTCTGTCTGTCTCTCTTATAATTTCTCATTCCTTCTGGGTAGCTGAAGAGATCGCCCGATTGGGTAGCACAACAAGGAAGACCACAGACGGTGGGAAAGTTGGCTCAGGAAAACACGCCCGTGAGCCAGCAGTCCCCTCGTCTGTTGCCTTCGAAGAAACAGATCTTACTAGCACCCTGACCCCCATTTGGGGGTCCGAGCTTCGGTCAACCAGACTCGGGACTGCTCGGCCAGACAGTCTGGGGAACTACAACAACATTAACATGTCCAAACCGCTAGCAGGGTTCGTCGACACAACACCCGACCTGCTGGGTCTTCTCTTATATGCAGAAATTGCATGGGGTGATCGAGCCCCAGCCTTCTGCATACCACCACGACTAAAGAGTGACATCTCGAAGGTCTGGTCAATCATCGCTCGAGAAAGAGAAAGAGGCTTATCGTTTTCCATATGACTTTTGCTATGGTGGAATGGCCCTTGGAGCCAAGAGCAGAGTGGATAAAGTGATGAATTACGAATGGCAAGAGCCCGGGTTCGAGTCCACGAGAAACGTCAGGTTTTTTTTACAGGTGATCTGATGGGTTCAGCATTCCATGAGTTTTATTGAATGATGACCTGCTTTGTTAATTCTAAGCAAAAATGTCTATATGATGAAATATCGAAATATGCATAGCTTAGCTGTTACAATACATTTATGATACTGTATTAAGGAAGGCAAAAAGTGAAGGGAAACTCACCTAGATTTCTGAGGATATGTTTCAGATGTTCGTAGTACAGGAATTAGAGACATTTTTGTTTAGAATTAACAAAACAGGTAATCATTCAGTTTAATGCATGGAATGCTGAATCACCTTTTCTATTTATATTGTGATGCGCCTCGAGTTTCTTCGTCTGTACGCGTAAACTTCCTTCCTCTCTTCCACCGTTCCCACGCTAGCAATTGCCTATATGATTTTTCCCCTCGGAAAGAGCGAAAGAAAGATGGACGTTGAGTGAGATATTCTTTTTGTCATTGTTAATTAATTTGTTTGTGTACAAGCTACGGTTCATACGTAAGAGAGAAATACACCAATTGTAGGTCTTGTATTAATTAATTCGGGAGCAGGCAGTGGAGGAGTGGCATGGCTGAAAAAGAAGTCCTTTGTTAGATATCAAGAGTGGGTAACTCATGCTGTGTTACGTCATGGCGCATGCATTGTGAATCCGATAGCAAACCATTAATATCACCTTTATGTTTATTTGAAGATTGTTGTCAAGCATTTTGTGTTAATGTAAAGGAATTGTTGTAAATGTTCCACATCTTATAGGTTCTATTGAAATGAATTAATATTGACTTGATTTACGAGCTGGCGAATGTCGAATGGACCGGCTTGGTCGGACAAGACAAGGGCAGAAGAGGAAAATATATATTTTAGCCGATGTATCGACCACACGTACTGCTCCAAGCTCTGACTTGCCTTTTGAGAGAGACATACGTACAGTGTTAGAGTGTTGAGTTAGCAAGTCATTATTCCCAGTTTAACTATAGCTGAGTTTTCTGGCTTAAATCTATTATTATTATTTATTTACTGCCCCTAAGATATTATTTCCATGTTTTGTAAAGGTTCATTTACAAGGAACTAACTATTTACAAATTATAGTACAGAACAGAGCTTTACTTTGATTTACTGTATATCATTTTAGGTTTAGTGTGTTAAAGTTTGAGGAATTGGTTGGTAGAAATCTAAGCATGTCGAGTCTACTGGGCGAAAATCTGCAAATTATAGAACTAATAATATTGCGTTTGCTGCAAGGGAGTTATAAAGCAATGCAGTGGGGTTTCAGGCTTTGCCTTATTCTTTGTAGTTCCTTTACTGGCGTGTTGTTGCGTGCTCTATTGCCCGCTATTAGTGTGTGTACTTTCCTATTAGTGGTGTACGAAGTATTACAGTATCTGGTAGGTAAGTAGATAAGTTTGCCAGACCCAGATAAGAACTGGTTTTATAGGCTAGTATTGTATTTTTTCCATTACGCAACGAGTTGCAGTTTACTGAAGACTTTTGTGTCCGTATCAGAGTGGGATTTGTTCCTGGTTTTAGGCCAGTAAACTACAGAGCTTCTCCATTGTTAGTCTCGTGGTAAAGGAACTGCACCGATATATATATATATATATATATATATATATATATATATATATATATATATATATATATATATATATGAAACATTTATAAAATTTGTGTCGAGATTGTTCCTGTAAGTGTCGTATCAATAATTATATTAAAGAAGATTGTGTTGTCCTGTTCCAATGTGTTACGCATGTACTAATACCTTGCTTGAAATTAAGGACATGCGAATATATTGATAATTAAAAATAAATTGTATGACACACATGATAAGGCCTGAATGATACCAGATCATCGAATATCAGTTCATCTTTATTTAGTCATCACAAACACAAAACATAGCAGTTGGAAGGATGGAATTGTGAAGATTGTGTCCAATACTGATTTGGGCATCTTTTCTGGGAAATGATGATTAGATAATTTCCCACGTTATTCATTATTAAGCATAACATGCATGAGCTTGACAGTTTTGGTGTCGTTATTTATCTATCCTGAATGTTTGATTTACCTCAAGATGCAGCTTACTCTAAATACATTATTACAAGTCAAATTACTGTAGAAATTTATACTAAGTGAATTTCATGAGGAGATGTTTACAATGGCTTCAATCTCCGCTAGTTCCATGTTTTCAACGGTACACAAATAAGAGAATGCAATAGTGTTGGCAAATCTTGATCAACCGAATCCAGCATACAATTTCTTGCAATATGGGAATTAGTACCCGCAAAAAAAACTTGCTCCCACCCGTTGGCAACAGCGAGCGCGCAAGTTAGCCTTTGTAGTGAGTGGGCAGGCCTCCTCAAATAATATTTTTGACACATTTGGCAACTCCTTGTACTCAACGGCTACTGCCTATACTCTGTCCAGCCTAAGGTGGCGGAGAAGCCCTGCCCTACAGGTGCAGTAGGCAGGTCAAGTACTTTTTCGCTTCCCTGATTAGCTATAGAGGTGTTCAGCACACCGAGAAAAATAGAAGTGCTTCCTTTTTTCATGAATATTTCTGCTAATTAAGCATTATTCATGCCTGTTATTACTCACTCATTATTGTAAATGATATGTGTGAGCCTTACAGTCAAAATTCACAGTGACAATTTACTTGCAGCTCTTAATATCTTGATTAGAACATATAGTGTGTAGTAAAAAGTGAGCGACAGTGAGAGGAAAACAGGTCAACTGGAAAACCTCTGGGTAACCCTTGTGACTTCCCTTGTTCAAAAGCATACTTCAAGACTTCTTCATCCATTTAGTACCATTTTTTATACATTTAATTTCACCTATCTTTCGGAAGCACAAGGGAGTGTGTTTTTATGCAACGAATATATAGAAAAAAACGCACACACAAATTCACTACTTACACAAAAAGGTTAATGTCTTTCAAAACCATGGCCAAACAAAGCAACAGGACTCTGGGCAGGGAGTGGTGTGTGTGTGTGTGTGTGTGTGTGAATGGATTAACAAACCGACACAGGAAGTTGACAGGCGCCTATATGGACCAGATTAGAATATGGCCTAAGGCAGTTAGAGAGAGAACCTTAGATGAAGGTAACAAATGAGGAATAAAGAAAGTGAAATAACTTATGATGCATACTACTGTTAATGAGAATGAATAAATGGAATAAAAAAAATAAAAAAATATTATATAATGCCATTAATCTAAATATATCTATGTATATGATATGTGGGATAAAATATCATTAGATTATACTTATATGTGGGATAAAATATCATTAGATTATAGAATATAGAAAAGGAAAGGTTGTGGATGAATCGTGAACACGAGAGAGAGAGAGAGAGAGAGAGAGAGAGAGAGAGAGAGAGAGAGAGAGAAGTGGAGGGAAGAAGGAAGGTGTGCTGCAGGTCACTGAGATTAACGCACCGCTATGGGACGTGTGTGTGTGTGACCCATGGTGTGACCAAAAGGACTCTAAACGTCCCCTTTCCATTATCTGCCAATCAGATACATCCAGGAATGTCCCAGAGAGGCAGGGCTTCTCCGCCACCTTAGGCTGGACAGACTATAGTACAACTGAACGTGATTTATGACAGTGCTGTCAGAGCTATGGTAATAGAGGGGTGCATCGCTCTCCTTCTTAACACCACTTCTTCACTACTCTCACCGTCCCTCCTTTGTTCTCCACCAATTCTTCTCCACGTTCTCCATCATCCCTGCCAAAATGTCAGATGTGGAGAAGGCCAGAATTCTCACCCTAATTAAAGAAAACGTGTTTTTAAGGGAAACTGCAAGACGTATGGGATGAAATGTTTCCACCATCAAACATCTGAAGGCTGCAGTCGAAGCTGCACCACATTCCATTATCTCGCCCAGGAAGGGAATTACTTTAAGGAACTAAGTGCTTCTATGCCTAAACGGCTACAAATGGTTATAAAAAAGCAAAGGGTGGAGTCACAAAATACTAAAAACGAATAAATGAAGGATGATGCTTGTTAATGTTTTCAGTTGTGTCGAGATGTTTGCATGCCTACTGCTGGAGAGGTGGGTGGGTGAAAGTTTTTTTGCGGATACATGACCCGATATTGGACATAGGCTTCATCAAGCCCGTTACCTTGGCCCAAGTCAACTGCTACCCACATCACGACTTCCGAACTGGCACCCAGCCACAGTGGGATGGAAGTGAGGGTAATTCTCAAATACTGCAGATGTTATGGTACCAGTGAGGGTGTTTTACGACGTTCAGTAGCCTTATAGTTAGTGCCTGAAACTCGAATTGGAAGAGTAAATATTCTCAGCCCCTCACCTGAGAGGATACGATCTCCCGACCTCTAGGTTACGAGTCCAGAATACTAACCACTCAACCACCTCCCCTTTCTTATATTTTCATCTATCATTAATGTCTCTTATCTAAATGTCCAGACAATAATTTTATACTATACTTTTTAAATGATAATATAGAGTAATACCTTGTTATAAAGCTTTTTAATTATCATTATTATAGTCCTATAATCTTAAGCAAATACAAAAACAAATAAGAATTAATGGACTCGAACTGAGTGGAGATGCAGGCTATCAAATGACTAGAATGAGTTTCAGGTTCATTGTCAACACATTTATCACTCTTTAAAAACACAAATATGTACACACTCGAACTAAAATCTCAAGCCTATCTCTGTCGAAAAATGTGAAGTTAGCAAGGGTTCTTTTATATTCCAAGGCTTATTACTTTCTCGTGAATAATTTGACTCACTGAATAACTTGTTCAGTAATCTAATTAACTCATCCGGGTGTAAGTAAGTATTGTTTAATGATCATCACTGTCAGCCTATGAGTGTCCCTAGAATTATCCTTTCTACACTTTACGATCAACTTGAGTGAGCTCGAATATTCGTGATGATGATGGCGTGGCACCGGTACTATTACTTTCAAGACACAATGCAGACCCATCGTGCCGGTACCACATTGTAATTACCACAGATATTCTTGCACATTAGGAATGTACAGTACAATGCGGTACAGTCCACACACAGAGGCGTAGAGCAAGGTAAAGAGAAGGGAGGTACTGTACTGTACATTCACCTGCCACGACCCGCTCAGATATGCTGTGACGTCAACGTTTATCAGAGAGAGAGAGAGAGAGAGAGAGAGGTAAGGGAAGAAAATGGGAGTTTGACAGAAAACCATCTGTATGTATGGCAGGCTTATACATTTGTATTATAATTGGTCACACAGGTCAATACTCAACACATTCACTACCTATGTATGATCCTTTAGCCATCAATTTGTTGGACATGTGACTGGAGGAGAATTACGAAATTTGTATTTCATTAGTATATAATTATAATAACTCTACCGTATACTACATTATGATGATATATTAAAAGAGATAGCAGGTAAAGTAGGTTTGAGCATGGAGATGAATATGGAAATTTTTTATCCAGTTGAAAGTTACACAAGAACCAGGAAGCAGAATCTTGAGGAGACACCTGAAGGCTTTGCAAGAAGGTTTCCTTACTTTTCCGTTTGTAATTTCCCTGTATAGGGAGACAAGATTTCCACCTCAAGTGCGGCTGTTACTTGTAGCCCTGTATTTTTTACCTTAGATGTTGAGTGGAGATAGTACACATGCATCTCTCACAAGCTTGCATTCACCAAAACATACCATTATCATTTTTAGTGGGCTGGAATCAGTTAAGGAAAACAAAATATACCGGTATTGCCATAGTCACTCTAAAAAAAACAAAAGAAAACGGAGCTTCCATCCGGTGGCAGGTGTGTGTGTGACTGGCCTGTGTCGGGCAGGATAACCTATAGTCTGTATTAGCCGTGACGTCATGCTCAGACCAGAGGTGGGATCTTCAAAGCTTCGTAACCGCAGTTATGATTCTCGTAGTGCCAAAAGTTATCGTAAGTTGTTCATAACCGCTAAGATCGTATCTTCAAAGCTTCGTAAGGGAGTTTCCTTCCGCCATTAGGCGCCATATTTGTTCGTAGCACTACGAAAACTGAAAAGCACTCTTAAGACTTATAGCAGGGTCGCGTAGTTGAGAAACAACCCGTAAATCGTGAGATTTGAGTTTATTTACACTTGGCGCGGCCGACACAGGCGACATAATGGTTGTTGTTGTTGTCACTTATCGGTAAACATAAACAAGAGGAGGGGATTCAGTGAGCAGCTTAGGAGAATGGAGCTGCAAGTGTCAATTTAAACTGATGCACTGTGAAATAGAAAGTTACAAATACTTTTTGTGTGTATCATTACTTTTGGAGTGTTTAAGAATAATAGGATATAATGGTGACTTACTAATTGCAGGAAAGTGGCTTCCAGTTACCTGCAAACAAAGCAGAAATTCTTCATTGCATAGTTAGACCTAATTTAATCCATGTAGTATGAGTCTTTAATCAATATTCTTAAGGTTGATAAACTTTCTTTATGATTTATTGACTTTCTAATGAAAATATTGCAAGCATATTAATGTGATGTGTGAGCTGGTAACATTTAAATAACTGGAATTATATACCTACTGATATATACTGGAGATGTGTAAAAGGTTGACAATATTCCTGAATCTAAAGGAAAAATTATGTCTCAGAATTAACTATTGTAAATATTATCATGTTGTAAGTCTCAATAACATGTACCGTACATGAACCTTTCTTACCAATTCAATTAAATTTATTGAACAGTATAATTTAATACATAATTTTCACCGTTTTCATATTACATAAGACTTGTATTTTTCTAAAATAAATGCTTTTCAACAGCATATAACAAATATGTGACTGGTATTGGTTTTTCTTAAGGTTTTAATTATATACTATAAAAAACCTACATTTTATTTACATATGACACCTGTAAGGTTTACCGAAATCCATGATACCTCCCTAGCTATTTGTACTATTAGTTTCCTGCATTATCACAGTTCATTATATTATATATACCTGAGTAAAAACCTGCAAATTTATGATATTGGAAAGCTGTTTGAACTTATGTACTTTCCAACAATGACTGAAAACAAAAAACACCAATTCCGTAATGACTACGGTACTTGTTTGGCACTCTTCACATTGCTTGGACATATCACAGATATGGCAGAGAAATTATTAAAATACAAGATTAAAGCCACAGTACAGCATAAGTATATCCATATAGTTAATCTCCGAACCTTGATATGTAAATGAAACTAAGACATCAATAATGATTCAAGTACTCTTACATTCATTAATATTATTAGCCAAAGATAAGAGTGCATGAAAAAAAAGTTGATTTTACTGAATGAATAATAAATCTAACAGGAAATGTGAATGTTAAAAGCTATATTTGAAAGACAATATATACAGTATAATGAAAATAAATAACATACTTTCTTAAAAAACATAAGCAGAAGTTAACAATACTTTAGATTGAAACCTACACACAAACCACACAACTAAAACCATACTTGCACACTAATAACTCTATCTGTCACAATATATAACACAACTTAACCACACTAATCATTAAAAAAAAAAAAACACACACACACACACACAACAAAACACACGTGAAAACAAATCACCTTTTCTCGATAGCCTTTTTAATGTTCACCAAAGTTTCTGATATTTTGGCTATATTTTCTGCAAGATCCATCAAAATATTCCTTATAGTCTTATAGACAACTAGTATATCTGAAGCTAGCGTAACTTTCAGATGAGCTGTCACACCTCTAGCTGACCTAGAGGAAGGGTGACTTGAGGCTACAGAGCTGTGGTATGAATGTTCCTCACTTGGTGGTAGGTTCTACCAGCTTCGGCAAGCTGTCGCCAGTCAAAACGTCACAGTCTTCCACTGTAACTGGCCCGAAGTCCTGCCAACTTGGCCCAGGTGTAGGTGAAGGGGCCCTTGATGGCAGTCCTGGGTCAGCCACATCACCTTCATCCAAGTCTTCTTCAGCAGCTGAGAAATGATGAAAATTAGCAACGTTCATATAATTTTAGAGAAATATTAAGGATTACCGTTATGAATTAAAATTGTAAAGTCACTCTTAAAGAAAGCAGTATATGATTAGTCATACATATAAGTACAGCAACAGTACTGAAATTTTTACTTGGTTAAAGTACTCATATGATACATATGGAATCCAACAAAGCATCACAAATTTAGTTTTGATTAACATGGCTCCAATTTTTACGACTATATGAACTGTTAACAGGAGTTATTTATATATGATACACAAAATATAAAAAATTACTATGTACTTGACTCTTGTAAATTGGGTAATCACAGTACATGTACCGTAATTACTGAAGGTATGAATATATGAGAACATCTTGTATATTTGTTCCTAGGACTAAGGCCTTATGATTTGCACTGTTTAACTTTGAATGGAATTGAGAGGTAATGCTGCTCAAAATGTATGTTTTATATATATAAACTCTCAATGTAATTACTTCACATAGTGCCAATGAGGGAAGATTTCCATATTACTCGCCTAGATGAACAGCAGGATATTTTTTTACTGTTTTTTACTGTTATATAGTGTACATATTGCCTGGGCCTTGGAGGCCACAGGGATACCCGACACTTGCATTTCTTTAATAACTTGAGCCATAGCCTCTTCTATGTGGGTGATGCCTTTGTGTCACTAGTATCATCACCTGAAATATAACAAAAAATGGTACATAATTCAATAACAAAGCAGAACCAAGCAAAATAAATTACAATACCTGGTTATCGTATTAAAATGGTACTGTATCTAAATCAGGCAATGGACACTCCCCACATCCTTCAACCCATGTGTGCCCATGCCAACAGCCGAATCCACAATATAAATAATGCTTATATAATTTATTTCCTTAATCTATCTTTCAATAAAAATGTTTGAAGTCTTAGTTATTATATTGCACTTGCCAGATTCCACTACATATGGTATATTTCTGCCTGTTACTTGGTAATGGCAGTTAACTGTACAGATTTTGAGATTATCATAGAAACTACTGTAGGTAGGTGTAAAGGAAATAAAACAGTGACAGTAGAAGTTAAAAGAATATAATGTCCTCCCAGTCAATGTCTTTGATTTATTTTCATGACAACCAGCTACCAGGAAACTTTTTGTATCATGCTGTTCTTGATTTACAGTACGTAACCTAACCTATCTTAAACTAAACTAGCCAAACCTAACCTAACCAAAAATCTATATACAATATCATACTAGTGATTGGCGTGATATTAAAAATATGCCCGGTCAGCTGCCTATCTCCACTGTTGTGTTAAATGTGTACCAACACAGTATAATAATTTCCTTACCTGTCTTTTGCTGTTAATTCCTGTCTGATGTAACTTGGTGACTGTGTCATCTCTATCAGCTGGTGGTGTTGACATCTGAGACAAGGTTTATTTGTTGACATTGTGATACTACGTTACGATTGGCTTACAGTACCAAGGACATTTTATTTCCTTCATTGTGATTGGCTGAGAGCCAGTCAGCTGGGTGGCGGGATGAACAATACACACGGAACGCAACGGGCAGCGACGCTCGCTACGAAGCTATCATCGTAAGCTACGAAGGAGGTTACGAAGCTTTGGAGATACCAACTTATGATCTTCGTAAGCCACGTGTCATCATAATGCGAACCACTCACTACCGAGTGAGATGGAAAGAGGAGTTGGGTTGGGGGAGTGACTCAGATACCATGTGAGTGTATGAAAAACATATTCGGTTTTCGGACACTGCTCACATCGACACTGGTGATTGGTTCAACAAATACCAATGGTGTCATTCGTTATAAGATTATTATATAATTATTTTCTAGAGACCATCTTTATCATAGTCATAATTTTATTTACTTGATGTTATATATTATTTACCTTCGCACCTTTTGAGTATTTTTAATTCAAGTGCTCTCTCGGCCTCTCTCCAGAACTGGTGGAGTGGGGACGTACTCGTGTCGCTCTGCCTCCATTCTCGTTTGTATTGTTGTTTGTGTTGTTTTGGAGCTCTTGTTTGTGTATTTTTTGTATTGTTTGTGAATTCTTGTTTGTGTGTTGTTGTTTCTGTGGTGTTGCTGGTGTTGTTTGCCTGTTGTGGTTCTGTGTATAGATTTGTTGTGATTGTCTGTGTGTGTGTGTGTGTGTGTCCCTGGCTGATTGAGTATTTAGTTGTTCGTGGTGTTGTTTGCTTCCCATCTAGGCCTTGCCTGGCCAGATGGAGAGCACGGATTCGGATGTGGCTTCCTGCCTGGAGGCTGACTTGGCCATGTCGGAAGAGGATGAGTCTCCTATCGAGGATCACTGGCCAGAGCTGCCTTCTCGCAACCCTCCCCTCCTCTCCTCGGTCACTCCGCAGCTCAGGTTGCAGCCTTCCACCTCCTCAACCTCTACCAAGTGACCCGTTGATGCTTTGTCCGACTCCTCGCAGGATTCCGATGGTGTGGACTGTTTGCCTCCGGCTGCCAAGACTGCCAAGGGTGCTTCAGCTGTGCATGACGTACCTTCTCTGCCTCACCCTGGTGTTTCTTTTTTGTATACCAACTCCTTGCCCTCGTCCAACCTTCCTGCTTTTGCCCCAAGAAATGCCTATGTCAAGCTCTTCTTCCCTGTGACCCATCTACGGACACAAAGTTGCGTTCGTTTTCTAAGTCAACAAGGCCTTCCAGCTGTAGCGTGAACTGGCTGAAGTCAAGATGGCTACTGTCACCTCCCGGTTTGTCTACATCTCTAGGAAGCGTCAGGACATCATTGATAGAGTCAAGGCTGGTGAATTTTTGTCTCTGCCTCTCATTCTTGAAGACTCACCCGACAGGCCTCGTAAGTTCCCCAGCTACATCCTCACCCGTTTTCCTATTGATGTTGACACGAAACTTGCTAAAGGATACCCTGGTGTGTACTTTGCCCGTCGTTTTTTCCAATATGGATCCCTCATTAGACGTATTGTTGTCTGGAGTCAACCCGATCCACCTCCAAATGAGATTTCCTTTGATTTCCTCCCTTGTCTTCCACAGTGTGAGGTGAGGAAACTTCATAATGACCAGCCTTGGTGCTACAGGTGCTGGGGAGTTGGGCATATCTCCCGGTACTGTTCTGCCAGGTCGAAGTGTGCATGGTGTGCCGCCGACCACGATTCCAAGACGTGACCTGTCAGGGGTGAACCATCACGTCCTGCTGCCTCCACCTCTGAGCCTTCACCTCCTGAGGATACGTCCCGAAGGAAGTGTCCATGATGCCTTCAACCAGGGGTTAACGTGTGGCATGGACGTACTCGACGTCAGGTCTAGGTTCGTGTCTCTATTATTGCTCTGCCTCCACCACCTCCCTAGTCTGCTCCTCCTCCCATCCCTGCCTCGCCTCCAGACCTGGCCCTCCGCAAGTCTGTTTCTACCATCATGGCACGATGTACGAACCTCGAGAACCGCTTTTCTGCCCTTGAAGCCAGGATTGATGGGCTGGTTGCCGCTCAGGATGCCAATGACTGCAAGCTCTCCACCTTGGTCGAGGCTCAGCAGGCCATCATCTCAACTGTCACTACCCTTACCGAAAAGATGGATACTGTTGCATCTCGCCTTGAAAAGCTTTTCGAGTCAGTCCCTTCTCCTGGTCCATCTTCTTCTCCAGGTCACTCATCTGCCCCCTCTCACTGGACTTCTACCTCCAAATACCGAGTTCGCTAATGATTGCCGGCTGGATGTCATCTCCTGGAATGTATGTGGTATCACCAGTTATGCTAAGCTCACTCAACTCAAGGCCTATGTTTTTCGTCATCATCCAAGCATTATTTTTCTCCAGGAAGCATTTCCAGGACGGCTACTCACTGTTGGGCAAGCTCCTCCCTTCTCTGGTTATGTGCTATATGTTCATCTGGTAAGGAATGGTCTCCTGACTTACATACATAGCTCCTTGCCACATCGCCTTCTACGTACCTCCACTGATCCTGACATGACCTTTCAGCTATTTGAGGTTCTACCTGGGAATGGAGTACTCCAATTATGTAATGTCTATTCTGCCCCAGCTAGACTCACTCTTGAGGCTCTTCCTTCTCCAATAGTGCGTGCTATGGTGTATTTGGGAGAATATACCATACCACGGCATTCTGATTTGGGTGATGGTTCTGGCTCTATTAATCGTAATGGTGTTCGTCTCCTTTTATAAATCCACAAGCATCATCTGACACGCTGGGACACTGGTGGTGCCACTCATTGCCGGGGAGGTACTCTGGATTACATTCTCTTGTCTTGCCTGATTGCGTCTCAGGTCCAGTGCTCATCCATGCCAGACTTATTCTCTGATCACATTACTCTTCGGTTTCATTATTCTCTACCTGCTGGGTCAAGTGCTTCAGCCACTCGTTTGCGTATTGCTGTGCCCTCTAAATATTCCCCGACTTACATCTTATTTATGGCCCACGTATTCCCTACATTTGACATATCATCAGCTAAACAGTCGTACCCTGATCTTGTATCTGCTAGTCATGACTTTTATAGGCTATACGTCTCCCAGCCACACCTCCAGCATCGCCATATTGCCCACTCCTTGATGCTGGATGCACGTATACAGGAGGCAAAAGAGGAGGCTGAACGTTATGGCCTATTGATTCAAGCCAACCCAACCCCTGACCTGCTCCATCGTTACAAGATGTCTAGGGACGCATTAGTTGCCCTGCAGAGTGTGCTCACACTGAGTCTTGGCAGCGGTTCACGGACAGCATCAACCAGCAAACAAGTGTGGCTTCTATGTGGCACCTCATCCGTAGGGTTGTTAAGAAGACATCGGCCACTGCTCGTCATAACACTCCCGCCGACTATGCCAACAACTTGTCGATGCCTGGTCAGAACAATCTACCCCAGCCAGTCTACCCATCCACATACAAGATGCACTCGCTTTCCATGCTGCTGTCCATCGGCTACGTCTAATGTCTGCTCTGTTACAAGATGATGACGATGATGCAGAGGAGATAACTGAGGAGGAGTTGCTCCGTGCTCTCTCTCGGGGTAGAGTTTTTTCCCCTGGTGATGATGGTATTACTTATGCTGTGATGCGGCTTCTTCAACAAGTTCCTGGGAACTCTCTACTTCGACTGTACAATCTTTGTCTTTGTGACGGTTGTGTACCACGAGCCTGGACCAGCAGCACAATAATACCCATCCCTAAACCCGACGCTGCCAAGTTCAGGCCTATTTCCCTCACTTCCTGATTTTGTAAGGTTATGGAGAGAATCTTACTCAATCGTCTCATGTACAGACTGCAGGATCACCTTTCTCCATGGCTGTTTGGTTTCCTTCCCCAGCGGAGCACACACCACTATCTAGTCGACCTGTACTCTCGCCTTTCCAGGGACAGTGTGGTGGCATTCATTGACCTTCGAAGTACCTTCGATGTTGCTAATAGAGACGTCATTTTGGATCAACTGGTTGACTTTGGGATAAAGGGTAATCTACTACGGTAGATTCGGGGCTACCTGAGTAACAGGACTGCCCGTGTGTTTTTCAGTGGTGGTCTCAGTCCTTTGCGCAGTTTCCATCTTGGTACGCCTCAAGCGGGTGTTCTCAGCCCATTGTTATTTATTATTCTGATGCATTAGTTGCTCAATTCTCCCTAATATTCCTGGAACTACAATTACGTGCTATGCTGATGATATCTGTGTTCATTCTACCTCCCCAAGGGATCTCCAGCGGTTTCTTGACTCCTTCTCTGTGGCCTCCTCTCACTGTGGCATTATTGACTCCCCAGATAAGAGCAGAATATTCACCTGCCGCCTTCCTCAAGCTCGGCCAGTGTTCACCATTGGAGGGACTGTCATTCCCATGTGTTCCCAGTACTGCTACCTGGGTGCACCAGTCAATATTTGGCCGATTGTCCCTGCCAGACCTTAAGACCATCCCATTGTCCAGGTATTTTGGGTCGTTTCCAGCTCCGATTTACGCCACTTCAATGGCTCTCTAACAACTTCTCGGGCATCTCCATCCCAGTAGCCAGAACCATTTATATTGCTTTTATCCGTTCAGTTGTTGATTACCTCTCCCCTACTTTGATTCAACTTCCGAGGGCTACTCTGGAAACTTTAGAAAAATTTCAGAATAGAGCAATGAGAATAATTCTCGGCTGTCCAATGTCGACCAGGATAGTGAACATGCAGCGTGAGTTGCGTCTTCCCACATTAATCGAGAGAATTTATTGTAATGTTACTTGCTTCACTGTCAAGTGCCTCCATTCCCCACATCTTTCACCCCATTACTCTCAGTTAGTCAGGACTTCTCTTAGACCAAACTCCACTGTCCCTCCCATACTGCCTGCTGGACGTACTCTTATAAGGTCTGTTTCCTCTATGCTCCGTAGTCTTAATATAGATATAATGGTTGCAGACGTCCCCCCAGGGCCCCCTCCATGGATTCTACCAACACCTGATGTGAGCTTCACACCTACTTCCAAGTCGGAACTGCCTTCTCTACAGTTGCAGTTGGCTCTGGAACACATAGAAACAGTGACGTCCTCCATCACAGATCCATACTGCCTCTACACTGATGGCTCATTTCAAGCAGATGGTACAGCAGGTTGTGCCGTTTTCTCACCTAACATGGAGTCACCTCCAGGGGGCTGGGTTGGCAGTCGTTTCTGTAACCACTCTAGCTCAACATTGTGTGAACTGTATGCCATTCTGGATGCTGTTAGTCTTGTTTGTCAACGTGGAGTGAATGCTGCCATTTTTTGTGACTCCACACCTGCCCTTCATCCCCTCTTTAGTGTTCAGCACACACACTCTACTGTTATTCAGCATATTTTATCGTTTTTGGCCTTATTGTGTCATCGAAACTTGACTGTCAAATTTTTATGGGTGCCATCCCATGTAGGTTTACGTCACATTGCTACAGTTGACACACTCGCAAAGGAAGCCTGCCATCTGCCTCCTCGTGGTGTTGGACGTCCTCTCTCCCTGACATGTTACCTTTCTAGAGTTCGCTCCGCCGCTCTCCTCCCTGTACGGCGACTCAGGGATGCAGAGAGGCCCTTCAGCATCTCCATCACCCAGTACGAGTCTGTCTGCCGTCACAAATATTCCTACCGTTGTCGAGGCCTAATGGTTCGGAGGCACAATGTAGTCTCTGCTCGTTTGAGGCTTGGCTACCAGCCACAGTGGCAGGTTGCTGGGATGCAGGGTGAGCCTCCCTCGTTTTGGTGGATTTAAGTAGTTCATAATGTAAATATTTGTCTGTATGTTTGTGCTTCATTCTGTTATGTTTTCGTGATGTGTGTGTGCATGTGTGTGTGTGTGTGGCTGTAGTCACTGGATTCTCATGAGTCTTGTCTACCCTTGTGTATTGCTGTCTGCCTGTTGACTGACGCTACGGCACAATGAATAATAATAGAAAAAAAAGTGCTCTCTCTCTAGCGTCTGAATGTCTGGCCTAGTCATTTTCTCCGATGACTTTATCAGGCTAATAAGATGTCCTGCCATATTGCATTGGTTGAGCATGTATAAAAATATCACATATTTTACTCTTAGGGCCTGAGTACAATATATTGGATTGATCATTTTTGGCTACGCACAGAATGATAATGAAGGTGGTGAGAAGGAGAGTGAGGTGGGAAAGTGGAGGAGTAGAGTGAAGGAGTGCTGGGAGGGGGAGGGGCACATGGATTGAACGAGGAATAAGATGAGACAAGAGTAATTATTGGGTAAATAATCTACACTTCACTACAAAACACTATCCTCTTGTAACCAGTAACACAAAACGATTTATCAGAAAATGTCTTGACTGCTGCCGAGTAAGGAAATTAACTTTACTTATAATATCTTTCAATACTGAGCAGGTGGTGGAAGATTTAAGTTTATGATTTGGTGAATTTTTCACTATTATAAGATACATAAAAGATTTATTGCCCTTCCGGACTCAAGCCATTCAAAATAAATTTTTCAATTGTACTTATTTGCTTTTAATATTTCTCCAAGTTACTGTTCCTACTCTGTATCTCTTGTCTTCTCGTATTAGTATATTCCAGAACCATTCTGATCTTTCTTCCTCTTCATTTGCTTCAAAAAGCTCAACCGTTGAACACATCCATATCATATCTAGAAGTGAACGTCAGGAGGAGGCTGAAGACACCAGCCAAACAGGGCAGTACTCCTAGGGTAGACGCTGGACTGGTGATAGGGAGGGTTGGAACTCCCGTTTCACCTGTCTGTCCACCTTTGCTGATCTTTTTTAGTGTCTCACATACACTGAGAGTAGTCCAACATACTCCCAAAGACATCACTCTCTCTCTATTTACACAATATATACAAACACGCTACACACCACACCCTTTGTCCAAATTATATCCCCCCAAAATTATGCAACTATGAAAGGAATTAAGAATCAAGCCTCGGAGGTCCCTGGGGATGGGTCAATAAACTCCCCCCAGCCTGGACCCTTTGTTGACGACCCCCTGAGATGCCCTGGACCATTGACTGACTCACTCTTTATCAACTTTTGCAACATTCGTGGTCTTTCCTCTAACTTCTCTTCTGTTGAACACCACCTCTTCTCTGCTAAACCTCATCTTCTCTTCCTCACCGAGACCCAGATCTCAGCATCAACTGACAGCAACCCCTACTCTGTCTCCTCTTACTTTCTCTATCCTCAGTTTTGTGCCAAAGGCGGCTGTTGCGTATACGTACGCAACAACCTCACTTGTTCTCGTGTTCCCGAACTAGACTCTTCTGATTTCTCAACCATCTGGCTTCGGCTAACCTGTTACTCTCAAACTAAATACATCTGTGCTGTATATCTCTCTCCTAACTCTACTGACTATTCAAAATTCTTTGACTATCTTACCTCAAAAGTGGAACACATTCCATCCCATTCTCCTTTCTCAGAAATCTCCATTTTAGGAGATTTCAACGTTCACAACCGCCTTTGGCTCTCATCTCCCTTCACTGATCCACCTGGTGAACAAGCCTTCATCTTTTCTATCCTCAATGACCTAGAGCAGTTAATTCAGTACCCTACCCGTATTCCAGACCGCCTTGGAGATCAGCCCAATATTCTTGATTTATTCCTAACCTCTCATCCTTCTGCTTATACTGTTGAACTTTTCTCTCCTTTGGGCTCCTCCGATCACAATCTTATTTCAGTATCCTGTCCTATCGCTCCAATAAAACCTTTAGACCCTCCCAGGAAGCGGCGTCTGTGGCATTACAGTTCTGCCAACTGGGATGATCTGAGGCAATACTTTCATGATTTCCCATGGAATGATTTTTGCTTTCGTGGCCGGAGTTCCTCTGAGTGTGCTGCACGCATCACAGAGGTGATCCTCTAGGGCATGGAGGCATACATTCCATATTCTTTCCCTCTTACTAATTCACGAAACTCTGGTTTAATCACGCTTGTTCTACTGCTGTCCACAGCAGGGAGGAAGCTTTCAGATGGTATCGACGCCTTCAAACTGATGAATCTCGTGCTCCGTATATTTCTGCCCGGAATCGTGCCAAATCTGTTCTCCGACTAGCCAAAAAATCCTTCATCCGTGCCAAGTGCAATGATCTGTCCAACTCTTCAACCTCTCGTTCTTTCTGGCATCTAGCCAAAAATCTCTCCAGTAACTTTACTTCTTCCTCTTTCCATCCTCTCATCCTTCCTGATGGAAATGTTGCCATCTCTTCACCTGATAAAGCTGAACTCTTCTCTCAAACCTTTGCCTTTAACTCCACACTGGACGATTCCGGCTCTATTCCTCCAACTCCGCCCCCCTCTGACTTACTTATGCCTATCATCAGAATCTCTTCAAAGGAAGTATTTTCTGCCCTCTCTTGCCTTAACACTCGGAAGGCGTACGGGCCTGATGGGATTCCTCCTGTTGTTCTCAAGAACTGTGCTTCTGTACTGACGCCCTGCCTAGGCAAATTGTTCCGTCTATGTCTATCATCTAACACTTTTCTTTCTAGCTGGAAGTTTGCTCTGATCCAACCTGTTCCGAAGAAAGGTGACCGCTCCCAACCCTCCAACTATCGCCCCATTGCTTTGACCTCATGTCTATCTAAAGTCTTCGAATCTGTTCTTAACTCCAAAATTCATAAGCACCTTATTTTTCACGACCTTCTTTCAGATCGTCAGTATGGTTTCCGTCAAGGACGCTCTACTGGCGATCTTCTATCCCTCCTTTCTGATTCATGGTCATCCTCTTTTCGGAACTTTGGTGAAACTTTTACTATTGCCCTCGACATATCCAAAGCTTTTGATAGAGTCTGGCACAAAGCTTTAATCTCCAAACTGCCCTCATTCGGTTTCTATCCCTCTCTCTGCACCTTTATCTCTGATTTCCTTTCTGGCTGTTCTATAGCTGCTGTTGTAGACGGTCACTGTTCTTCTTCCAAGTCTATTAATAGTGGTGTTCCTCAGGGTTCTGTTCTATCACCCACCCTCTTTCTCCTGTTCATGAATGACCTTCTTACCTGTACCTCTTCCCCTATCCACTCCTATGCTGATGATTTCACCCTACACTACTCCACTCACTATGACAACCGTCCATCCCAGCAGCTCCTCTCCACATCACGTGATGATGCAGTAGCACGCCTGACTTCTGATCTTTCCCTCATCTCTAACTGGGGCAGAGAGAACCTTGTTGTTTTTAATGCCTCTAAAACACAGTTCCTTCATCTTTCGACCCGTACTAATCTTCCTGATGACTATCCCCTCTCCTTCAATGACACACAACTTAACCTTTCCCCCTCTCTTAATATTCTTGGAGTCTCTTTCTCTCATAATCTCTCTTGGAGAGATCACATTACTTCTCTTGCTAAAACCGCCTCAAAGAAGTTAGGTGTGCTGCGCAGATTCCGTGATTATTTCACCCCCTCGCAGTTGCTGTCCCTGTACAGGGGTCTCATCCGCCCCTGTATGGAGTATGGCTCTCATGTGTGGGGAGGTTCAACCTTCACAACACTCCTGGACAAGCTGGAATCAAAGGCTTTTCGTCTCATCAACTCTCCTCCTCTTACTGATTCACTACAACCTCTCTCTCTTCGCTGCAATGTTGCATCACTTTCTCTCTTCTATCGCTACTACACTGGACATTGCTCTTCTGAACTCTCTCAATGTATGCTTCCTCCCCTCAGGAGAGCATGCAACACTCGTCAAGCCTCTCGTTCTCACCCCTTTTCTGTCCAACTCCCTAATGCAAGAGTTAACCGGTACTCTCAGTCTTTCATATACACAACTGGTCAACTCTGGAACACTCTACCTTCATCCATCTTCCCACCTTACTACGACTTATGTTCCTTCAAACGCAATGTGTCTAGGCATCTCGAACGAAATTGGACATGATTTTGGACACTCTGACTAAATCTACGCAGATGGGGACAGTGAGCGGGCCTGTATCCTTTAGTCCCCATCTTTTTTAATATAGAAAAAAAAAAAAAAAAAAAAAACCTTATCTGCCCTAAATAGAAGACACCTAACACCAGCGGACTTTGCGAGGAAAGTCGGATGACTGTGTGTTCAGCTTGTATTGCGGTGTGTGAACATTACACTGCAATATTGACAAGATATATGCCGGTATTAATTCATTATAAGATCTATAAAAGCTACGGTTATCGTTCTCAAGCTAATTAGTCTCATTTGCAATACTACAATTGTCTACCACGGCAAAACATAGCGACAACGAAATTATATTCATGAAGTGGGTGGTGTATGGACACGACCTTTAACGATTATGAATGTTTTCATAATGATTATTCCTTTTCCTTTTCTTAGTAATAGGCTTAGTAAGAATCATTACAAGAAAAAAAAAAAACATTTATTAATCATCAGTAATTACTCACGTGTGAATGTTATTGCTACGTAAAGTTTGTCATAATTTTCTATAATAAAGCAAATCTCTTGGAATGTAGCATTCTCTTTGATTTAAATATGAAAAGAAAGATGATTAAGAAGACAGTCGGGTTTGTTGACTTATAATCTCAGGTGCTTACTGTAATACTTCTCTCCCTCTCCAATAATAACACTTGATCACTATTGAAGCTTTCCCTTTCAAACCCAACACCTCTTTCCGTCTCACGGGCTAGTGAGGGATTCACATCATGATAAAACTGGGTTCGGGATTCAAATTTCTGGATGGCTCAACATTGGCAACGCAAAATGGTAAACGCGGAAGGGGAGCCAACTGTACCTCATTGAACATTGCATGGTTATTGGTATAACTTGAGGAAATTAGTAGCCCTCCATTTCACCCGCCCCACGAAATATGATCCTCTTATCTCAAATAAACTTTTGCACCTTCTACATCAAAGAAAGAAGATACACAAACTAGTATGAGAACTTAACACTAATCATAGTCTGTTTTTCCTCCAGCTAATATCTATACTATAAATGGCAAACCGTCTCGGTTTGTCCTCTTATAACTCGAAAACGGTTACACCTACATCCAAACCCCATATATATTCTGAATCACCATCACCAGTTGCTGGTTTTGGTATGACGTAACGTGACGTAACTCGACGTAAAAATTACGTCATCTACTATAAATCTGCTAAAAAAACTGTTTCACTCCCAGAACTATATATTCTGATTCAGCACCACCGTTTTTATGACGTAACTTTACGTAAAAGTTACGTTAAAATGTCAAATATTCTTTTTATCGGTTAAAACCATAAAGAAGAGCTCGAACGGAAATTTCCCGTTCGAGCTGCTAAAATAGCGCGCCAAAAGTACCGCTCGAACGGAAGCTCAAACGGATTTTTTCCGTTTGAGCCGCTAAAAACGGGCGCCAAATGTACAGCCACAAACAAATAACCACCAACACTATCTTTTCATCGTGCAAATTTATCAGTATCATATCAAAATATAATTATACAACACCTTACATCAACTCAACCCCCTCAGTTATTCTTATGAGGTTCATACATGTGTTCTATTTTATTATCAAGATATTTACTATGACGGTGGATATTTGATTGTGGCTGTACAGCCTTGGCTGATAGTGCTGGACCAGGCTCCAAGGAGTGTTGGAGAGCAACTGAACAGTTAGAACAAGTGAATTTTCCAAACCATTCTCAACGTTGAGAGGTTTGAAAGACTCACTTTTTCGAACTCTGTTCAGTTGCTCTCAAACACTAATTGGACCTTGGTCCAGCACTATCAGCCATGGCTATACTATATCGTCTTCATGTACAGTCGCGGCAAATAGTCCTTGACCAGTCAGTGATGGATAGCCGTGACCAACACAGGAGCGTCCGAAAACTCGAAACATTTATGCTCATGCTATCATCAGGCAGCTGACTGAAGCAACGAATCTACGTGTTCACAGTTCGAAACAGCTGGCCGCACCTTTCCATCACAGGCTGGTCAAGGACTATCTGCCGCGACTGTACACTCGCAATCCAAAATATGTATCCAGGCTTGCTTCGAATAGCCTAATCGAGTATTTAGCAAGCTCAAGTAAATATGAAACAGGATAAACGTTGTAACTGGTTCACTCGTACGTCAATTGATTCGAAATTTCAAAAAGATCTGGATACAAATTAGGTGTACAGTCACAATCAAATATATACCGACACTTTCCTTCCAGCGTAGTAAATATCTTGGTAATAAAGAACAACACGTGTATGATTTTGCAGCACCTCATAATAATAATTGAGGGGGTTGAGTTGACGTATGGTGTTGTAAGATTATAGATTGATATGATGCTGATTTATTTGCACGATGGAAGGAAAGTGTCGGTGGTATTTGATTGTGGCTGTACGTATGGCAACTGGCAAGCGGCCTGAGATCGCGGAATATTTCAAACTTATGTAATAAGACTGAAATGCTTTCACATATTATAAAGTTAATATTGACTATTTTTAAACTCTAGAGTGCATCTTTCTCGGGCAACGCCAGGTACAGCCATGGCTGATAGTGGTAGACCAGGGTCCAAGGAGTGTTGGAAAGCAACTGAACAGAGTTCGGAAAAGTGAGTCTTCTAAACCTCTCTCATCGTTGAGAATGGTTTGTAAAATTCACTTGTTCGAAATTGTTCAGTTACTCTCCAATACTCCTTGGACCCTGGTCAAGCACTATCAGCCATGGCTGTACCTCCGCTAGTTAGTTTATAAGTTGGATAACACCTGAGTTTCTCTTTACTCTATGCGATTTTGCTGGTAGTGTTGCGAACGGCTGATTATTGGTTCACTTGTAGTCAGTTTCATTGTTCTGAGGCCAAGGAGTGAATTGCTTCATTTCGTGTTTATTAGTTCTGGTTTACTGTTTAGGGATAATTTAGTAATTGTATTGGTGAGGGAAGAAAACCGGCAGAATCAGTTGGATCATAACATCGGGCAAGTTAAATACTTCCTTCTCGTTAGCCATTGGAAGTGGTATGCTCTATGTTTCGTGTATAAATGCATTATCCTTTGCTTACTTACTTTAGGGGGTGCTGGTGGTGTAACGGTTATCATGTTCGCCTCGCAAGCGAGATATCCTGGGTTCAATTCCCGAGTCAGTGGAATTGTTGAATAATATTCCCAGCCCCCTATGTCCATGTCTCTGTTCACCTAGCAGTAAGTAGGTACCCGGCTGTAAGAGCAAGGACTGCAACCTTGTAAGCTGGGGGAAGATGTGTTGATGTACCAAGACTGACTGCCTTAATGACCACCACCATGAGCATGAGTCGATAGGCATAAAGCCCAAATCATCATATTTACTTTAGGTAGCCAGAGTCTGGCAGTGACTAAAATAGAACCGAGTGGTGTTTCACAAAATGGGTCGCATGTCACACAAGAAGAGAAACATTGAGCTATGTATTAATAAAGCAGAGATAATAAAAGGGAAAGTCCATGAGGAGATATGATGTTAAAAGTGCCTAAAAAGAGAAGCAAACATAGTGAGTTTTGTGAAAACATAAAAAATGGACTGTGAGGCCCCTTCCAACACTATCTGCGACAGACACTTTGGCAAAAGTTTTTTTTTTTTTTTTTTAATTCATTGCGCCGTAACGTCAATCAACAGGCAGGCAACAATACATACGGGTAGGCGGGACACATGAAAATCTAATGACTACAACCAAACACACACATCACGAAAACATAACAGAATGAAGCACAAGAATACAGACAAATATTTACATTATGACCTACTTAAATCCACCAAAACGTGGGTGGCGCACCAGAAGTTCCTCTAAAACCTGGCGGTTCAGCAGGTGTCGACAAACCACATCAAGTGGCAGGCCCCGGGGCAGCAAGTGTCAGACAGTGGGGCAGGCCAGGCAATAGTGCTCTATAGTGTTAGCACGAGGGGCTCGACACAAGCGACACTCAGTGAAGGGAGGCTCACCCTGCATCCCAGCAACCTGCCTCGACAACGGTAGGAATATTTGTGACGGCAGACAGACTCGTACTGGGTGATGGAGATGCTGAAGGGACTCTCTGCATCCCTGCGTCGCCGTACAGGGAGGAGAGCGGCGGAGCGAACTCTAGAAAGGTAACATGTCAGGGAGATAGGACGTCCAACACCACGAGGAGGCTGATGGCAGGCTTCCTTTGCGAATCTGTCAACTGTACCATTGTGACTTAAACATACATGGGATGGCACCCATAAAAATTTGACAGTCAAGTTACGGTGACGCAATAAGGCCAAAAAAGATAAAGTTTGCTGAATAACAGTAGAGTGTGTGGGCTGAACACTAGAGAGGGAATGAAGGGCAGGTTTGGAGTCACAAAAAATGGCAGCATTAACTCCACGTTGACAAACAAGACTAACAGCATCCAGAATGGCATACAGTTCACACAATGTTGAGCTAGAGTGGTTACAGAGACGACGGTCAACCCAGCCCCCTGGAGGTGACTCCATGTCAGGTGAGAAAACGGCACAACCTGCTGTACCATCCACTTGCAATGAGCCATCAGTGTAGAGGCAGTATGGATCTGTGATTGAGGACGTCACTGTTTCTATGTGTTCCAGAGCCAACTGCCGCTGTAGAGAAGGCAGTTCCGACTTGGAAATAGGTGTGAAGCTCACATCAGGTGTTGGTAGCATCCACGGAGGGCGCCCTGGGGGGACGTCTGCTACCATTATGTCTATATTAAGACTATGGAGCATAGAGGAAACAGACCTTATAAGAGTACGTCCAGCAGGCAGTATGGCAGGGACCGGGTAGTTTGGTCTAAGAGAAGTCCTGACTAACTGAGAGTAATGGGGTGAAAGATGTGGGAAATGGAGGCACTTGACAGTGAAGCAAGTAACATTAGAATAAATTCTCTCCACTATTGGGGGAAGACGCAACTCACGCTGCATGTTCACTATCCTGGTCGACATTGGACAACCGAGAATTATTCTCATTGCTCTATTCTGAAATTTTTCTAAAGTTTCAAGAGCAGCCCTGGGAAGTTGAATCAGAGCAGGGGAGAGGTAATCAACAACTGAACGGAAAAAAGCAATATAGATGGTTCTGGCTACTGGGATGGAGATGCCCGAGGAGTTGTTAGTGAGCCATTGAAGTGGTGTAGGTCTGCGCTGGAGACGACCCAACAAGTCCTAGACAATGGGATGGTCTTGAGGTCTGGCAGGGACAATCAGCCAAATATTGACTGGCGCGCCCAGGTAGCGGTACTGAGAACACATGGGAATGACAGTCCCCCCAATGGTGAACACTGGCCGAGCTTGAGGAAGGTGGCAGGTGAATATTCTGCTCTTATCTGGTGAGACAATAATGCCACAGTGAGAGGAGGCCACAGAGAAGGAGTCAAGAAACCGCTGGAGATCCCTTGGTAAGGTAAAATGAACACATATATCATCAGCATAGCACGTAATTGTAGCCCCAGGAATAACAAGGAGAGAAGTGAGCAGCCGATGCATCAGAATATTAAATAACATTTAGCTGAGAGCACCCCCTTGAGGCGTACCAAGATGAAAACTGCGCAAAGGACTGAGTGCACCACTGAAAAACACACTGGAGGTCCTGTTACTCAGGGAGCCCCGAATCCACCGTAATAGATTACCCTTTATCCCGAAGTCAACCAGTTGATCCAAAATGACGTCTCTATTAGCAACATCGAAGGCACTTCGAAGGTCAATGAAGGCCACCACACTGTCCCTGGAAAGGCGAGAGTACAGGTCGACTAGGCAGTGATGTGTGCTCCGCTGGGGAAGGAAACCAAACAGCCATGGAGAAAGGCGATCCTGCAGTCTGTACATGAGACGATTGAGTAAGATTCTCTCCATAACCTTACAGAAACAGGAAGTAAGGGAAATAGGCCTGAACTTCGCAGTGTCGGGCTTAGGGATGGGTATTATTGTGCTGCTGGTCCAGGCTCGTGGTACACAACCGTCACGAAGACAAAGATTGTACAGTCGAAGTAGAGGGTTCCCAGGAACTTGTTGAAGTAGGCGCAGCACAGCATAAGTAATACCATCATCACCAGGGGAAGAAGCTCTACCTCGAGAGAGAGCACGACGCAACTCCTCCTCAGTTATCTCCTCTGCATCATTGTCATCATCTTGTAACAGAGCAGACATTAGACGTAGCCGATGGACAACAGCACAGGAAGCGAGTGCGTCTTGTATGTGGATGGGTAGACTGGCTGGGGTAGATTGTTCTGACCAGGCATCGACAAGTTGTTTGGCATAGTCGGCAGGAGTGTGATGACGAGCAGTGGCCGGTGTCTTTTTAACAACCCGACGGATGAGGTGCCACATAGAAGCCACACTTGTTTGCTGGTTGATGCTGTCCGTGAACCGCTGCCAAGACTCAGTGTGAGCACAATCCTGCAGGGCAACTAAAGCGTCCCTAGACATCTTGTAACGATGGAGTAGGTCAGGGGTTGGGTTGGCTTGAAACAATAGGCCATCACGTTCAGCCTCCTCCTTTGCCTCCTGTATACGTGCTTCCAGCGTCCAGGAGTGGGCAGTATGGCGATGCTGGAGGTGTGGCCGGGAGACGTATAGCCTATAAAAGTCATGAGTAGCAGATACAAGATCAGAGTACAACTGTTCAGCTGATGATATGTCAAATGTAGGAAATACATGGGCCATAAATAAGATGTAAATCGGGCAATATTTAGAGGGCACAGCAATACGCAAACGAGTGGCTGAAGCACCTGACCCAGCAGTTAGAGAATAATGAAACCGAAGAGCAATGTGGTCAGAGAATAAGTCTGGCACGGAGGAGCACAGGGCCTGAGATGCTATCAGGCCAGACCAGAGGATGTATTCCAGAGTACCTCCCCGGCAATGAGTGGCACCACCAGTGTCCCAGTGTGTCAGATGATGCTTGAGGATGTATGAAAGGAGACGAACACCATTACGATTAATAGAGCCAGTACCATCACCCAAATCAGAATGCCGAGCATTAAAATCTCCCATATACACCATACCACGTACTGTTGGAGAAGGAAGAGCCTCAAGAGTGAGTCTAGCTGGGGCAGAATAGACATTACATAGTTGGAGTACTCCATTCCCAGGTAGAACCTCAAATAGCTGAAAGGTCATGTCAGGATCAGTGGAGGTACGGAGAAGGCGATGTGGCAAGGAGATATGTATGTAAGTCAGGAGACCATTCCTTACCAGATGAACATATGGCACATAACCTGAGTGGGGAGGAGCTTGCCCAGCAGCGAGCGGACGTCCAGGAAATGCTTCCTGGAGAAAAATAACACTGGGATGATGACGAAAAACATAGGCCTTGAGTTGAGTGAGCTTAGCATAACTGGTGATACCACATACATTCCAGGAGATGACATCCAGCCGGCAATCACTAGCGAACTCTGTATTTGGAGGTAGAAGTCCGGTGAGTGGGGGCAGATGAGCAACCTGGAGAAGAAGATGGACCAGGAGAAGGGACTGACTCGAAAAGCTTTTCAAGGCGAGATGCAACAGTATCCATCTTTTCGGTAAGGGTAGTGACAGTTGAGATGATGGCCTGCTGAGCCTCGACCAAGGTGGAGAGTTTGGAGTCATTGGCAGCCTGAGCGGCAACTAGCCCATCAATCCTGGCTTCAAGGGCAGAAAAGCGGTTTTCAAGAGCCGTACATCGTGCCATGAGGGTAGCAACAGACTTACGGAGGGCCAGGTCTGGAGGTGAGGCAGGGCTGGTAGGAGGAGCAGACTGGGGAGGTGGTGGTGGTGGTGGTGGTGGTGGAGGCGGAGCAATAGTAGAAACACGAGCCTGGACCTGACGTCGAGTACATCCATGCCACACGTTAACCCCTGGCTGAAGGCATCGTGGACACTTCCATCGAGACGTATCTTCAGGAGGTGAAGGCACAAAGGTGGAGGCAGCAGGACGTGATGGTTCACCCCTGACAGGACACGTCTTAGAATCATGGTCGGCGGCACACCATGCACACTTCGGCCTGGCAGAACAGTACCGGGAGATATGCCCAACTCCCCAGCACCTGTAGCACCAAGGCTGGTCATAATGAAGTTTCCTCACCTCACACGGTGGAAGACAAGGGAGGAAATCAAAGGAAATCTCATTTGGAGGTGGATCGGGTTGACTCCAGACAACAACAATACGGCTAATGGGGGAACCATCTTGGAAAAAACGACGGGCAAAGTACACACCAGGGTATCCTTTGGCAAGTTTCGGGTCAACATCAATAGGAAAACGGGTGAGGATGTAGCTGGGGAACTTACGAGGCCTCTCGGGTGAGTCTTCAAGAATGAGAGGCAGAGATAAAAATTCACCAGCCTTCACTCAATCAATGATGTCCTGACGCTTCCTAGAGATGTAGACAAACCGGGAGGTGACAGCAGCCATCTTGACTTCAGCCAGTTCACGCTGTAACTGGAAGGCCCTGTTGACATCAGACAACCAACGCAGCTTTGTGTCTTTAGATGGGTTTCCAGAGAAGGAGAGTTTGACATAGGCATCTCTCGGGGCAAAAGCAGGAAGGTTGGACGAGGGCAAGGAGTTGGTATACAAAGAAGAAACACCAGGGTGAGGCAGAGAAGGTACGTCGTGCACAGCTGAAGCACCCTTGGCAGTCTTGGCAGCTGGAGGCAAACAGTCCACACTTTTGGAATCCTGCTAGGAGTCGGACGAGGCATCAACGGGTCGCTTGGTAGAGGTTGAGGAGGCGGAAGGCTGCAACCTGAGCTGCAGAGTGACCGAGGAGAGGGGGGGAGGGTTGTGAGAAGGCAGCTCAGGCCAGTGATCCTCGACAGGAGACTCATCCTCCTACGACGTGGCCAAGTCGGCCTCCAGGCAGGAAGCCACATCCGAATCCGCGCTCTCCATCAGGCCTAGATGGGAAGCGAACTGAACACACACGAACACAACAACATTCACACACAGAACCACAATAAAACAAACAAACCACAAACAATAATACCACAAACAGCAAAACCACAATAAAACGAGATAGAAAATATAAACAACCCCTATAACACCACAGAAACAACAACACACAAACAAGAACATAGAAACAAGGCAAACAACAACACAGGCAGAGCGCCAGGTACACGTCTTCACTCCAGGAAGGTTGGGGTGAGACTGCTTGGCAAAAGTGAACCACCAGAGGTGAGCTAGCGAGCAAACTCTTGTTTTTGTCTGTGTTTACGAGGGACAGTGTGTGGACGGGGCTTAACACTTTTATAAACTCCTTTCGAAAGTGATTCCTTATTCTAGCAAACAAGATATGACCATGAGGCAGAGAACTTCAACTCCACCTTGTCAACCAACAGGCAAAGCCTCGTTACTTCGATAAGCAATAGGCAAACCTTTACTAAGCTTGTTTCTCCATTTCTGACGTCACACCAGGCAAAGACTACCGAGTAAAGTTCGCCCGTGCAGATGGGGCCTAAGTTATATGTGTTTATATGGTATTCAGTCAAGGGATACTATCTTTGCTTGACGTGTATAGATGTTTCGATAAATCACAGTCTGGATTTACATACGTATGCCTATATAAGCATAATCGTAAATATTAAGAAGAACATTATTGATTAGGAGATATGACTAACAAAAAATATCTAGTAGCCAGCTCGTATATCCATGAAATGCGACTCTGCCACATCATAAGGTTGGCCAGAGGAGGGTGGTGAAGAACTCCTGTCCGCAATAGTACAGTCGGGGGCAGAAGTCCTGTCGCCTCACCTTCTTCACAGAGACATGCAGTGTTCATGGACTCGAGAAATACGCACGTTTTCTGCACTTAACACTCTCGAGTTTATGAACATCGCGTGCCTCTCTGAAGCAAGTGAGGCGACAGGACTTTTGCCGCCGACTGTACCTTATATATTTATACATTCCACTTACACGCATTTCTTTCTTATTTCAAATATGTGTATTGTAATAATATGTATATAGGATGTTTTGATATATTGTATTGGGTGTTATAATAATACATACATTCTACGAATGTCCTTTTTCTTAACCATAAAAGTGATTGAAAGCTGGAACCTGAAGAACCAGGATTAAGAAATACTCAAGGTATTTATTGGAGTGTGTTGTTTGTTAGATCTTTTTACATGGTACAGCCACAATTAAATTACCACCAACACCTTCCTTCCATCGTGCAAATAAATCAGTCTCAAATAAAAATATAATATTATAACATTTTACGTCAACTCAACTCCCTCAATTATTATTATTAGGTGCTGTAAAATCATACAAGTGTTGTTCTTTATTACCAAGATATTGACTACGATGGAAGGAAAGTGTCGGTGGATATTTGATTGTGGCTGTACATGGATTAATGCCAGAAAAATGATATGACACAATGAAACCTCTGTGTCCATGGGTTAATCTATTACGATATTAAACTCCGGATACTATTGTTATGTCCTTACTTACATGTAAAAATTATATTTTGGTGCTTTGATTGTTAATTAATTCGTATTGAATGCTGTACAGTGTCTAAAATTTACCGAGGCGAAGATACAGCTGTTGATTTATTTTGGTACCATATGCAAATTAAATTTGTACGTAGCTTTGTACCAGTCCTCTAAGGCTTTAACTCGTTCAGGATCTGATACAGTACCTTGTTCTGGAGTTGTTGTATTAGGTAGCGAGCTCGGCGTTGTGGTTTTCTTAGGTAATTGACTTCACAAGTTTCTTAAGGCTTAATTTATTACTATATACTTATATCTATACATGGAATGATAATGATGTGCCTTGTCTTATATTATTGTGTCTCTCTCTTATGGAGACAGTGTATAGCCTTTAGGGAGTCAGTATTAAGTATCCTGGTAGCTAATGTACCTTCACTGCTTATATACATTTCAAACTCAATAGTTGACAGAAATGGCTAGAGTGTGACTGTGTTGCCGGTCAGTGGTCAATCTGATTCTCTGTCTGTCTATCTAATCCTCTTCTCTCCCTATTTATTCCTTATTCATTTATTCTCCCTTTCTCTCTCTCTCTCTCTGTGAAACTAGAGAGAGAGGAAAGGGTTAATGGTTTCTGCTATATCCTCTTACCACAACTGGAAGCAGAGAGATGTAATTGGAGACTGGTCAAGCGAGGGTGACTCTGTGTATGTGTGTATGTATATATGTTGGAGAGTGAGAAAATGATCTCAGTCAGATCAAGTAGTTAATTAGTCTGTGTGTGTGTGTGTGTGTGTGTGTGTGTGTGTGTGTGTGTGTAGGAAGGAAGGACAGCTGTGCTGGAGTGTCCTATATCTGTCTGGCTATTAATGACTTTGCCATCTGATCTGTTGTTCCTTCTAGTCTTTTTCTTTTGTACGTACATGCGCTTGAACCATGCTACCCACGCCTGGACTCCAGGCGTTAATGCTTTATTTAATAGAAGGCATGTTCACAATATTGGTAGGGTACATAATAACTAAGATATTAACAATAAACACATAAATATTAACATAAAAATAGACATTAAGACATTGGCACACCTTAATACCTTATATACAAATGAACATAGACATTATCATCAATACATGAACATGAATACATTGTTACATAAGAATTATCTTAAAATTAATGTGTTTAGCTAGGTGTATGTTATTGTGTGTATATAAGCTAACCTATGCTAAAGATTCACACATTAATGAGGGGGGAGACGTGTTGCTATGTTTGGCTGTGAAATAACAGTGTTGGAACCTTGACTACAGTCATATTCTTCTCAATACAAGATAATTCAGTATACGTCGATAGATCTTTCTTATACAATACAAAAATAGTATAGGAGAATGTCTTATACAATATAAAATTTTATAGTACATGCCAGAAGGATAAGACATGGGATAAGAAACATAGGTACCAAGTTTTATTTTGATCAATATATGGAGGAATGAAATGATATAATAAGGATGTTTGAATCCTATTCTCATTGAGTAACTTAATAGTTTCATTTTTTCTGAAACAATTGATAATTAGGAGATGTTAAACAAGTCGACATTATATGAAATACGTTGAAAGGTGGAAGAGACTGTGTTATGTTTTCAAGCAAATTATCTTTACTAGGCAAGGTAACAATTCCCTTGGATCGTATTTCACATGAGCCTGCTTCTTTATAGTAGCCTTGAACCATACCATGTGTAGGGTGATTAGGGCAAATTGTTGTTAATTGTGTATCAGCAGGTAAGTATAGATAGTGGAAATTAAAAATGATGATGAAAGAGAGTTTGATTAGTAATAGATATGAATGTACAGTTGCGGAAGGGAGTTTCTTTATCACCCTGGGCTCCTCTATACCCTACCCCACAAGGAGGTGATGGAGGTGTAGAGAGTTGAACATATAACGACGGAGATGATTGGTCGATAAGTTGCTAGGAAAGTTTAGTGATAATATAACCTTATTATATCTAAACAAGAGAGCATTGTGGTGAACTAAATATATTATGTTTATTTGCCATATATACAGTATATGAAGAACAGTAGCATACATTGTTAATGAAGAACTGAATTATAACGCATACTGGAATAACTCGTATTTTATTCTCAGTTGTGGTTGTCATACATCAGCCAACTGATGGTGATGGGAGGGGATCTGCCTGGCATTGCTTCACGGTCTCACGGCTCGTGCTGTGATTCGTTTTAAGGCTTCAAATATTCATTTCTACCTTAGTAATAGGGATAGGATATATGTTTTTTTATATAATTACAGACAAATTTATAACGATTTACATTTACAGATAGTGAAGTAGTGTTATCGTTTGTTGTTAATTTTGTCATCTGTTTTCTTATTTATTTTCAGTACGAACTGTTAAAATTTATTTTGATAGAGCCTAGTGAGATGAAGAACGTTGAGTTAAAATAAGCATTTGCTTGACAAAATGGTAAGAACAACACTCTATGACGAGGAGCCTTTATTGACGACGTTTCGCTATTGCTTCTTCAGGTTAAAGGCACATCCATATAACATATAGTGCTGTGTAACTTATAGTTCTATTTTTATTTGTATGTGACTGTATTCTGTTTTGTTCCACTTCCTGTGTTACCATTCCATGTATTTTTTTTTATTTGCCCCGATGTTCTTTCCTTTCCCATTATCAGCTCGTCCTCTCCGCCTCTAATCCCCCCCTTCTACCTCCGTTTCCTTCCTCCTGCGTGAATTCACCCACCCCTACTCTCTTTCCCCCTCCCGCCTCCCGCCTATCACGTGACCCTTCCGCCTCTCCCCCTCTATGAGCGGTATACATATATATTCGTTTACACTACCTGTCCTCACTCATACCTGAAGAGGGCTACGTGATGTAACCGAAAAGTCGTATATCTTTTTCAATAAATTACAAATTAATGTGGGTTTTTCACTAGACTTCTGCATTCACGGCATTGTGAATTTTTCTTGTTCATTATACATAAATATATTTATTCTATAGCAAAATGCATAACAATTATATATATATGGTGGGTTAACCACCCAAACACCTGACAAACATGCCTCGCCCTTCCACCTCAACCTTCCTCCCTCCCTCTCAGCACCTGTATTCTTTCTCTTCACTTTCTCTTCATTTTCATACGTTATTTTTTTACTTCATATATATCTCTCTCGCTCATATAATTCATATTTAATTACATCGTGGTTACAATATTTACAACACATTACACTGCACGTATTAAAATTTTTACTTTATTTCCTCACCACCCAAGAACTGCAATGTAGGGTGTGGAGAGTGTTGCCGCTCGTGATGCTTTTAACGTATATATTTTTATTAAGAAAAGGTATATTTTAAATTATTTTCTTTCAAATTATATTATAGACGTAAACGTTACTTTACTTACCTAACCAAGAACTACGGTATAATTCGATAAAAGAGACAACATGGTATTATATAAGCAACATTTCTTTATTGCCACACAAAGACCTTAGTTTATTATTTTTTTATACCTCAACCTCCGGATTGAAGGTCGCGGCCTGAGACTGAGGCCCCGAGATTATCAAGTGACGCTTCGAGGTGTTGGTTGCTTCACATGTTTGTTTATACGTCACTTAATATATTATGCTTTCTATATTTCTTTTTATTTGGGATACCAAAATATTTACGTCGAAATTGTATTGTTATGTGTTATTATCTGTGTGCCTTTTACATTATATCACAGAAGTTATGAATCCCTAGTTTAGGGAACACTGCAACACACTACACAAGGAACTACACGGCCTGACCCCACCAGAAACTTGGTTTAACTTTTCTCAGCTTATAATATATATATATATATATATATATATATATATATATATATATATATATATATATATATATATATATATATATATATATATATATATATATATATATATATATATATATATATATATATATATATATATATATATATATGTGTGTGTGTGTGTGTGTGTGTGTAAATCTCTGTTTTAATATTGTAGAAAACCTCATAACAAGTCCTCTCCATTCATCACAAACGAAATTTTCTACTATCATAATAATCATCTCTCTCTCTCTCTCTCTCTCTCTCTCTCTCTGTTTGTATGTTTCGTCCTCTTTCTCTCACTCTCCCCCTCCCCCACTTCCACTCGCTCACTCAAACTCTCTCTCTCTCTCTGAGAATGGAGACCTGCTTAATATGTAGGGCCATATGTATAAAAATATTTATGTGAATGGGTTTATAGTTATATAATGCGGTTTATGTTTGAGGGTTTACCATGTGACCTGAATGAGAATTCTTAGGGATACTGAATACCAGTATATTTGTTTTATCTTTTTTGTTGCCATGTTTCCAATGTAAACATTGCAATTGTGATTAGCTTCATTCTGTCATCATTTCTGTTATTATATATAGTTTGTCAGCTTTAACGGCAACCTGGCTATCTCCACCCCTTTCTGCTCTCGTTTCCTCCCTACCTCTCCTCAATAACCTATAACACACACCCAGTTACCTCGCTCACCCCCGCCTGTATACTCCCCCGCATGGAGGTAGCATAGGTGGAGGCGCCAGTAGGACCTGATTTGTGAAGCCACCAATCTGTCATTTCCGGCGCCTTCAAGATGGCGCATACCTTTGTATGTCAGGTCAGAAGTCCACTTTTACTGAAACATATCTTGGTGTCCGCCATATTGAAGGCGCCGAAAATGACAGTTCGGTGTCTTCACTTTACTCCCCTGGATTAGTGAGCCATTGCGACTCCACCTGTACTAACTCCATGCTCCCCCGCATCTCCCCCCCCCCCTTACTACCTCCGCCTCTACCCTTCCCCATGGAGCGCGCATATTTAAGGTTCAGCAGTACTGTATAATGTACAAGAAAAATTCACAATGCCGTGAATGCAGAAGTCTAGTGAAAAACCCACATTTATTTGTAATTTATTGAAAAAGATATACGATTTTTCGGTTACATCACGTAGCCCTCTTCAGGTATGAGTGAGGACAGGTAGAGTAAACGAATATATATGTATACCGCTCATAGAGGGGGAGAGGCAGAAGGGTCACGTGATAGGCGGGAGGCGGGAGGAGGGGGGAAAGATAAGTTGGGAGGGGGAAAGAGAGTAGGGGTGGGTGAATTCACGCAGGAGGAAGGAAACGGAGGTAGAAGGGGGGGAGGAGAGGCGGAGAGGACGAGCTGATAATGGGAAAGGAAAGAACATCGAGGCAAATAAAAAAAAATACATGGAATGGTAACACAGGAAGTAGAACAAAACAGAATACAGTCACATACAAATAAAAATAGAACTATAAGTTACACAGCACTGTATGTTATATGGATGTGCCTTTAACCTGAAGAAGCAATAGCGAAACGTCGTCAATAAAGGCTCCTCGTCATAGAGTGTTGTTCTTACCATTTTGTCAAGCAAATGCTTATTTTAACTCAACGTTCTTCATCTCACTAGGCTCTATCAAAATAAATTTTAACAGTTCGTACTGAAAATAAATAAGAAAACAGATGACAAAATTAACAACAAACGATAACACTACTTCACTATCTGTAAATGTAAATCGTTATAAATTTGTCTATAATTATATAAAAAAGCATATAACCTATCCCTATTACTAAGGTAGAAATGAATATTTGAAGCCTTAAAACGAATCACAGCACGAGCCGTGAGACCGTGAAGCAATGCCAGGCAGATCCCCTCCCATCACCATCAGTTGGCTGATGTATGACAACCACAACTGAGAATAAAATACGAGTTATTCCAGTATGCGTTATAATTCAGTTCTTCATTAACAATGTATGCTACTGTTCTTCATATACTGTATATATGGCAAATAAACATAATATATTTAGTCCACCACAATGCTCTCTTGTTTAGATATAATAAGGTTATATTATCACTAAACTTTCCTAGCAACTTATCGACCAATCATCTCCCTCGTTATATGTTCAACTCTCTACACCTCCGTCACCTCCTTGTGGGGTAGGGTATAGAGGAGCCCAGGGTGATAAAGAAACTCCCTTCCGCAACTGTACATGCATATAGTGCTTGATTAGTATTACTTTGATTCCAAGGAAGTGGAGATTTTGTATCATTTGGAGACTTAAATGCAAATAAATATGCAGGACAAACATATAAATGAAGACATGCAACATGGCACCTGAGAAGGTGTGTGTCATTGATGACATCATCACTAAGTATAATACTTATTGGATGAAAATCGAACATTAAAGGATTACTTCCATTTTCATTGGGAATTGTTGAAGTGCATAGCTTGTGAATAACATTTTATCTTTTATGGGAATAATAACGAGTATATGATCTTGTATTAAAATACTACGCAAGATTGTATAATAATATTTCAAGTGGGTGTATGAAAGATAGTAAGTTAGATGATATTTCATCACTGATTTTACCATTGCATCTCGTAGTTGTTGGGGTGGTAATAGTTGTGAGTTGATCTTCCCTTACTCGCAGTAAATACTCTCTTAATAAATGGTTGTCATTTCTCTCAAAGTTCCTCACCTGTAATTCATTTTCCTGCCAACTCACAGAAATAAACAGAAGCCTAAGAATATGATGTGAATATTCCATATATGTAGTTCTTTTCTTCTGTTAGTTATGTAAAGTTATATAAATCGTATTTAATTTCTGTGCAATGATCTACACTCTAATACAGTATATACCTGTTACTCTATCTTATCTTGATTTGCAACGGCTTATCACGCAACCTTATATTTATGGGATAATGTTTGTATACCGCTATCTAAGCAGAACCAAATAGTGCTAATGAAATTTCACTTAGAAATTATCTATATCACGCTCTGGGCTGTGATGATGGCTCTAAGCCATTATTTTTTTGTATAATAAGCGAGCAATATTACCTGAGTCGCTGAATTCATTCCTAGGGTGCCCAATAGTGAAAGGACACTACAGAGTATAATGCATTTAAATAGGTAAATTCATTCATGTGATACCTGTCAAACAAAACTAGTGTATCATTAAATACCGGTATGTGTACCCACTGCTCAATGGCAGAAAATTTATGTAATAATTCAGATATATCCTGTAAAGAAATAGTGATCATATCGTTCGTCACCAATATTTTATTCATTTTCCTTTTCTTTTCAACTGTTTGATAAAATTGTAAACGAGAGTTTTCGGATTGAAGACGTCATGTTTTGCGTTGTGTACCATGTCGGAGCCTGTAGCCGCTGTGAGTATAGACATGAAAACCGTTATATAGGTTAATTTGGGCCACATCTGTAAGAAGAATTATTATATTTCATTGGAAACCGATCGGAGTTTTTGTTTGTAATTTTATATTTTATTACCATCAATAGTAGGGATAATATTACTAGGAAGAGGACATTGTTGATGTTCCAGAGATATTGATTGGTTTTATTTTAGATGCTGGGTTTTTGCGTGCTTTTTACCAATCTCTTTATTCTCTTTACATAAACAATATCAACCGCCTGGTAAAATTATGCTTTATTATAAGTTTATTGCCTACTAAAGATATGACTGTGTGAAGTTTCGAAGTTCGATCGGGTACCCGTATTATTATGCTATCACCTGGAGTGAACATTTGAGTTATTTGCTTTGTTATGTCGGCGATTGCGCATTTTATTCCTGCAAGCATATTATTTGTTTTGTACATCATGATGAAATATCCTGGTAGCTAATATACCTTCACTGCTTATATACATTTCAAACTCAATAGTTGACAGAAATGGCTAGAGTGTGACTGTGTTGCCAGTCAGTGGTCAATCTGATTCTCTGTCTGTCTGTCTAATCCTCTTCTCTCCCTATTTTTTCCTTAATAATTTATTCTTCCTCTCTCTCTCTCTCTCTCTCTCTCTCTCTCTCTCTCTCTCTCTCTCTCTCTCTCTCTCTCTCTCTCTCTCTCTCTCTCTCTCTCTGTGAAACTAGAGAGAGAGGAAAGGGTTAATGGTTTCTGCTATATCCTCTTACCACAACTGGAAGCAGAGAGATGTCATTGGAGACTGGTCAAGCGAGGGTGACTCTGTGTATGTGTGTATGTATATATGTTGGAGAGTGAGAAAATGATCTCAGTCAGATCAAGTAGTTAATTAGTCTGTGTGTGTGTGTGTGTGTGTAGAGAAGGAAGGAAGGACAGCTGTGCTGGAGTGTCCTATATCTGTCTGGCCAATAATGACCTTGCCATCTGATTTGTTTTTCCTTCTAGTCTTTGCTTTTGTCCGTACAGCTTCTCTGCGTTGCAATTTTATATGCATTGCATTCAGTAAACCATGATTCTTAAAATCAATGTGCTACCAAAGTGACATATCTAAATATTAAATATTAGGACCAAGGATATTGTCACGAGTCAATGCTCGTGTCATGAAATAAATAATCGGAGGGAGTTGATTATCCACCAATTTGGTATGTTTAAATAATAGTTAGCTCATCTGTATCCACATAGATACCGGTAGTAGTTTGAAATACGCCCCGTAGCCCTCTGTGAGCGGAATGTGATATTACGAGAACACCAACCAATCAAAGCGTTCGTGCTCTCTTTGTCTAATTCCCAAAAGAATTAATAAATTGAGCAAAGTTGATTTTTCCTCGATTACGTTACATTTATCATGAAGTGGGTTAATTATGGAAATAATATATATATATCATAAATTTAAATTGCATGTATAACAATGGTGTATTTTTTAATCTAGGATGTATAAGTTAGACAGAGGCAGAGGTTTCGAAATAATGACGTCATTTCAAGCGAATCCCGCTACTGTAAACTAAAGTTTTGTAAGCAATGAGAAAGCGGGGATGTTTCATACGTGGCAGAAAAATCGATAAAAGCAGGAGTGGGTTGCCAACTTGCTTGCACACAGTACAGTCAGTCTGAGCACCTACCCCACCACAGCCTCGCGCACATCTGCACCCACTCGTTTGCCACTCTCACAATTCGTAATTCTTTCGTCTTTGTGACGGGAGTAACAATCAAATGGTGAATATTTCTTGGTACAATTACCAGAATATTCCAAACCATTGTGGATTATACCAGCTGATTAATCACAGCTCACTGGCCAGATAATTATGAGTATTGGAGAGTGGAAAGTCTTCCTTACAAAGTCTATGTAACGATCTACTAAGGTAAGAATTACGAGTGATATAGGGGCATGAAGCTCTATGGGAATTGACAGCTGGTGGAAAGAAAATATTTTTGCTAGTCTATGTAAAGATCTAGCAAGATAACGAACAAGTGTTAGCTGTAATTTGAAATTATCGAGTTAACGTAATTGTGTAGGAAAGGTCCTGAAATAGCACCTTAAATATATTAATTAAAGTATTAACTTTGTCTAATTCTTGTGTAATTATCGTAAGGTTAGCTGTTGAACAGTAATCAGTGAGTTTATATATATATATATATATATATATATATATATATATATATATATATATATATATATATATATATATATATATATATATATATATTCAGTATCGTAAGCGAAATCGTAAGGAAAAGTCGTTACAGTAAAGTCGATACTAAAAAGTCTTTACAGAAAAGTCGTTACATTAAAGAAGTACCGTAATTCGATCCTTCCGTTATTTAGCTAGCTAGCTTAATTAAATTATGTGTGTGTGAGTGTATGCGTGTGGATAACTATTTATTGTAATTGTTAAATATAATTATTGTTGGTATGAGAATAAATATAGTAGAGTAACGTAATTAGTCTTTGTGTGACCTACGTAACTGATAAGACTACTATTCATGCATATATAAACGGAAACCTAATAATAATAATAGTACAATTAAGTATTGTATGATGGAAAGAAGAAGAGATAAATTTATCTCTAGACTAAGCGACACCTAAACCAACGACGTCCTGTCTCTTTGTTTTAACTTGTCCGGATAAGTAATTAAATTAATTACTACACAAATAACTTTATCTCCCCCCCCCCATTACAGATATGCTTAATTAACTGGAATATGTAATCTGAAGATATAGTGTATATAAAACATTTGCTAGTCGTGCCCTTTCCTACAAGAAGACCAAACGCAGAAGCAATTCAGTCGCACTTAGGACACAGTATCAACAGTTATTCAGTCCTGGGCCTTCTCTTCATTTCGTTTATGGCGGCTCAATTCCCTCTGGACCCGATAGCTCTTCTTATTCGTTCCGAGCCACTCCTTTCTTTAGTTCATTCCAGACCATTCCCTTCTTTAGTTCTTTCCCTAACCACTTCCTTCTATAAGACTCTGACATACACCTGGGCCTCACATAGTGCAGCGAGGGGAATGACGTCCGAGTCACCACTCCTGACGAAGAACACGACGCCCCACCATCGTAGTCTGTCGTGTTGGTGGACCAGGTGTGTACGTCAGCGTCCAACGTGCTTGAAGATGGACCGTGCAAGCTGCATGGACTGGTGGGGGAGCCTTCTTCATCATCACTCTCCCACCTCTTCCTACAGCTCTTTCGCCTCTTGGACATTTTCACACCACATTTGATGCTCTTGTTTGGTTTACTGACTCTTGGCTGCTTGGTGGTGTTGTTGGTGCCGCTGATGTTGGTGGTAGCGTCTCCTGTAGGGCTGGTCACTGTGTCCCTCTGCGACGACGTAAAGATGAAGCTGACTGCTTGCTGGCTGCCTTTAAGGGTGTGACAGTGAGAGTAGGAAAGGGCAGGGCGTGCCACCGGACGTCATATGCTGGTGATGGGCATGGTGTCGTGGTACGGGGAGGTGTGCAGTAGGTGTGTCCCATGCAGGTGTGGGTTGTGTAGGGTTTGTAGGCACCTGCTAGGAATGAGATTGTTGCTGGAAGATCTGCTACGGGCCTGTGGACACACCAAAAACAAATACACATTCAATAACAAATGTTACATAATTTTATTGCTTATCCTCTAAGGAGCCATTTTCTTGTGCGCAAATTGGAGTCTATGTAATCTTTGCAATGGAACATAATAGATCCTATACGAATATGGAGGTAGTACTATTTATGGAATAACCTGAAATAGTAGGTCTTTAATTCACCCATTATATATGATCTCATTAAAATGACAATAATGTACCGCTTCCGTCATGAAATATCTTGGCTTTATCGGCCAATGTACTACAATCCAAGAAAACACACCTCAAAATATCCCCACTACGTAATTCTCTGTAACTTGTGAACACTGGAATGTACAGTTGCCTAAAGATCTTTCTTTACCCCCTGTAGTGCTGTGGGGTACAGGCGGCCTCAGGAATTCTTATACACCAGTGTCACATCAAGAGTTCGTAACAACTAGAATATTGAGTGCATTATTTTCCTAACACCAAAATTTCCTAGTAGTGTTATTTGGCTAATATTTGAATCAGTCAGCAGAATTATACTTACAGCATGTGCAGAATAAAGACCCCTTTTAACCAATGCTCAGTGTACGAATTCCTGAGGCCGACTGTACATGTGGCAACGCTGGACACGTTCGGATCACATCTGATACAGTACAGGATGATTCAGCAGGGAGATTGGCCTCATTCGTTAATGCAGTTCGGTTATTGTTATGCTGCCACATCTACGCCAGACACAAATCAGGGGGTAAAGAAGAACCTATAGGCAACTGTATAGTCGGCAAGTGAGGCGACAGGACTTTTGCCACCGACTGTACATTCTCAATTCACAATCCCTAGTTCACCTGAGTCGAACCATCATGAGGCCACACATTTCGACCCAATGGAGGCTATGTGTGGGTTGTCCTTTAGAAACCAGATATTAGACTCAGGTGGGCTAGGGATTGTGGATTGCGTGTGTACGCGAAACGTGTAACTGAGATCATATGACTGAAGGGAGTCTGTAGATTTTCGCCAGGATACGCACAAATCATTTGATGAGAAGCCTTTACTGACGATAAAGCACCTCTACCACTTTATTCTCATTCGTTTCTTCTTTACATCGGGATTGTGATTCTCTGTCTCTCTCTCTCTCTCTCTCTCTCTCTCTCTCTCTCTCTCTCTCTCTCTCTCTCTCTCTCTCTCTCATACCAGCCTGACGCTGAAACAAACAGAAAATCACCTTAAATCACTATGCTTCCAAATACCTTTTTCCTTTTCTCCTTTACCCTCTCTTTTGGTATATATCCATATAGCCTGGCATCGACTTCACTGCCATTCATAATCACCCTCATATCTCTTTCCTCCATCACCTTCTCTCCTCGATTCATCTCTCATCCCTACCTGCCTACCTTCTCTCTCTCTCTCTCTCTCTCTCTCTCTCTCTCTTGTGTGTGTTTGCTTTATGAGTACCCGTAATTTTTCCTCTACATTTAGTGCAAGTGGTTTCAATTTGAGGAATCACCAGTATATAGTATTGCTCCACAATGTTTGCAGATACACTGTTCCTCGACTGTATGTTAGCTAAGGTGATATTATACTACGGGCTGTGGGTCAACCTTTGATAAACACCCGCTTCAATAATCGAGCCACCATATTGTTTGGGGAAGGGATAGACTCGTGTAAAATTATGACTCAATCTCACAATGTAGGCTTCAAGCAGAAGTGGGTATTTTTGGGTCAGAGCTGATGACGGCAAAATGGAGTTCAGTTCGTTTGTTTGCTTGCACTATGGCGTAAAACCAATCTACTCGATAATTCTCCTTTTTCAGGATGACGACATTTTGGACTGAATTTAGTCGATTGAGAGTCAGCCATTTTATGCAACTTCGATCAGCTGTTATGCTACCACGATCACAGCTGGACACATGTGCAGTGTGAAGAGAGAGAGGCTCTTACACTACAGTTGACAGCGTGAAGATGCAATGTACTCTAAACCAACAAAGGTGCAAGCTATTCACACAGTCTCCTTGATCACACACACACACACACGTTAAAGCGGCAACATGACAAACACGCTAAAGAAACATCAAATTAAATAACACATTCCACTCACCATCGAACAACACCACATTATAGCACAGCAGCAATACCCTGGGGGTAAGGGGTCCTTCACATTTGGTGAAGGGAATCATATGCCTCACCTATCCTGTGCGTGTCGTAAAAGGCGACTAAGAAGGTTGGGCGGTTGGGCTTGCTACCCTCCCCCATAAAAAATAGGACTGCAACAGAAAACAATTACTTACCTCGGATTCGGACAGACCCAATGTTGACGATAACGGACTTCCATTTGGCTACGTGGAAAGTAAGAGGCGTGAATGATGACACGAAAGAGAGAGAGAGGTCCTGGGAGTGATAGAAAATGCAAGGCTGGATATATGTGGAATGACGGGAGACCAAATGGAATGAAACATGTGTAAAAAATTGGGATTGTGGAATGGGTGTAGGCCGGAGTGGATGAAAACGAGAGAGCAAAGGAAGGTGTGTGTCTGTTTGTAAGCAATAAATGGAAGGAGTGTGTAAGGGAGTAGGGATCCGTGGGGTCGAGGATTGTGTGGGTGAGAATGAAAGTTGGAGTACAGACTTGGGTGATTGTATGCACCAACTGAGGACAGAGTGGATAGAGTGAAGGAGGAATTTTGGATGAGTGTAGAGGCGTGCCTGGATAGTTTTGATAAGAGTGAGAGTGTTTTTGATTGGGGATATGAATGGGAAGGTGGGGGATAGAAAAGTAGATGGGGTGGTGGGGGGTACGGTCAGAGGTGGATGGGAATGGCAGTGCACTTGTGGACCTGTGTGTGGGGAGGAGGCTGATGGTTGCCAACACCTTTTTCCAACACAAGGGTATAAACAGGTACACAAGGAGAGTGGAATGGAGGAGAGATGGTGAGGTAGTAGAACGGAAGGCGCTGGTGATTATGTGTGTGTGGATGAACGGGTGAGAAAATCGGTGGTAGATGCGAGAGTATACAAAGGGATTGGGGAGGGGTGTCGGACCACTATGTTGTGGTAGTAAGGTTGAAGGCACAAATGAAGTGGGTGAAGAGAGCGAGAGGAGGACGAGAGGGAGGAGGAGTGAGGATGAGGGTGGAGAGGTTGCAGGAGAAGGAATATAGAGAGGAGTTTAGGAGAGTAGTAGAGAGACGTTTAACCCTTAAAGGCATACGTTATTGGACACACCTAGAATAGCATATGTTGAGTGTGACAGACTCCTATTAAGAAAAATCACAACACAAAATTGTAATAAATTTTAATTGCTTTTCAGACCATGAAAAGAAAGATTAACTCCTCTACTTTAGTATCAATCACTGACTTAAGTAATTATGCAAAAATATATATTCTTAATGGGGGACTAAAGAAAGTAAAAAAAAAAAAAAAAAAAAAAAAAAAAATGCAATTTCTTGACAAAAAATCATAACTAGGCCACTAATAGGAATTAAGCTCTGAAATTTCGTATGGTGCTTCTCAGGTCCCATAGCTGTGTATTGCATGTGTTAGCCTAATTTACCCATTTAAAAATAATGGAAATAATTAGTTATACCTTTACAGCATATGTGAGTCTGATGGACTCCTTACGCAATTTATCTCCCACCATGGGAGAGCGAGCTGGCGCACACACCCTTCCATAGCCAGGCCTAGCCAAAGACTGCACATAGCTGGGGTGCCTGGGTGGCATCTTCAAAAGTAGTCAAGCCACAACATGTTAAGCCACTTCCATATCCTGACAGGGGGTGCGAATGCCTTTGAGGGTTAAGAAGGTTTGACCTGGAACAGATGGAGGAAGTGGTTGAGGTGAGTAGAGTGTTTAGAGAGGAAATGTGTTGGGCGAGTGAGGAGGTCTGTGGGGTGAAGAGAAAGGCGAGAGGAGTGAAAGGAACAGCATGGTGGAATGAGGTGAAAAAAGTAATTGAAGAGGAAAAGAAAGCATACAGAGAGTGGCTTGGTAGCAGAGGAAATGGAGAGGTGGAGGGGCAGAAAAGAGAGTTGTATATGGAGAAAAAGAGAGTGGTGAAGAGAGTGGTGAGTGAGAGTAGGAGAAGAGTAGATGAGGAATTTGGAAGGAATCTAAGTGAGAAGTGAAGAGAGTGCAAAAAATTTTTCTAGAAGGAGGTTAAGAAAGCGAGGAAAGGGGATAAAGGAGGTAGTACGGTTGTGAAAGACAAGAATGGGCAAGTGATTGTAGAGAAGCGTTGTAGAGTTGAGAGGTGGAGAGAGCACTTTGTTGAACTGCTGAATGAAGGAAGTGGAACGCCGGCAAACATAGTTGGATGGGGTATGAGAGAGAGAAGAGAGGTAGTGGAGGAGGAGGAGGTGGAAATCAGAAGGGCAGAAGTGAGTGAGACCCTGAAGAGGGTAAAGATGGGTAAAGCATCAGGAATAGATGGAGTGTGTGGTGAGATGCTGAAGTGTGGTGGTGAGATAGTGGTTGAGTCGGTGTGGAAAATGTGTGGCCTAGCATGGGAGAAGGGAAGCGTGTCTGAAGATTGGAAAACAGGTATTATAGTGCCTCTGTATAAGGGTAAGGCGGAGAGAGGAGTGTGCTGTAATCACAGAAGGATATGTGTCCTTAGTGTAGTAGGGAAGGTATACTGTAGGGTCGTAATCGAGAGAGTGAGAGTGAAAACAGAGAGGTGGGTGGGTGAGGAGCAGGTTGGGTCTAGGAAGGGTAGAGGATGTTTAGACCAGGTTTTTTCCTTGAGGTGCGTTGTGGAGAAGTATCTGGAGAAGGGACAGAAGTGGTATGCTGCATTTATGGATTTGGAGAAGGCTTATGACAAAGTAGATAGAGAAGTTCTGTGGAAAGTACTGGGAATATATGGAGTGGTTGGAAAATTGCTGGAGGCAGTGAAGAGCTTGTATGAGGGTGCAAGAGCGGCAGTCAGAGTGTAGAGTGAGCAGAGTGAGTTCTTTAACTTGAACGTTGGGTTGAAGCAAGGGTGTGTCATGTCCCCATGGTTGTTCAATGTATACATGGATGGAGTTATGAAGGAAATTCAGGGAAGAGCAGTAGGTGTTGGTGTACCTCTGATAAGGGAGGGGAGTGAGTGGAAGTTGCCTGTGCTGCTGTTTGCTGATGATACAGTTCTGCTGAGTAACGATGAGTGGGAGTTACAGGGATTGGTGAATATGTTTGGAGATGTGTGCGAGGACGGGTTATGGAGAATGTCAATTTAGGCAGTGTAATGAGTAAAGATGGGAGGTTAGAGGATGAGATGCGAGAGAGGGTACAACAGGTGAAGAGGGTTGTAGGAACACTGAAAGCAGTGACAAGGAATAGGGCGATGAGTATGGAAGTGAAGAAAACGCTACATGACAGTGTGGTAATCCCGACACTGACATACAGGAGTGAAACGTGGACGATGATGGAAAGACATAAATCAAGAATTAGAGGGGTGGAAATGAGCTACCTTAGAAGTGCGTGTGGAGTAAGATGGAGAGACTGACTGACGAATGAAGATGTACTGGAGCAGTGTGGTGTGGGTGTGGACGTGTTGGAGAGTGTGAAAAGGAACACCTTGAGGTCGTTCGGTCATGTGAAGCTTTTTTTTTTTTTTTTTTTTTTTTTTTTTTCCTGGCCTATCGACCATGGTGTTGGTCATTAAGGTCTTTTATTTTATTTTATTTTATTTTATATTTATTTATTTATTTTTTAAATTTTATTTATTTATTATTATTTTAATTTTAACTTTTTGCATATTATTTTTATGCATATATTACTGTTATTATTATTATTATTATTATTATTATTATTATTATTATTATTACATTCAAACTTAAAATTAAATTTATATACTAGTTGTTTTGTTTTGTAACTTTATACAAATAAAAATATACCTTAATTTAACATCCTAGCTAATAAACTAATCTATGTGCCTACTCAACCAATAGCTAACTAGACTAATACCTATTCCAGCCAATCGCTAAACCTAGACAGACAAATCGCTAAACCTATTTTAGACAATCGCTAAACCTAGCTAATACATCATATATATACACAATACACAACACAACACATATAATATTCATAATTGCAAAAAATACATACAAAATAGTAACAACAATAGTAATAAAAAGTCACATCACTCTGATCAGTTCGGTCTCCCTCAAGAAAGTCATCAATTTATCAGTCACACCACCATCCCCATCACCTAAGAGAGCTGAGAGTGTGAAGGGGACTTTTACTGCATCGCAGTAACTTATGAGGGAAGCACGTTCCCCCGCAAATCGCCGACAATGCAGGATGATATGACTGATAGATAACACCGCATTGCAGGTGTTACAATGCGGTGGAAAACGTTTGTCTATATATGGTTCTAGGTGTGTTATCCTGGTGCAGTTGGTTCGCACTCTTGCGAGGATTATTTCTTCTAGTCTATTGGGCCGGTTGGCAGTGGCCCAATTACCCAGTTGAGGCTTGATGGTAGAGATGTTTAGTCTGGTCCACTGACCTTGCCACAGAAGATTAATTGATTTCTTTCCGAGGGATAGACACGACTGTAAATCACGAGGGACGTCCCAAGTAACCTCGAGCTCTACAGCCGATTTTGCAAGTAAGTCTGCCCGTTCATTGCCATAAATACGACAATGCCCGGGCACCCAGATCAGAGTGAAGGACTTGTTGCATAAGTGCAACTTATTAATGATGCGACCCTGGATTTCATTAGAAATAGTTTGACATGAGTTAATTGCCTGAAGGGATGACTTGGAGTCTGAGAAAATTACTATTGAATTATAACGAGAATTTAGTGCATAGTCTATGGCTTTGTCTATAGCGAAAAGTTCAGCTGTAAACACAGATGTATGTATCGGCAATCTGTACCTAAGTTCACATTCATTCGACCATACACTCGCACCCACACTTTCATCTGACTTGGAGCCGTCAGTGTACACGTGATGAGACCCCAGGTGACTGCGGATGATACCACCAAACAGGTGGTGTATCTCCAACTCCGGCGCCTTTTCTTTCGATGATGGTAACCACGATGTGTTGACGCCGAAGTTGGGTGTCTCCCACGGTGGTATCTTGGTGGTGATGAACTTGTCGCAGTCCCCGAGGTCTATTTGTAGTTGTTGTTCTAGTTGGTGGAGGCGCACAGCCAGTGGCCTCCGTCTTCCTTGGTGAAGGTAGTGATGTTGTTGAAGGGAGGCACTGGCCACGTTACCGATCTCCGACTTCCGGATCGTAGACATAGCGGTGTTGAGTGCGAGTTGATCCCGTCGAAGTCGGAGAGGAGGTATGTTCGCCTCCACCTCCATCCTAGCTACACGTGTACACTTCAGAGCTCCCAAACACACACGTAAACATTTATTCTGGTACACATCCAATCTTCCTAGTGTTGTATCTGATGCCGACCCATACACCTGTGAGCCATAGTCTAGCTTTGTACGAATAAGGGTCTTATACAACATTAATAAAGATTTCCTGTCGGCTCCCCATGTGGTACCTGATAGGTACTTAAGGACATTTAAAGTTTTTTCACAACGAACAAGCAAATTATTAACATGATGTGTAAAATTTAATCTTTGGTCAAAATGAATTCCTAAAAATTTAACAGAATTATGAAATGGTACCTGTTGGCCATCTAACGTTACGTTAATTTGAGGTACTCTACGTTTACTGAAAATTACTCCGGTACACTTAGGAACGGAAAACTTAAAGCCCCACTGTAAGGCCCATTGGTGGACAGAGTCAAGCGCTGCTTGAATCCGTCCTACTGAAAACTGGGCATTACGTGACGAGTGCCACATTGCACAATCATCAGCATACAACGAGTATTTAAGATTCCTGGGAACTAGAGCTGATGACAGAATATCATTGATCATGATGTTAAAAAGTGTTGGACTAAGCACGCTTCCCTGTGGCACCCCGTTCTCTTGGACAAAAATGTCCGATGTTACATTACAGGGAAGGGTGACAGAAAAGGTACTGTCACGCAAAAAGTTGTTAATGAAAATGGGCAAATTACCTCTTAAACCATAACCGTGAAGCTTCATCAGAATACCGTGTCGCCATGTCATGTCATAGGCTTTATGGATGTCCAAGAACACCCCTACCATGAATTCTTTATTGGCAAATGCCTTTGAAATGCAATGTTCCAGGTTCATCAAGTGATCAACTGTGCTCCGGTGTTTCCGGAAGCCACATTGTCATCACTCAGTAAACCCTTCGCTTCTAAAACAAAAAGTAGCCTATTATTTATCATTCTTTCCATGACGCAATAGGTCGAAATGAACTGGGATTCACAAGACGACCAGACTGTTTAGGTATCGGTATGATCCACGCAAAGTGCCATGAGTCTGGGAAGGTGTTAGACACCCAAATCTCATTATATACTGCTAACAACTTGACCAGGTTATCATACCGTACGTGATGGTGTCAGGTCCAGGACTGGTGTCTTTACAGGATCTTAGGGCAAGGAGAAGTTCGTCTATCGTAAACTCCCGGTTGTATGGGTAGTCTACGTCTTCTGTGGCAAAGTCTATCTCTTGTAGTTCAGCCATACGTTTGTGATGGAGAAAACGTTGGTCGTAATTGGCTGAACTACTTACTTTTGAGAAACTCCTAGCAAGTACGTTTGCTACGTCCACGGGATCGTCGTGGATGTTATTGTCCACTTGAAGAGTGGTGATGGGGGTATACGGGCGTTTGTTATTTAATATCTTTATAGTGGACCAGACTTTAGTGAGTGGTGTAAAACGATTCACCGTGGACACAAACGACCGCCAAGAGTCCCTTTTAGCTCTAATAATTACTCTCCTTGCCTCAGCCCTCGCCCGTTTGTAAGCTATAAAGTTGTTCTGAGTTGGCTGTTTGTCAAAAATCCTGTATCTCCTATTACGTTTCCTTAATGCCTCTCGGCAATCCGTTGACCACCAATGTGCTTCACGCTTATTTCGAATTATAGAGGTTTTGGGAATAGCAACCTCGGCTGCGTGTAAAATGTTTTGTGTTACATTTCGCATCTTTTCATCTATGGTCTCCCCAGATATATCTAGGTCGACGATCCTCCCGAAAGACCCCCAATCTGCTCTCTTAAAATTGAATTTTGGTACCAAAGGGGCCGAAACAGTATGATATGAATAAGAGAGACAGATGGGAAAGTAGTCACTACCATGGGAGTCGGACTCAGGATGCCAAGAAAAATCCTGGTGTATATCCGGGGAGGCCAGAGACAAATCGATAGACGAAAAGTTGCCAGAACGATCGTCAACCCTGGTGGCTTGGCCATCGTTCAGGAGGCAGAGGTTGGATTGTAATATAATGTCTACCATCTGCCCTCCGCGAGCATCAGTTCTTAAGCTTCCCCACTGACAGTGATGGGCATTAAAGTCGCCCAGTATTAATTTTTTTCCGTGAAGTTGACTAAATAAATTAAGTAATGAATCACTGTCAATGGGGCCGCGTGGCGGACAGTAAAGAGAGCAGATGGATATGTAGGTGTTGTGTAATTTCACTCTGCAAGCAACGGCTTCCAGAGTAGTGTTTAATGTTATTTGTGTTTGTGGATATGATTTGTGTGTGTATATTGCTACTCCGTGTCCATCGTTTCTCCTGTATGCGTTGTAATGTTTAAATTGTGTTGGGTCAGAGTGATTCTCCAACCCTGTCTCCTGTAAACAGACGACGTCTGGCCTGTGTGTGTGTAATAATATTGATATGTTGTTCAATTTATTCTCAAGACTTCTACAATTCCACTGTAGTACAGTGAACATGGCGATTTAAGAGTTACGGGGTCGGCCTGAGCGCTTAGTCTTCTTGTGCCGCCCGCCACGTGGCGAGTAGCTACCGGGGGACCTTTCCCGGTTCTTGCGTCCGGAGACATCCATTGCTTCCTCATCAATGGTGAGTCTCCCAGACTCCACCGAGGAAGAGCTATCCCTTCTCTCCCCCGATGAAGTGGGAGTAGGGTGTGTGCAAGGAAGTGACTTGTTTGGTTTTAGGGTGGTGTAGTTAATTTTGTCATACTTGTCTGACTTCTTCTTTTGTTTCTCTGACTGCAAAGCAGCTGCAGCCTGAGAATAGGAGTTAGTAGATTTGGTAATAGTCTTAGAGGGGGTAATAATAGTAGGTGTAGAAGTAGATTGTTCAGCCTGTTCGCTTGGCTCTGACTCAGTCTGAGTACTGATAGTACACATCACGGGTCGAGATATCACCGCCGATGCATACGAGACATTGGGTGATGGGGTCGCTTGCGATCCCATCACCGCCTTCCTCGCATCATGATAGGAGATACCTCGCACTGCCTTCACTGAGCAGACCTCCTTCTCCAGCTTCCACTTGGGACAATCCCTCGAGGAAGTGGAGTGAGTACCCTTACAATGAAAGCAGGAGAGCTCCACTGATGTGCACTTTTCCTCAGCATGGCCAGGCGTCGCGCACCTGCCACACACTGGAGAAGAAGCCTTACAAGTTCGATTTCCGTGTCCATAAATCTGACAGTTCAAGCATCTAAGAGGGTTGGGGATAAAGGGTCTTACTTTAACAATTTCATAACCTATTTTGACAGTTTCAGGAAGTGAAACTTTGCCAAAAGTCAAAATTAGTGTTGCAGTCTTCTTCCTTATACCATCCTCTAAACGTGTAATAAATCTAGCATCAATGATATCTTGATTCCTCATTTCCTCAATTATTTCCGTCTCTTCCATCATCATTAAATCCCTACAGGTGATTACTCCCCTGCAGGAATTCATGGCTTGAGGAATCTTGGCTTCAACTTCATAATTGTGGATCTGACGAAGTTTCAGCAAAGTGGCTACTTGTTTGGAATTGAAAGTTTTGACTAGGAGGTCTCCAGATGCAAGTTTTTTTACTGATTCAACCACACCAGCCCAACCATCAACTACCTTTTGAACAATGAAGGGATTGAGGCCGGCTAGTGGGGCCGAACCAGTGGCATGAAGCATGACAAACGAAGCATTTTTTACGTCTATGTCGAGGGGTGTTCGAATCTCGTATCGTCCGTCGTTTCGTGGTGGTGGTCGGTCATGGCCGCCTCCTCCGCTATACGGAGGAGGGGTTGGGAGGGAAGGCAACATAGTAACCACTTCCCCCAAGGATGGGGGGGAAGTGGGAAGAGGAAAAGAAAACACCAGAAAAGGATAATACCAGTCCTAATTAACTAATGTTTGAGATCAACCTCTCAACCCACACTAAGGTGGTCCGTCTGTGTTTAGTCACACCCAGAGCTATCAGTGGGGGAGTCCACCATAGGTAGGAGGCAAAGTTGATCTCAATATAAAGATATAGACACCTACTATATCTTCTACCAGCTATGGAGGGAATGACTACTAGCTAAGCCTAGTGGTCACCAGAAGGGCGAAAAAAAAGAAACTACTGCCGGTGCGGCAGGCCCTGGCAGCTAGAGGAGAGAGCATAAAACATACGACCTCTCTCTCCACGACCCAGTCTCAAAGTCCCTCCATGTGAAGCGTATGGAAAGCGAGAGGTTGGTTAAGAGAGTGTACGAGAGTGAGGTGGAGGGACGGAGGGGGAGGGGCAGACCGAGAGTGAAGTGGAGGGATGGAGTTGAGAGGTAGCCTATGTGAGGGAGAGTGGTATGGGGTGGGAGGAGGGACACCAGTTGACGGGGAACAGAGGTTTACGGAGGCGATTCATTTGTGGCCACCCCTTCGGGGATTAAGGCGTCTGGCAATAGATAGATGGATTGATAGATAGATAGATAGATAGCAATACCAACCCGTCACTTAATTAAACAATAACAACACTTCGAATTATTTGTTGTGTAAGTGCAGCATAGTGAGTTCTCCATGCCTGGTTCGCGACCCTGTTCGGGATCTCACGACAAGTGAGTGAGTTTTGGGATTTTCCCGTCCACACCACTGGACAAGATGGGTAGGCTACCAGTGGCGAGAGATGCCGTGACGTGGGAGACACTCAGAGGAATTGGAAGTGAAAGGTTGTGTGTGGTTGGCTCCAGAGAAGGTTCTAGAATACGTCCCTATTGTACAGTCGGCCACAGTGCTGCCTGTTACAGTCAGCGTTACAAACTCCAGTTCTCTGATATTCGCAAACGTAGTTTTTCGAATTATGGCCTTGAAGCGTCTCAATCGTGATGAAGTGAGGCGGTGTACAGTACGTGAAGCAAAGGGGGGACAGAAACAGTGGAGGGTAAATTGGCATACATTGAACCAATGTAAGATAAACCTTATACACAAGAGCTATGAAGTGCAATTGACGTAATTATTGACAAGGAGATATCACATGACATTCAAAACAATCAGTGTTTTGTAAAATTTCCTGTAACAAACTTAATAATGGTAATCAAATTAATGTTTCCAAGAGAACATTAACCCTACAAAGCTTTCTTAATATTTCCCCAAATGTTTGTCCGTAGTAAATCCATAAATTTTGATAACAGACCAGTCTTTTTTTTTCTATGTCCCATGATTGCATGAAATTATGACTACTTGGTTAAAAGTGGCCACCTATGTAAGCTATGGAGGTGAGGAGTTAAATGGCATGTTACTTCTCGTTCATTTTTTGTCAGCATGGGTCAAACAGTATATGAATCTCAGTCAATCAACGTTATTCAAGTATAAGTGAGCAATTAATCTATAACCTTAATCGTTCTGCAGCACAATTTATCTTAAACATTTGTGAGAACACCGTTTGATCGTAGCTTGAGTAAGTTCACCTCTTTCTGATTATCTGGTACCGGCAACAAGGTAAAAAAGGTCATGTTTTCATACTCAGTAACAGCCATTACTCACAACTGATGTGTCTAAGAACGCTATGCAAGACGCTTCGAGGCAATAATTCGATAAAATAGGATTGCGAATATCAGAGAACTGGAGTTTGTAACGCTGACTGTAACAAGCAACACTGTGGCCGACTGTACATACTACATAGAGTTAAGTATTATTGTGTAATCTCCTTTGCTAGTTTTAAATGTGTAAACTCATCCAAGTCAATTTAAGTTATTTAAGTGAGTATATTCACTGCAGAACAGTGACCAGCAATTAAAGTAAACTATTTAAACTCTGTCAAAACTCAAGACTGACAATTATAGTGTAATTATGTGAAGTCCCATCATTATTATTATTGTATAATTAAGTGAAGTCTCCTTAGTAATATTATTATTAGAATAATTGTTTTATTAATATTGTGTATCTGTTATTATTATATTTATTTTGTTATTTCTCATTGTGATTGGTCAGTGCTATACTTTGCTGTCATTGTTTAGGGTACTTTTCAGCGAATTGTGTAGCCAGTGGGTCACCATTATCACCAATATTTATAATATATTTTTCTCCTCTGTGCATGTATCCATTGTTGAGTGAGTAGTTGGTATCAGAGGGAATACCTGATTTAATTTTCATTGTTTGTATGGTTTGTCTTTTTTCTTAGTGTTAATAATTATTTTGTTATTACTTCGTGTTTGATTATATTCCAAGTAATATAGCACCTGGTTTGTTGCAAGAGGACATTAATATTTCTTGCTTTAATTTTAATTGCTTATTTTTGATAGACAGACAGTCATTCTCCCACTCTCCTCTCATAACAACATTCATCATTAAATCAAAACAACAACAAACACGATCTCACCCACCTTAAAGTGTAATTTTGGAGGGCGAGGACCGTAACCAGTATCATAGAGATCTTCAGCGTCTGGAAAGGCAGAGGCTGAGGCAGACCTTCTCTTACGGCTGCGTAGAGTGACTTTGAGCCGCCAGTAGTAGCACAGTGTTCGCTTTACCTGGCGTGATAGGATACCAAAATTATTGCGATTTTGGGGTCATATTTAGAGTCAGACCCTCGGGATATACTCGCAGTAAAAAGTGAAACAAAAGTCTTTCTAATAAATCAGATGATAGCTTGTGGTAAGATCTATGGATAAAGCAACTTTAATTACAGTATCTCAAGTCAGTTTTAATAATTTTTGTTTCTTAAAACCCTCGAATAAATGACTAGAGACAAGGACCCAAGATGAGAGCAATATTTAACTCCGAAGTGCTGTGACTCTTGAAAATATCTGAAAAGTTACAAAGAATAATGCAATGCTACATAGAATTACACAAAGCTACACAGAGATACATGGATACATGAAGGTAGCGTACATCTGTCGAATAACTTAACATACTGTATACTCAGAGTTGCAGATTTACGGAAGAATAAATTGAGTTCTACAGAAACTGTCATTGTTCTCTCTCTTTTCTCTCCTTTACCCCATTCCATTTCATCCCCACTCCCTCCATTCATTCCTTCTCCTCCCTTCTCCCACCCTCACTCCATTCCTTCCCACCCCCTCTCCCTACATCTATTCATCTCTCTCACTACGAGGATTACAGCACTCACGTCGCCATTAAAAAAACAGTATATGTAGGCGACGACGAAGCCCTGGAAGGACGTCAGGAGGTTTGTGCCGTAAGACCAAACCCCAAACTCGAAGGCGGACCTCTCTAAAGGCTTGGGGATCATGGTGATAGCGTTGGTGATGCCCAGGAGTGGCAGGAGGAAGAGAGCATTGCGTACTGACCGACGAAGGGGCCTGGAAGAGTGAGCGAGTGAAGAAAGCATTGTGTACGGCCTGAGGAAGGGGTTTGGGATTGAGATAGATTGATTAAGGATGCAAGGGAACACAAAGGACATTCAAACAAAAACAGATATACTGGTCCTTTCGAGGCTGCTTGATTGTGCTACTTTAACTAGCTTACGAGGGTGAGGGAAAGTATAGCAAGAAAGAAGGCTACTCCCCACACACCACTGTATATTGCAGCAGGAAGGATGATAAATTATACTATGTCTGTAAAAAAAAACAAAAAAAACATGTTGCCTCCGTGCAGAGGTGGTTATAACCTGCCTCTAGTGACCATTCACTTCAGCTCCCTGGATATCAGTTGTTCGGATATCAAGTGTGCAATCTACACCGGCTTGTAACCGTTATACAACATGATGATTATTATGGCTTATACAGCAATGGACACCAAACATGCAAGAAACAGGGTGGGTACCAACCCCATGTATCATCCTTACAAGATCAAATTCTTGTGGGCAGGGAGCTGTCACGCACTCCCGGGTCATTCCGTGACATCAACAACAAACAACAGAAGTTAATAACATCTCCCTCCGTGGACCAAGGGACAATCACATCCCTTACATCCGGTTATCCCTTACCATAAAAAAACACAAAACATTATTTCTTTACAAATGCAGTCAGCCATGGACTGCCAGTGAGTTACATAGGTGGTTATTAAAAGAATCTACAGTGTTGAAGTCAATGGTTTCACGAGGAAGACTATTCCACAAGTTTACTACTCAGTTGAAGAAGAAATTCTTAGAATCGTGTGAGTTGATATATTTGCCGATGATTATACAACCGTTTCCTCTCGTAATTGGTTCGGTCAACTGTAAAGTATTTTTTGTAATCCATATAGTTGATGTCTTTGATTATTTTTAACATATGAATTAAGTTACCTCTTAATCTGGATTAAAGGAAATATACGTAATTTTTTAAGTCGTTCTTTATATGATTTGCTCCTTAAACTGGGGTTCATTTTTGTAACTCGTCAGTAAACCCTTTTCAGATTGTGGATATCTATTGGTAGTATGGGCACAATGATTATATGAGTATCCAAGGAATAAAAAGAGTGAGAATTGCATTTTTGGATTTATATTCAAATGATCTACCAATGAAACCAATTATTTTCTTTGCCTCATTGACGACTGTAGTACATTGCTGACTAGATTTTAAGTTACTTGGTGTCGTCACCCCAGGTCGGTTTCTGTGCCTATGTTTTTCATCTGGATGCAGTTCATCGAATACATCGCTCTCCTATTTTAATTCCTGATATGAAACACTTTATATTTATCGGCATTGAAACTTATTTGTCACAATTTAGCCAATCGAGACAGATTATAGAGATTATGTTGCATATCAACAATATGTTCATCTGAGAGGAAAGTATTTGCTATTTTTATTTCATCGGCAAACATCGAGATTGTACAGGTGAGACCTTCGTCTATATCACTGATGTATAACACAAAAAGTACCGGTCCTCGTACTGATCATTGGGGAACACACCACTAGTTACGTTGGACCAGTCGGATGCTTTACCATTAATAACCACTCATTGTTTTCTCAGGCTGAGCCAATTTTCCATGCTGGTACTATTGACCACAAGTATTTGTACCCACCTCAGATTTGCCTCAAACAGAATTCATCTGTATCCTTTTGTTCCCCCTCTTCATTCTCCATTAACAAGATTATAGTTATTTGCTTACATTGAGGAAAATATATAACTGTCGTTATCAACTTTTATTATGGTAATATCTCCCCCCAATGGGAACTGCCTTGTCGTGGTGTGTGGGTGGGGGGGGGGGGGGCTTGTGTGTTTTTGAGACCTAGCGAGCTAGACGAGAGGGGGCTCTGGCCCCTGCTCTGCAACGATTTCTGGGAGAGAGGGCTTCCCATGCTAGAAATGTCGCCAGTGAGAGACCAGACTAAATGGTTCCCATGCATTAGGCTGCCAGTACGAGCCAACAGTGCTACTTAAACGAGTGGACCGTGAGGGCCGAGATACCCCGCCCACAGCAACCAGCGCCTCATCTGACCGGTAGTTAGTAGCTCTTGGCTCCTGGGCCGGTACTTACTAATATCGCTATGAGGGTGACATAAATCGATCGTAACTTATGTGCACACTTAAATATCTCGTCCTAAATTTTAAGTTGCCGTCATACATTGAGACTTAGCTCCCGGCCATCATAACCAGTGGGCCGCTATGTTTAGCAAACGTTTTGTGCTCGAATGTTATATTTTCGAACAAATTACCAAAGTAATTGCATATAAGTAACAAGAAAAATATATTTCACAATTATTGATATATTATGATAAGCAGTTTGGCAAAAAAATGCAGAAAATGTGTTTATTTTCCATGAGCTTGGCTGGAAACCTAACGACAGCACCAACTTTGTAAACACTGCAGTCTGCCAGTCTCCACGTATCAGTTTTTACTATCTACATTTCAAGAATGGCTTCCCAATCTCCTCACTGTTTGACTCCAAAGAGAGAAGAAAAGAGGGCGAGGAAGGGGAATTGGGGCCATGAGGAGACAAAATTCTTAATCGAATTGTACCGGGAGAATGCCACCGTCCTCAGGGCTAGCTGGTTTTAGTTTTGTTGTCGAAAATGAGTAACATGTTGGGAGAATTCCTCATCAAATTCCTCACTTTCCTCTACATGACTTTGATACATGTCCTTACCCATTAAAGAAACTAATTTGGTAGGCAGCTTGACATTAAAGCAAGAGCCATGGGTAAGAAATCTCTTAGTGTGGAGCATTCCAGTAATTGTAGAGGAAGTTAGCTGAGTCCTATACTTGGTTTCCATCCTGTTGACTGCAGAAAATATTCGTTCTACAGTTGCACTGGAATGTGGCAAGTATAATATATTCAACATAAAATTTGATACATTAGGGAAGACAGGTGCATTGTCTCCTGACTTTACATCCCGCACAACAACCCAGAACTTTACCTGAGTAGAAATCTGGCAAAAGGAAAAGAAGAAAAAGACTTGGGTGTCATAATTAGTAGCGATCTAAAGACAAGAGCGCAGGGTTTGGCAACAAGTAAAAAAACTAATGTAGGTTTAGGCTTTATTGCTCGGAATTTTAAATATATGTCACCAGAAGTAATAAGGCGCTTATATGCATCTCTTGTTAGACCAAATTTAGAGTACTCAGTTCAACTATGGTGCCCCTGTTAAGTGAAAGATGTTCAAAGGTTGGGAAGCATACAAAGAAGAGCAACTTTTTTTTTTTTCTATCCTCAACCTCGGGACTTTTAGGCTGTCAGTAGCCCGTGACTTTTGCGAGGCCCCGAGATTATTGGGTGTCGCACTAGATGAGACAGTGGAGCTTGGTGGTAATGTTGGTACCGTAGCTTCTCTTCTGCCTCACTAGATGACGAAGCCTTATTTATACATGTCACTATCAAGGGAAAACAACTACACCGTCACTCACAGCATCTTGGAATATGGTTTGACATCTTCTATGTTGTGAGTTGATGACGATGTAGGGGGTATTTTCTTGACGTGTTGGCATAGCCAGGGTAGTTGACGAACAGCTGGACCCATTAGATCACCTCGTAAAAATCCCAGACGCTTTCTCGTGGACTCGAACCAGGGCCCTTGCCATTCGCAGTCCGTCACTTTATCCACTCTGCCATCGCCTCCCCCAAGTATGATCCCTAATATTCGTAATTTGACATATGAAGAAAGTTTAATAAAGCTCATCATGTTTTCTCTTGAAAATCATAGAACACGTTGGCGACCTAATAGAAACTTTAAAAATCTTTAAAAATCTTGATAAAATTAATTATGAAAATTTATTTCAGCTCTATCCCCAGTCTGGAACGAAAAATAACGGTTATAAACTTAAAGGACAACGTTTTAACACTGAACTGAGAAAGAACTTTTTCAATATCAGAGTCGTAAACTATTGGAATAAACTCCCGACATTAGTAGTAGCAACGAATACAGTAGAAACCTTTAAACATTGTCTCCATAAATATATACGAGAAAGAGATTTTTTTTTTTTTTTTTTTTTTTTTTTTTTTAGTAGTAGTAAGTAGGTGTTAGAATTTGGCTCCACCTACTTTTCCCACTGTCCTATAAAATTCCTTGTGCGTTCTTTATTGAAGAGCAAGGAGCTATTCTCTCTCTGTTTCTCCAACCTCATCAGGTGGGAGTGGTGGGTAGGGAGGAGCCTTGCCCTTTATCTATCTTTTCTTTCAACACGCAGTCTAGATTTACATAGTTAATTAAACAGGTAACCTAGTAAAAGACCAATATGGGCCTCCTGTTGCCTGTACTTCCTTTGTATTCTCCCATGCGTGTGTTTGAGTGGTTGAGTGGCTGAGTGGTGTGTTCTGGACTCATAACCTAGAGGTCGGGAGATCGATCCTCTCAGGTGAGGGCCTGAGAATATTTACTCTTCCGATTTGAGTGTCAGGCACTAACTATATGGCCACCGAACGTCGTAAAGCACCCTCACTGGTACCATAACAGCTGCAGTATTTGGGAATTACCCTCACTTCCCTCCCTCTGTGGCTGGGTACCAGTTCGGAAGTCGTGACGTGTGTGTGTGAGCAGCAGTTGACCTGGGTCATGGTAATGGGCTTGATTAAGCCTATGTCCAGTGTCAGAACATATTAAAAAAGAAAATGAAGAGAGAGATAATGCTTGGGGAGTCCATTCCTGTCGGTCCTCCTCTTGTATACTCTACATTTTATTCCAATTCCTTTGAAGGGCAGGGTCACCATGGTGGTTTTGCCATCTTAGTTCAACATGATGTTCCATGCACGAGCCTGGAACTTCTTACTCCACTCCAGGCAGTTGCAGTTAAGGTTTTATATTGACCGTCCCTACACAGTGTACAGTCTATACCTTCCTTCCAGTGTTATAGTTGAGAGGGGGGATTTCATCCATGTTGTATGATACCGTCCCTCTCTCTTTATTTATTGGGTAATATTAATGATCGTCATCCTCTATGGGGTGACAGTATGGTCAATCCCAAGGGTGTTTTATTGGCTTCTTTTATTGAGGATGAGGGATTAGGGTTTATTAATACAGCAGATGTGACCAATTTCCATAGCCCTACTGGGACTTTTACCGCCATTGACATATCCCTCTGCTCACTCAGTGCACTGTTTGATTTTACTTGGAATGTGCTGCCTGATTTATATGGTAGTGACCACTCCCCTATACCCTTGGACAATAACAGGTACGAACCACAGTCTTGTCTTCTTCGGTGGAGATTAGAGAAGGCTGACTGACAGTTTTTTAAAGAGCTTACTTCTCCGGTCTCTTCTGTTGCAGATTTTAGTAACTCTGATGAGGCTGTAACGTATTTCACTGATATGCTCCACTCTGCTGCTCTCAACTTTATCCCTAAACTTTTGGCCACTCTCCCAAACGTCCTGTCCCTTAGTGGTCACCAGTCTGCACCACTGTTGTGCGTGAGAAGTGCACTGCTTTCTCTCACCTTCCTCACAATCAAAGGGACCCTCTTCTCTTAGAGGACTAACGGAGTAAAGGGCGTGGGCTAAACGAGTTTTAAAAGAGGCATCTTGGAAGGCCTATGTGTCTTCAATTAATACTAAAACCTCACTCACCCAAGTATTCAGGAGAGTCCATAAGATGGCAGGGAAGTTTTCTCCTAGTCCGCCACCTGTCCTTAAGGTCAATCAATGGAGTTAAGATCATGGATGATTTAACATTGGCCAACACCATAGAAGGGGCTTTTACAAGATTCTCCAGGCATGACTCTCGACCTCTGGCTGTCATGAGTTGGGAGTCCAGGAGCACAATGCCTTCGATTTCTCGGGGATCGAGAATGAAAGTTATAACTATATTTTATATTCACCCTGAGACACCTGCACTCTGCTCTCTCTCTGTGGCGACACTTCTCCTGGGCCAGACAACATCCCTTATGCCATGCTGCGACACCTGAGTGAGGAGGCAATCTCATTTCTTCTAGCTTTGTATAACAGAAACTGGCTGGAGGGTGTCTTCCCTTCTGGGTGGAGGGTTGCTACCATCCTTCCCCTCCCCAAGCCAGGCAAGGACTATAGTGTTGCCCTCAATTACCGACCTATTGCCTTGACCTCATGTCTCTGCACACTATTTGAGAAGATGGTATGTCAGACTGGTGTATTTCCTGGAATGGGGTGGTTTTCTGTCTTTGTCCTAGTTTGGCTTTTGTAAACACCGTTCCACTAGATGATCTTATCTGGTTGGAAGCAGCTGTATGTGAGGCTTTTGCACGATCTCAACACCTGGTCTGTGTATTCTGGAAGTCATCAATGCCCATCTCCTCCATAGACTTCCTGACCCAGAAGCCAAAGGGCCAAGGTGTGCGAGGATGTAAAAGGTAATACTGAGACATGATATCAGATGACACCGCCAAGCAGGGAAGGGAGTCAGGAAGTCGATGTAATCGATGCCAACAACGTACCATCAAGAACTGGCGACGGAGATAAAGAGGTGTGTACATAAGTGGGAAACCCAAGTTAAACGTTTCTCGAAAAGGAGACCCATAAAGCGAGTCTCCTCGACACAATGTATCCGATGACCATACATGAATAAGTCTGGATCGGGGTGGATGCCTAGGATGCGGCAGAAGTGCATAGCAACTGTCTTGGCAGGAGAAAAGCAAAACCCATTAAAACCAGCCCAACGTGACACCTTGTCGAGGGCAAGCTGCATGCTCCGCTCCACCACTGACATACGGGAAGTAGCAAACCAGACCACCATGTCGTCAATCTACATCAAGTTGGCTATACCGTCTGGAAGGGATGAGGCAAGGGCCTTACTTGCTATTGCAAACAATATGCAACTAAGGATGCTTTCCTAGGTGAAGCCCTCCTCCTGTGCAATGGATACTGAGAGGGCTGAACCAACTCTCACAGAAAAACTGTGACCACTGAGAAACTCCTTAAGAAAAGGCGACCACGAAGGCCATATGCATGTAGTTGCTGCAGGATGTCATATTGCCATGTAGTGTCATAGGCTTTCTCTAAATAAAAAAATACACAGTTAAGGTGTTGATGTCGTGCAAAAGCCTCACATGCAGCAGCTTCCAACCTGACCAGAGTGTCTGTAGTGGAACGGTGTTTACGAAAGCCAGACTGGGACGGAGTTAGAAAATCACCCAGTTCCAAGAAGTATACCAGTCTGACATTCACCATCTTCTCAAATAGTTTACAGAGACAGGAGGTCAAGGCAATTGGTCGGTAATTGAGGTAACACTAGAGAGGGAATGAAGGGCAGGTTTGGAGTCACAAAAAATGTATGGAGACGACCCAATAAGTCCTGGACAATGGGATGGTCTTGAGGTCTGGCAGGGACAATCGGCCAAATATTGACTGGCGCGCCCAGGTAGCGGTACTGGGAACACATGGGAGTGACAGTCCCTCCAATGGTGAACACTGGCCGAGCTTGAGGAAGGCGGCAGGTCAATATTCTGCTCTTATCTGGGAAACAAAAATGCCACAGTGAGAGGAGGCCACAGAGAAGGAGTCAAGAAATCGCTGGATATCCCTTGGTGAGGTAGAATGAACACAGATTTCATCAGCATAGCACGTAATTGTAGTTCCAGGAATATCAGGGAGAGAAGTGAGCAGCCGATGCATCAGAATTTTTAATAACAATGGGCTGAGAACACCTCCTTGAGGCGTACCAAGATGAAAACTGCGCAAAGGACTGAGCGCACCACTGAAAAACACACGGGAGCTCCTGTTACTCGGGTAGCCCCGAATCCACAGTAGTAGATTACCCTTTATCCCAAAGTCAACCAGTTGATCCAAAATGACATCTCTATTAGCAACATCGAAGGTCAATGAAGGCCACCACACTGTCCCTGGAAAGGCGAGAGTACAGGTCGACTAGGCAGTGGTGTGTGCTCCGCTGGGGAAGGAAACCAAACAGCCATGGAGAAAGCCGATCCTGCAGTCTGTACATGAGACGATTAAGTAAGATCCTCTCCGTAACCTTAAAAAAACAGAAAGTCAGGGAAATAGGCATTGAACTTCTCAGTGCCAGGCTTAGGGATGGGTATTATTGTGCTGCTGGTCCAGGCTCGTGATACACAACCGACACGAAGACAACATTGTACAGTCGAAGTAGAGGGTTCCCAGGAACTTGTTGAAGTAGGCTCAGCACAGCATAAGTAACACCATCATCACCAGGGGAAGAAGCTCTACCCCGAGAGAGAGCACAGCGCAACTCCTCCTCATTTATCTCCTCTGCATCATCGTCATCATCTTGCAACAGAGCAGACATTAGACATAGCCGATGGACTCCAGCACGGGAAGTGAGTGCATTTTGTATGTGGATGGGTAGACTGGCTGGGGTAGATTGTTCTGACCAGGTATCGACAAGTTGTTGGGCATAGTCGGCGGGAGTGTGATGACGAGCAGTGGCCGGTGTCTTTTTAACAACCCAACGGATGAGGTGCCACATAGAAGACACACTTGTTTGCTGGTTTATGCTGTACGTGAACCGCTGCCAAGACTCAGTGTGAGCACACTCCTGCAGGGCGACTAAAACGTCTCTAGACATCTGGTAACGGTGAAGGAGGTCAGTGGTTGGGTTGGCTTGAAACAATAGGCCATCACATTCAGCCTCCTCCTTTGCCTCTTGTATACGTCCATCCAGTGTCCAGGAGTGGGCAGTATGGAGATGTGGCCAGGAGACATATGCCCTATAAACGTCATGAGTAGCAGATACAAGATTAGAGTATAACTATTCAGCTGATGATATGTCAAATGTAGGGAATTCATGTGCCATAAATAAGATGTAAGTCGGGCAATATTTAGGGGGCACAGTAATACGCAAGCGAGTGGCTGAAGCACTTGACCCAGCAGATAGAGAATAATGAAACTGAAGAGCGATGTGATCAGAGAATAAGTCTGGCACGGAGGAGCACTGGACCTGAGACACTATCAGGCCAGACGAGAGGATGTAATCCAGAGTACCTCCCCGGCAATGAGTGGTACCGCCAGTGTCCCAGTGTGTCAGATGATGCTTGTGGATGTATGAAAGGAGACAAATACCATTACGATTAATAGAGCCAGAACCATCACCCAAATCAGAATGTCGAGCATTAAAATCTCCCATATACACCATACCACGCACTGTTGGAGAGGGAAGAGCCTCAAGAGTGAGTCTAGCTGGGCAGAATAGACATTGCATAATAGGAGTACTCCATTCCCAGGTAGAACCTCAAATAGCTGAAAGGTCATGTCAGGATCAGTGGAGGTATGGAGAAGGTGATGTGGCAATGAGCTATGTATATAAGTCAGGAGACCATTCCTTACCAGATGAACATATGGCACATAACCTGAGAGAGGAGGAGCTTGCCCAGCAGCAAGCGGCTGTCCTGGAAATGCTTCCTGGAGAAAAATAACACTGGGATGATGACGAAAAACATAGGCCTTGAGTTGAGTGAGCTTAGCATATCTGGTGATACCACACAGATTCCACATGACATCCAGCCGGCAATCACTAGCAAACTCTGTGTTTGGAGGTAGAAGTCCGGTGAGTGGGGGCAGATGAGTGAACTGGAGAAGAAGATGGACCAGGAGAAGGGACTGACTCGAAAAGCTTTTCAAGGCGAGATGCAACAGTATCCATCTTTTCGGTAAGGGTAGTGACAGTTGAGATGATGGCCTGCTGAGCCTCGACCAAGGTGGAGAGCTTGGAGTCATTAGCAGCCTGAGTGGCAACCAGCCCATCAATCCTGGCTTCAAGGGCAGAAAAGCGGTTCTCGAGAGCAGTACATTCGAACTCTGTCTAGTTGCTCTCCAGCACTCCTTGGACCCTGGTCCACCACTATCAGCCATTGCTGTACACTCTTAATCCAAAATATGTATCCAGGCTTGCTTTGAATATCCTGACCTAGTATTAAACGAGCACATGCAAATATGAAACAGGATAAGAGTTGTAATTGGTTCACTACTATGTCAAATGATTCGAAACTTCAACAAGACCTGGATACAAATTCTGGATTGTGACTGTACAGTACGGTAGGATGATTAAAAAGTCGATAGAGAGGAAAACAACACCCACAAAGTAAATAGTATGAGAGACTGACTAAGAAAACTGCCACATAATTTTCTCACAATGGGCTAGATAAACAGTGAATATCCGGTAACAAACTGGATTTCTCATCATACCTGATCTGCTGTGCCTCTCTGGAGCTGGCCTCGCGAAGTTTACTAAACAAGATCCGCATGATATTGAGCAAGAAGAGGAGGTTGGCCTGTAAATGGAGATAATAGAGTAGAGTTGGAATTGTCACACATTATACATCAATGTATGTGAACTGTCACACATTATACACCAGTGTCAGGAAATTGTCACACAATATACACTAGTATCAGGGAATAGTCACCTATTGTTTACCAATGTCAGGAAAAAAAAAAAAAAAAACATTGTACACCACCGTCAAGGAATAGTCACACATTATACAACAATGTCAGAGATTCGTCACGGATTATTTAGCTGGGCAATAATAACAATAAAGAAATACAGCGTCATTTTAAGCTTTCTTGTTATGGAAGAAAGTATAATATGTACTGTATATTTACTACCTTTGCACAGATATATAGCAATTGAGGTTAACGGTTATTGGGCAATACATTAAAACCTTTATCCCTGGTTAACGCATATCGTAATATTGTAATTAACTATTTCTGTTTTGGTGTGTTACTTTATCCTCCGATGTTTTATGTACAACTAAACTGTACTAACATGTAAATGACTTGGTCGTTCAATCATAAGCAAAAATACAGTCCCTTCCCACCAGAGGGCAGTGAAATCGCTTGGCTTGAGATGCAATTTTCGTCTGGTTTTTGCCTCCTATACAGTCATGAGCCATAATAAGCATCCAAGTCTGCTTCAAATAGTCTGAGGGTGTATTGAACGAGCTCTAGCAACTATTATACAGAATACGTGTTTTTTTTTAGTTTGTTTTTTATTAATTGCGCCGTAGCGTCAATCAGCAGGCAGGCAACAATACATACGGGTAGGCGGGACCCATGAGAATACAATGACTACAACCACACACACACACACACACACACACACACACACCACACACACACACATCACGAAAACATAACAGAATGGAGCACAAGCATACAGACAAATATTTACATTATGAACTACTTAAATCCACCAAAACGAGGGTGGCATACCAGAAGTTCCTCCAGAACCTGGTACCAGGTTCAGCAGGTGTCGACAATCCACATCAAGTGGCAGGCCCTGGGGCAGCAAGTGTCGGACAGTGGGGCAGGCCAGGCAATAGTACTCTACAGTGTTAGCACGAGGCGCTCGACACAAGCGACACTCAGTAAAGGGAGGCTCACCCTGCATCCCAGCAACCTGCCACGGTGGCCGGTAGCCAAGCCTCAAACGAGCAGAGACTACATTGTGCCTCCGAACCATGAGGCCTCGACGACTGTAGGAATATTTGTGACGGCAGACAGACTCGTACTGGGTGATGGAGATGCTGAAGGGCCTCTCTGCATCCCTGCGTCGCCGTACAGGGAGGAGAGCGGCGGAGCGGACTTTAGAGAGGTAACGTGTCAGGGAGAGAGGACGTCCAACACCACGAGGAGGCAGATGGCAGGCTTCCTTTGCGAGTCTGTCAACTGTACCATTGTGACGTAAACATACATGGGATGGCACCCATAAAAATTTGATAGTCAAGTTACGATAACGCAATAAGGCCAAAAACGATAAAATCTGCTGAATAACAGTAGAGTGTGTGGGCTGAACACTAGAGAGAGAATGAAGGGCAGGTCTGGAGTCAAAAAATGGCAGCATTCACTCCACGTTGACAAACAAGACTAACAGCATCCAGAATGGCATACAGTTCACACAATGTTGAGCTAGAGTGGTTACAGAGACGATGGCCAACCCAGCCCCCTGGAGGTGACTCCATGTCAGGTGAGAAAACGGCACAACCTGCTGCACCATCCACTTGCAATGAGCCATCAGTGTAGAGGCAGTATGGATCTGTGATGGAGGACGTCACTGTTTCTATGTGTTCCAGAGCCAACTGTCGCTGTAGAGAAGGCAGTTCCGACTTGGAAGTAGGTGTGAAGCTCACATCAGGTGTTGGTAGCATCCACGGAGGGGGTCCTGGGGGGACGTCGGAAACCATTATATCTATATTAAGACTACGGAGCATAGAGGAAACAGACCTTATATGAGTACGTCCAGCAGGCAGTATGGCAGGGACCGGGTAGTTTGGTCTAAGAGAAGTCCTGACTAACTGAGAGTAATGGGATGAAAGATGTGGGAAATGGAGGCACTTGAGAGTGAAGCAAGTAACATTCGAATAAATTTTCTCCACTAACGGGGTAAGACGCAACTCACGCTGCATGTTCACTATCCTGGTCGACATTGGACAACCGAGAATTATTCTCAATGCTCTATTCTGAAATTTTTCTAAAGTTTCAAGAGTAGCCCTGGGAAGTTGAATCAGAGCAGGGGAGAGGTAATCAACAACTGAACGGATAAAAGCAATATAGATAGTCCTGTCTACTGGGATGGAGATGCCCGAGGAGTTGTTAGTGAGCTGTTGAAGTGGCGTAAGTCGGCGCTGGAGACGACCCAATAAGTCCTGGACAATGGGATGGTCTTGAGGTCTGGCAGGGACAATTGGCCAAATATTGACTGGTGCGCCCAGGTAACGATACTGGGAACACATGGGAAAGACAGTCCCTCCAATGGTGAACACTGGCCGAGCTTGAGGAAGGCGGCAGGTCAATATTCTGCTCTTATCTGGTGAGACAATAATGCCACAGTGAGAGGAGGCCACAGAGAAGGAGTCAAGAAACCGCTGGAGATCCCTTGGTGAGGTAGAATGAACACAGATATCATCAGCATAGCACGTAATTGTAGTTCCAGGTATATCAGGGAGAGAAGTGAGCAGCCGATGCATCAGAATATTAAATAACAATGGGCTGAGAACACCCCCTTGAGGTGTACCAAGATGAAAACTGCGCAAAGGACTGAGCGCACCACTGAAAAACACACGGGAGGTCCTGTTACTCAGGTAGCCCCGAATCCACCGTAATAGATTACCCTTTATCCCAAAGTCAACCAGTTGATCCAAAATGACATCTCTATTAGCAACATCGAAGGCACTTCGAAGGTCAATGAAGGCCACCACACTGTCCCTGTTAAGGCGAGTGTACAGGTCGACTAGGCAGTGGTGTGTGCTCCGCTGGGGAAGGAAACCAAACAGCCATGGAGAAAGGCGATCTTGCAGTCTGTACATGAGACGATTGAGTAAGATTCTCTCCATAACCTTACAGAAACAGGAAGTAAGGGAAATAGGCCTGAACTTTGCAGTGCCGGGCTTAGGGATGGGTATTATTGTGCTGCTGGTCCAGGCTCGTGGTACACAACCATCACGAAGACAAAGAATGTACAGTAGAAGTAGAGGGTTCCCAGGAACTTGTTGAAGTAGGCGCAGCACAGCATAAGTAATACCATCATCACCAGGGGAAGAAGCTCTACCCCGAGAGAGAGAACGTCGCAACTCCTCCTCAGTTATCACCTCTGCATCATCGTCATCATCTTGCAACAGAGCAGACATTAGACGTAGCCGATGGACAGCAGCACGGGAAGTGAGTGCATCTTGTATGTGGATGGGTAGACTGGCTGAGGTAAATTGTACGGACCAGGCATCAACAAGTTGTTGGGCATAGTCGGCGGGAGTGTGATGACGAGCAGTGGCCGGTGTCTTTTTAACAACCCGACGGATGAGGTGCCACATAGAAGCCACACTTGTTTGCTGGTTGATGCTGTCCGTGAACTGCTGCCAAGACTCAGTGTGAGCACACTCCTGCAGGGCGACTAAAGCGTCCCTAGACATCTGGTAACGATGGATGAGGTCAGGGGTTGGATTGGCTTGAAACAATAGGCCATCACGTTCAGCCTCCTCCTTTGCCTCCTGTATACGTGCATCCAGCGTCCAGGAGTGGGCAGTATGGCGATGCTGGAGGTGTGGCCGGGAGACGTATAGCCTATAAAAGTCATGAGTACCAGATACAGGATCAGAATACAACTGTTCAGCTGATGATATCTCAAATGTAGGGAATACATGGGCCATGAATAAGATGTAAGTCGGGCAATATTTAGGGGGCACAGCAATACGCAAACGAGTGGCTGAAGCACTTGACCCAGCAGTTAGAGAATAATGAAACTGAAGAGCGATGTGATCAGAGAATAAGTCTGGCACGGAGGAGCACAGGACCCGAGATGCTATCAGGCCAGACGAGAAGATGTAATCCAGAGTACCTCCCCGGCAATGAGTGGCACCGCCAGTGTCCCAGCGTGTCAGATGATGCTTGCGGATGTATGAAAGGAGACGAACACCATTACGATTAATAGAGCCAGAACCATCACCCAAATCAGAATGCCGAGCATTAAAATCTCCCATATAAACCATACCACGCACTGTTGGAGAAGGAAGAGCCTCAAGAGTGAGTCTAGCTGGGGCAGAATAGACATTACATAGTTGTAGTACTCCATTCCCATGTAGAACCTCAAATAGCTGAAAGGTCATGTTATTATCAGTGGAGGTACGGAGAAGGCGATGTGGCAAGGAGCTATGTATGTAAGTCAGGAGACCATTCCTTACCAGATGAACATATGGCACATAACCTGAGAGGGGAGGAGCTTGCCCAGCAGCAAGCGGCCGTCCCAGAAATGCTTCCTGGAGAAAAATAACACTGGGATGATGACGAAAAACATAGGCCTTGAGTTAAGTGAGCTTAGCATAACTGTTGATACCACATACATTCCAGGAGATGACATCCAGCCGGCAATCACTAGCGAACTCTGTATTTGGAGGTAGAAGTCCGGTGAGTGAGGGCAGATGAGCAACCTGGAGAAGAAGATGGACCAGGAGAAGCGACTGACTCGAAAAGCTTTTCAAGGCGAGATGCAACAGTATCCATCTTTTCGGTAAGGGTAGTGACAGTTGAGATGATGGCCTACTGAGCCTCAACCAAGGTGGAGAGTTTGGAGTCATTGGCAGCCTGAGCGGCAACTAGCCCATCAATCCTGGCTTCAAGGGCAGAAAAGCGGTTTTCAAGAGCCGTACATCGTGCCATGAGGGTAGCAACAGACTTGTGGAGGACCATGTCTGGAGGTGAGGCAGGGCTGGTAGGAGGAGCAGACTGGGGAGGTGGTGGTGGTGGCGGGGGTGGAGGCGGAGCAATAGTAGTGACACGAGCCTGGACCTGACGTCGAGTACGTCCATGCCACACGTTAACCCCTGGCTGAAGGCATCGTGGACACTTCCATCGAGACGTATCTTCAGGAGGTGAAGGCTCAGAGGTGGAGGCAGTAGGACGTGATGGTTCACCCTTGACAGGACACGTCTTGGAATCATGGTCGGCGGCACACCATGCACACTTCGGCCTGGCAGAATAGTACCGGGAGATATGCCCAACTCCCCAGCACCTGTAGCACCAAGGCTGGTCATTATAAAGTTTCCTCACCTCACACGGTGGAAGACCAGGGAGAAAATCAAAGGAAATCTCATTTGGAGGTGGATCGGGTTGACTCCAGACAACAACAATACGGCTAATGGGGGAACCATCTTGGAAAAAACGACGGGCAGAGTACACACCAGGGTATCCTTTGGCAAGTTTAGGGTCAACATCAATAGGAAAACGGGTGAGGATGTAGCTGGGGAACTTACGAGGTCTCTCGGGTGAGTCTTCAAGAATGAGGTGCAGAGATAAAAATTCACCAGCCTTCACTCTATCAATGATATCCTGACGCTTCCTAGAGATGTAGACAAACCGGGAGGTGACAGCAGCCATCTTGACTTCAGCTAGTTCACGTTGCAACTGGAAGGCCCTGTTGACATCAGACAACCAACGAAGCTTTTTTGTCCTTAGATGGATTTCCAGAGAAGGAGAGTTTGACATAGGCATCTCTCGGGGCAAAAGCAGGAAGGTTGGACGGGGGCAAGGAGTTGGTATACAAAGAAGAAACACCAGGGTGAGGCAGAGAAGGCACGTCGTGCACAGCTGAAGCACCCTTGGCAGTCTTGGCAGCTGGAGGCAAACAGTCCACACCATCGGAATCCTGCGAGGAGTCGGACGAGGCATCAACAGGTCGCTTGGTATAGGTTGAGAAGGTGGACGGCTGCAACCTGAGCTGCGGAGTGACCGGGGAGAGAGGGGGAGGGTTGCGAGAAGGCAGCTCAGGCCAGTGATCCTCAATTGGAGACTCGTCTTCCTCCGAATTTGCCAAGTCGGCCTCCAAGCAGGAATCCGCACTCTCCATCAGGCTAGGCAAGGCCTAGATGGAAAGCAAACAACAACACAAACAACTATACACTCAATCAGCCTGGAACACACACACACACACACACCCACACACACACAGACAATCACAATAAAACTATACACAGAACCACAACAGACAAACAACACCAGCAACACCACAGAAACAACAACACACAAACAAGAACTCACAAACAACACAAAAAACACAAACAAAAGCTCCAAAACAACACAAACAACAACATAAACGAGAATGGAGGCAGATCGCCATGAGTACGTCCACACTCCACCTGTTCTGGAGCGAGACCTCTGTTTAGTTAGTGATTTCATGAATCCTCTGGCAATATTCTTTGTGTGCTAGATCATTATAAATTATGGGGATAGTATATTGCAATAATTATATACATAAATGTCAATCACACAGCCAAAATACGATTGCGTAGCTTTAAGAAAACAATTAATTATACATGTCAAACAGGGAGTCAAGCTTGTATCGGTTCGAAACGTTATGTTCGTGCTTGTGTGGTATCTTAATTAATCGTTTGAGTGGGCTGTCGTCCAGAAAGGATCCGAGCCATATCTCCGGCCCAAACTCATTTAGAATAATTACTTACATAAGCCTGGTTTAAATGGTACTAATGTTGGAAAAGAGGGTAATGTATGATAATTTAACACAACAATGACATACAATGTGCAAAATGTTGATGAATACCAACAAATAAACGTATTTGTTTGTCATAGCGCACGGCTCACTGACAGCCCACCCAGGATGACTCCTACTATGAGCACTCAGGCTTTATAGTACCGAGGGCAGTGGTACAGCTTCGGACAACATCTCTCGACTCGGTTGACAGCATTTGGCATCTGAAATAGAGGAAAAGGGTTGGGGTTTGGGGGGTACTCTTCACTGAATCTTAATATTCAGTGTGTGTGTGCTATGAGAAGGAGGCCCTATGTATGTATGTCATTATACCTGGAGCCAATGTAGTGAGTGCTTCTGTCTCTTTTAAGATTCAGAGATGCCAAATGCTGCCAAGGTCCCCCCCAAGGTCCATCCAGCGTTGTCAACGTTGGCCGAGATAGTTACCCTGAAACAGTAGTAGTGAGCTCTCTGTTTGAAGCATTCACTGTGGGAGGGAGTGGTAAGGAGGGGTTTGTGGGAGGTAAGAGGGGTTTGAACAGGGTTGGGGGCTGTCTGTAAACGAGAGGTGGGAAATGGTTCATGAGGAGGTGAGAGATGAGTGGAATCTTTAATATAGCTACGAAACTATAACCGGTTATCAGTCATCTATATATTGACATTCATGTCAATGATTAACATCATTAAAGGTTAGATAAACTGTTTACTATTATGTTGTAACAAAACAACAACCGAGGTAATATTAAAGTAAACTTTACTCGTATTGCATACACTGGTTACACAATAACTACATAAGACTTATGAACCAGATTGTTATTATATTGCAAGTGGAAAGTGCTGACGCCACTAGCACACTCTTCCTAATCCCCGTATCTAGCGTTACCGAACGCATTTTCGCCTAGTCTGGCGGGCTACGTGCCTGCACCGCTTACTGCTGAGCCAAAATCATGGCGGTTGGATGGAGAATGACGCTTGGGTTATAACGATAACACCAACCATGGGATAATCTATGCAATAGTCTCATTCTCTTTCCAAGCTCATTGTACCCTATTTTGAATCTATCCTAACCTGACCTAACCTAACCTAAACTGGACCTAACCTAACCTAACCTAATCAAATCAAGCGCTGGCATATACCCGAACAGTTGTTTTTGTTGTTGAAGTAACTCAAGCTGTCTGGCCGAGCAGCCGCGAGCTCCTGAGGAAGGCCATGGCCTGTGCCGGGCTTTCCCACAGTGCCCGCAGAGAGTGTATGTTGTGCTGTTGGCGAGTGTAGATGTGTACATTGCAGTCTTCCATAATGTGATTAATAGAATGGGGTGCTTGTGTAGTGTTGCTGTTGGACAGTGTGATGCTGTTTTGAGTTTTGTAGAGTTTGCTGGTGTTTGTATTGTGATCAACTGTGTTGACAAACCTTTGCCAGTATTTGGTGTACCATGTGTTGTGTAAGAGGAGTTGGGATGTATGTTTAATTGTGTTTCGTAGTCTGATTAGGTCTTGAATTTATGTTGTAAAGTTGGGGTTGTGTTTTCTTCTGTTGCCTCTAGGGATGTGTCCTTTGTTTGTGTTATGTATAATTGTATTGAATTTTTGTACAGCAGTGTTGATGTTTGTGATGGGTGTACTGTTTAGTGATTCAAAGTGTTGTTTTGTTTCGGTAGTGAAGGCTTTTCAGTTGGCACATTTGTAATTAGTGTGTGTGTTTGTGGCCAGACGGAGTGATTTTTGTCTTTGTGGTGACTATGATTGGGAGGTGGTCAGAACCAAGGGTTCTGACCTCCCTCCATGATGTTCTGGGGACGAGGTTGGGGGAGCAGAAGGTGATATCGGGAGAAGATGGTTCTTTTATCTCTCTAGACAACTGAAGATGGTGGCAATGTCCACCGAAACTGTTTGGATAAATATATTCTTTCCGTCATCAAGAGTGGGTTTTATTCACCGTATTCGATCATCACGCCAGAGTGATTTCACCACGATTCCAATTTGGTTCTTTTGAACGACGGTAGGTCGACGAGAGTTAAAGATAATACTGGTAATTTTAGCGTCCTTGACCTATCTCTGGTCTCCCCATCAATTGCAGCCTCGTACCAGTGACTACCCATTGATGACTCATTGGGAAGCGACCATTTTCCGATTTTGATTAAATTTAAAAGCGACACTATCACAGAGCCTTCAATACCTAAATTTTTAACGTTAAAAAGGCAGACTGGGTGTCCTTCACAAAGAGTGTCAATATTGAAATTGTTGGAGAAACCATTGATGATAAAGTAAATAATGTTAAACATAGTATCCTCAAAGCCGCAATGGCAACAATTCCTAAGACTTCGGTAGATAGCGCAAAGCATAGAGTTCCATGGTGGACGCCAGATTGCCGCAGGGTACTGTGTGAGAGGAATAGAGCCTACAGGCTTTTCAAAAATCACATTAGTGATGAGAACTTTCGCAAGTATAAACTTGCGAGAGCTAGGGCTCGTAGAACCATCAAACAAGCCAAACGAGACTCCTGGCGATGCTTTGTCTCTAGTATAAATAATGAAACATCAATATCACAAATCTGGTCCCTGTTAAAAAGTTAGATAAAAAAAAAATATCCCATAGAATTGCCAACATTTCTTTTAATAACATCAACTATGATGGCCCTAGAGACATTGCTAACGCCCTCGCAAGGCATTCTCTCTCGCTAGCAGCTCTGAAAATTGCCATCCAGCTTTCCTGCCCATCAAGGAAGCAACAGAACTGCAGCATAAAGACTTTGCCACAGGAGATGAATTAGATTACAACAGTAATCTAACAATGCAAGAGCTTGTCCAAGCCCTAGGAGCCTGTAGTGGGACATCCCCAGGACCCGATGAGATTCGGTATGAGATGATAAAGCATCTTGATCATGGGTCCATGATCAAGTTGTTGCAGGTGTACAACGAGATTTGGAGGGGTCAGATTTTTCCAAACTCGTGGCACTTTGCCCATGTCATTCCCATACCGAAAGGAGGGGGGGACCATAGGGTGATGTGCTCACAAGTTGCTTATGCAAGGTCAAGGAGCGAAGTGTTAACCGTAGGTTATTGCACTTTTTAAATTCCAGGAATTTGCTGGTTGACGAGCAGTGTGGCTTCCGCAAAGGTCGTCAGTCGCTTGATCAGCTAGTAAACCTGGAAATTCAAATTCAAGAGGCATTTGCCATCAAACATCTTTTGACTGCAGTATTTTTTTCTATTGAAAAAGCCTACGACATGACTTGGCGACATGGCCTCCTCAGGAAATTATATGTGATGAGATTACGTAGTAACCTGCCCTTTTTTGTAAAAAATTTCCCCTCTGACAGAACTTTCTCTGTCAAGCTTTTTTCGGAAACATATTTGTCCAGGCAAATGGGGTCCCCCAGGGGAATGTTCTGTCTCCGACTTTATTTTTATGTGTGATCAATGACCTTCTACCAGCTCCTCCTAGAAATCTTAAATACTCACTGTACGCCGATGACTGTGCAATATGGCACTCCAGCTGTAGTGCAGAGTTTTTGGCAACTCTGATCCAATTGGCACTGGATTTGATTCACAATTTTGGCCTCCAGTGGGGTTTTAAGTTTTCGATAAGAAAGAGTGTAGGGGTGATTTTCACTCATAAAAGGAAATCACATGTCCAACTGACTATGGGCGACCACCCCTTACCTATCCAGAATTCTGCTAAATTCCTTGGACTGCATTTTGACAGTCGACTGACATGGCGAGTCCATGTCAGTCAGTTAAAAACTAAATGTCTACAAGCACTTAATTTGCTGAAGTGCATTTCTGGTGCCAAATGGGGAGCAGATAGGAAGTCATAGCTAATGCTATATAAATCCCTGATTAGATCTAAAGTAGATTATGGGTCAATAGTGTATGGTTCGGCATCTGAGTCTGTGTTGAAAGGTTTGGATGTGGTGCAGAATGCGTGTTTGCGTGTGTGTCTTGGAGCCCTATGGTGCACTCGAATCGAGCGTCTAGAAGTGGAGTCACAAGTGCCTCCCCTCCGTCTGAGACGAGGCCAACAAATGATAGTATATTGTGCTAAAAGATCCAAGGAGCCGAGTCATCTTCCCGGGAATGAATTGCACTGATAGGCAATAGGCCTCTGGCAGAAGGACCGAATCATCCGTCCGGGAACCACTTAGCCCCAGGGGGCACTGGCGAGAGGCCAAGTGGAACCAGGCCCCAAGAACAAAAACCAAGGGAGCCAAGTCATCCTCTCGGGAATGCCTTGCTTCGGCAACTGCACCCTGGGGTCCATGGCGATAGGCCCCTGGAAGGGTCGAGTTATTCGCCTGTGAGTCACTTGGTCCCGGAGGGCACAGGCGTGAGGTCCCTCAAAGCCAGACTCCACAACCTCGTAGAATGTGTCAGTATAGAATTTTCAACAATCGATACCCAGGTCTTAGTAAATATTGCACCTTGGGTAACACCCCCTTTTACTCTTGTGGAATTCTGGTTTTTTGGGGTTAAATCCCAGGTGCCGGAGGTGGAGGTACACCATAGGTTTCGAGAAACAATTGTTAAACATCTTCAATATTCCCATCTGTATACCGACGGCTCCAAGACGGATGAATGTGTGGGTGCAGGTGTGTGGTCGACCGAATGCCAGTTGAGATTCAGACTGCCGAATTGCACATCGATTTTCCGTGCTGAATTTTTTGCTATCGATAAAGCGTTGGGTTTTGCCCTATTGACGACCCACGATAGGATAGTTGTCTTTACTGATTCTCTAAGTTCACTTAAAGCTATTTAATCCTTGAGTATTTCTAACAATGAAATACAGGGTAATATCATTATTAAGCTGTTTAGTGCCAATAAGTCAATCAAGCTAATATGGGTACCTTCACATTATGGTATCTATGGCAATGAACAGGCTGATATATTAGCCGGGTCAACTGTTGATCTGGACCTTAGCATAGTCCGTACGGATCTCAGGTGATTTGTGTCCCTCATTATAATATATCGAATTCATCTCCTGTGGCAAAGGCACTGGACCAGACTAGACATCAGTAATAAAGTTAAAAAAGTAGTAGAACCCTAGGCTACGTCTTCATGGTGTAGCCGTAGGGATGAGGTGGTGCTCTCTCGTCTTCGGGTCAATGCCACCAGATTAATCCACCTCACTCCATATATCAATAGAACTTTTCCCCCCAAGTGCCCATTATGGAAAACAATTCTATCAATACCACACATATTACTATTATGTGAGAAATATGAGTGGCACCGACACCAACTTAAACAATATTTCAAACATAAAAATATAGCTCTAACCATAGGCAATATTCTATCAGATGATAAGAATATTATAAATAAACTAATGAGTTTTCTGAGGGAGACAAAACTTTATGACCTTCTTTATATTGATGTAATAAAATAGAACCATTGGCTTAATGACCTTTGGCTATATGCCACTGGTTGATAGCCAATAAGTAGTAAGTAGGGTTTCTAGTCGGTGAAAAGTGCGGGTGTTCTACTGGAGCTGGCTGGGAAGGTGTTCAAGCATCCCAGTCACTGCTAGCTACTGAGCTGCGCCAAGGGATTTACGTACTTGCTTTATAGAGGAATTCATTGTGTGTATAGAGAAGTTACGGGTATATTAACTTGGGTGTGACCGGACTTCCCAAGCCTGCTCCAGTAACAACCGGAACCGTAAGCTGATATTATTCATGTTACTATGGTCATTATTGTTAATGTTGCTAGTACTAAAATTAATGTTCTTTGGGGTATAACCTTAGAGATTATTTTGTGTTTCTTGGAATAGAGTATTCTAGTTTGTATACATACAGGCATCTACTCTGTTTATATATCTAACCCGTGTATTCTTGGTATTGAATTAGTTAGATATACTGGTGGAATGGTTAAGCGTATCACATATACTGTATATATGTTAGTTTATTAAATTACAAAATTACTATATATCGTGTATGTTCACCCTGAGGACGACTTGGTCATTAAGTGGAGGTATTTTTAAAGTGTGAATTACTTAGTGTTGGATATATTAAGAACCTGACTCTTAGAGATAGAGAAAACATGACAGACATAATGCAGGTGGGAGGAACACTCCATTGCTCGAGCGGAAGAGAAACCATATTTTTTGAAGTCACAACAAACGAGGTATCCACATTCATCTCATGCCCTTCTGAAGTTCCCAAAGGAAGCTGGCGAGGGGGAATATCTGTTGTATCAAGAGGCTAATCGGAGGTAGGAGAACGCTTCTGGTGGGATTGAGAGGAATGATAGCCACCAGAAAATGTGTTCTCTTTTTTTTTCAATCAGTTATCATAATCATGAGTTCATCATCAGTATAATGTGCACCTTTTGCGTGCTTAGTAGGAGGCTCTTCTACCATAGTAAGTAATTAGATGCCAAAATAAACACTTCTATATTATTTACCTCATATTGAGTTCGAATTTCTTTCGTATTTATTGCTTTTATCTATGAGTATCGTTTCCTAACCACTTCCTAGTATCTAGTGGTTTATTAAAGTTTTTTATTTTTTGTCTGACTTATAATTCTTAGTGATATTTGAGTATGATGGGACATGAAATCAAAGAGTTCATTCATCCTAGTTCTTATACTTTCCATCATTCCAGTCTAACGACAAGTTGGAACCTGTTTAGCCTTGCCAATTAATAATTTCGAATAACAGTGTAAAATATATTAAATCTCTCTCTCTCTCTCTCTGCTTTTGTTTATAGAGCAGCGCCACCCCTGCCTACTACTAACATTCATCTATTTTAATTTCTGATTTAGCAAGAAAGTGTTAATGGAGAAAAGAAGCTCCTTCGCAAATAAAGTTATTCATGCTGGACTGCGTGTACTGATGTCAAAACTATGAATTTATTTTATTCGTATACTGTTGGGGACCTGGTATTAGTATATTACAGTTGTAGTGAAATGCAGTGGTATCAGTATAGTGTTAGGCACTGCCATGGTATGTTTCTTGTGTGTTTTTTTTTCTATGTATAAATTCTACAGTATGTTATTACTTATTTTAATGCAACTGTCTTCTTGAGTTTCACACTTATTTTTTTATGGTTAAAAAAAAAAAAAAATACACATAAATTTATTAATTTAGGTATTTAAATAAAATTACGATGCTAAGGAGAAACGGTGGGCAGGCACGGACTGACCAGAGGTGGTTGAATTACATTTGTTGTCGACTTCGTTCGGCTGCATGAATCTTTTGAATCTCTTGGGTTGAAACCTAAGGGTTCATATTCATTGTAATACAGTTCTCTGTCCTTGGCTGCCGTTAGTACCTGCGTGATAAGCAAAGTTGGTCGGGATAGAATACAAGAGAACTACACATTTATAGGATCATAAACCCGATAAAATGACTTTACTAGATTACAATATGACAGCCGACTTGGCGGAGCTTAACTTATCTGAAAACGATTCAGGGCCCGTATTCACAAAAGTAAAGTTCACTCTTAACTTAGGAGTCTCACCCGAACCTTCCTGGAGTGAAGACGTGTTCCTGGCGCTCTGCCTGTGTTGTTGTTTGTGTTGTTGTTTGTCTTGTTTCAACGTTCTTGTTTGTGTGTTGTTGTATCTGTGGTGTTATAGGGGTTGTTTATATTTTCTATCTCGTTTTTTTTTGTGGTTTTGCTGTTTGTGGTATTGTTGTTTGTGGTTTATTTGTTTTATTGTGGTTCTGTGTGTGTATGTTCGTGTGTTCGTGTGTGTTCAGTTGTTCGCTTCCCATCTAGGCCTTGCCTGGCCTGATGGAGAGCGCGGATTCGGATGTGGCTTCCTGCCTGGAGGCCGACTTGGCCATGTCGGAGGAGGATGAGTCTCCTATCGAGGATCACTGGCCTGAGCTGCCTTCTCGCAACCCTCCCCCTCTCTCCTCGGTCACTCCGCAGCTCAGGTTGCAGCCTTCCACCTCCTCAACCTCTACCAAGCGACCCGTTGATGCCTCGTCCGACTCCTTGCAGGATTCCGATGGTGTGGACTGTTTGCCTCCGGCTGCCAAGACTGCCAAGGGTGCTTCAGCTGTGCATGACGTACCTTCTCTGCCTCAACGTGGTGTCTCTTCCTTGTATACCAACTCCTTGCCCTCGTCCAACCTTCCTGATTTTGCCCCAAGAAATGCCTATGTCAAGCTCTCCTTCTCTGGGAACCCATCTATTGACACAAAGTTGCGTTGGTTGTCTGATGTCAACAGGGCCTTCCAGCTGCAGCGTGAACTGGCTGAAGTCAAGATGGCTGCTGTCACCTCCCGGTTTGTCTACATCTCTAGGAAGCGTCAGGATATCATTGATAGAGTGAAGGCTGGTGAATTTTTGTCTCTGCCTCTCATTCTTGAAGACTCACCCGACAGGCCTCATAAGTTCCCCAGCTACATCCTTACCCGTTTTCTTATTGATGTTGACCCAAAACTTGCTAAGGGATACCCTGGTGTGTACTTTGCCCGTCGTTTTTTCCAAGATGGTTCCCCCATTAGCCGTATTGTTGTTGTCTGGAGTCAACCTGATCCACCTCCAAATGAGATTTCCTTTGATTTCCTCCCCTGTCTTCCACCGTGTGAGGTGAGGAAACTTCATAATGACCAGCCTTGGTGCTACAGGTGCTGGGGTGTGGGGCATATCTCCCGGTACTGTTCTGCCAGGCCGAAGTGTGCATGGTGTGCTGCCGACCATGATTCCAAGACGTGTCCTGTCAGGGGCACACCATCACGTCCTGCTGCCTCCACCTCTGAGCCTTCACCTCCTGAGGATACGTCTCGATGGAAGTGTCCACGATGCCTTCAGCCAGGGGTTAACGTGTGGCATGGATGTACTCGACGTCAGGTCCAGGCTCGTGTCACTACTATTGCTCCGCCTCCACCCCCGCCACCACCACCACCTCCCCAGTCTGCTCCTCCTACCAGCCCTGCCTCACCTCCAGACCTGGCCCTCCGCAAGTCTGTTGCTACCCTCATGGCACGTTGTACGGCTCTCGAGAACCTCTTTTCTGCCCTTGAAGCCAGGATTGATGGGCTAGTTGCCGCTCAAGCTGCCAATGACTCCAAACTCTCCACCTTGGTCGAGGCTCAGTAGGCCATCATCTCAACTGTCACTACCCTTACCGAAAAGATGGATACTGTTGCATCTCGCCTTGAAAAGCTTTTCGAGTCAGTCGCTTCTCCTGGTCCATCTTCTTCTCAAGGTCGCTCATCTGCCCCCACTCACCGGACTTCTACCTCCAAATACAGAGTTCGCTAGTGATTGCCGGCTGGATGTCATCTCCTGGAATGTATGTGGTATCACCAGTTATGCTAAGCTCACTCAACTCAAGGCCTATGTTTTTCGTCATCATCCCAGTGTTATTTTTCTCCAGGAAGCATTTCCAGGATGGCCGCTCGCTGCTGGGCAAGCTCCTCCTCTCTCAGGTTATGTGCCATATGTTCATCTGGTAAGGAATGGTCTCCTGACTTACATACATAGCTCCTTGCCACATCGCCTTCTCCATACCTCCACTGATCCTGACATGACCTTTCAGCTATTTGAGGTTCAACCTGGGAATGGAGTACTACAACTATGTAATGTCTATTCTGCCCCAGCTAGACTCACTCTTGAGGCTCTTCCTTCTCCAACAGTGCGTGGTATGGTTTATATGGGAGATTTTAATGCTCGGCATTCTGATTTGGGTGATGGTTCTGGCTCTATTAATTGTAATGGTGTTCGTCTCCTTTAATACATCCGCAAGCATCATCTGACACGCTGGGACATTGCCGGGGAGGTACTCTGGATTACATCCTCTCGTCTGGCCTGATAGCATCTCGGGTCCTGTGCTCCTCCGTGCCAGACTTATTCTCTGATCACATCGCTCTTCTGTTTCATTATTCTCTAAGTGCTTGGTCAAATGCTTCAGCCACTTGTTTGCGTATTGCTGTGCCCCCTAAATATTGCCTGACTTACATCTTATTCATGGCCCATGTATTCCCTACATTTGACATATCATCAGCTGAACAGTTGTACTCTGATCTTGTATCTGGTACTCATGACTTTTATAGGCTATACGTCTCCCGGCCACACCTCCAGCATCGCCATACTGCCCACTCCTGGACGCTGGATGCACGTATACAGGAGGCAAAGGAGGAGGCTGAATGTGATGGCCTATTGTTTCAAGCCAACCCAACCCCTGACCTGCTCCATTGTTACCAGATGTCTAGGGACGCTTTAGTTGCCCTGCAGGAGTGTGCTCACACTGAGTCTTGGCAGCGGTACATGGACAGCATCAACCAGCAAACAAGTGTGGCTTCTATGTGGCACCTCATCCGTCGGGTTGTTAAAAAGACACCGGCCACTGCTCGTCATCACACTCCCGCCGACTATGCCCAACAACTTGTCGATGCCTGGTCAGAACAATCTACCTCACCCAGTCTACCCATCCACATACAAGATGCACTCACTTCCCGTGCTGCTGTCCATCGGCTATGTCTAATGTCTGCTCTGTTGCAGGTGATGACAATGATGCAGAGGAGATAACTGAGGAGGAGTTGCGGCGTTCTCTCTCTCGGGGTAGAGCTTCTTCCCAGGGTGATGATGGTATTACTTATGCTGTGCTGTGCCTACTTCAACAAGTTCCTGGGAACCCTCTACTTCTACTGTACAATCTTTGTCTTCGTGATGGTTGTGTACCACGAGCCTGGACCAGCAGCACAATAATACCCATCCCTAAGCTTGGCACATCGAAGTTCAGGCCTATTTCCCTTACTTCCTGTTTTTGTAAAGTTATGGAGAGAATCTTACTCAATCGTCTCATGTACAGACTGCAAGATCGCCTTTCTCCATGGCTGTTTGGTTTCCTTCCCCATCGGAGCACACACCACTGCCTAGTCGACCTGTACACTCACCTTAACAGGGACAGTGTGGTGGCCTTCATTGACCTTCGAAGTGCCTTCGATGTTGCTAATAGAGATGTCATTTTGGATCAACTGGTTGACTTTGGGATAAAGGGTAATTTATTACGGTGGATTCGGGGCTACCTGAGTAACAGGACCTCCCGTGTGTTTTTCAGTGGTGCGCTCAGTCCTTTGCGCAGTTTTCATTTTGGTACGCCTCAAGGGGGTGTTCTCAACCCATTGTTATTTAATATTCTGATGCATCGGCTGCTCACTTCTCTCCCTGATATACCTGGAACTACAATTACGTGCTATGCTGATGATATCTGTGTTCATTCTACCTCACCAAGGGATCTCCAGCGGTTTCTTGACTCCTTTTCTGTGGCCTCCTCTCACTGTGGCATTATTGTCTCACCAGAAAAGAGCAGAATATTGACCTGCCGCCTTCCTCAAGCTCGGCCAGTGTTCACGATTGGAGGGACTGTCATTCCCATGTACCGCTACCTGGACGCGCCAGTCAATATTTGGCCGATTGTCCCTGCCAGACCTCAAGACCATCCCATTGTCCAGGACTTGTTGGGTCGTCTCCAATGCCGACTTACACCACTTCAATGGCTCACTAACAACTCCTCGGGCATTACCATCCCAGTAGCCAGAACCATCTATTTTGCATTTATCCGTTCAATTGTTGATTACCTCTCCCCTGCTCTGATTCAACTTCCCAGGGCTACTCTTGAAACTTTAGAAAAATTTCAGAATAGAGCATTGAGAATAATTTTCGGTTTTCCAATGTCGACCAGGATAGTGAACATGCAGCGTGAGTTGCGTCTTCCCCCAATAGTGGAAAGAATTTATTCTAATGTTACTTGCTTCACTGTCAAGTGCCTGGGTTGGGTTGGCTGTCGTCTCTGTAACCACTCTAGCTCAACATTGTGTGAACTGTATGCCATTCTGGATGCTGTTAGTCTTGTTTGTCAACGTGGAGTGAATGATGCCATTTTTTGTGACTCCAAACCTGCCCTTCTTTCCCTCTCTAGTGTTCAGCCCACACACTCTACTGTTATTCAGCAGATTTTATCTTTTTTGGCCTTATTGCGTCATTGTAACTTGACTGTCAAAGTTTTATGGGTGCCATCCCATGTAGGTTCACGTCACAATGGTACAGATGACAGACTCGCAAAGGAAGCCTGCCATCTGCCTCCTTGTGGTGTTGGACGTCCTATCACCCTGACATGTTACCTTTCTAGAGTTTGCTCTGCCGCTCTCCTCCCTGTACTGCGATGCAGGGATGTATCTCCATCACCCATTACGAGTCTGTCTGCCGTCACAAATATTCCTACAGTCGTCGAGGCCTCATGGTTCGGAGGCACAATGTAGTCTCTGCTCGTTTGAGGCTTGGCTACCGGCCACCATGGCAGGTTGCTGGGATGCAGGGTGAGCCTCCCTTCACTAAGTGTCGCTTGTGTCGAGCGCCTCGTGCTAACACTATAGAGCACTTTTGCCTGGCCTGCCCCACTGTCCAACGCTTGCTGTCCTAGGGCCTGCCACTTGATGTTGTTTGTCGACACCTACTGAACCACCAGGGTTTAGAGGAACTTCTGTTACGCCAACCTCGTTTTGGTGGATTTAAGTAGGTCATAATGTAAATATTTGTTTGTATGCTTGTGCTTCATTCTGTTATGTTTTCGTGATGTGTGTGTGTGGTGTGTGTGTGTGTGTGTACGTGTGTGTGGTTGTAGTCATTGTATTCTCATGGGTCCCGCCTACCCGTATGTATTGTTGCCTGCCTGTTTATTGACGCTATGGCGCAATTAATAAAAAAAAAAAATGACAATACTGTTAATACTAATGAAATAATATAATGCGATAATATTAGTAGTGATAAAAGTAATGATATTGACACTGACAATAATAATAATAATAACATTAGTAATAATAATAATTATTATTATAATAAATTACAATATAAGTAATCATAATAATGAAAATAATTGCAACAGAAATAGCAGGTTTCAACGTTAGTAATACATCAATAACAGTGATGATGATGATAGGCAATTACAGTATGGATAGTAGACAGACATCAAGATTATCAACATCAATAGTAATAGTATTGGGAATATATAACATAATGACATTAGTAATAGTAGATAATTAATATCTGGAATAAATGTAATAAAGGTATTGTAATATTAATAAATTATTAACTTATCACAATGTGATTAATAATGTGAGTTAAGAATAAAGAGAAAGTATTAATTAAGAATACAGGGATAGTAGGTGTTTCTTGTAGCTATTTTGAAAGGATTGTAGACTGACAGATTGTTTAATATTGCTGGGAATGTTATTCCATGTTTTGGGATCAAGGTATATCAGTGAATGTGTAAACAGTGTTAGTTTGTGTCTGGGTATAGGTAGTAAATCTTGGTTACGAGTATGATAAGTGTGAAGGAGTTGTAGATTGTATAGGTTTGATTTTATTTGTCTGTACATATAGGATGCAATATTTAGTTTAGAGATATCTGCTAAGTTAATGATATTTAGTGATTTGAATAATGGTGGTGTGTGTGTACAAAAACCACTATTAGTCATTATCCTGATATTTTTTGTGTGTAGAATGTTGAGGTTATATAAATGAGTGGAATAAGTATTTGACCAAATAGAATTGCAGTAGTTTAAATGAGGATATATATGACCATAATAAATACATTTGAGAACTTCTGGTGGGGCGTAATGCTTAACTTTGAGGAGGAGTGGAATCATTCTGGATAGTTTCAAACAAAGATCAGAAATGTGGTGCTTGAATGTCATTTTTTTTTTGTCAAAAAACTACGCCAAAAAATTTAGTTTTATAAACCTGTTGAATATCATCATTTCATATTGTTAGATTTGGCAATGGTTGGTATTTAGAGATAATGTTGCTGAATATCATATAATATGTTTTTGTGGTATTTACTGTGAGTTGGTTAGCCAAGCACCAATTTGAAAATTTTTCAAGCTCTAGATTTGCACTGTTGATTAAATCAGTAGGTTGATCTCCTATCATATAAAGTGTTGAGTCGTCGGCAAATAAAATGGTTTCTAAAGTGTTAGATATATTACAAATATCATTAATATATAAGAGAAACAAGATCGGTCCAAGGATACAACCTTGTGGAACTCCAAGGTGTACTGATTTAGTTGGGGAAGAACACTTATTAAGAATTACATATTGACTTCTATTATTTAGGTAGGAACTGAACCAATCATATATACACCCTCGTATTCCGTAGTGATACATTTTGTCAAGAAGAATATTGGGTTGAATGGTGTCAAAAACTTTACGAAAATCAATGAAAACTGATAAGATAGATTTGTTTTTGTTAAGAGCAGAATAAACATCTGATGTAAATGTGTTGATAGCATCAAAAGTGCTCCGACCAGACCGAAAGCCAAATTGCTTGTTATTTAAAATGTTATGTTTATCTAGGAATGACTTTAATTGTTTTTTCATAATTGCTTCAAATATTTTGGAAAACATTGGTAGAAGAGAAATTGGTCGGTAATTTGATATATCAGATTTATTGCCTGCCTTGTGGATGGGTATTACTTTTCCGATTTTGAATCTGTCTCGGAAGATAGATTAAACAATATTGAGAGTGGTATAGATAGTGTATCTTTGTTTTCTTTGATAATGTTTGGTGGGATCTCATCAAGATGTACTGACTTATCTTTCAAAGTTTATATTTTCCTCATGGTATCGAAGTTAGTTATTGGAAGTAATGCCATAGAGTCTGGATAATTACCACGGAGATAAATATTATGGGAGTTTATTTTAGGAGGCAGTTTGCTAGCGAGTTGAGGAGCAATGTTAACAAAATACTCATTGAATGCTTCGGAGATATCGGTAGGAGTGTTTTTAATTATATTATTGTGACTAATAGAGTGAGTGGTATCATGTTTTTTTAACAGAATAATTAGATAATTCATTTATAGTTTTCCATAACTGTTTGGTGTTAATTTTGAAATTACTGATTGTATTAAGACAATAATTTCTTTTTGTCTGTTTAATGGTAACATTGAGTTGATTTCTGTAAGTTTTGTAAACATCCAAGGTGATAATTCCAAGTTCGAAAGATTTATAGGGAGCAAACTTATGTTTCATTGCTTTAGTAATTTCTTGGTTTAGCCATGGCTTTTGCAGTCTTTTAGAGGATATAATTATATTTAGTGATGAGCGGAAAGCATGAAAAGTATAAACTCTATATCGTATCAAGAAAAAGATTACAATTAGTGTTAGTATCTTGATACTTCAACAAGGACACCCAATTAATTTCCGAAAGTTTGGCATTAAATTTCTGATGATTTTCGTTTGATTTAATTCTGAATGTAATCTTATGTTTAGTGTTAAGTCTGTCGAAAACTGAAATGTTAAGGAATACAGGAAGATGGTCGGTGATAGGAAAGAGGATGATTCCCGAGGAGGAGGGAACATTATAGTTAGTCCATATGTTATCTAATAGGGAAGGAGAAGCATTAGAATTATCATCAGAGAATCTTGTGGGTCGTGATATATGAGAAAGAAATTATAAGATTGCATCATTGTCAAGAAATTATTTGTAGGTGGATGAGAATCATGTTCCACAAATTGATATTGAGGTCATGATAGTATGGTTATTAGTAAAAATGGCTTGAGATAAAAATTCATCCATAAATACATTGAATTCCTTAACTTTATGGTGTTTATCATGGTGACGATAGATGGTACATATAATGAACTTTGTTTGATCAAAATTGATTTGAACAGTACAAATTTCAGCGTTATCATCATGAATACAATAATCATTTAATTGTGAACAAGAGATGTTACTATTCACAAAAATAGCAACACCCCCGTAGCCTCCGGATCTATGTGTATGGAAAGAATTGAAGCCAGAAATATCATTATATGGTGCAGTATTTGGGGTAAGCCAGGTTTCACTAATGCATAGTAAGTCAGGAAGTTTGAGAAGGGATTGAATAAAAGTAGTAAGGTGATCATAGTTCTTGTTCAGAGACCGTGCATTGACATGTAGAACGCTTAAATAGTCAATTACATGAGATGGAATACTTAATTTATATGATTGTATGTCATGATACTTACATATATCATTGATGTTTTAAGTGTTATATATAGAATTAATAATTTCAAGATCAATATTGTTTTCATTTTGGTTATCATAAACATATTTTAGGAGCGTGTCAAATAGATTACTATTTGTTATGTTCATTAATAGAAAGTTGTATTAAGTTAAAGGTTGAAGTTTGTCAGAGGATTAGAGGTAGGGGAGGAAGGGAGAGAGGAGATTTGAGAGAAAACGGAGAGGGGAGTAAATTTATCAGTAACAAAAAAAAAAATTATAATAATAAAGGATGAAAGAAAAAAAAAACTTATTTATAAATATATATGGGATTGATAAAGGCCAGTCTGCAACGGGTATGCATGTGTTGTACCTAGTTTAGCAGGTAGAATAGTTTATACATGGTATATAATAATAGCAGCAAACGGAAAAAAATTACCAGGGCAAACAAAATAGGAATATATATACCATAGATGAAACAATTTGCTTATGAATATACCATTGTGCATATTGTAAAGGATAAAAATGGCATAACGGTGGTGGTAGTTGAATAGTGGTCTTATATAGTATAGTTCATCTATAATATCAGAAACTGGTACTATTGATTGTAGTCGTAGTACTAGTAGAAGTAGTAGTAGTAATAGTAGTATTTGTAATAATAGTAGCTTTTGTAGTAGTAGTAGTAGTAGTGGTAGTGGTAGTAGTAGTAGTAATAATATTAGTAGTAGAAGTAGTTGTGGTTGTAGAAGTAAAAGAAATAATAATAATAGTAGTAATGTTAATATTAATATTAATGGTAGTAGTAGTAGTAGTAGTAGTAGTAGTAGTAGTAATAGTTTTAGTGGTAGTAGTATTAGTGGGAGTAGTAGTAGTAGTAGTAGTAGTAGTAGTAGTAGTAGTAGTAGTAGTAGTAGTAGTAGTAGTAGTAGTAGTAGTAGTGGTAGAAGAAAGTAGTAGTAGTAGTAGAAGAAAGTAGTAGTAATAGTGATAGTAAGGGTAGTAGTGGTAATATTTGTAGCTCTATTTGAAAAAAAAATACATATATACGATATGGTAACATAAATATTAATGGTATCATTAGAGATATTAACAGTAATAGTAATCACATTGCAAATAGTAGTGTTAGTAATATCAACAATCGTATGAATCCAAATAAGTGTTAGTTCAGGTTTTCAGCTGTATTTTTGAAGATTGGATGATTATCAAGGAATAGAGCAAGTGACTGGTCATTGGTTATGGTGTGCTTAATTGTGGAGTTTTTAAGTTTCACTATCATCCTACCATAAGAAGAGTGACATTGTTGGAAAATGTGTTTGTGTTGTGTCCTGATTCTACGAATTACAGTATCTATCTCACGGCGTTTAGGGGTCAGTAATTCATTAATATACAGTTGTGGTTTTACGGTTGTACATGCATGTACTAGTTCTGATTTTTTGATGCGGTTTTGCAGTTTCATTATTATTGGTCTTGTTTTCCCTTGAGTTTTACGGCCAATGCGATGTGCAACATTAATATCTGCATGTGTCATGTTAACATGGAGGTGGTGTTTGATGGTGTTCACTATGAGGTCACAGGGGTTTTCATTGGTTAATTCATCAGGTAATGAGGGGCCACTAATTATCACTGTGTCTCTACGTTCGTACTGATCCACGTCATCTATTGTTGTTTCTAAGTTGATTATTTTATTTTCCAGTTCATTAATTTTAGTTTGCATCTGGTCAATTTGTCTGTTTTTGGCAGCGTTTAAGTTGTCGAACTTGGAGAAATATGTGTCAAATTGTGCTTGAATAACTTTGCCTATGATTGTCACAAGTGCCTGCATATCACCTGGTAGATTGGTGTTGGATAATTCCTGGTTGATTATCTCTGCTACGTCAGGCACTGAGGTGGTGGTGGTGGTGGTGGTAGTGGTCGTTAAGGTAGTAGTGTTGGGTCTACCGGTCCCGCCAATGGTTGTTATTACATTTGCGTCTTGTGATAAGGCGCCTTCTTCACTAGTAAAAGCTACCTCAGGCTTCTTATTCCTCCTCCCTGGAGCCATCACTGCTGTAATAATATTATAGCGCAGAAAATAGGGCACTGGGACAATTGAGGAAATGGTTGTTTGGAGTGTTGAAAATGAAGATGACGCTGAGGTAGCGGGTGTACGGAGGGTATGTTGTTAGGCCAGAATTTAATCACATTTCAATTAGTTTCAAAACATTATGGCGCTTATCTGGCATAGATTAAGGTTGAAACATACCTCTAGCAGCCAGCAAGAATACTGGCTGCTCAAACAAGTGATCGCTCCCCCACAGGGCTAGAATAAAGATTGTTGTAGGATCTGGTCACTTTCTAGTGGATTTGACGAGATCTGCCCACACGGATTAAAAATCCACGTGAGGTGTACTGCAACCGGAAACCATTTTTTTTTTTTTTTTTTTTTCCACTGCTGTGTGGACCGCCAGCACACGGGGGTGCATTTCCCTTTGCATGCATCAGTGTAAACTCCCTCCCCCTTAAGGTCCCTTCAGGGCTGGTCTCATGGAAGGTACGGCCCCACTTGTAGCTCTTGTGGTAACGTGGACTTGGGCCCACAGCACTGACTGTGGGATCAAAGCCTTCCCCCCAATCTCCCTGGCGGTCGGAGGCCCCCAGACTCCCTGGTCCAGTAAGCTCTGGTCCCATTTCCTTGGGATGTGCTTCGGTAGCCCAGGCATATAGGGCCAGCCCCTCCTTTATTTTAATTTGTTTTTTCACTGCGACCAGAGTGTACCAGGGGTCTGTGGGGCAGGAGGCCATTCTGCCCCGGGAGAACATCAACAACAACATCAACAAGTGATCGCGGGGGACAAATGAAGGAAATGTAGGAGGTCTTTTAAGCACGTCTTCACTCCACCACTGCCCATCTCTCTCTCTGCCCGGTAGATAGTATCTCTTGGCTCCTGGGGCCATTCCATCAATAACAATGCTATATGGATAACGATAAATTTATTCACTTCCTGCCAAAGCAGCTTTTGACCGAAAAGATTATCTGTCTGTCGTGGATACTCATTGCACGTTTCAGATGATGCGGTCCATAAACGTAGTTGACAGTGACAATGGCTACTGCCCCAACATCTTCAATGACTCTGTAGAGCATATCCCAAAGGAGCACCGCATTCCTACACCGTTTTATATGTGGCTTACTACTGGGAGGGGCGTGGTAACCTCATCCATGCTTCTGGGTATCTAGAAAAAGAAATAGGATTACTACCTATGGCCACATAAAAAAAAATATTAAGGGTGTTTTATTCAGAGCCAAAGGTCGTACACAGGCCATAGAACTCCTCAATCTCCCTTGCCCTTTTGATTTAAATCCATGTTTAAATCCATCAAACCTCACCGAACATTTAATAATAGCAAAGGGCCTGTATACAATGAAGATCTATATGTATTCTGAGAATATGATATTCTTGCTATGTGCTCTGGTTGTGGCCAACGTGTAACAAAGATAAAGGGAGGAAGACCATGATCATCCTCACTTCTATGGCTTGCATATTCCAGATCGCTTTAATATCAACCCTACCTCTCTGGAGGTGAAGCCTTATATTGAGCGTCCTTTACAGAGGTTTTGCTTTTATGAGTTTGGTCATGGGAGGAGGAACTGTACAACCCGTTCCTGGTGTGGTAATTGTTATGCTCTTGATTCACATCTGGCTTCTGAGAGTCAGAGAGTTACTGCTTTTACTGCAGGGATGGTCACCTCCTACATTCTCACCAATGTAAGAAGTATGGTATTTCCTCGAACAGGCTATCCTCCACTTGCCTAACTTCTAATTCATCAGCTTTGGTAGTGCCAGATGGCAACTCAACTTCAGGTGACAGAATGATGATGGTGTGAGGACATACACCTTCATCATTCCAAGTCGACAACATTAATTCGGTTGCAGCACCCTGTCACTTCTCCCAAGAAAAAACTGCTTCTTACTCTGGTTAAAACGTTTATCCGGTTTCACTGTATCAGTAACTGTATCAGATACTCGGTCTAGTGACCCTTCCCTGATGACAATTCTAAGGCATTAACAAAATGTGTTCATGTGGTACAGGTTTGTGCTGCCACACACTCTCTAGAAAGGACACCAAAGTCAACTAAATTGCAACAGAGGCGTCTTCGCGTTTCCTCCGATTTAGAGAAAGCCTATGACACCCTCCTACGCCTATATCGTGCTCATTTTATTAGGTTAAAACTCCACGATGGTTGTGAGGTATACTCCTCTGCGCCACGGATGCCCGTCTCAGAGTCTTAGACCCTGTTCATCATGCAGGGGTACGTTTGGCGACCGGAGCTTTCAGGTTGTTCCCAATCCCCAGTCTCCTGGTCTACGCTGATGAGCCACCTCTTGATCTCCGTCGCCAGTCCTTGATTGTTCATTGTTGGCATCGCTTACATCAATTTCCTGACTCCCTTCATTGCTTGGCGATGTCATCTGATATCATGTCTCAGTACTACCTCTCACATCCTCGCACACCATGGCCCTTTGACCACCAAATGCCTAGTGGCATCAATCAATCAATCAATCAATCGACAACACCATTAAGTGTGCGTAACAGTGGGTGATGACATAAGTCGACAGCGCAGTTTTTAATTTTCGTGCCCCCTGATATACTATGTTTGACTCCCAACAGAGGGTGTGTGTGCCTACGGACTCCCCCGAGTCAAGCCAGCCACTAGCAGTCAGTGTGGGCACAGTTGCAAATTTTACGCATTTCGTACTAGATTTAGCGCATCAGCTTAATATCTGGTAGTCAACATTTGAATCAAGCTCCTAGCTCTTTATCTAGCGCATCCAACTAACAGTCTTGCAAATTATAAAGTATTCTGTATTGTGCAAAACAAAGGAGTACCTATTATTCTATTTTAGTTTAGTATCTATCATACGTGTCATGTTAATGGATGTAATTTGAGCTACATACTTTGCTACTTTTGAGGAAAGGTCTCTTACTGACATTCGGCCCAAACGTATGATAGTTGCTGTACCGCCAGTGGATACGAATTATACCAGACTCCTTCACTCTCTTCACTTCAATACTCGCAGTCTCTCAGTCTGTATAAGTAACTCGTCAATGACGGTCAGTTACTGTTAATTAATAGCAGTCTTTGAAGGTGTCTTCTTTCTAGAGCTAAGACTCTGAATTAAGTGAGGTGTATGAATAAGCATGTTCACAAAGTAAATTAAATAACGAATGTAACACAGTGATTAATTAGACGTAAAGTAAGTATTAATATCAATAACAATGCACACTAAAAACGTCATTCCAATTTTCATTTCTATGCCAGGATAGAATACAAATTTGTGAAAGCGACTATACGTGTAGGCTTCTGTGTGAAAGCTGTATAACACGCACGCTTATCTGGATAATTGACTCGCTTCTAGCCGAATTCAGTGTCTGTCTTATAAAATTCAGTCTGGTTTCTGGATCTTTTTAAAATCGTTCTTAGAAACGATTGACTCCATTTTAACACAAATAATAAAGTAATAATTTCTATAGTTTCTCTTTTCTGCCATTTCATTGTATTATAAATGTTTTATAATTTGAAAACGTACATTATTGGTATAGTGAAACCAGTACAGCTGGTTGCTATAGAATAGGCCCCTTCACAAGCCCAGGCCCCGTGTAGGCATAATCTGGGTTGGAAGGGTCAATTCCGTGACGTTCATCAGAAGTAAATAAAATTCAAATCTGGCGCTGTACTGATAGTGGAGCCACCTGGAGGTGGTGAGGTGAGGTATTAAGCCCCTCCTCCGCTGAATACCGCTCGTCCACTCTGTCGCGGAACACACGCCTGTCAACATCTACGCTCCTCGCTGCTACGCTATGGTATTGTGTCGCGTGTTCCTGCTAATTTTTCTTTTGTGTTCTAGTGGCTGGCCTGCTTTGCAGATGTATATTGTGTGTTTTCTAGGAGGGTTTTTAGGTGTTTATGGGGGTTTTTTCTTCGTTAGGACTTAGTTCTTTCCTTAAGCGAAGGGGGCTTTTCAGCCCCTGTTTTCGGAGTTTTTCTCCGTCTGTCCCCTATTTCACTGTCCCTCCTGCCACTAGTACATTCTTCATGTGTATTTTATCGGGGTTTTCTGGGGTTTTTAGCGAGGTTAGTGGGTGCCACGTGGGACTTCCCCACCCCACGTGGTGACCACATGGGGTCTTTGCAGCCCTTCCTCTTACCTCCCCCGATTATTATGTGTCCCCTCTCGGTAAGGGGGAGGGAGAATTGTGCCCTGGTTCTCTCTTCCTCTCCCGAGCGGGGGTTTTTTTATTTTATTTTGGGGTTTTTTCCATTATTTCAGCCTGGAGTGTTTCTTCTCAGGCTATCGGGTCCCCTCCTACCCCTCCTTCTGGTTCATCGGTCCGGGGGGGCCCCCTTTTTTACCCGCTCCATGTGGCGGACGATTATGGTTTTACGGGGTTTTTTTCCCTGGGCGGCTGCGCGAGTGTGGGGGATTGTGTTCTGGTCCCCAGGTTCAGCGGGCGTGTCCCGCGCTTCTTTCCTTCGGGGAGGATGGGTTTGTGTTCCAGTGTTTGCACGTGTTAACCCATGTTTGTGTATTCTTTTCTCCCCCAGCCTACTCGTGCCCTTTGTGCTGCCTCAGGATGTACCGTGCGGGTCTCGCCTGACGGACACCTGCACTGTTCTCCTCACGCACCCTGCTTCACTCCCTTGGGTTACGACCCTTTGGCGTGTGGTGTGTGCCGCCCCTGGGCTGAGTTGTGTCGGGTTACCTCCCCTTCTGCCCGCTCCAAGCTCCCTGCCCTTGCTTCTCTTCGTATGGCGTGGACGAGGGCTAGGAGAATGGCCCACAAACGAGACGGTTCTTCTTTGGCGTGGGTGGACCCGATTTTGGGAGCGGACCTGGGTTTATTCAGGACCCGTTACCCTTCTTCCTGTCTCTCGGAGTCTCAGGGGCTAGAACCTCCTGAGGCCCGAGAGATTGAGCCTGCTTCCCTAGACGGTACTACGACTCCTTCTCGGGGCTTATCCCCCCGGGAAGCGAGCGAGTCTGTCGCGCTGGTTCCCCCGACTGCCTCACCGGTACAAGGGCCCAGCAGGGTACCCCCAGCTTCGCCTCCTGCTAGAGCTGGCTCCTCAGGCCTCTCTAGAGGACGCAAGCGTTCGGCTAAAAGGTCCCGCCACTCCAGGAAGTCCCGTGCTCGTCGCCGTTCTCCTTCCTCCTCGTCTTCGTCGTCCTCTTCCTCTTCTTCGTCGTCGGGGAGCTCTCCTTCGCCCGCCCGCAATTCCCGCAGGGGTAAGCGGGGGGGGGACAGCCCCTCGTCGAGGAAGATAGTTAAGATCTTCCACACCCTTATTCCTCACGCTTTTCCTGGGGCTTCCGTCGCGCAACCTCAGGCTGTCGCTACGGAACCCGCTCCTGTTCCCCCGCCTCCCGCTGCTGCTCCCGTCGAGGGCTCGAGTCCTCCCGGGGATGTGGGAGTCCTTTTCGTGCCTCCCGTTTCCCCAGGGCTCGAGTCTCCGTCGGGGGACGTAGCTGAGGAGTTGGTTACCTCCGCACCCCCGTCCCCGTCACCCCCTCCTTCAGGAGACGGATACCTTCCCTACTCTTGGTCTCTCCTCCCTCCTGCTTGGACCCACTCTTCGGAGGAGGGCAGACTGGTGGCCTGGTCTCCGGACACAGCTCAACCAGACGTGTGGATCCGGAGGGATGACGTCGTGGTGAAGTGGGGGGCGGATGAGAAGGGCGAGGCTATTCCCTTCTACAAGGTCCGTCCTATCTCAGCGCCCTTACCCACTTCAGCTAGGGTGTCCTCTGCGGCTACCCTGGACGCGATGGGTTTCCTGGTGGAGTACAGCCAGCTACACTTGTCCGGGGCTTGGAGGATTGACCGCTCACACGGTAACACGGCTCTCCTCCTTTCCCCGGACGCGTACTTCCCGGGGGATAAGAGTGAAGGGGACCTGGATATTCCAGCCCTTCTCCTTAAGTCCCTGGACCACCAGAGGAACAACGCGCCCAGGAAGCCCCCTCCTCCGTCTTTCCCCGTCATCCTCCCTCATTCCCGGGCTCCCCCGGGCTTGAGGGAGTGCCTGTGGAAGACGGAGAAGGAGCCCCCGGTCCCCTATCAGCTGAAGGAGCCCGATGGTAAGTTGAGGCAGGCGGAGTCTGCTACCCGTCTGGAGCTGGCCCACACCATCTCCACGGGAGCAGCCGCCTCTTTGATTAGGGACTGCCTCAACGCCCTAACAAACTCCTACCACGAGATGTCGGGTGTACAGCTAGCGTGAGTACCTTTCTCGTGTATCATGTTTGTAGGGATGCTGGGTAAAGGGTCTCCCTGTTACTCCCGGGTACTTATCCCCGGGTTCGCTCGGTTCTTTCTTTGTTTACCCCTTACAGTGACACCCTCTCTTCCATGGCCACCGTGATGGAGGGCGTGGCGGCAATGGCTACCCACTTCATGCGGGAGGAGGCGAAGGCGTTCGCCGAGGCGAGACTGGCAACCCGCCAAGCGGCAGCTAAATCTGCGCCAGAAATGGCACAGAGGGGAGTGGTACGAGCTGTCCCCTTGTCCCCCGCCCTCTTTGACCAACCGGCGACAGACACGATCTTCGCCTCCCTCCCAACGGTAATTAATTTACCAAAGCCTTCCACCTCCAAGTAAGTACCTCTCGTGTTCGTCTTACCCGAGTTGTCACGGGGTGAAATGAAAGGATTTTCGGGTCTACTTTGGGTCCTAATCATTCTGTTTGTCCGTAGGCCACGTGCCCCACAGCCAGCCAGACCAGCCTACCAGCCCCGGAGGCCCTCCCAGCCCTCCAGGCTACCGAGGCCCTCCTATCCCACTCCCCCGAGAGCACACAACAGGCCCTCCCAGAGGGGCCAGCAGCCCTTTCGAGGAAGGGGACAGGTCTCCAAGCCCTTCTCAAAGCCCAAGTCATCCTTCAACCACCCCTCCCAGAAGGACCGCGCCACTTGAGGGTCCCACTCTGGGCTGCCTCACAGGGTGGTCAGCAGCCTGGCCCACCCACGGCTGGGCAGCAAGGATAATTCGCCAGGGCCTGTCATGGCCCTGGATTACTGTTCCGGTGAGTAACTGTCATCCTTACTGTCTGACATATGAATTATGCCTAATCCCGTCCTTGGGCTACCGTTAGGTCAAAATCAGATTTTCCCTTGCGGTCAAAATCTCTGCCTCTCCTGTCATTCTCCCCCCAACCACCCCGGGTCCCTCGGGCCCCGGGGGATTAGGATTAACGGTACTCTCACTGACACCTGTCTTCTCCCGTTACAGCCACTACGTCTACCTCCTGCCTCAACCAAAGTGTCACTTTCGGTCGTCCCGCATGTGCGGGAAATGCGGGAAAAAGGGGTAGTGGAGCGGGCGACGGGAAGGGTCTTTCTTTCTCGTTTATTCACGGTCCCCAAAAAGGATCAGGGAAAAACGAGATTGGTGATGGACCTGAGCAGGCTAAACAAATTCGTGAAAACATTACATTTCAGGATGGTTTCGGTTGTTCAGGTCCGCACAGTTCTGAGGAAGGGAGACTGGTTAGCATCCCTGGATCTCAAGGATGCTTACTGGCACGTCCCGATCCACCCCAGGTTTCGCCGCTTTCTGGCCTTCCAGGTGGGGACCGAGACGTTCCAGTTTACCAGGCTCCCTTTCGGTCTTTCTCTAGCTCCGCGAGTCTTCACAAAACTCGTGAGGGTGGTGGCATCCCGTCTGGCAGAGGCGGGTGTCCCCACCCTCATGTACCTGGACGATTGGTTGCTTCACGCCCCTTCCAAGGAGCAGGTAGCAAACAACGTCCGGGTAGCGAGGGGAGTGCTAGAGGAAATGGGGTTTCTGTTGAACATCCCCAAGTCCTCTCTCACCCCCACTCGCAAGCTGTGTTGGCTAGGAATAGAGTGGGACTCTCTTTCGGCCACCCTCTCTCTCGCTCCAGACAACGCCCGCCGGACCCTCCGCCACGTCCGCCGGGCGCATTTTTCCCGTACTTTCTCTCGCCGCCAGTGGGAATCATTGCTCGGGTCCCTAAATTTCGCGGCCCCTGCAATGCCCCTGGGACGACTGAAACACAGGAGGCTGACGCGGGAGGTAAACCTCCACCTGTCCCCCACACACAGGGACCTTCCCAGGCAAGTGTCCCCCTCTCTCCACCGCCTCCTTCGCCCCTGGCTACGTCCCGGTGCCCTGCGTCAGCGGGTCCCCTGGGTGTTCCCTCCCCCGGGGATTACGGTGGCGACAGACGCATCGGACGTAGGCTGGGGATACCAGTCTTGCCTGGGACATCAACGGTGCGGGGGATGGAAGGAAGGGGAAAGGCTACTGCACATCAACGCCCGGGAGTTGATGGTAGCGAAGGAATGGCTCAACAGACACCCTCAGTTTGCCAGGATAGGCGTCCGCTTCGATATGGACAACGTTGCGGCCGTGCAGTGCCTACAGAAACAGGGCACCGTACGGTCGGAAATTCTCCTGTCCCTGTCAGAACAGATTTTCGCAATAGCGGCCAAGAGGGACATTCACCTCTCGGCCCGCTACGTGCCAGGGCGGGAGAACGATTGGGCGGACGCCCTATCCAGGTTCAGGGGGACGTCAGTCGAGTGGCAACTGCGTCCCCTTGTGTTCGAGTCTCTCTGCCTTCGCTACGGGACACCGGAGGTGGACCTATTCGCCTCCCCATCCACGGCCCTACTCCCTCTGTTCCTGACTTTCTCATCCAGAACAGAGGCGGGAGGCCCGGACGCCTTCACGGAGGACTGGAACAGGTGGGGTCATCTCTACCTCTTCCCACCCCCAGCCACTTCAGTCCTCCTGAAGGCGATCCTCAAGCTGCGCACTTTCAGGGGGAGGGTTCTCCTCATAGCCCCCCGCTGGCCAGCACAGCCGTGGTTCGGAGAGTTGTCCCGGTGGTGCCCGCATCCCCTTCAGTTGGGATCGGCGTGCCTCTCCAGCACCCTGTCTGCACCACTCCAAGCGTCACTGAAACTACACGCTTGGAGTTTCTACGGGGAGTCCTCAGCAAAAGGTTCACTAAGGAGACAGTGGACAAGATGTTGAGGGCTCATCGTCAGTCTTCGGTGCGACAATACGAATCGTGCTGGAAAAGATTCCAGGACTTCTTGCGAAGACACCCCTCCAGGGTCATCTCGGAGGACACAGTCCTGGAATTCCTCACGTGGCTCGCCGATTCCACCAACAGGGCCCCGGCGACGGTGCTTGCGCATCACGCAGCCCTGTCTGATCCCCTCCTCCTGGGTTTTAACATTAAGGTTTCGGAGAGGCCTCTCTCTCTCCTGAGGATGGGGATTCGGGCGGGGACCGCACCTCACCGGGCCCAGGCACCCTCCTGGTCCCTTCATCGTGTCCTTTCCTACCTGACCTTCGAGGGGGTCCCTCTGGAGGTTTGTCACCTCCTCCAGAAAGCTCTCTTCCTGCTCGCCTTAGCTACAGGTTACAGGGCTTCTCAGTTGGCAGCCCTGACCCGTCACACAGCCTTTTCTTCAGTAACCCCTAACCTTACTTCCTTAACCATTTCCCCCTCCCCTGCTTTTCTAGCTAAGAACGAGCAGGCTGACGACAGAATTGGCCCTCTCGCAGTACCCTCGTTCCTGAGGGATGGAAATTTCCACCCCCTCTGCCCAGTCCACGCCTTTGTTGCATACGTGGAGGCGACGAGAGGGGCTTCTCCGGACCACCTCTTCTACAACTCTAGGTCCGGTAACCCTCTCTTCCCTAGGTCAATCGCTCGCCTTCTCTGCCGAGTGATAGAGAACGGGGATCCCGGACACGCCCCGAGGGCTCACAGCGTTAGGGGCGTGGCCGCCTCCCTCGCCTTCCTCAGGACTCACTCGGTGGAGAGGGTCAGGGATTTAGGGGGCTGGGCGTCCACTTCTTCCTTCAGGACGAGGTACCTGTTCCACTCGCTCTCCCCTACCCCCTGTGTGGCTATGGGTACTCCACCTCCTATTCCCCAGGGTCCCCGCGGGAGACACATGGGGGGGAGGGGCCGCCCGAAGAGAAAAGGTCGGGTGATTTAAGTCCCGTCACATCATCCCAGACCTCATCCACATCTTGTACAGCTTCATACTCATCCCCATTCTTCACGTGTACATATGGTGAAAGAGAATCTATAATAAATTACATTGTTACGGAATTCTTGTGTATTCATTTTCCAAACAATTATTAACTAAGATGAGTGACAGGAGATATTATTACACAGGATATCTGGATCCTAGTGTCCTCCTTCATCCCCTCGGGATTACATTACCTGAGCGAGGGCCATAGCCCTAACTCAGAAGACTTGAATAAGGGGGGGGGGGGGGAATGGGGGGGGGGAGGAAAAGGGGGGGGGGGAGTATCCATGGGAACCTCCCCCCTCCTCTCCTAGACCCGAACCCTCGAGTCTACCTATAAAGACTTTATGTGTAACAATTCTGGTCTATAACAGAATGGTCTACGGTTATATGGTATACGCTACTTCTCCCCCACCACGGCGTTTCACCTAGCCAGTGTCGGGAGGGGCGTTAGCTGCTGCCTCACCGGGCTCGGTTACCTTTCCTGCCCTCCGCTCTCAACCACTCTTAACTAGCACGTGATTGCCTCCACCTCACCTCCCACCTACCGCATCGCATGCTTAGCAACCAGCTGTACTGGTTTCACTATACCAATAATAGTGCATTTGTCGCGGCTTCTAGCCGCTTAAATTGTATTTATTGGTTTGTGAAACCAGTACAGCTTCTACTGTCCCACCCACCTCCCGATGCGGCAGACACTCACTTCTTTCTCATTGGAGTGGACGAGCGGTATTCAGCGGAGGAGGGGCTTAATACCTCACCTCACCACCTCCAGGTGGCTCCACTATCAGTACAGCGCCAGATTTGAATTTTATTTACTTCTGATGAACGTCACGGAATTGACCCTTCCAACCCAGATTATGCCTACACGGGGCCTGGGCTTGTGAAGGGGCCTATTCTATAGCAACCAGCTGTACTGGTTTCACAAACCAATAAATACAATTTAAGCGGCTAGAAGCCGCGACAAATGCACTAGTATATGCAGCAACATTAATAGCCTTCATAAGTTACAACACTTAGTGTGGGAAGAGCAGTGAGGTTGGAAGGACGTATTCTTAGAGCTCCGTTATTCCTGTAATTACCATATATGTACGTAAAAACGACAGTGACATAATATTTCATATTGTTGTGTTGAAAAATGTGATTCTGACACGTCTCATGAGAAAATCAAAGTGTTAAAACGTACTTAGATATGTAAGAAGAGTGTAAAAGTTCATTTTGAGCTGCGGTCATTCTGAGCTGGCTAACCATCATACAGATGTCCATGTAGTCTTCACAAGTATATCGGAAGACAGCTAAAGGCTTATACTTCAATAACATTTATCAATTTTTCATGTAGCTAAAGTGATTTACACGCTATTAGCCGTCAAAATGTGTTATTTACATCTTTATCGCGAGGCGAGAAAAAGTCCCGGGCAAGAGAGCCGGCCACGCTCGATAAGGCCCGCCCTTAGAGGGTTAAGAATCGCCTACATCTCTACAAACAAAACTCTCGCATACGGTGTCTTCTCCATAAAACAAATAATGATTTACTGAAAAATATAACACATATGGATACAATATTCATGTCAATTTTGTGTTCTAGTGATTATAATATGTTCTTTCTTGCTACCTACAATACAACTGACTAATTGAGAGTATTCAGAAATTCTGAATATCGCAACGTTGCTATTACGTGAGGGATTATGCGAGCCTTGATATTTGACACTACGTTTAGAAAAACTTAGGTAGTGCTAGATACGGGAGATAAGAATGGGAATGCTAGTGGGTCAACACCTGCTACGTGCAATATAGGCCTAACGGTATTCACATTTGCTTCATTAGATTTTAATAAAGAGGATTCTCATTCATGACTCTTATACAGTTATTGTGTAAGTATTTCACAGCGTTTAGTGCCTGATAATAACCAGCGCATACAATACTAGTCAAGTTTACAATAAAGTTACCTATGTTGTTTTTGTGTTACATTATTAAATTTAAAAATTTATCTAACCTATAATTATGTTATTAATTGACACGAATGTCAATCTATAAATGATTGATAACTGGGTATATTTTCGTAGTAATTAACGATTAATCAACTAATTTCTCATCACCTGAAGAACCATTTCTCACCTGTCGAGTACAGGCACCTCCCCTACCCTCCTCAAACCCCTCTTATTGGTATAGTGAAACCAGTACAGCTGGTTGCTATAGAATAGGCCCCTTCACAAGCCCAGGCCCCGTGTAGGCATAATCTGGGTTGGAAGGGTCAATTCCGTGACGTTCATCAGAAGTAAATAAAATTCAAATCTGGCGCTGTACTGATAGTGGAGCCACCTGGAGGTGGTGAGGTGAGGTATTAAGCCCCTCCTCCGCTGAATACCGCTCGTCCACTCTGTCGCGGAACACACGCCTGTCAACATCTACGCTCCTCGCTGCTACGCTATGGTATTGTGTCGCGTGTTCCTGCTAATTTTTCTTTTGTGTTCTAGTGGCTGGCCTGCTTTGCAGATGTATATTGTGTGTTTTCTAGGAGGGTTTTTAGGTGTTTATGGGGGTTTTTTCTTCGTTAGGACTTAGTTCTTTCCTTAAGCGAAGGGGGCTTTTCAGCCCCTGTTTTCGGAGTTTTTCTCCGTCTGTCCCCTATTTCACTGTCCCTCCTGCCACTAGTACATTCTTCATGTGTATTTTATCGGGGTTTTCTGGGGTTTTTAGCGAGGTTAGTGGGTGCCACGTGGGACTTCCCCACCCCACGTGGTGACCACATGGGGTCTTTGCAGCCCTTCCTCTTACCTCCCCCGATTATTATGTGTCCCCTCTCGGTAAGGGGGAGGGAGAATTGTGCCCTGGTTCTCTCTTCCTCTCCCGAGCGGGGGTTTTTTTATTTTATTTTGGGGTTTTTTCCATTATTTCAGCCTGGAGTGTTTCTTCTCAGGCTATCGGGTCCCCTCCTACCCCTCCTTCTGGTTCATCGGTCCGGGGGGGCCCCCTTTTTTACCCGCTCCATGTGGCGGACGATTATGGTTTTACGGGGTTTTTTTCCCTGGGCGGCTGCGCGAGTGTGGGGGATTGTGTTCTGGTCCCCAGGTTCAGCGGGCGTGTCCCGCGCTTCTTTCCTTCGGGGAGGATGGGTTTGTGTTCCAGTGTTTGCACGTGTTAACCCATGTTTGTGTATTCTTTTCTCCCCCAGCCTACTCGTGCCCTTTGTGCTGCCTCAGGATGTACCGTGCGGGTCTCGCCTGACGGACACCTGCACTGTTCTCCTCACGCACCCTGCTTCACTCCCTTGGGTTACGACCCTTTGGCGTGTGGTGTGTGCCGCCCCTGGGCTGAGTTGTGTCGGGTTACCTCCCCTTCTGCCCGCTCCAAGCTCCCTGCCCTTGCTTCTCTTCGTATGGCGTGGACGAGGGCTAGGAGAATGGCCCACAAACGAGACGGTTCTTCTTTGGCGTGGGTGGACCCGATTTTGGGAGCGGACCTGGGTTTATTCAGGACCCGTTACCCTTCTTCCTGTCTCTCGGAGTCTCAGGGGCTAGAACCTCCTGAGGCCCGAGAGATTGAGCCTGCTTCCCTAGACGGTACTACGACTCCTTCTCGGGGCTTATCCCCCCGGGAAGCGAGCGAGTCTGTCGCGCTGGTTCCCCCGACTGCCTCACCGGTACAAGGGCCCAGCAGGGTACCCCCAGCTTCGCCTCCTGCTAGAGCTGGCTCCTCAGGCCTCTCTAGAGGACGCAAGCGTTCGGCTAAAAGGTCCCGCCACTCCAGGAAGTCCCGTGCTCGTCGCCGTTCTCCTTCCTCCTCGTCTTCGTCGTCCTCTTCCTCTTCTTCGTCGTCGGGGAGCTCTCCTTCGCCCGCCCGCAATTCCCGCAGGGGTAAGCGGGGGGGGGACAGCCCCTCGTCGAGGAAGATAGTTAAGATCTTCCACACCCTTATTCCTCACGCTTTTCCTGGGGCTTCCGTCGCGCAACCTCAGGCTGTCGCTACGGAACCCGCTCCTGTTCCCCCGCCTCCCGCTGCTGCTCCCGTCGAGGGCTCGAGTCCTCCCGGGGATGTGGGAGTCCTTTTCGTGCCTCCCGTTTCCCCAGGGCTCGAGTCTCCGTCGGGGGACGTAGCTGAGGAGTTGGTTACCTCCGCACCCCCGTCCCCGTCACCCCCTCCTTCAGGAGACGGATACCTTCCCTACTCTTGGTCTCTCCTCCCTCCTGCTTGGACCCACTCTTCGGAGGAGGGCAGACTGGTGGCCTGGTCTCCGGACACAGCTCAACCAGACGTGTGGATCCGGAGGGATGACGTCGTGGTGAAGTGGGGGGCGGATGAGAAGGGCGAGGCTATTCCCTTCTACAAGGTCCGTCCTATCTCAGCGCCCTTACCCACTTCAGCTAGGGTGTCCTCTGCGGCTACCCTGGACGCGATGGGTTTCCTGGTGGAGTACAGCCAGCTACACTTGTCCGGGGCTTGGAGGATTGACCGCTCACACGGTAACACGGCTCTCCTCCTTTCCCCGGACGCGTACTTCCCGGGGGATAAGAGTGAAGGGGACCTGGATATTCCAGCCCTTCTCCTTAAGTCCCTGGACCACCAGAGGAACAACGCGCCCAGGAAGCCCCCTCCTCCGTCTTTCCCCGTCATCCTCCCTCATTCCCGGGCTCCCCCGGGCTTGAGGGAGTGCCTGTGGAAGACGGAGAAGGAGCCCCCGGTCCCCTATCAGCTGAAGGAGCCCGATGGTAAGTTGAGGCAGGCGGAGTCTGCTACCCGTCTGGAGCTGGCCCACACCATCTCCACGGGAGCAGCCGCCTCTTTGATTAGGGACTGCCTCAACGCCCTAACAAACTCCTACCACGAGATGTCGGGTGTACAGCTAGCGTGAGTACCTTTCTCGTGTATCATGTTTGTAGGGATGCTGGGTAAAGGGTCTCCCTGTTACTCCCGGGTACTTATCCCCGGGTTCGCTCGGTTCTTTCTTTGTTTACCCCTTACAGTGACACCCTCTCTTCCATGGCCACCGTGATGGAGGGCGTGGCGGCAATGGCTACCCACTTCATGCGGGAGGAGGCGAAGGCGTTCGCCGAGGCGAGACTGGCAACCCGCCAAGCGGCAGCTAAATCTGCGCCAGAAATGGCACAGAGGGGAGTGGTACGAGCTGTCCCCTTGTCCCCCGCCCTCTTTGACCAACCGGCGACAGACACGATCTTCGCCTCCCTCCCAACGGTAATTAATTTACCAAAGCCTTCCACCTCCAAGTAAGTACCTCTCGTGTTCGTCTTACCCGAGTTGTCACGGGGTGAAATGAAAGGATTTTCGGGTCTACTTTGGGTCCTAATCATTCTGTTTGTCCGTAGGCCACGTGCCCCACAGCCAGCCAGACCAGCCTACCAGCCCCGGAGGCCCTCCCAGCCCTCCAGGCTACCGAGGCCCTCCTATCCCACTCCCCCGAGAGCACACAACAGGCCCTCCCAGAGGGGCCAGCAGCCCTTTCGAGGAAGGGGACAGGTCTCCAAGCCCTTCTCAAAGCCCAAGTCATCCTTCAACCACCCCTCCCAGAAGGACCGCGCCACTTGAGGGTCCCACTCTGGGCTGCCTCACAGGGTGGTCAGCAGCCTGGCCCACCCACGGCTGGGCAGCAAGGATAATTCGCCAGGGCCTGTCATGGCCCTGGATTACTGTTCCGGTGAGTAACTGTCATCCTTACTGTCTGACATATGAATTATGCCTAATCCCGTCCTTGGGCTACCGTTAGGTCAAAATCAGATTTTCCCTTGCGGTCAAAATCTCTGCCTCTCCTGTCATTCTCCCCCCAACCACCCCGGGTCCCTCGGGCCCCGGGGGATTAGGATTAACGGTACTCTCACTGACACCTGTCTTCTCCCGTTACAGCCACTACGTCTACCTCCTGCCTCAACCAAAGTGTCACTTTCGGTCGTCCCGCATGTGCGGGAAATGCGGGAAAAAGGGGTAGTGGAGCGGGCGACGGGAAGGGTCTTTCTTTCTCGTTTATTCACGGTCCCCAAAAAGGATCAGGGAAAAACGAGATTGGTGATGGACCTGAGCAGGCTAAACAAATTCGTGAAAACATTACATTTCAGGATGGTTTCGGTTGTTCAGGTCCGCACAGTTCTGAGGAAGGGAGACTGGTTAGCATCCCTGGATCTCAAGGATGCTTACTGGCACGTCCCGATCCACCCCAGGTTTCGCCGCTTTCTGGCCTTCCAGGTGGGGACCGAGACGTTCCAGTTTACCAGGCTCCCTTTCGGTCTTTCTCTAGCTCCGCGAGTCTTCACAAAACTCGTGAGGGTGGTGGCATCCCGTCTGGCAGAGGCGGGTGTCCCCACCCTCATGTACCTGGACGATTGGTTGCTTCACGCCCCTTCCAAGGAGCAGGTAGCAAACAACGTCCGGGTAGCGAGGGGAGTGCTAGAGGAAATGGGGTTTCTGTTGAACATCCCCAAGTCCTCTCTCACCCCCACTCGCAAGCTGTGTTGGCTAGGAATAGAGTGGGACTCTCTTTCGGCCACCCTCTCTCTCGCTCCAGACAACGCCCGCCGGACCCTCCGCCACGTCCGCCGGGCGCATTTTTCCCGTACTTTCTCTCGCCGCCAGTGGGAATCATTGCTCGGGTCCCTAAATTTCGCGGCCCCTGCAATGCCCCTGGGACGACTGAAACACAGGAGGCTGACGCGGGAGGTAAACCTCCACCTGTCCCCCACACACAGGGACCTTCCCAGGCAAGTGTCCCCCTCTCTCCACCGCCTCCTTCGCCCCTGGCTACGTCCCGGTGCCCTGCGTCAGCGGGTCCCCTGGGTGTTCCCTCCCCCGGGGATTACGGTGGCGACAGACGCATCGGACGTAGGCTGGGGATACCAGTCTTGCCTGGGACATCAACGGTGCGGGGGATGGAAGGAAGGGGAAAGGCTACTGCACATCAACGCCCGGGAGTTGATGGTAGCGAAGGAATGGCTCAACAGACACCCTCAGTTTGCCAGGATAGGCGTCCGCTTCGATATGGACAACGTTGCGGCCGTGCAGTGCCTACAGAAACAGGGCACCGTACGGTCGGAAATTCTCCTGTCCCTGTCAGAACAGATTTTCGCAATAGCGGCCAAGAGGGACATTCACCTCTCGGCCCGCTACGTGCCAGGGCGGGAGAACGATTGGGCGGACGCCCTATCCAGGTTCAGGGGGACGTCAGTCGAGTGGCAACTGCGTCCCCTTGTGTTCGAGTCTCTCTGCCTTCGCTACGGGACACCGGAGGTGGACCTATTCGCCTCCCCATCCACGGCCCTACTCCCTCTGTTCCTGACTTTCTCATCCAGAACAGAGGCGGGAGGCCCGGACGCCTTCACGGAGGACTGGAACAGGTGGGGTCATCTCTACCTCTTCCCACCCCCAGCCACTTCAGTCCTCCTGAAGGCGATCCTCAAGCTGCGCACTTTCAGGGGGAGGGTTCTCCTCATAGCCCCCCGCTGGCCAGCACAGCCGTGGTTCGGAGAGTTGTCCCGGTGGTGCCCGCATCCCCTTCAGTTGGGATCGGCGTGCCTCTCCAGCACCCTGTCTGCACCACTCCAAGCGTCACTGAAACTACACGCTTGGAGTTTCTACGGGGAGTCCTCAGCAAAAGGTTCACTAAGGAGACAGTGGACAAGATGTTGAGGGCTCATCGTCAGTCTTCGGTGCGACAATACGAATCGTGCTGGAAAAGATTCCAGGACTTCTTGCGAAGACACCCCTCCAGGGTCATCTCGGAGGACACAGTCCTGGAATTCCTCACGTGGCTCGCCGATTCCACCAACAGGGCCCCGGCGACGGTGCTTGCGCATCACGCAGCCCTGTCTGATCCCCTCCTCCTGGGTTTTAACATTAAGGTTTCGGAGAGGCCTCTCTCTCTCCTGAGGATGGGGATTCGGGCGGGGACCGCACCTCACCGGGCCCAGGCACCCTCCTGGTCCCTTCATCGTGTCCTTTCCTACCTGACCTTCGAGGGGGTCCCTCTGGAGGTTTGTCACCTCCTCCAGAAAGCTCTCTTCCTGCTCGCCTTAGCTACAGGTTACAGGGCTTCTCAGTTGGCAGCCCTGACCCGTCACACAGCCTTTTCTTCAGTAACCCCTAACCTTACTTCCTTAACCATTTCCCCCTCCCCTGCTTTTCTAGCTAAGAACGAGCAGGCTGACGACAGAATTGGCCCTCTCGCAGTACCCTCGTTCCTGAGGGATGGAAATTTCCACCCCCTCTGCCCAGTCCACGCCTTTGTTGCATACGTGGAGGCGACGAGAGGGGCTTCTCCGGACCACCTCTTCTACAACTCTAGGTCCGGTAACCCTCTCTTCCCTAGGTCAATCGCTCGCCTTCTCTGCCGAGTGATAGAGAACGGGGATCCCGGACACGCCCCGAGGGCTCACAGCGTTAGGGGCGTGGCCGCCTCCCTCGCCTTCCTCAGGACTCACTCGGTGGAGAGGGTCAGGGATTTAGGGGGCTGGGCGTCCACTTCTTCCTTCAGGACGAGGTACCTGTTCCACTCGCTCTCCCCTACCCCCTGTGTGGCTATGGGTACTCCACCTCCTATTCCCCAGGGTCCCCGCGGGAGACACATGGGGGGGAGGGGCCGCCCGAAGAGAAAAGGTCGGGTGATTTAAGTCCCGTCACATCATCCCAGACCTCATCCACATCTTGTACAGCTTCATACTCATCCCCATTCTTCACGTGTACATATGGTGAAAGAGAATCTATAATAAATTACATTGTTACGGAATTCTTGTGTATTCATTTTCCAAACAATTATTAACTAAGATGAGTGACAGGAGATATTATTACACAGGATATCTGGATCCTAGTGTCCTCCTTCATCCCCTCGGGATTACATTACCTGAGCGAGGGCCATAGCCCTAACTCAGAAGACTTGAATAAGGGGGGGGGGGGGGGAATGGGGGGGGGAGGAAAAGGGGGGGGGGGAGTATCCATGGGAACCTCCCCCCTCCTCTCCTAGACCCGAACCCTCGAGTCTACCTATAAAGACTTTATGTGTAACAATTCTGGTCTATAACAGAATGGTCTACGGTTATATGGTATACGCTACTTCTCCCCCACCACGGCGTTTCACCTAGCCAGTGTCGGGAGGGGCGTTAGCTGCTGCCTCACCGGGCTCGGTTACCTTTCCTGCCCTCCGCTCTCAACCACTCTTAACTAGCACGTGATTGCCTCCACCTCACCTCCCACCTACCGCATCGCATGCTTAGCAACCAGCTGTACTGGTTTCACTATACCAATAATAGTGCATTTGTCGCGGCTTCTGGCCGCTTAAATTGTATTTATTGGTTTGTGAAACCAGTACAGCTTCTACTGTCCCACCCACCTCCCGATGCGGCAGACACTCACTTCTTTCTCATTGGAGTGGACGAGCGGTATTCAGCGGAGGAGGGGCTTAATACCTCACCTCACCACCTCCAGGTGGCTCCACTATCAGTACAGCGCCAGATTTGAATTTTATTTACTTCTGATGAACGTCACGGAATTGACCCTTCCAACCCAGATTATGCCTACACGGGGCCTGGGCTTGTGAAGGGGCCTATTCTATAGCAACCAGCTGTACTGGTTTCACAAACCAATAAATACAATTTAAGCGGCCAGAAGCCGCGACAAATGCACTATTATCTCCCTCACCCTCCCCTCTCATGTTCCACTTCCTTCCACAGTGAATGCATCGAGCAGAGCTCACTACTAGTGTTTTGGAGTGACTATCTCGGCCAACGTTGACAACTGTAGATGGACTTCGCCGGAGTGCTGCCAGCTGTACAAATGCAATAGTGATGATGCTAAATAAAATTGCACAGCTTGTACTCACCCCAATTACGGTAAACCTCGGGGCCTCTAGAATCCAGTAATAGGGAGTGAAGGAATAGCCCCACCAGCAGTCGACGTTCTTCCATACCGCCATCACCACCGCCCAACACCCTGTCATCACCACCGGAATCCCTGTTTGTGGTATCATACTATTATCATCACAACCGGGATGTTATTTTCAATATAGTAGGTTTATTTTGGTCTGATCTTCGCGAGTCGTAGATGTGGTACCTGCACAATATATGTCACTCACTATGGCTACCTATTAAATATGTAATCATAAAGAGCGCTTCCATCATTATTATTTGATTAATCATATTCAAAGCCTTTCATATGCGGCTTTATGATATACACCAGTATATATATATATATATATATATATATATATATATATATATATATATATATATATATATATATATATATATATATATATATATATATATATATATATATATATATATATATATATATATAATTTTGTGAGAAGGATGGCTCCGTATTTCTTTTACTAACTTGGATATCTGATGGTGTAATTTGTAACTCCAATTTTCATGCAGTCATTTAGGTGGTTGTCACTTAAACGGAACCTATACTTATACTTTAGAATATTCATTGCTGAAAAAGCCAAGGCACCTAAAGTCTCTGATCAACATCTTTCAAAAGTAGCAATTTCTCCGACTCTACTAATGTCCAAAATTACGGGTGGTCACTTAATTTCAAACTACAATTCAGAGACATTCAGTTTGATAAGCAATTCAGTTTGAAAATCAATTCAAGTAGAGATGCAGGGTCACTGACATCTCTGGCAAAACATTACTGAAGTTTATAGCCTTTTCTTAAACTCATCCAATTTTATGTTGAGCTGATTTGTGTATGTATGGACACTGCACTGCAACACTCTTATTAACCTGATAAAAATATGCACCACACGTTTTCCCCTACTGAGGTAAGAGTACTAAGAAATCTTCTTTAACGCTGTCATCAGAAGAGATCATGTACACTCGCAATCCAAAATTTGTATCCAGGTTCTGTTGAAATTTCGAATCATTTGACATAGTAGTGAACCAATTACAACGTTTATCCTGTTTGATATTTGCCTGAGCTCGCTTACTACTCGATCAGGCTATTCGGAGCAAGCCTGGATATATATTTTGAATTGCCAGTGTACAGGCATGGCTGATAGTGCTGGACCAGGGTCCACGGAGTGTTGGAGAGCAACTGAACAGAGTTCGAAAAAGTGAGTCTTTTAAACCTCTCTCAATGTTGAGAATGGTTTGGAAAATTCACTTGTCCGAACTCTGTTTAGTTGCTCTCCAACACTCTTTGGACCCTGGTCCAGCACTATCAGCCATGGCTGTACACACACAACATCCGTAGATTCATGAAACTGTAGACAGAATCGCGTGCATTTCTCATGATTAGCTTATATTTTCCGCCATCATTTCTATCTTTCGTGTGACTGTGTTTCCTAACAAAGGCATGGATTATAATGCAGTTAAAATTTAAATTTTAACCTTATGATTTTCAAACAACAACAACGTTCTTTCACTGTTTTTCCATCTTCAAGTATATTTTTCCTTTATAGCAGGACATGAGCAACACTAAATGATGCAACTGTTGATTGATGCTTTAGCTTTCTCAAGTGGTTTCCGGAAGATGGTTTGTTGCGCCTGCAACTTATATTTCAGTTGGTTCTCTATTTTATCCTTTTCTATAGTGATGTTAGATACTTAATATGATAATGTTGTGAAGTGTGAGAATATGCCTCTTTACATTTTTTTATTTTTTTGTGGGGTGGGGGGTGGGAAGGGGGGATACTGCGACAGTAGCATAAAAGGAGGAGGCTGAAGAAACCTGCCGAACAGGGCAGTACTTCTAGGGTGGTCGCTGGACTGGTGATAGGGAAGATTGGAACTTCCGTTTCATCTGTCTGTCCATCTCTGCTGATCTTTTTCGTGCCTCCCATACACTGACAGTAGTCCAACATCCTTCTTTCTATTTTCACAGTACAAATAAACACATTACACACCTCACCCTTTGTTCAAATTATATCCCTCAAAATTAAAAATTATTAATATAACCAACAATCAAGCCTCGGAAGCCCCTGGGGATGTGCCAGTAAACACCCATCGGCCTGGACCCTTTGTTGACGACCCCTCGAGATGCCATGGACCATTGCCTGACTCACTATCCATTACGTTTTGCAACATTCGAATGCCTTTCCTCCAACTTCACTTCTGTTGAGCACCACCTCTTCTCCGCTAAACCTCATCTTCTGTTCCTCACCGAAATCCAGATCTCAACATCAACCGACAGCAACCCCTACTCCATCTCCTCTTACATTTTCAATCCTCAGTTTCGTGCCAAAGGCGGTTGTTGTGGATATATACGCAACGACCTCACTTGTTCTCGTGTACGCGAACTTGATTCATGCGAATTCTCAACCTTCTGACTTCGGCTTACCTGTTACTCTCAGACTATATACATCTGTGCTGTATATCTCTCTCTTAACTTTACTGACTATCCAAAATTCTTTGACTATCTTACTTCATACTGTAAGTGGAACACATTCTATCCCATTCTCCATTCTCACATCTCCCTTCACTGATCCACCTGGAGAACAAGCCTTCATTTATTCTATCCTCAACGACCTAGAGCAACGAGTTCGGTTCCCACTCCATATTTCAGACTGCCTTGGAGATCAGCCCAATATCCTTGACTTATTCCTAACCTCTCATTCTTCTGCTTATACTGTTGAACTTTTCTCTCCTTTGGGCTCCTCCGATCACAATCGTATTTCAGTATCTTGTCCTATCGCTCCGGTAAGACCTTTGGACCCACCCAGGAGGCGGCTTCTGTGGAACTACTCCGCTGCCAACCGGGATGATCTGAGGCAGTACTTTCAAGATTTTCCATGGAATGATTTTTGCTTTCGTGGCCGGGATCCCTCTGAGTGTGTTGAGCGCATCTCAGAGGTGATCCTCTCCAGCATGTAGGCACACATTTCATATTCCTTCCCTCTGTCGAACACAATAAATTCTTGGTTTAATCACACTTTTTCTATTGATGTCCACAACAAATCTCGTGTTCTGTATATTTCTGTCCTGAATCGTGACAAATTTGTTCTCCGACTAGCCAAAAATCTTTCATCTATGCCAAGTGCATTAATCTTTCCAATTCTTCAACCTCTCATTCTTTCTGGCATCTTGCCAAATATCTCTCCAACAAATTTTCTTTTTCCTCTTTCCTTCCTCTCATCCTTAGTGATGAAAATGTTGTCATCTCTTCACCTGATAATGCTGAACTCTTCTCTCAAACTTTTGCCTCCAACTCCACTCTGGATGATTCCGGCTCTGTCCCTGCAATTCCGTCCCCCTCTGACTTACTTATGCCTGTCATCAGAATCTCTTCAGAAGAAGTATTATCTGCCCTCTTTGGCCTTAACACTCGGTAGGCGTACGGGCCTGGTAGGATTTCTCCTGTTGTTCTCAAGAACTGTGCTTCTGTGCTAACGCCCTGCCTCGGCAAACTGTTCCGTCTTTGTTTGTGCTGGATGTTTGCTCTGACCCAACTTGTTCTGAAGAAAGATGACCGATCCAAACCCTCCAACTACCGCCTCATTGCTTTGATCTCATGTTTATCCAAAGTCTTCAAATCTATTCTTAACTTCAAAATTCATAAGCACCTTACTTGCCATGATCTTCTTTCAGATCATCAGTATGGTTTCCACCAGGGGCGCACTACTGGCGATCTTTTATCCCTCCTCTCTGATTCATGGTCATCCTCTATTCGGAACATTGATGAATATTTTACTGTTGCCCTCGACATATTCAAAGCTTTTAATAGAGTCTGGCCCTTCCAGCGGGAACCGCCTTGACGTGGTGGGGGGGCTTGCATGTCTCTGAGACCTGGCGAGCTAGACTAGAGGGGGCTTCGGCCCCTGCTCTGCCCCGATTTCGGGGAGAGAGGGCTTCCCATGCTAGAAAGGTCGCCAGTGAGAGACAAGACTAAATGGTTCCCATGCAATAGGCTGCCAGTACGAGCCAACAGTGCTGCCCTCCAGAGGGACCGTCCTCTAGGGGTCGTCCTGTGTTGAATAGTTGGGTGTCTAGGCCGGGAGATGTTTGGGAAAGGGGTCTCAGCACTGTCGTGGGCAAACTTTTGAGCCATTGGGGCTGCTTTTTAAAATGAGTGGCCCTGTGGGGGACCAGGTATACCCCGCCCATGCCGACCAGCGCTCGGTCCCCCCATCTGCCCCATAGGTAGTAGCTCTTGGCTCCTGGGGTCATTACGATAAATATTAATGTTTTGTGGATAGCGATAAAAACCTTTCTCTTCCTCGAGCGGTGGTCGACTAGGCCCTCGAGACGTCACTCGCTGGTCGTGGTGGTATGCAGAAGGCTGCAAATAACAGAAGACCCAGCAGGTCGGGTGTTGTGTCGACGAACCCTGTTAGCGGTTTGGACATATTAATGTTGACTAATGTGCTTACATCCCTTACCTATGGCGCTATCCACTCCATTTTTAAGCATTCTGGAGTGGTTCTTCGTATCCAAATCATATTGACAGTGACTGTAGGTCTAATCGGTGCTATATTATTTTCAATACAAATGCTGGTGCCAAAGCAGCTTTTGAGGCAAAAGATTCTCTGATTGTGGGGGATGCTCACTGTAAGGTTCAGATGATGCGGTCCATAAATGTAGTTGAAAGTGACAATGACTATTGCTTCAACATCTTCGATGACTCTGTAGAACATGTCCCTAAGGAGCCTCGTGTTCCTACACTCTATTGGTTTCTGGCTTCCTACAAGGAGGTGCGTGGTAACCTCATCCATGCTTATAGGTATCTGGAAAACGAAATTAGATTACTCCCTATCCTTCTGATGGCATGTTTGAATCCATCAAACCACATCGAACATTTAATTATAGCAAGGTGGCGTATATATAATGAGGACCTGTATGAATTCTCAGAAGAGGACATTCTTGCAATGTGCATAGTGTCCAACTAGTAACAAAGATGAAAGGCAGTAAAAATATGATCATCCTCACATTTTATGGCTCACATATTCTAGATTGCATTAACATCAACCCGACCTCTTTTGAGGTGAAGCGTCCTTTACAGTATTTTTGCTGTTATGAGTTTTTGGTCATGGGAGGAGGAACTGCACAAACCGTTCCCAGTGTGGTAATTGTTCTGCTCTTGACTCACACCCTACTTCTGAGTGTCAGTCAGAGAGTTACTGGTCTACTGCTGGGATGCTCACCCCCTACGTTCTCGCCAATGTAAGATGTACAGTCGCGGTCAATAATAATCATTCACATGTGGGCAACTCAAAAAATTGTTTATTAATATTTTCACATTCTCATATGATGTTATTGTTTTGAAAAGTAAGTATCTGATTGAAGTAAATTAGAAGATGCTGCTCAACCAACTTATTGTAAAGTTTCCCAGCTAATAAACTGAGAGAAACTATAAAACTTTTAGATGAGTCACCCCAATGTGGTTGATTGATATTGACCGTGACTGTACCTCCTCAAGCTGGATATCCTCCGCTTGGCTAACTCCCAATTCACGAGCATTGGTAGTGCCAGACGGCAACTCAACTTCAGGCTACAGAAGTATGGTGGTGTTAGGACATACGCCTCCTCCTTTCGCTCTTATCATTCCAAGTCGACAACATCTAATTCTCACCTCTTCCAAGAAACAGCTGCTTCTTACTTTGGTGAAAAAAATGTTCAGGTTTCACTACATAATAGCTTCTCTGTCTTGGAAACCATATCAGATATTCATTCTAGTGAAACTTCCCCTGATAACAATTCTCACGCTTTGACTAAAGGTGTTGATGTGGTAGAGGTTCACGCTGCCACACACTCTCCAAAAAGGAAACCTAAGTCAACTAAATTGCAACAGAGGCGTTCCTCCTTGCAATACAAATATCTCTCAATCTCGCCAGAAGCGTTGTCGTGGCTCCGATAAGTCTCTTGATTCAACAGATGTTCCCCCTCGCAAGCTTACCTTAGGAACGTCAGAAGGTAGTGAAGTGAATGTGGATACCGTACCTCGGTTGTTGTAACTTCAACTCGAGCAACGGAGTGATTCTTCCACCCGCATTATGGATGTAGGTGTCTCTGCCTGTGTCAGTGATACCACTACTGTACAGGACAATACCAATGTGGCTGTTTCAAGAAATATCCCTGCTCATCTCCCTTCACCTTCCTCAAACACATCAGGTGTTTTAGGGACTCGTGTACGGTTCCCAATTACTGCCCCAAGTACTATTCCTCGGGTTCTCTCTTCTTCGAGTGGCCCAAGATTAGAGAAGGCTTGTCGTTTGAGTAAAACCTCTGGTCAAGGTGGTAGTGGGAAGTCCCTTCACGAGGCTTCCGTAAAATCTGTGTTAAAGTAACACTGTTTAAGGTCCTTCAGTGGAATTGCCATTGCTTGCGTACCTCTTGGGAGGAACTGCGTGTTCTTCTCTCTCGTTTCTCCCCTGCATGTATTTGTCTCCAAGAGACAATGCTTGGGAACTACATTCCTGCCAGTTTTCCTGTGTACTCTGCATTTTATTCCAACTCATTTGAAGGCAGGGTCACCATGGTGGCTCTGTCATCCTAGTTCGATGCGATGTTCCATGCACGAGCCTGGAGCGTGACACTCCACTCCAGGCTGTTGCAGTTAAGGTTTTTATAGACCGCCCCTACACTGTGTGCGGTCTATACCTTCCTCCCAGTGTTACGCTTGAGAGGGGTGATCTCAACCGTTTTGTACAGGACCTTCTCTCTCCCTTTATTTTATTGGGCGATTTTTAATGGTCGTTATCCTATGTGGGGTGCCAGTTCGGTCAATCCCATGAATGTTTTATTGGCTGCTTTTTTTTTGTGGATGAGGGATTAGGGGTTTTAAATACGGGAGATGTGACACATTTTCATAACCTTACTGGGACTTTTACCGCCATTGACATTTCCCTCTGCTTACCCAGTGCTCTGTTGGATTTTACATGGATTGTGTTGCCCGATTTTTATGGTAGGGACCACTTCCTTATACTCTTGGAAATAACAGGTATGAACCGCAATCTCGTCTTCCTCGGTAGAGAATAGAGGAGGCTGACTGGCAGTATTTTAGAGAACTTCTCCGGTCTCTTCTGTAACAGATTTTAGTAACTCTGATGAGGCTGTAACGTATTTCACTGATATGCTCCACTCTGCTGCTCTCAACTCTATCCCGAAAACTTCTGGCCACTTTCCCAAAAGTCCTGTTCCTTGGTGGTCACCAGTCTGTACCACTGCTGTGCGGGAGAAGCGTGGTACTTTCTCTCGCCTTCATCGCAATTGTGGGGACCCTATTCTTTTAGAGGACTTCCGACGATCAAGGTCTCGGGCTAGACGAGTTTTAAAAGAGGCATGACGTGCATCTTGGAAGGCATATGTGTCTTCAATTAATACTAAAACCCCACTCACCCAAGTGTTCAGGAGAGTCCGTAAGATGGTAGGGAAGTGTTCTCCTAGTTCTTCACCTGTTCATAATAAAGGTCAATGGAATTAAGATCATGGATGGTTTAACAGTGGCCAACACCATGGCAGTGTCTTTTGCTAGGGTCTCCAGCCGTAAATCTCGACCTCTGGCTGTCAGTCATGTGTTGGGGGTCCATGAGCACACTGTCCTGGATTTCTCGGGAAACGCGAATGAAAGTTATAACAATATATTCACTCTGTGAGACCTGCACTCTGCTCTCTCTCTTTCTGCGGCGAAACTTCTCCTGGGCCAGACAACATCCGTATGCAATGTTGCGACATTTTTGGAAGGAGGCGACGTCATTAAAATTTTCTTCTAGCTTTATATAAGAGCATCTGGCTGGAGGGTGTTTTCCCAAGCCAGGCAAGGACTCTAGTGTTGCCCTCAATAACCAACTTATTGCCTTGACCTCTTGTCTTTGCAAACAATTTGAGAAGATGGTGAATGTCAGACTGGTATACTTCCTGGAACGAGGTGGTTTTCTGTCTGCGTCCCAGTCTGGCTTTCGTAAACACCGTTCCACTACAGATGCTCTGGTCAGGTTGGAAGCTGCTGCATGTGAGGCTTTTGCACGACATCAACACCTGGTCTGTTTATTCTTCGATTTAGAAAAAGCCTATGACACTACATGGCAATATGGCTACCTGCAGCAACTCCATGCCTATGGCCTGCGGGGTCACCTTCTGCTTAATCTTAAGGAGTTTCTCAGTGGTCGTAGTTTTTGTATGAGGGTTGGTACAGCCCTTTTTGCACCCATAGCACAGGAGGAGGGCGTCCCCCAGGGAAGCATCTTCAGTGTCACGTTATTTGCAGAGATAATTAATGCCATTGTCTCTTCCCTTCCGGACTGTGTAGCTAACTCGATGTACATTGACGACCTGGCGATCTGGTTTGCTGCTTCCCATATGTCAGTGGCAGAGCAACGCATGCATTTTGCCTGCCCTTGACAGGGCTTGTTCTCATGGGTTTCGCTTCTCTTCTATCAAGACGGCTTATTCATCTATGGATCATCCGGGTTTATTCATCTATGGTCATCGGATACGTTGCATTAAGGAGACACGCTTTTCGGTCTTCTCTTTGACAGACGTCTAATTTGGGTTCCCCATCTCCGTTCACTTAAGGCCTCTTGCCTCCAGGCTCTCAACCTGTTGAGGGTCCTGGGCCTAGGGGACTGATAGGGCCTATATCGTGCTCTTATTAGTTAGAAACTTGACTATGGGTGTGAGGTGTACTCCTCTGCCACGACTGCCGGTAGGAGACGGCTCTTGCCCATCTCCACATTTACCACTCATGTTTGACCCATGTATTTTTAATGGAGATGGATCCCCCTCCTTTCTGTGATGATTGTCTAGTCCCCTTGAGTGTAAGACATTTTCTTGTAGAGTGCCCTATCCTTGGGAACCTTCGTCGTAGGTACCTCTTTGAGTACTGGGTGGGGGACACCTTTTCATTCTCTCCCAGGTGCTCGGGAGGAGGCTTGTAGTGTGGGTGGGATCACCCTCTCATTTGTGGAAGGAGAATTTGTGAATTTACAATTTTTATCGATTCTTTTTTTAGATTGTTCAATGTTTCTTTCATTTTTATTTTTTATATATATCTTTTACTTAATCAGATTATTTTAGTAAAATGTGAATTTTAGTTGATATGTCCTTTTAGTAATGCTGCTTCTCCCATTTGGGGTAGTGAAGCCTGGCTTATGTATGTATATATTTCTTAACTTATATAAATTACCATAATTATTTTTAAATATTAAAACCTCCGCCGGTATATGACCCTGGCTGTTGCGTCGCCAGATGCAGTGGTATCATCCATCCATCAATCAATCAATCTTTCTTTGCTGCAATATTGCATCACTTTCTCTCTGCTATCGCTCTTGCACTGGACATTGCTCTTCTGAATTCTCTCAATGTATGCTTCCTTCCCTCTGGAGAGCATGCAACACTCGTCAAGCCTCTCGTTCACACCCCTTTTCTGTCCAACTCCCTAATGTAAGAGTTAACTGGTACTCTCAGTCTTTTATATACACAACTGGTCAACTCTAGAACACTCTACCTCTCTCCATCTTTCCACCTTACTACAACCAATGTTCCTTCAAACGCAATGTGTCTAGGCATCTTGAACGAAATTGGACATGATTTTGGACAACTCTCACTCTGACTAAACAAATGAGTATGACAAGTGGGCTCATAGCCTTTAGTCCTCATCTTTCTTGATACAGAAAACAATAGCATGGCAAATTAAGCAATCACAGCTCTCACTCAAATTGATGAAAAAAACGGTTAATTCCCAGTCCACACATTTTGCCAATTAGATCGCTTTGCAAAAATATTCGTGATTCGTGATGTTGGCGATAGCATGGTGCCAATACGATGGTTCTGAAGTCTATTGTGACTATAGAGTTATCGTAAGTATCGTTTCCACGCCATCGTCAACAATGCGACCCGAAATAAAGTTATCACTGAAAATAAAATTTCACTTGAGTTAAACTGTACATCTTTAAGTCAAACCCCCAGTAATCAGCCAAAATATTTTCGTACTCATTTGGCGCTTCTTCTTTTTTCTATTTGCCCTGTTATTCCCTTTATACAGCGGAGGAATCAGTAGCCTTCAAATTTAACCACAACAGATGACCCCCTTATAGTAGTTATGGTAGTGGTATTCTCTCTCTCTCTCTCTCTCTTACCCCAGCCAATGACGTAGTAAGCACTGTAGTTCGGCGGTCCCTGGATGAATGCCACACTGATGAGGTTGTTGAGGTACATTCCCTCTATAAACATCCACATAAACATCGCAGACCTACCATACTCCAGCAGAATGTAGAAGGCCTCGCACAAGATGGGCTGGGGAGAGAGCGAACGAAAGAGAATGATTGACTTGTGAATGAAATAAGATTACCCTAAGCCTGGAATGCCTTGAAAACAAGAGAAGGTAATAGAGAGGTGGGACAGTAAGTATGAAGGATGAATAGTAAAGATGCCATAACAAAGGAAATATGATGCGATTGGGACGACAATGTACAAACTCCCATGGGTAATTTTTTGTCTTTCTGTAAATGTAATGCAATCCAAAATTAGTTGTACCAAACATTTTGGTAAATATTTCAGGTTTTCCACGTAAAATATAGCTATTCCTACTATTTTACATGAGATTCATGCAATTCTAACATTCATTCATTGCGTAAATGTCATGTTTTAGTTACACCCAATTACCCCAACAATCTTGGGGGAGAGCCTAGGAAATCGTGGTATTGAGTGGGGGGAAAGCATATTGAGATTATAGCACAATTATAACACAATTATTATTATAGCACATTTTTATAGCACAATTTTAAAAATGTGGAATTAGAGAAATGAGAAAAATGGAAAACCTTAGCCAAGTTTTCCCAAACGCTGGCTCGGATATTTCACTTTTTGGCAAGCATTAATGCTTATATAAGAAATCTAAAAACCCAAGCCAAAGTTTGGAATTAGCACTACCTGACCTGACCCGACCTAACCCAAGGACATGTAAAGAACTGAAAGGGAGAAAGAAGCATAACTTAGTATTTACAGTGAGTTTTATTCAAGTTTATAATTCTTTAACCATAGCACAAAACAAAAAAAAAACACTGATTCCTTTACAACTATGAAATACAGGAAGAAACCCTGAATCTTCCAAACTATATCACAAAATACAGTAGATCCCCATTCAGTCGATTTGTTTTCAGGCACAGATTAGAGGAATCAGTATCCCTCCACTTTACCAAGATGTTCTTTTCTTAATAATTTGAAGAGTATGAAAACGACTGCGCTTCACCCTAATGATCCTTTAGTATTATCGTGATGGAGATGGAGAGGAGGGACAACATGAACGAAGGAGATTGAATGAAAGGAGAGACAGTTGACGAAAGAATGTGACTTGGGTCTAAAGTGGTGCCCAAACAGTTATACTACTCCCCACATAACCGCACTTGTATAATATTGATAAAGATGTCATTATAAAGAAAAACTTTATACACTTTAAAATTATTCTAACCTCAAGACAATAAATTTGGTCAAGGATTTAGCTCTTTAGGATTATTTTCTTCATACCACTCAAAGGAGTGAAATATTAAAAAAATAATTTTATACATTTCGTCACTTAAAATGTCTTTTGCCTTTGACCTATAGGACAAAATTTGGGTCACGATAGTCAAGTAGTAAAAGATGTGGTGCATTTTTAACAAAAATAATTAAAAACATAAATTTTGAAATATATTAACCATTTTGTTCACATACAATAACTTTGACCTTTGTACTTAAGGTTAGAATTGGAGTGAAAAGAGTCTGTCTGGTGTACTGCATCACATTATAAGCAAATCTATTCTATAAATGGCAAACCGTCTCTGTTTGTCTGCTTATAACTCGAAAACGGTTACACCTACATCCAAAACCCATATATATTCTGAATCAACATCACCAGGCGAAGATTTCGGTATAATGTAACAAGACGTAACTCGATGTAAAAATTACGTCATCTACTATAAATCCGCTAAAAAAAAACGGTTACACTCCCAAAACTATATAGGATATTCTGAATCAGCACCACCGGCGAATGTTTATATGGTGTAACATGACGTAACTTGACGTATAGATTACGTTAAAATGTCAAATATTTTATTTATCGGTTAAAACCATAAAGAACGGAAATTCGAGCAGCTAAAATCGCACGGCAAATGTACCCCTCAAACAGAAGTTCGAACGATTTTTTTCCGTTTGAACTACTAAAAACACGCTCCTAATGTACAGTTCGAAAGGCTATTTGCAAATTCAGTCAGTCTCGGACCTTCCAGCTGAAAAGACGCATGTACTATATCGTCTTTTTGTACGTATGGCTACTGGCAAGCGGCCTGAGATCTCGGAATATTTTTAACTGACGCAAGAAGACGCAAGAAGAAATTCTTTCACATATTATAAAGTTAATATTGACTATTTCTAAACTCCAGAGTCCGGCGATCCCTTTAGTGCGGACAGCTGCAAGCTACGGCCGACAATTTCGTGCACATACCCGCTGGCCGGCGTTTACCCCAATAAGATCTTCATTCTGATCAAAGATGTCATGACAAAAAATTTTGTTTACCAAGAAGCTCTTACAAACTGTTATTAACACAATATGTACAGCTCAAGACAAAACACTCTCGACTCGTTTGGCAGCATTTGGCATCTCATAGGGGGAAGGGGGTTGAGGTTAGGGGGAACTTTTCACTGAAGCTTAATATTCATTGTGTGTGTGTGTGCTATCAGAGGGAGGTCCGGTGTATGTATGTATGTATATTTAGAGCCAGTGTAGTTTGTGATTCTCTCTTAAGATTCAGAGATGCCAAATGCTGCCAACCGAGTCGAGAGAGTTTTGTCCGGAGCTGTACATTCAGGACCATTATAGCAGTTAGACATTGCTTTTAATAAAACTTTTTACTTTTTAATCTTAAGGAGTTTCTCAGTGGTCGTAGTTTTTACATGACCATGACCATGTCATGGTGTCATGCATATGGGTGTCATGTCCAGGCTATTCAACCATGACATCAGTCATGGGCCAGGCCCAGGCCTTGGGGTAGCTGTAGTATGGCTTAAAAAAGTGGGTGCTTTTTTCACAAAATATTTTTTTGAGACCTAATATCTCAGTAATGAGAGGTGCCATGACATGTCAGGCCATATCAAAAGATGGCCCTATGTCTTGGCTATCATGACATGATATCGGGTTATTTCCTGGTCCAGACGTTGGGGTACCTGTAGCAAGGCTTAAAAAATCGGGTTGAGATTTTTCAAGTTTTTAAACTTTTTTGCTTCAAAGCGTGTATGAAGCAAATATTTTTTGAAAATATTTTTTGAAAAGCCATACTACAGCTACGCCAATGCTTGGGCCAGGCCCATGACTGATGTCATGGTTGAATAGCCTGCAACCATTATATCTATTTTAAGACTACGGAGCATAGAGGAAACAGACCTTATAAGAGTACGTCCAGCAGGCAGTATGGGAGGGACAGAGGAGTTTAGTCTAAGAGAAGTCCTGACTAACTGAGAGTAATGGGGTGAAAGATGAGGGAAATGGAGGCACTTGACAAAGTGAAGCCAGTAATATTACAATAAATTCTCTCGATTAATGGGGGAAGACGCAACTCACGCTGCATGTTCACTATCCTGGTCGACATTGGACAACCGAAAATTATTCTCATTGCTCTATTCTGAAATTTTTCTAAAGTTTCCAGAGTAGCCCTAGGAAGTTGAATTAAAGCAAAGCAGGGGAGAGGTAATCAACAACTGAACGGATAAAAACAATATAGATGGTCCTGGCTACTGGGATGGAGAGTCCCGAGGTGTTGTTAGAGAGCCATTGAAGTGGCGTAAGTCGGTGCTGGAGACTACCCAATAAGTCATGGACAATGGGATGGTCTTGAGGTCTGGCAGGGACAATCGGCCAAATATAGACTGGCGCGCCGAGTTTAAGGAAGGCGACAGGTGAATATTCTGCTCTTATCTGGGGAGACTATAATACCACAGTGAGAGGAGGCCACAGAAAAGGAGTCAAGAAACCGCTAAAGATCCCTTGGTGAGGTAGAATGGACACAAATTTCATCAGCATAGCACGTAATTGTAATTCCAGGAATATCAGGGAGAGAAGTGAGCTGCCGATGCATCAGAATATTAAGTAACAATGGGCTGAGAATACCCCCTTGAGGCGTACCAAGATGAAAACTGCACAAAGGATTGAAAACACCACTGAAAAACACCTGGGAGGTCCTGTTACTCAGGTAGCCCCGAATCCACCATAGTTGATTACCCTTTATCCCAAAGTCAACCAGTTGATCCAAAATGACATCTCTATTAGCAACATCGAAGGCACTTCGAAGGTCAATGAAGGCCACCACACTGTCCCTGGAAAGGCGAGAGTACAGGTCGACTAGGCAGTGGTGTGTGCTCCGCTGGGGAAGGAAACCAAACAGCCATGGAGAAAGGCGATCCTGCAATCTGTACATGAGACGATTGAGTAAGATTCTCTCCATAACCTTACAAAAACAGGAAGTGAGGGAAATAGGACTGAACTTAGCAGTGCCGGGTTTAGGGATGGGTATTATTGTTCTGCTGGTCCAGGCTCGTGGTACACAACCGTCACGAAGACAAAGATTGTACAGTCGAAGTAGAGGGTTTCCAGGAACTTGTTGAAATAGGCGCAGCACAGCATAAGTAATACCATCATCACCCGGGGAAGAAGCTTTACCCCGAGAGAGAGCACGACACAACTCCTCCTCAGTTATCTCCTCTGCATCATCGTCATCATCTTGCAACAGAGCAGACATAAGACGAAGCCGATGGACAGCAGAACGGGAAGCGAGTGCATCTTGTATGTGGATGGGTAGACTGGCTGGGGTAGATTGTTCTGACCAGGCATCGACAAGTTGTTGGGCATAGTCTGCGGGAGCGTGATGACGAGCAGTGGCCGGTGTCTTTTTAACAACCCGACGGATGAAGTGCCACATAGAAGCCACACTTGTTTGCTGGTTGATGCTGCCTATGAACCGCTGCCAAGACTCAGTGTGAGCACACTCCTGCAGGGCGACTAAAGCGACTCTAGACATCTGGTAACGATGGAGGAGGTCAGGGGTTGCGTTGGATTGAAACAATAGGCCATCACGTTCAGCCTCCTCCTTTGCCTCCTGTATACGTGCATCCAGTGTCTAGGAGTGGGCAGTATGGTGATGCTGGAGATGTGGCCGTGAGACGTATAGCCTATAAAAGTCATGAGTAGTAGATACAAGATCAGAGTACAACTGTTCAGCTGATGATATGTCAAATGTAGGGAATACATGTGCCATAAATAAGATGTAAGTCGGGCAATATTTAGGGGGCACAGCAATATGCAAACGAGTGGCTGAAGCACTTGACCCAGCAGATAGAGAATAATGAAACTGAAGAGCGATGTGATCAGAGAATAAGTTTGGCATGGAGGAGCACTGGACCTGAGACGCTATCAGGCCAGACGAGAGGATGTAATCCTGAGTACCTCCCCGGCAATGAGTGGCACCGCCAGTGTCCCAGTGTGTCAGATGATGCTTGCAGATGTATGAAAGTAGACGAACACCATTACGATTAATAGAGCCAGAACCATCACCCAAATCAGAATGCTGAACATTAAAATCTCCCATATACACCATGCCATGCACTGTTGGAGAAGGAAGAGCCTCAAGAATGAGTTTAGCTGGGGCAGAATAGACATTGCATAATTGGAGTACTCCATTCCCAGGTAGAACCTCAAATATCTGAAAGGTCATGTCGATCAGTGGATGTATGGAGAAGGTGATGTGGCAAGGAGCTATGTATGTAAGTCAGGAGACCATTCCTTACCAGATGAACATATGGCACATAACCTGAGAGAGGAGGAGCTTGCCCAGCAGCAAGTGGCCATCCTGGAAATGCTCCCTGGAGAAAAATAACACTGGGATGATGATGAAAAACATAGGCCTTGAGTTGAGTGAGCTTAGCATAACTTGTGATACCACATACATTCCAGGAGATGACATCCAGCCGGCAATCACTAGCAAACTCTGTAATTGGAGGTAGAAATCTGGTGAGTGGGGGCAGATGAATGACCTGGAGAAGAAGATGGACCAGGAGAAGGGACTGACTCGAAAAGCTTTTCAAGGCGAGATGCAACAGTATCCATCATTTCGGTAAGGATAGTGACAGTTGAGATGACGGCCTGCTGAGCCTCGACCAAGGTAGAGCTTGGAGTCATTAGCAGCCTGAGCGGCAACCAGCTCATCGAGGGCCATACATCGTGCCATGAGGGTAGCAACAGACTTGCGGAGGGCCAGGTCTGGAGGTGAGGCAGGGCTGGTAGGAGGAGCAGACTGGGGAGGTGGTGGTGGCAGTGGTGGAGGCGGAGCAATAGTAGTGACACGAGCCTGGACCTGACGTCGAGTACATCCATGCCACACGTTAACCCCTGCCTGAAGGCATCGTGGACACTTCCATCAACATGTATCCTCAGGAGGTGAAGGCTCAGAGGTGGAGGCAGCAGGACTTGATGGTTCACCCCTGACAGGACACGTCTTGGAATCATGGTCAATATGCACACTTCGGCCTGGCAGAACAGTACCGGGAGATGTTCCCAACTCCCCAGCACCTGTAGCACCAAGGCTGGTCATTATAAAGTTTCCTCACCTCACACGGTGGAAGACAGGGGAGGAAATCAAAGGATATCTCATTTGGAGGTGGATCGGGTTGACTCCAGACAGCAACAATATGGCTAATGGGGGAACCATCTTGGAAAAAACGACGGGCAGAGTACATACCAGGGTATCCCTTGGCAAGTTTCGGGTCAACATCAATAGGAAAACGGGTGAGGATGTAGCTGGGGAACTTACGAGGCCTCTCGGGTGAGTCTTCAAGAATGAGAGGCAGAGACAAAAAATCACCAGCCTTGACTCTATCAATGATGTCCTGACGTTTCCTAGAGATGTAGACAAACCGGGAGGTGACAGCAGCCATCTTGACTTCAGCCAGTTCAAGCTGCAGCAGGAAGGCCCTGTTGACATCAGACAACCATCGCAACTTTGTGTCCGTAGATGGGTTTCAAGAGAAGGAGAGCTTGTCATAGGCATCTCTCGGGGCAAAAGTAAGAAGGTTGGACGAGGGCAAGGAGTTGGTATACAAAGAAGAAACACCACGTTGAGGCAGAGAAGGTACGCCGTGCACAGCTGAAGCACCCTTCGCTGTCTTGGTAGCTGTAGGCAAACAGTCCATACCATTGGAATCCTGCAAGGAGTCGGACGAGGCATCAACGGGTCCCTTGGTAGAGGTTGAGGAGGTGGACGGCTTCAACTTGAGCTGCGGAGTGACCGAGGAGAGGGGGGGGAGTGTTGCGAGAGGGCAGCTCAGGCCAGTGATCCTCGACAGGAGACTCATCCTCCTCCGACATGGCCAAGTCAGCCTCCAGGCAGGAAGCCACATCCGAGTCCGCACTCTCCATCAGGCCATGCAAGGCCTAGATGGGAAGCGAACAACTGAACACACACGAACACACGAACATACACACACAGAACTACAATAAAACAAACAAACAATAATACCACAAACAGCAAAACCACAAAAAAACGAGATAGAAAACACACACAAACAAGAACGTTGAAACAAGACAAACAACAACACAAACAACATCACAGGCAGAGCGCCAGAAACACGTCTTCACTCCAGGAAGGTTGGGGTGAGACTCGACAAAGTAATGTGAACACTAAACCCTGTGAAAGGTTCACTATTTAATGAAAATTATATAATGAATTATCTTTGGTCGGAGTTTTCTTTGCTGATTTGCTCCATTTTCCTATCGATGCTACAGTAAGCAGGAGGTCATACCCATAGTAGCTGTCCAAGCGATATTGAAATAGATTTTCTTGAGCTAAATATTTTAAGAGCTTTCGATCTCATAGGTCATCTTCAGGTAATGTAAAAGGATTTTGTTTTATGCCAATCACCCATAATGTGAGCATTAAGGCAGCATTTTTTTCTTCTCTTTCTTCTGTCTCCTTCCTTCCTCCCTCTTTTTTTCTGCCACATAATCCCTTTGCCGCCGGAGATAATTGATATTGTATTTGAAAAGATGGTCCCTGGTGTCATCCTGCTGGACCAGACTTCCCTGGTCTGGAAGATGTCGGGGTCTTGGCAACGGGAGATGTGTTGTTGAAAAAGGTCGAGGCGAGGAGTGGTGGGTTGGTCGGTGGGCTGTCAGTCCTCCTCCTCCTCTTCCTCTTCTTCACCGTCTGCCATTCCCCTTCATCTTCCAGGTCCATGTTGTCAGTGGGGTCCTCTCTCGTGGTGGTGGTGGAGGAGGAGGAGGAGCAGGGACTGGTGTCGGGGTCCTGAGTGACCTCCTCTGTTTCGGAGTCCAGTTGGGAAAGCTCAGGTGGTGGTGATGGTGGTGGTGCCTTCCCGCTGTTCGCCCGGTTGAGTGGGCGAGGCAGCATTAACCGGCGACGGGGGAGGGCCATAGGTGGTGGTGGTGGCGCTTCCACTCTGCTTCTCCCTCATCGTGCTGACTAGTTGCCTAATTTCTTGGTGGTGGTGGTGGTGGTTGTAGTGGTGGTGGGTGGTTGTAGATCAGGAGAAATGGCTATTTGTGGCAAGCCAATTCTCCTGAAGATGTCCAGGAGGTCAGAGAGAGACGACCAAGCCCTTCTGCTGCTAAGGCAACTGCAGTGTTGGTGCAGAGCTCGATTCCTCTCAGGAGAGGGCCTACAAAATATTTACTCTTCCGATTTGAGGTTCAGGCACTAACTATAAGGCCACCGAACGTCATAAAATACCTCTGTGGCTGGGTACTAGTTCGGAAGTCGTGACGTGTGTGTGTGTGAGTAGCAGTTGACCTGGGCCACAGTAACGGGCCTATGTCCAGTGTCGGAATATATATATATATATATAATATATATATATATATATATATATATATATATATATATATATATATATATATATATATATATATATATATATATATATATATATATATATATATATATATATATATATATATATATATATATATATATATATATATATATATATATATATATATGCAGAGTAACCACAGGAGAAAACAAAGGCAGGACAGTAAGTACTTTCGTGTATTACATCTTCAGACAGAATGATACAAAGACATGAGATGGAGTATATATATACAGTGGGAAAATGGGAGGAGCTACACTTGGACAAAGGGTCTGATACCCACCTCACCTCACCTGACCCTTATTCCTAGTCTGGTGGAAACTGCTTCATCACCAATTCAGTTAATAATTTATCACATTTGAAATGGCCATAATTCATATTAATATTATCTTTATATGTGCCTGAGATTAGACATGACTCAATTACATTTCTTTCAAGAAGGTTTGACGATTTAGCTAGAACTTTGGCACCTCCCCAGTTAATGTGATGGTCATAAGTGGCTTTGTGTTGGAATAAACCACTACTTGGCTGAGCTGTCCTAACACTATACTTGTGTTGTGTTATCCTTTTATCTAAGTCTTTCCCTGTCTGTCCTATATAGAATTTATTACATATGTTGCATGGAATCTTGTATACAACACCTGAGTTACTCGCAGGGCTGTTCTTGATGATGCTTCAAACAGCATCAAGCAAGGCCTCCTACAGGTTCTCACGCCGGAAAATCAACGAATAGTGTTTCCCTGGTTTTATACACAACTCACCGAGGAGTTGAGGGACGTGAAAAGGAAACTGCAAGACTTGATAGAAACCAGCTATTGGAACCGACACAGAAATCCCGACTTTCGTCATCAACTTATCATCTAAAGTGCTTGATAGTGATACCCTGTGTGCTCTCGGCTATGGACAATCCTTCGCGTACTCAAAGAAAATAAACCCGGTACAAGTGGGAAAAAGCATGTATCAGTTAGAAAAACACTCGAACGAAAATAATGACATAATTCGCGGTATAGTGTACGGTGCGTCGTTTAAGAAAACCAACATTTCAGTGCCTGCCCGTTTCGTTAAGGCATGGGAGAAGTTAAAAAGGGACGATTCCATACACATCACTACAGCTGATAAGAATAACGCTATTATTGTTATGGACAAAAATGATTATAAAGAAAAAGTGTTCAGCCTATTTCAAAATAACAATACATATTGTAAAATTAAGAACAACCCGACTGAGAAAGTTAACAAGAACTATCACAAAGAACTTAGGAAATTGCTTCGGGGCAGAGATGATCTCATCAAGCAATTTTCGGTACAAAATGCATCTCCCCTTATTTGTATGGATTAATCAAAACACACAAGGAACACAACCCGGTTAGGCCCATCATAAGTTCGATAGGGTCAGTAACTTACAAACTCTCCAAATGGCTTGTATCGTTGTTATCGCCTTTGGTGGGGACTATCTCTGATTCTTTTGTAAAAAACAGTGAAGACTTCATAGAAAAACTTAAATCTCTGAACATCCCATATCCTCACAGACTAGTAAGCTTTGATGTTAAATCACTGTTCACCAATGTTCCTGTAAATGATGTTTTGTCTTTCCTGCCAGATGTACTGGATGAAGAAATACAAGGAATCCCCAGTGCCAACATTGTTAAACTTAAGCTTATGTGTAGAAAACTCATGTTTTGTTTTCGATGGAAAATATTATGGCCAAATATTTGGTATGGCTATGGGAAACCCACTTTCCCCAGTGTTAGCTAACATTTATATGGAATATTTTGAAAAACATCTATTACCCTCTGTCAAGAAAACAAATATAGTTTGGTTAAGATACGTAGATGATATGTGTTTCTGGCCCAACTCTCTACCCATAGAAGACTGTCTAACCAAACTGAATTCTCTAGTCCCATCCATCAAATTCACACATGAAATTGAGGTAGACAACAAACTTCCCTTCCTTGATGTGGAAATCATAAGAGAAAATGGAGCTTTCAAGACTAAAGTTTACAGGAAACCAAATAACATACTGTCATATGTACATTTCTACTCACACCACCATGTAAATGTTAAGAAGTCAGTATTCATATCCATGTACTTGAGAGCATACAGAATCTCAGACCCTGATTAGTCCTACCATTTCATGAAAACTTTTTAGAAGTTATACCTCTCCTCAAGAAACTCGATGTTCAAGTAGTTTTTAAATACGACAACACAGTTAAAAAAACACTCATCAAGAACAGCCCTGCGAGTAACTCAGGTGTTGTATACAAGATTCCATGCAACATATGTAATAAATTCTATATAGGACAAACAGGGAAAGACTTAGATAAAAGGATAACACAACACAAGAATAGTGTTAGGACAGCTCAGCCAAGTAGTGGTTTATTCCAACACAAAGCCACTTATGACCATCACATTAACTGGGGAGGTGCCAAAGTTCTAGGTAAATCGTCAAACCTTCTTGAAAGAAATGTAATTGAGTCATGTCTAATCTCAGGCACATATAAAAATAATGTTAATATGAGTTATGGCCATTTCAAATGTGATAAATTATTAACTGAATTGGTGATGAAGCAGTTTCCACCAGACTAGGAATAAGGGTCAGGTGAGGTGAGGTGGGTATCAGACCCTTTGTCCAAGTGTAGCTCCTCCCATTTTCCCACTGTATATATATACTCCATCTCATGTCTCTGTATCATTCTGTCTGAAGATGTAATACACGAAAGTACTTACTGTCCTGCCTTTGTTTTCTCCTGTGGTTACTCTGCAATTATATCTCACGGTGAAGTGAGCTTTCTGCATATATATATATATATATATATATATATATATATATATAAAAGATGGTGACGATATCTGCCTGCTGCTGCCGTTACTAAGGTGATTGGGCGTCAGCCGTCTTCCTCCCACGAGCATGGAGTGATCCTATGATCAGCCCACCATCAGGTCCGGCTACGTTGGTAGCCTCCACGCCCTTCCTCCCTTCCTCCACAGTGAAGAACACCACCTCTCCATCCGCCAGTGATGGTGGTGAGGTGGTAGCAGCAGAGAGAAGGATGCCCTTCCTGTGAATGAAGTAATCTTGGTTGTTGCTCGTAACAAAGCCATAGCCCTTCAAGTGGTTAATACACTTCATCCTGCCAGCTAGACGGTCGGCAGGGAAAGTGGCGGTGTTTTCATTAGGTGTTGACAGTACCATGGCTCCTGACAAAGGATGAAGAAGAAGATTTTTAGGGCTTTATGCCCATCGACTCATGGTAGTGGTCATAAAGGCAGTCAGTCTTGTTACATCAACACATCTTCCCCCAACCAACAAGGCTGCAGTCCTTGCTTTTACAGCCGGGTTCCTACTTGGAAAATTGTCCAACAATTCTACTGACCCGGGAATCGAACCCGAGATCTCTCGCGTGCCGGGGAAGTATGCTAGCCATTACACCATCAGCACCCCCCTGACAAAGGAAGACAGGTGGCTGATATAGAGACTAATAGGGGTGGGAGAGGGGCGAGCTGTGACGTGATTGGTCCGTAGCTTGCCTCGCTGAGTGGATCAGCGTGGGGGAAGCTCGCCCACTCACTGCTCTACTCTTCCCTTACAAATTTAATGTTAGGGTCAAAATATCTAAAACTGGGAATAATGAACATATCACAAATTTGTGAGTTGAAAGCAGTATTCTCTTCTTTTATGTATTAGGATTTGTAGCTGGTGAGAGTCATTATTAGTTTGCAGGATTGAGGTGGCCTTAACCAACATCTATCTGGTGAGGCGGAAGCCGTGGGCGTCTGCATGTTTTTTCGGGGCTCCATTTGAGAGGTGAAGTGTCAGGCGTCTTGTGACCTTCTTCGCTGTCATCCTGATGTATGTCCCCCCCAGCAAGAACCGCCTTGACGTGGTGGGGAGGCCTGCGTGTTTCTGAGACCTGGCGAGCTAGATTAGATGGGGCTCCGGCCCCCGCTCTGCCCCAATTTCGGGGAGAGAGGGCTTCCCATGCTAGTAAGGTCGCCAGTGAGAGACCAGACTAAATGGTTCCCATGCAATAGGCTACCAGTACGAGCCAACAGACCAGCTTCTAGGGGCCGTCCTGTGTTGGATGGTTGGGTGTCTGGCCCGGGAGATATTGGGGAACGAGGTCTCAGCACTGTCGTGGGCAAACTTTCGAGCTTTTTAAAATGAGTAGCCCCGTGGGGGTCGAGATACTCCACCCATGGCGACTAGCGCTCGGTCCCCTCATCTGCCAGATAGGTAGTAGCTCTTGGCTCCTGGGGCAATTCTTATAATAATAATGTTATGTGGATAACGAGAAGGCCTTTCTCGTCCTCGAGCGGTGGTCGACCTGGCCCTCGAGACGTCACTCTCTGGTCGTGGTGGTATGCAGAAGACTACAAATAGGAGAAGACCCAGTAGGTCGGGTGTTGTGTCGACGAACCCTGTTAGCGGTTTGGACACGTTAATGTTGACCAATGTGCTTGCATCCCTTTCCTATGGCCCTATCCATTCAATTTTTAAGTGTTTTGGAGTGGTTCTTCGTATCCAAATCACCAATGACAGTGATTGCAGATCTAATCAGTGCTCTATTACTTTTAATAGAAATGCTGCTGCCAATGCAGCATGTTTGAATCCATCAAACCACATCGAACATTTAATTATAGCAAGGGGCGTATATATAATGAGGACCTGTATGAATTCTCAGAAGAGGACATTCTCGCTATGTGCCCAAATAGTGTCCAACGAGTAACAAAGATGAAAGGCAGTAAAAATATGATCATCCTCGCTTTCTATGGCTCGCATATCCCAGATCGCATTAATATTAACCCCACCTCTTTTCAAGTGAAGCTTTTTGTTGAGCGTCCCCTACAGTGTTTCTGTTGTTATGAGTTTGATCATGGGAGGAGGAACCACAACAACTGTTCCCGGTGTGGTAATTGTTCTGCTCTTGACTCACATCTTATTTTTGAGTGTCAGTCAGAGAGTTACTACTTTTACTGTAGGGATGCTCACCCCTACGTTATCGCCAATGTAAGATGTACCTCATTGAGCAGGATATCCTGCAGTTGGCTAACACCCAATTCATCAGCATTGGTAGTGCCAGACGGCAACTCGACATCAGGCGACAGAAGGATGGTGGTGTGAAGACATACGCCTCCTCAGTTCGCCCAAAATTGGTTGCAGCACCTCTTAACTCTCAAAAAGCAGCTGCTTCTTACTTTCTAAGGGTTCACTACATAATAGTTTCTTTGTCTTGGAAATTGTATCAGACACTCATTTTGGTGACTCTTCAACTGATGACAATTCTCATGCTTTGACTGAAGGTGTCCATGTAGTAGAGGTACACGTTGCCAAACGCTCTCAAAAAGAAAACTTAATTAAGTCAACTAATCTGCAACATAGACGTCTTCGTGGTTCCTTTAAGGCACTTGACACCATGGACGTTTCTCCTTGCAAAGGAACCGTCTCTGTAGACTCATCCATATATTCCTCTCAATTTCACCAGAAACGTTCTCGTGGCTCTAATGAATCTCTTGATTCAACAGATGATCCCCCTCGCAAGCTTTCTTTCAGAACACCAGAGGGGCGTGAAGTGAATGTGGATGCCTCGGATATTGTGACTTCAAAAGATTCAGGGGAGGTGGCCGAGTGGTTAGTGTTCTGGACTCGTAACCTAGAGGTCGGGAGATCGATCCTCTCAGGTGAGGGCCTGAGAATATTTACTCTCCCGATTTGAGTTTGAGGCACTAACTATAAGGCCACCGAACGTCGTAAAATACCCTCGCTGGTACCATAACAGCTGCAGTATTTGGGAATTACCCTCACTTCCCTCCCTCTGTGGCTGGGTACCAGTTCGGAAGTCGTGACGTGTGTGTGTGTGTGAGTAGCAGTTGACCTGGGCCATGGTAACGGGCTTGATGAAGCCTATGTCCAGTGTTGGAACATATAGGAAAAAAAAAAAAAAAAACTTGAGCAGTGGAGTGATTCTTCCACCTGTATTATGGATGTTGATGTATCTGCCTGTGTCAGTGATACCATTGCTGTTCAGGACAATACCAATGTGGTTGTTTCAAAGAATAACCCTGCTCATCTACCTTCACCTTCTTCTAACATATCAGGTGCTTCAGGGACTCATCTACAGGTCACAATTACTTCCCCAAGTACTACTCCTCGGGTTAGATCTTCTTCTATTGGCCCAAGATTAGACAAAACTTATTGGTGAAGTAAAACCTCAGGTCAAGGTGGTAGTGGGAAGTCTCTTCGTGAGGCTTCTCAATAATCCGTACTAAAGTAACACTGTTCAAGGTCCTTCAGTGGAATTACCGTGGCTTGCGTGCTTCTTGGGAGGAACTGCGTGTTCTTCTCTCTAGCTTCTCTCTTGCATGTGTTTCTCTCCAAGAGACAATGCTTGGGGACTACATTCCTGCCAGTCCTCCTTGATACTCTGCATTTTATTCCAATTCATTTGAAGGGCAGGGTCACCATGGTGGCTTTATCATCCTAGTTTGGCGCAATGTTCCATGCACGAGCCTGGAGCTAGACAATCCGCTCCAGACTGTTGTAGGTTTCTATGGACCGCCCCCACACTGTGTGCAGTCTATGCCTTCCTACCAGTGTTACAGTTGAGAGGTGTGGTCTCAACCGTCTTGTACAGGACCTTCCTTCTCCCTTTATTTTATTGGGTGATTTTATTGGTCATCATCCTCTGTGGTGTGACAGTTCGGTCAACCCCAGGGGTGTTTTATTGGCTTCTTTTATTGAGGATAAGGGATTACGAGTTTTAAATACGGAAGTGTGTTGCCCGATTTATATGATAGTGACCACTTCCCTATACTTTTAGAAAATAACAGTCTCGTCTTCCTAGATGGAGATTTGAGAAGGATGACTGGCAGTTTTCTTTAGAGAGTTAGCTTCTTCGGTCTCTTCTGTAGCCGATTTTGGTATCTCTGACGAGGCTGTAACATATTTCACTGATATGCTCCACTCTGCTGCTCTCAACTCTATCCCGAAAACTTCTGGCCACTTTCCCAAACGTCCTGTCCCTTGGTGGTCACCAGTCTGTACCACTGCTGTGTAGGAAAAGGGGGCTGCTTTCTCTCACCTTCGTTGCAATCGTGGGGACCCAACTCTTTTAGAGGACTTTCAATAGGCAAGGGCTCGGGCTAGATGAGTTTTAAAAGAGGCATGACATGCATCTTGGAAGGCCTATGTGTCTTCAATTAATACTAAAACCCCACTCACCCAAGTGTTCAGGCAAATGTGTAAGATGGTAGGGAAGTGTTCTCCTACTTCTTCACCTGTTCTTAATAAAGGTCAATGGAATTAAGATCATGGATGGTTTAACAGTGGCCCACACCATGGCAGAGGCTTTTGCTAGAGTCTTCGGCTGTGACTCTCGACCTCTGGCTGTCAATTATGAGTTGTGAGCCCTGGAGCTCACTGTCCTAGATTTCTCAGAGAATGAGAGTGAAAGTTATAACCATATATTCACCCTGAGAGACCTGCACTCTGCTCTCTCTCTCTCTGCGGCAACACTTCTCCTGGGCCAGACAACATCCCTTATGTAATGTTGCTACACTTGGGTGAGGAGGCGATCTCATTTCTTCTAGCATTATATAACAGAATCTGGCTAGAGTGTGTTTCCCTTATGGGTTGAGGGTTGCTACCATCCTTCCGTTCCCCAAGCCGGGCAAGGACTCTAGCATTGACCTCAATTACCGACCTATTTCCTTGACCTCCTGTCTCTGCAAACTATTTAAGAAGATAGTGAATGTCAGACTGGTATACTTCCTCGAAAGGGGTCTTTTTCTGTCTCCGTCCCAGTCTGGCTTTCGTAAACACAGTTCCACTACAGATGCTCTGGTCAGGTTTGAAGCTGCTGCATGTGAGGCCTTTGCATGACATCAACACCTTGTCTGTGTATTCTTTAATTTAGAGAGAGTCTATGACACTACATGGCAATATGGCATCCTGCAGCAACTACATGCATATGGCCTGCGATGTTGCCTTCCATGCTTACTTAAGGAGTTTCTCAGTGGATGCAGTTTTTGCATGAGGGTTGGTACAGCCCTCTCAGCATGCATTGCACATGAGGAGGGCATCCTCCAGGGAAGCGTCCTCAGTGTCACATTGTTTGCAGTAGCAATTAATGCCATTGCCTCATTCCTTCCAGACGGTATAGCCAATTCGATGTACTAACGTTGACGACCTGGCGTTCTGGTTTGCTGCTACCCGTATGTCAGTGGTCGATTTTCTCCTGGCAAGACAGTTGCTATGCACTTCTGCCACATCCGAGGCGTCCATCCCGACTCAGAATTACTCATGTATGGTCATCGGATATGTTGAGTTGAGGAGACTCGCTTTTTGGGTCTCCTTTTTGACAAACGTTTGATTTGGGTTCCCCAGTTATGTTCACTTAAGGTTTCTTGCCTCCAGGCTCTTAACCTGTTGAAGGTCCTGGGTCGTACGTCCTGGGGGGCCGTATTAGGTCAAAACTCGACTATGGGTGTGAAGTGTACTCCTCTGCCATGGATTCTCGTCTCAGAGTCTTAGACCCTGTTCATCATGCTGGGGTACGTCTGGCGACCCGAGCCTTCAGGTCGTCCCCAATCCTCAGTCTCCTGGTGGACGCTGATGAGCCACCTCTTGATCTCCGTCGCTTTTCCTTGATGGTTCGTCGTTGGTACCACTTACATCGACTTCCTGACTCCCTTCCCTGCTTGGCGGTGTTATCAAACATCATATCTCAGTACTACCTCTCACATCTTCACTTATCTTGGCTTAGGTGTCAGGAAGTGTATGGAGGAGTTAGGCATTGCTAATTCCAGATTTGTCCTGTGCATTTCCAGGGTGGTTCCATGGCATCTCCCAGTAGTTCAGTCCTGCAATTGCTTTCCTGACAAGAAGGAATCTCTTTCTCCTCCAGTGGCTCGCTCCCTCTTCTTAGAACATGCCTCCTCTCACAGGGGGTCCCTCCCTGTGTACACTGATGGGTCAAAATCTGATGCTGGAATTGGTTTTAGGGCTGTCTTTCCTGACTTTTGTCGTGGCGGCAAGCTCCCTTCTGTCAGATTTATTTTCACTGCCGAGGTCTCAGCCAGTAATTTTATTCTCCCGCAGCATTCTTTAAAATTTTTTTGTGATACCTGTATTGTCTTGCAGGCCTTGGGCAAATTTTACTCTTCTCATCCCCTGTTGTTGACCATTTTTGAGTTGCTTGTCCTCTTTGGTCATCATGGCCATAGAGTCACCTTGTGGGTATCGATGGGAATGAGTAGGCTGACGCTCTGGCTATGGCTGTGGCCTCCAGTGCTTGGCCTCCTGCCCAGCATCATCCGGTACCTGTTGCCGACCTTCGACCCTACATAGGTGTTGCCGTTCATTTCTGCTGGCAGGACAGATTGGACGCCATCGGAGCTAACAAGCTCTGCTGCATTCACCACCTCCTTGGTTTGTCGAACTCCAGCAGTCTGTCCCACCGGAGGGAGATGGCTCTTGCCCATATCCGCATTGGCCACTCATGTTTGACCCATGGATTTTTAATGGAAAGGGCTCGCCCTACCTACTGTGATGAATTTCAAGTCCCCTTGACGGCATCTTCTTAGAGTACCAGGTGCGGGACAGTTCTTCCAGTCTCTCCCAGGTGCTCGGGGAGGAGGCTCGTAGGGTGGGAGGGTGCACTCTCTCCTTTGTGGCTTCTTTTAAGATAGTTCAGTGTTTCTGTTGTTTTAATTTTGATTCTTTTATATCTTTTACCTAATAAGGTAATTTTTGTAATGTGAGTTTTAGATGACATGTCCTTTTAATTATGCTCCTTCTCCCTAATGGGGTAGTGAAGCCTGGCTTGTATATGTATTTATTTTATGGATTATATAAATGACAAGATTTTAAAATCTTAAAAGGGTCGGCGGTATATGACCCTTGCTGTAACGCCGCCAGATGACGTGGCTTCATCCATCAATCAATCAATCACAGTTGCTGTTTCAGTATTGTAGTATCATCTGCCCCAGTATGGTGTATGGCTCCCACGTGTGGGGTGACTCAATCTTTACAACACTTCTGGACTAGTCAACTCTCCCCTTCTATCTTATTTTCTAAAACCTCTCTTTCTTAAACCCAAAGTTGTATAAATGTTTCTATCTAAATTGCTTTAACAAGGGACACGGCTTTTCTGAACTCTCTGAACTTAAGCTTCCTTCCCCGAGGAGAAAAAGCAACACTTACAAAAGCCACTTGTTTTCATCCCCTTTTTCTAGCCAACTACCTAAGGCAAAAGTTAAGCAGTAGTCTCTGTATTTCATACACACAACTGGTCAACAATGGAACACTCTACCTCCAACTATCCTTCACTCTTACTATAACTTATGCTCCTTCAACCAAAATGTTTCTAGGCATCTCGAATGACATTGGACATGATTTTGATATTCACCTACTTTTGTATTTATTTATTTCATCTTATTCATTTCATCTTAATAAGTTTGATCATGATTGCAATATTTATGTGATGTTCTATAACGTACATTGAATCATATTTTCAATGCAGAGGGATAATACCATGCCTGTATAAGAGGAAAATCCGTGAATTGTAGGGAAATACTAAGACTTGCAAGTAGCATTATGTCGGATGAGTTTACCTAACCTCCAAATAATATTAATCATATTTCGTCTAATATTATTTATAGGGGCCTGGTATTATCCCTCTGCATTGAAAATATAATTCAATGTACGTTATAGAACATCACATAAATATTGCAATCATGATAAAACTTATTAAGATGCAATAAATAAGGCCTCTTTGGTCCGAAAACGATATTAGGCTTCCACTCCCTCCGAAGCTCACCGCCATTTGACAACACAAGTTAAAATAGCTTTTATTCATTGTACTTTAGTGAGATCACACACAGCATACTTTATAGAACAAAATATACTCAAAATTATACTCTATATCTCTGGTGTAAGCTAATGATATACGTCGCGATACACCCTGTATATAAACTATTTGTACGACACAGCAGAAGGCAAGGTTCATGAAGGGGTTTGTTCAATAGTTAAATAAGAGAATTAATGGAAGCTTAATAGAAGTAATTTTAAACAATCTGTGAACATCCCGTACTGACCGTGCTATCGATGCCGTGCCTATCGTGGGAGATACCTGACCCGAGCCCCGTAGAGTCGCCCCTGAAGATGGTCTGGTCGGCATACAGGATGAGTCTCACCATCACCTGGATTACCATGGCGCTGAAGAGGTTCTTGTGGATGCGCGTTCGGTTGTTTCGCAGCTTTCTAACCGAACCACGACAGGGAGAGAACAAGAGGTATTCATTGAAGGTTTTATAGAGAGAAAAATTGGGTATTTCGTGTAGGATGATGGGAAAATTATGGGTGTATTTGTTAGATGAAGGGAAGGGGAAAAATAGAGAAGAATATGGGAAGTTAGTTGAGGGTTAATTTATAGCTTTCTTACGGGACCACATCGGGGAAGGGGAGTGTGAAAATGGGGTAATAATTGAGAGTTTCAGAGAGAGATATATGGGGTGCTTCGTGTGAGGGATTGTTGGATGAATATTACTGGGTGTATTTATTAGAAGATTGGATGGGGGAAAGAGAGAAAAACTGATGTTGCACGAGGGTTTTAGAAAGAGAAAAACAGAGTCTTTCGTGTGGGCTTGTTGGAAAAATATGGAGTGTGTTTATTAGTAGAAGGGAAGGGGGGAGAAAGAAAGAAAATTATGGGATATTAATAATAAGTGTTGTCGTTCAGTTTTCTAACGGATCCACGACGAGGAGGGAGAAAAGGTAAATTTGCTGTGGTAACGGAGTTGCTTAGAGAGAGAGAAAATCGGTGTTCAGTGTGGGTTGTTGGGAATAATATGGGATGTCTGAGAGGTAAGAGAAAGGGGAAAGTAGGAGGGGTTGAGAGAGAGAAGAAAAATTATAGGAGAGAAATGGAGTTTCATTTCTCTCCTTATGGGAAACATATGATGTGTGTTCGATAAAATGGAGAGGGGGAGTATGAGAATTATGATATAAGCTAACTGTGCGTAAACCAAGCTTGATAACATAGCATTTAGGGTCGTATACAAAAAATATTCACGGTGTTAACACTGGCGCGAAACTGGTACGATGACTCCTTAGACAACAGAGCCATCATACTGGAATTATACCTTCTTCTACACCATGGATATTATTGCATTCGGCCCTTAAGCCATGTCCAGTCAAGTGGGCCCAATCGCTGGGTAACCCGTCATCAGGCAAATTTGACGGGCAAACCAGTCAAATGCCCATGCCTGTGTTGAACGAAATCACTATCCATTGGCAGGTAACTTGAGAGGATACGGCGCTGCAAGATGTTAAGTGCATGAAGTTAGTATGTATTTGTGTACTGTAGGTCTCCTCACTCGAGTTCCTTTTACTCGATGTATTAACATCACAGGATTATAACAACTTGAATACTGTACATTTCACCATTATAAATCTCAACTACAGAAAATATAATTCTTAACATCTTGTTCATAGCCATGTTGTAGCTTTCTTTCTTCTTGGTAGTAGTACAGAACGCCATGTTTATCGTACTGTGCTCGAAAACCTACTCGACAACCATCATTGGGCACACCTGCCCATTCATCAACTCTGCCGTGTGGACAACATTTACGGGCAGGCCCTACAGAAATTGCCACCAACTGCGCTGCCTGCTAGTCTGGCCATAACTGTAGTATAGGTTAATCTCTTTCCCTTTCGACTACCCCCACAGAGGAAGCCGCCCTGTCTCTGAGACCAGGCGAGCTAGACTAGAGAGGGTTCCGGCCCCAGCTCTGCCCTGATTTCGGGGAGAGAGGGCTTCCCATGCTAGAAAGGTCGCCAGTGAGAGACCAGATTAAATTATTCCCATGCAATAGGATGCAAGTACGAGCCAACAGTGCTGCCCACCAGAGGGACCGCCCTCTCGGAGCCATCCTGTGTTGGATGGTTGGGTGTCTGGGCTGGAAGATGTTGGATAAGGGTTTCAGCCCCGTCGTGAGCAAAATTGTGGGCTATTGAGGCTGCTTTTTAAAACGAGTGGCCCCTTGGGGGACAAGGTACCCCGCCCATTACTACCATCGCTCGGTCCCTTCATCTGCCCGGTAGGTAGTAGCTCTTGGCTCCTGGGACCATACTATCAATGACAATGTTTTATGGATACCAATAAAACTATTTCATTTCCTCCAGCAATGATCGACCAGGCCCTCGAGACGCCACTCTCTGGTCGTGGTGGTTTTCAGAAGGTTGGGGCTTTTCTCCCCATGCAGCTTCTGCAAACACTATCCACTACATTTTTAAGCGTTTTGGAGTGGTTCTTCGGATTCCTGTCACTTATGACAGCAACTTCCAATCCAATCGATGTTATAGTACATTTGGGCAAAAGATTCTCTTTCTGTGGAGGATGCTCATTGTATAGTTCAGATAATGCAGTCCATAAATGTAGTTGACAGTGAAAATGACTACTGCCCCAATATCTTTGATGACTCAGTTGATCATATCCCTAAGGAGCGCCGTGTTCCCACACCCTTTTGGTTTGTGGCTTACTTCAGAGAGGGGAGTGGTAACCTCATCCACGCTTCTGGGTATCTAGAAAAAACAATTGGATTACTACCTGTAGGCCACATAAAAATTATGGTAGGAGTGTTTAAATCAAAACCAGAGATCTTACACAGCCCATGATGCTCCTCTATCTCCCCTGTTCTTCTGATGGCATATTTGAATTCATCAAACCTCATCGACCATTTAATTAGAGCAAAGGGCATTGTAATGACCGCTACTGATGTCTAGGGTTTTTAGCAGATTAACGTATTACTACAAACAAACACAGAAAGGATATGAAAAGCTAAGTCATTTAATTCAATTAATCATATACTTAACAATTAGCTGAAAACACAATTTACATTGACATAGAAAAAATACAATAATTTTCAATTACATAGAAATAATCCCAGTTATGAAAGAACAAGTTAGTTAATATATTTTCCAAGATTTTTCCTTCTGAAGCTGACAATTGGTATTACCGCATCGATGTAGGTAAGGTGAAGTCCGTTTATAACACCACCGCTGCTCTACCCTCGCCTTATCTAAACTCGTATGAAGCCCGGCGATGTTAGAACATTCAGTTGAAGCTTAGAACCAGGGATTTGGGATTGTGTAGTTTGGAGTGGTGACTGGTGAGGAAGGCAAGGTTGTAACAGCCTGTATACAATGAGGATCTCTATGAATTCTCAATAGAAGACATTATTGCTATGTGCCCTGATAGTGTCCAGCGGGTAACAAAGATGAGAGGCATTAAGAACATGATCATCCTCACTGTCTATGGCTCACATATCCCAGATCGCATTAATATTAACCCTATCTCTCTCGAGGTTATCGAGTGTCCTTTACAGTGTTTTTGCTGTTATGAATTTGGTCATGGGAGGAGGAACTGTACAAGGCATTCCCTGTGTGGTAATTGTTCTGGTCTTGACTCACATCCTACTTCTGAGTGTCAGTCAGAGAGTTTCTGCTTTGACTGCAAGGATGCTCACCTCCTATGTTCTCGCCAATGTAAGACGTACAGTCTCCTCCACTCTTGCCTTCACCACATCAGCGTTGCCATCGTGTGTCCCCAAAATTGTGTGAACCACCACCAGTATTGAAACTCAGATTCGAAGCATATGCCAAGACCCTGGCATATGTTTTGGATCGGAGTCTCGAAACTGGTGGTACACTATATGGGGAGGAGGGGGAGACACATTGGCAACGCTGATGTGGTGAAAGCAGGAGTGGAGGAGACTGTACCTCCTTAAACAGGATAACCTCCACTTGGCTAAAGGTGGCGGCACACTAGGCAATCTCGTTAACTTACTACTGAAATTTGACACTCGCTTTGTGTTTTGCTAGGCACTTTAAGTAACTTTCTGCTGAGTTTTGAAGTTGAGAAAAGTGCTTAACATGTCAGCAGGAATGGATGGCAATTCTTGATACTTAGAATAGTGTTCTAATGAGCCACCAGTTGTGTGTTTTAAACAAATAAGAAATAAAATTGAGCACGGAAATCCTTGCGTATCAATTAATTTGAGTAGCACATGTAGTTAATTGACTCATTAGATATATCCAAGCATTATATGAACACTGTGAAATGAGTATTCAGATACTCCTTTGACTTGCTGGTGTGAGCTATTGCCGCTGGAGTCCCATAAGTAAACAGTAATTTTATCTTAAAAAGAAAATATATTTCATATTTCATACAGCTAACATAAACAAAAGTGGGAGAGGCAAGATAACGCAGTAAACTGTAAGGAGCTAAATACTGGGAAGAGAGGTACATATTACAGAAGTTGACTGGACTAAAAGGAGTCACGAAGTTGTAGTAGCATTTGCAGTATTACTAAACACTTCCTAGTATTCTTCATTATCTGTACAATCTTCCAATTATGGTACATATTGATCCACGAGGGTCCACGAGTGACCATAAATAGAAGTATACGAATAATTGGCGGGAGTCGGGAGTACTCGGGACGCTTTGTTATTGATTTGCCTACTCTCGCTAGGCTGCTTGTAAGAACTGACAACAAAACATTTCGGCGTATCACGGACGAACAAGTTTTTGTTAGTAGGATTAGGGGCAAAACTCATTAGCGAGATTTTCTTAATGTGCTACCTCCTTAACTTCCAATTCATCAGCATTGGTAGTGCCAGACGGCAACTCCACAGAAGAATGGTGGTGTGAGGACATACATCTCCTCCCTTCGCACTCATCATTCCAAATAGACAACAACTAATTCGGTTGCAGCACCCTCACACCTCTCCCAAGAAACAGCTGCTTCTTACTCTGGTGAGAACGTTTCTCTGGTTTTAATACATAATAGGGTCTCTGTCTTGGAAACTGTATCAGATACTCGGCCTGGTGACCCTTCCCCTGATGACAATTTTCAAACTTTAACTAAAGGTTTTCATGTGGTAGAGGTTCACACTGCCAAACACTCTCCAAAAAGAAAACCCAAGTCAACTAAATTGCAACAGAGGCGTCTTCCTGGTTCCTCTGAGACACTTGCCTCCATGGACGTACCTCCTTGCAATACAACCGTCTCTGTAGACTCATCCATATTTTCCTCTCAATCACACCAGAAGCATTTTCGTGGTTCTGATGAGTCTCATTCAACAGATGTTCCCCCTCGCAAGCTTCCTTTTGGAACATCAGAAGGGCGTTAAATGAATGTGAATACCTCCGTTGATGTGACTTCAAAAGATTTGATTTCTCTTTCAAGCAGCGGAGTGATCCTTCCACCTACATTATTGATATTGATGTCTCTGCTTGTGTCAGTGATACCACTACTGTACATAATAATAACTATGTGATTGTTTCAAGGAACCTCCCTGCTCATCTCCCTTCATCTTCCTCTAACATATCAGGTGCTTCAGGGACTCGTGTATGGGTCCCAATTACTGCCCCGAGTACTACTCCTCGAGTCTGCTCTTCTGCTAGTGGCCCAGGATTAGAGAAAACTTGTCGAATGAGTAAAACCTCTGGTCAAGGTGAGGCTTCCCGAAAATCTATTTTAATTAAAGTAACACTGTTCAAGTTCCTTCAGTGGAATTGCTGTGGCTTGCATGCTTCCTGGAAGGAACTGCTGGTTCTTCTCTCTCGCCTCTACCCTGTATGTATTTGTCTCCAAGAGACAATGCGTGGAGACTCCATACCTGCCAGCCCTCCTGTATACTATATACATTTTATTCCAATTCCTTTGAAGGGCAGGGTCACCATGGTGGCTCTGCCATTCTAGTTCGACACGATGTTCCGTGCACCAGTCTGGAGCTTGACACTCCACTCCCGGCTATTGCTGTCTAGGTTTTTATTGACCGCCCCTACACACTGTGCAATTAATACCTTCCTCCCATTGTTACAGTTGAGAGGGATCATCTCTTCCGTCTTGCAGGAGACCTTCCCACTCCCTTTATTTTAGTGGATGATTTTAAAGGTCGTCATCCTCTGTGGGGTGACAGTACGTTCGATCCCAAGGGTGTTTTATTAGCTTCTTTTATTGAGGATCAGGGATTAAGGGTTTCAAATACGGGAGATGTGACCCATTTCCATAGTCCTACTGGAACTTTTGCTGCCATTGATATTTTCTTATGCTCACTTAGTGCACTATTAGATTTTACTTTGAATGTGTTGCCTGATTTATATGGTAGTGACCATTTTCCTATACTCTTAGAAAATAACAGATACGAACCGCAGTCTCGTCTTCCTCAGAGGATTGATTGATTGATTGATTTTTTTATGCAACTAGGCATCTGGTGGCGCAACAGCTAGGGTCATATACCGCCCAACATAAAATTGTTATCCACATTATTAATAAAACGAGAACACCCGAAAGGGATAGGCAGCATGACTCAAAGACACACAAACTAAAAAGCACATTATTACTAAAAGAACACGTCGACTTAAAAAAAAAAAAAAATATATATATATATATGTCAAACCATCTAAAAACCATAAATATCATAAAATCACAATTTGAGGAAGAGGCTATCCTCCTTCACATGGGAGAGGGTGTTCCCTCCCACACTACAAGCCTCCTCCCCGAGCGCCTGGGAGAGACAAAGGTCTCCAAGGCTGGGACACTCGACAATAAGATGCTGTACCATCAAAGGAACCAGACAATCATCACAGTAGGGAGGGGGAGCCCTCTCCATTAAAAACCCATGAGTCAATAATGTGTGGCCAATGCGGAGACGGACAAGAGCCGTCTTCCACCGGCGGGACAGGCCACTGTAGCTCCACAAACCAAGGCACTGGCGGATGTCGCAGAGCTTGTTAGCCCCGACGCCGTCCCATCTGTCCTGCCAGCAGAAATGAATGGTAGCATCTATGTAGGGTCGAAGGTCCACTGCAAGAACAGGATGACGCCTGGCAGGAAGCCGAGAATTGGAGACCGCAGCCTTAGCCAGGGCGTCAGCCCGCTCATTCCCATCGACACCCACATGGGCCGGGACCCAACAAAAAGTTACTTTGCGGCCACGACGACCCAGGAGAACAAGCCACTCAAGAATGGCTAACACCAGGGGATGGGAAGAGATAAAATTGCACAAGGCCTGCAAGGCACTACAGGAATCGCTAAAAATAGTAAAAGATGGCTGAGGGAGAGTAAGAATCACATGGAGGGCATATAAAATGGCAGAGAGCTCAGCAGTAAAAATTGACATGACAGAAGGGAGCATGCCGCCACGACAAAAGTCAGGAAAGACAACTCCAAGACCAGCTCCAGCATCAGACTTTGACCCATCTGTGTACACAGGGAATGACTCCCTGTGAGTGAAGGCATGTTCTAAAAAGAGGGAACGAGCCACTGGAGGAGGAACAGATTCCTTCTTGTCTGTAAAGCAGGTGCAGGGGAAAACTTCTGGAAGAAGCCATGGAGCCACCCTGGGGACCCTCACAGGACAAATCGGTAAGTCATCAATGTCCATCTCCTCCATAGCCTTCCTGACCCGGAAGCCAAAGGGCCATGGTGTAGGGAAATGTGATAGGTAGTACTGAGACATGATATCAGATGACACCGCCAAGCAGGGAAGGGAGTCAGGAAGTCGATGTAATCGATGCCAACAACGGACCATCAAGGACTGGCGACGGAGATCAAGAGGTGGATCATTAGCGTCTGAAAATTGTCATCAGTTGAAGGGTCACCAGAATGAGTGTCTGATAAAGTTTCCAAGACAGAGAAGCTATTATGTAGTGTAACCTTAGAAACGCTCTCACTAGAGCAAAAAGCAGCTGCTTCTTGAGAGAGTTGAGAGGGTGCTGCAACCGATTTAGGGCGAAGGGAGGAGGCGTATGTCTTCACACCACCATCCTTCTGTCGCCTGAAGTTGAGTTGCCGTCTGGCACTACCAATGCTGATGAATTGAGTATTAGCCAAGTGGAGGATATCTTGCTCAAGGAGGTATATTTTACATTGGCGAGAACGTAAGGGGTGAGCATCCCTGCAGTAAAAGCAGTAACTCTCTGACTGACACTCAGAAGTAAGATGTGAGTCAAGAGCAGAACAATGACCGCACTGGGAACGGTTGTTGCAGTTCCTCCTCCCATGACCAAACTCAGAACAACAGAAACACTGTAAGGGACGCTCAACAAAAGGCTTCACCTTAAAGAAAGTGGGGTTAATGTTAACGCGCTCTGGGATATGCGAGCCATAGAAAGTGATGATGATCATATTTTTACTGCCTTTCATCTTTGTTACTCGTTGGACACTGTCTGGGCACATAGCGAGAATGTCCTCTTCTGAGAATTCATACAGGTCCTCATTATATATACGCCCCTTACTATAATTAAATGTTCGATGTGGTTTAATAGATTCAAACATGCTATCAGAATGACAGGTGAGATTGAGGAGCATCATGGCCTGTGTAAGATCTTTGGCTCTAATTAAAACGCCCTTACCATATTTCTTTATGTGGCCCATTGGTAGTAATCCAATTATTTTCTCTAGATATCGGGAAGCATAGATAAGGTTACCACGTCCCTCTCTGTAGTAAGCCACAAACCAAAAGGGTGTAGGAACCCGACATTCCTTAGGGACATGCTCTACAGAGTCATCAAAGATGTTAGGGCAGTTGTCATTGTCACTGTCAACTACATCATCTGAACTTTGCAGTGAGTATCCCCAACAATCAGAGAATCTTTGGCAGCAGCATTTGTATTGAAAGTAATATAGCACCGATTAGACCTACAGTCACTGTCATAAGTGATTCGGATACGAAGAACCACTCCAAAACACTTAAAAATGGAGTGGATATCCTTACTATTACAGCCGGGTACGTAATTACTGCATGGTGAAGAGGGACATAAGGGGCTGGGAAAATTGTCCAATACTTCCACTGACTCGGAAATCGAACCCGGGATACTCCGTCTTTTAGGCGACCATGATAACCATTACACTATCAGCACCCCCTCCAGGGCATTTTAAGTGAGGAAACTGAAAAGTTCCGTGGTTACCTACGTGGGTCTCTGCCACAACACTCGCACACGCTTGTTAACAGCAATGATGGACGCTTTACCGGTGTCTGTATCCTCCACCAGGGACACTCCTTTATCACCACCACTTTTTGAGTGCTCACAACAGACAAAATTGGCGCCATCCGTCGAGGTGTAGTTCGTCCCAGTGTCATGACCATCGTGTCCAGTTGCGTATCGTCCAGATTGTAGGTTCCATGTAAACATCTTGTCCACTGAACAGTCGTTAGCATCATGCTCTGACACCATATCTCGACATTGAACCGAAAGTGAACTCCGAAACCATACTTACACACTGATCGTATAAAAGAGCCCGATCCAGTGCTCCTTCATTCTCTCCCTCACGTGCCCTGACCTGTTTACGTTTAGTCTCTCTATATATCTCCCCTTCTCCTGACTTGCTTCCTCTCATATAATTATGAAACAATAAAATCCGTTCTCCTTATCCTGGTCTGCTCTTTCCTTATTTTTTATGGTGCTGTCAGAAATATTATGAGTGTCCTACACCATAAACGGTGAATGTAATTGCTGTGTTTGTGGCACTGTATAGTCTACATTTAATTATTCATACAGTTGTAATAGCCAAAAGCTCGTCTAATGTTCCCACGAGTTACATTTGTGTGGAGGAAAATGAGATGAATATACACCACAAGCCAAGCGGTTAACTTACATCTAGTCACAAATAACACTTCCTTTCTTCCTGACTGTACAACAACTCTTAATACCCTATCCTACATCTCTTTATGCCTTTCCTATATCTTAGCTTCTCGCATTTTCACTGGCATCCCTCATTTGCTGCTTTTTACCAACCAGTTCTCCTTACACTGCCCCCTCCCCTACTCTTGTTATACTCGTACTCTTCCAGGCAAACTCCCTCTATAGGGGATGCTTATTAACCTGACGTAAAAGCACCTACGACTCTTGCATCTCATCACTAAACTTTTTCGCTAGACGTAAAGGAAACCAACAGAGTGCGTTGCCTCTCCCTTATTAATACTCTACACTTACCTTCGTTCTTTATTGAGGTTTAACGCCTATCAACTTCATACTGGTCATTATGGCGATTTAACTGTACAGTGATATAATAATAACAATATTAATAATAATAAAAGGTTTATTTGATACAGGCAGCCAAGGGCTGAAAATATACATTATAAAATGGTGATGGAAATGGGTGATTTTTATAGATACATATAGATGAATGAACAGACATACACAAATACATTCTCACACATACACACATAATATTCATTCACACACAGACGTACACAATTACAATCACGCATATTCACTCACACATGGACATATATTATAGTACATATATTTAAATTTGAATGTGCCTTTGGTTTATCAAGGAGACTACTGTGGGGATGGGACTATTTTTAAATCTGTCTGTCCTAGCTCTGATGGGTTTGAGTAAGTTATATTGACGGACGTGGCGGGGTTTGGGAATGGTGGGTGGGAGGAGGTCTCTATGGCGTGGGTGGATTAGCAACTGTTTGCTAAAGTCCCAGAGGAGCTGCTGATGTCTGGTGACAAGAGGTGGTAATCTGAGGGTATCCAGGGCTTGTTGGTAGGTGTTGTATGCCATTCCCAGAATGACTCGACATGCCCTCTTTTGTACCCGCTCCAGCTGCTGCCTCTGTGTTTGGTTGATGGATGAAGACCAGGCGAGGGAGGCGTAAGGACTGCAAAATTGTAGGCTGGGGGAAGATGTGGTGATGTAACAAGACTGACTGCCTTAATGAGTAACACCATGAGTCGATAAGCATAAAACCCAAAATCTTTTTAAATGCACAGCTTCGGTGCCTTGCTCGGATACCATGCTTTGATACGGATCGTGTTTAAGAACCCGAAGGAAGAATTGGGGATCAGGGAGAGAAACTATACAAGTGAGGGGGCAAGGCAGAAGTGATATTGACTTCCAGAGAGCGAGTAAAAGAAATAGTAGCTGAGTGCAAGAGTGAGTGAGGGAACAGGCCAGGACAGAAACAGACTCCCAGAGAGTGACTAAGGGAAACAAGAGGATTAGTGCTTAAGGGTAAGAACTGAATACATCCTACCTGAAGCAGGGTTGTGGAAAGGGCCCCTTAAAGTCTACGAACCTGTAACAAGGGAAGAGGGAGAGCTGTGTTATAGTGAGGCTGGCACGCCGATTCCTAGAATTCAATGTCCAATGGCAGTCCATAATTTCTTGCCCACACACTGAGGATAAGTAGTGTTTTGACTGGCTGTCCTTTGTGTGCCACGGTTTGAATGTTTTGCTTCCTTGCACACACAGACACGTACCGCCCCGGACAGATATCTCTAGACTAGATTTCATCGTATAAAATAAAATGCGCTCTGAGCAGCCCTATAGTGAATGAAACGGGGATCTTGATTGGCTGAGCTCAGTCGAATGTTACGGTAAGAAACAAGCGTTTTAATTTTTCCTATTAGCACTGAGATTAGGGGATTATAATGCTACCTCTACAAAGGAAAATGTCATATAAAGCATATATATAATACGAGAAATGGAAGATTATATTTAATATTCATATAAAATTGAACAGACAAAGGGAAATATAGTGAAACCCGATTAAATAAAAGCGTGGAACCTCTGCATTAAGTAATCCCATCTCTAAATGGATTTATTTCTTACTATTTCTATGTGTAATATCATAAAATATTGAAAAATGGTTATGTGCTATGTTCTTAGTATATATAAAATTTTTGTCCTTGGTTTGATAAAGATCAGTTACAAGGTAATTTGTATTATGCTATAGATATTATAACATTATTGAGCAAGAGCAGATGAACGATTAATGTTTTCAAATTAATGCCTGTTTTATTATCCGAGTCGATACATAAATAATGTATTAATACTATTTGATTTAGTTCTAACGTACAAAGACAAAACATTATTATTAAATAAATGTATTATCAGGTAAAGGTCAGCCAGTTATTCAGTGTTATCAGAGCCTGATGTAGCTGTAAATACCGACGATAATTTGATGAATAATCTTATCGATTTCTTTTTACGTGACCTCATCTCCCCATTTGTATACGATCTTCCCTACATCGTTACGCATGAACGGCTATGGAGCGCCAGAACCATACAGTGGGACGATACAAACCCAGATACTCCTTACTTACAACTCTGAGAGTCGAAGCTAGACAGAAACTGACAGAAGATTACCTTATCTCGAACCGTAGTTTGACCATAGGGCCACTCAGAGAGCATTTTACTTTATACAATGAAATCTAGTCCAGAGATATCTGTCCGGGGCGGTACACACAAAATAACACACATGCAAAGACTGAAAACTATATACACACGAACACATGATATAGCATTCTATAACAACAAGAAAGCCTTGCGTTACTACCCTGGGAGAACAGAATCAATTAAGCGACGGTAAAAATATATTGATAAGTACAGAGTTGCGTAGTAGCTACCGTCCCTGAGGGGCACACTTCACGTTCTGGGAGAATTGGCAAGCGTCCCTCCAAATTCCTGGGACTTATATACAACACAGACACTCACCCACTCCACACGCTTCCAGACACACACATTCCCTATTATTAGTCCACACACTCGCAGTCTTTCCCTACTCCACCCCACTGATGGTGTAATGGCTAGCACACTCGCTCAGCACGCGAGAGGTCCCGGGTTCGATTCCCGGGTCAGTGGAATTGTTGGAAAATTTTCCCAGCCCCCTATGTCCCTGTTCACCTAGCAGTAAGTATGTACCCGGCTGTAAAAATAAGGATAGCAACCTTGTAGGCTGGGGGAAGATATGTTGATATAACAAGACTGACTGCCTTAATTAATGACGAACGCCATGAGTCGATAGGCATAAAGCCCTAAATCTTATTTTATTGCTGTTCAGCCACTCTAGCCGCCGCTCTACTACAAGACACAACACAATGCCTTGCTTACCTGGACGCTGCCCGCACCACGCTCTCTACGTGCCTACACCTACTATCTGTTTCAGCGCCGGACAGACGCTGTTTTTTGCAAATATCTCCTAAACTAATCGTTGTATCAATATAATATTTCAACACACTATCTTTAACACCCGGGCGTAATTTATGGCTGACATACCATATTACTATATGTGATATGCGAGGAGTTTACTCGTGAAAAATAGCACAAAGCTGGCCAGTCATATTGACGCATTCGAAGGAAAGTGTGGCCCCCCAACACCCTCCCAAACCATTCCTAACCACAACTACATCCCCCTCTTCTCACCCCTCCCTCCTCCTCTTCTCCCCCTAGCTCCTCGCCTCCCTCATCACTCGTGGCTCTTCCTATTTCTTCCATCACTGAATTATATATTAGAATGTTATGTAGATGTATATGTATAGATATGATTATTAACTAAGAGTATGGTGCAGTACAATTCTATAGAGGCAAGACGTATTTCACTTTGATAATTACTGTACAACAGCATGTTTACATACATGTAGTATGTAGAAGGTCCATGTTTGCAGTCCTTATAGTCAACCATGCAAGTGAACACGATCTACTGGCATTACCTGTGGTCTGGACCTTCTAGGCAAAGTTATTAGATACTGTGTACCTATTCATTATAAAATGTCAACTTGGTCCAGTTAATATAATGTTATTTTGTTGACTTGTCCCTTTTATATTTATATTATCACCAAATTACATATATATATATATATATATATATATATATATATATATATATATATATATATATATATATATATATATATATATATATATATATATATATATATATATATATATGTATATATATATATATATATATATATAATAGTGTAGGATTTAATTATGCAAACATGATAAAACAAAATTTATTCACAATCACTGTCAAGGAAAACGTCATCGTCTTCATCATCACTGGCTTTCACGTTTGTACAATGTGGCAAGACGAAGAACAAACTCTGTCCTGCATCCACGGGGGCAAATGGACAACATTGTTGCTAATAGGTGCGCCTCGGCAGTCAATGATTTCTACCCTGTCACTATTTGAGTCATAGCCTCGGACTGGGGGGTACCTCATACCTCAGAGAGAGGGGGAGGGGATACGGGAGACTGTGAATATTCAATTAAGGCATAAATTGGTTATTTAAAAAGGTAAAGAACACATGAAGCAACCATGAACGATTATATTTAGTTGCCCAAAACCAAAATTAATCATTTTTCTGGTGGCCTTAGACACGTGGGTTATTATCCGGCTATACGGCCATTAACAACGGGATTAGCTATTGCTTTAATGGTCATTTGACCCACCCTGGTTTTCATGTCCACACACAACGGTAACTGTATTAAACAATATTACTAATGAACGATACGTATATACATACTGTCATAAAGAAAATAAAAAATGGAAGGGGGATGGTGTAAATAGGGGGGTGAAGAGTGAAACGGGGAGGGGGATAATGAGATATTGGGGTAGGGAAGGAAGGAATGGTGTGGGGGGATTTCAGGGTGTTGGTGGAGGGGTTACACGAGTACCCCACACTCGTCCGATTCTCTATAACGCCTTAGATATGATGACTGGATTAGGCTTAATATCACTCAGTAAACTCCTAACATAACACATATAGTAATATGGAATGTCAGCCATAAATTACGCCCGGGTGTTAAAGACAGTGTGCTGAAATATTATATTGATACAACGATTCGTTTAAGAGATATTTACGAAAAACACCGTCTGTCCGGCGCTGAAACGTATAGTAGCCCCCACGTGTGTTCACCAAGCCTCTATACTCTCCAGCAGCGACTACGTTCCTCTCTATATACGCTATCACGGCAGGCGGGTTGCAACTACTTCAAGGTGCTAGCTCCTACGCAACTCTGTACTTACCAATAAATTGTTACCGTGTATAATTGAGTCTGTTCACCCAGGGTAGTAACGCAAGTGCTTTCTTGTTGTGTGTCAAGTTTGTCGTTGAGGGCTTGAATGTGTTGGGATAGGCAGTTGTACAGTTGAGGTGTAAGGTCTAGATAGTGTTGTGTCGGTGGTAGGGTATGTTGCTGTTGAGGTGGTGGTAGGGTATGTTGTTGAGGTGGAGGTACGAAATGCTGTTGTTGGGGTGGTGGAAGGAGATGTTGGTTTTGAGATTGAGGTGGAATGTGTTGGTGTTGAGGTTTTGGAAGGATATGTTAGGGTTGGTGTGTAGGCAGAACATGTTGTTGTTGAGGTGGTGGTAGAGGTTGGTGAAGTTGCGGTGGTGGTAGAGCTGGAGGCAAGGCACATGGCGTGGGCGGCATGGGGATGGTGTGTTGTGAATGCCACGCGCCTGTCTCGGCGGCATACGTGTCCATCAAAGAGTCAGCCAGCTTGCCGTAATCCCAGAGGGAGAGTTCCAGTTGCGCATGAAGATGCAGCTTGATTATCGTGGGCAAGATCTTGGCGTGTCTGCTCTTGAGTACGCGTTGTTGGATGGAATATCTGCTTTTTCGTTCAGCTGTTGCATGAGTCGGAGCTGCGCTGAGGGATGGCGCCCATACAACTGTACATCCTCCAGCGCATTAAAATACTGCTGGGGTGTCATACCATGTGCTGAGATGATGGCAGCCTTCAGCTCATGGTATAGGGTAGCCTGGTTGAAGGAGGAGATGAGTGGGAACATGGAAAAGAAGACCTCGTGATGAAGGGCGCGGATGATGGCCTGACATTTTTGGTCCTGAGAGTATGTTTGGTGACGCCATGCTGCCTCCATGTGGAGAAACCAGGCGTGAACATCATAATTGAAGTAAGGAACGTAGGGCACGTGTAAAGTAGCAGGCAAGGCCGCTTGAAGAGTAGGTCTTCCCGCGTCTGTCTCTAAACTCGTCCTACCCCGCGCATGACGTCAGACAGAAGAGAGACAGGATTGGTGACTCCCCTCACCTCACATCACATCACCTTCACCCAATCAGACCCACGTATTCTCACTCACACTCAGTAGTAGCCCGCGACACGCCCCCCAAAATAAATGATAAGAGGCCTTACTAGCCCATGGAAACAGGTAATATACTATATTTTTTATACGGACATGAACAAGGATATTTCATTTGATTTAATTAGCAGGGGTAGAAGCAGTTGGATATCCAGTAGTAGCCATAGTGAATGATCTCAGTCCCACAAATGTAAGATTATGGAACAATCTGAGTGTAAATGTAGATCATACCTCTTTCACTAATCCAGCTGCTAAAGACAGGGAAATATACGTGTTTGCAGATGCCCCTCACTTGATGAAGTTGATTCGTAACAATTTTCTTGATTATGGGTTTATTGTACATTATACTACGAAAGTCAATAGTGAATGTGTGTCACATAATCATGTTGATGTAACAGGAGTTCAAAGGATGAACGTCAGGAAGGCTGTTCAGTTGATTTTAATAATTCCTTGTGTGAAATGGAAGACATTGAGAACTGTCTTCCAATAAGTACAGAAGAAGAAGAAGAGACATTAGAAAAGGCAATGGAAACAGAAGGACTGAGATACATTGGGGATTATTTTGTCAAAAAGTTTCCACAGTAGAATTTCCTAGGCACAGATGCAAGCACAGAAGACTAGATTGGCACAATTTATAGAACAGTAGGGAAGTTAAAGAGATCTAGCAATATTGCTTTTGATCAACTGAAACAAATGGAAAGACTGTTTATTTGTTATCACAGAGATAAGGAACTCAGAGAGGGACCAAAATGTGTAACAACATTAGCAAGTGAAATAAGAAATTTTGTAGATTTACCAGATGATGTGATTAGGTTTTTTGTTCGTTGTCGCATATTTTTCAGGATACGGATATTCAACAGAAAGAGAAATTCACAGAGGAAAATATCTAACAAAATATCAAAACTAAGATAAGAATTAAGTGAAAGAGCAAAGCATGGTACTACTTATGAATAAGTATTGTATATATCCTACATGGTATACTTGATAAATTATGAAGTTCAAACTTACTCTTAGTACTGTAATTTATGTATTATATTTGTTTCCTTATTAAAATATTAATGCCTACCTCAAGTGTATGTACCCCATTTTTCTTCAACTAGGCTTGGAAATAATTTAAAGTTGACAGCTGATCACAAGAGAGACAGAGAAATTTATCATGTCAAAAGGTAGGCTACTCTTTTGGTGATTGCATAAACAAATGATATAAGGAATGATGGTCACAAGCTGCATCATACCCCATCTGCCCCAAACAATATCAAATATCATGTAACATGTGCAAAAGGTCGAGTTTTGGGCAGGGTTTGTAATGGGTATCTATGAGTGAGGGAGCGAGAGACTCATCCCGGTGACGTCATCACGCTCTACCTACCTGCGCGGCGGGACGACCTACTCTTCAAGCGGCCTTGCTACTCTTCAAGCGGCCTTGGTAGCAGGTTGGAGATTAGCGTGTGAAGGATAGGTAGAGTCATGTGAAAGAGACATGTTTGGTGAGGAGTGTGTGGTGTCGGTAGGGGTAGCCATGGAAATGGGTGAAAGTGAAAGTGATGGCGTGAGGAAGGTGTTGTGGTGTGAGTGAAGACGGCAGGTCACGTGATACCAAGCACTTAATATATGGCGAATGGGGAGGTAATGCACACTGGGGAACAGGTGTATGGGCCGTGTGTGGGGAGCACGTGGAGGGCGAGAAAAATGGAGGAGATAGGTGTTAGAGGAGGGGTAGCCACGGGGAAAGGGTATGAGAGAAGTCTCGGGGTAAGAGTAAAAAAATGAAGAAGAAAACGGGTGCTAGAGGTAGGAGACGGAGGTAGGAAAAGCTCAGGAGTTGAGGAGACAATGGTAAGACAAAGGGAAGGACGGGGTGGGGGGGGGGGCAAGGACGGTAGGGGAAGAAATGGACAAAATATGGAGCGTGTAGGAGGAGGCGAGGGGGAAGAATAGGAAAAAACGGGGTAAGGCTACAGGTGAGACAGAGTCGGGCAAATGGGACAAAAGGCACAGGAAGGGAAACCACGTGGGTTTGAGGCGGATATTATTAGGGGAACAAAGAGTATTAATTACTGGGGAATGGTGGGCGAGACACGAACGTATTGGGAGAATAAGGGACGTACAGGCAGCGAACTTGTGTTTTGTAAGTGATTGAGTGTGGTGAGATTCGGGAGCAGACTCGCTGACGTATTTTTGTTAAGTATAATTGTTTTATTTCTACTTTCTTCTCACAAGTAACTTAGGGGTCACTCTCGTATAACTTGATATTACTATTACTATTACTACTATTATTACTATATATATATATTTGGGTATTGATATTTTATTATATTATTACATGTGTGTAATGCATTAATGTTTGTTTACTATATATGCCAGTGAAGTGCCAGTGTTATTGATAGACTACTTCTATGCTTACGTGTGTGCCTAGAGCCTTGTGTATTGAAGTGATGGCACAGCGGTAGTAAGTTGTTGTGTGATTATTGCAAGTGTATATATGCAAGTATATATATATTTTGGGTGTTCTGTCTCACGTTCTGTCATAGTTGGGAATCCTGATTTCACTTATAATTCTTTCTGTGTTACTTGTATGTCTTTGTTAGTTCATATTGTCATTATATATTATAGAAAATCTGAGTAGTTTCTCTATCATCATTTATTCATTCTAAACGAACTTGGGTATATGTATGGACGGTCACTTTAGGGTTGAGTTGGCAATCTTTCATACAGGCTGGGTTTGTACTTTTACTTATTCTTCATAACTTTGATAGTCAGATACCTGCCACCCAGTGCTACTTTGTTCTGTTGATAGCTAACTTTGGAGTAAGTCTAGTCTAGTGACTAGTACTGTACCGTATCTCTACCCTCCGTCCGTAACATATAAATTGGCGACCTCGCCAGGATTTCCAATTTTTGCTGAACTGAGACTTGTGTACTATCATTGCATTACTGTTGCATATATTTTTTCCTTGCATTGCATTTTTCCATTTTTTGTGTACTTTGCCTAATAGTTAGTGAGCAATGGAGACTCAGGGTGTGGCTAGTGAAAGGTGGGCTCCACTTCATCTCATTTCTGAGCAGGATGTTGCAAATTTTATTAACTCAAGTCCTAATCCCGAGAGAGTAAGAGCACTGAGGAGAGAGGAATTATTACTTGTTGCACAGAAGTTGGAACTTACTTTTGAAAGTTCCAACGCATTTCCACTAGCTAACCTGATATGCCACCATCTATGCGGCACTGATTTGTATGATTTTGTTGAGAGGAAGGATAATGTTTCTGTCGTAAGTGAATGGTCTGTACGTTCTGAAGTGCTTGAATCCCCTGTGGTTCAGAATAACCAATCTGGGAATGACCAAGCTGCGCGTGACCATGAGTTCCGTATGCTACAATTACAGCTTGAGTTAGAGCAAACGAGATTAGAGTCTGAGAGGAGAGCTCAGTTGGAGTTTGAGCTTGAGAAAAGGAAACTGGAATTGGAGTTGGAGAAATATAAAGTGGACCATGAGCCACGACGACCGGTTGCGTCGGGAGTGTCATCAGAACAGCACAGGCTGGTTCCTAAGTTTGATGAGGACCATGTTGCTGAATTTTTCCAGAGGTTTGAGAAAGTAGCAGAGGGTAGTGGGTGGCCGAAGGAACGATGGTCAATGCTAGCACAGTCAGTATTTTGTGGTAAAGTTTTAAGAGCATTTGATGCTCTCAGTTTTCAGGAATCTTTGGATTATGAAACGTTAAAGTCTGCAGTACTAAGGACGTATGAACTAAGACCAGAAGCTTACAGACAGAGGTACCGTAATAGTAAGAAACGTCCTAATGAGACATGGACTGAATTTATGAAATATCAGAGTGACCTATTTTTAGCATGGATAAGAAGTGAGAAGGTAGAAAATAATTATTGTAGGTTGGAGGAGTTGGTTAAGTTGGAGCAATTTCTGAGCCAGATGGAGCCAGATTTGCAGATGTTTATAAGTGATAAGAGAGTTAAGACGGCTGAGGAAGCTGCAGTTTATGCTGATGATTATGTTTTAGTCAGGAAGCAATTTAAAGCCAAAGACAAAGGCCAAAATAGACCCCCTCCAACCACCAATAATAAAACCTATGATAGCGATGTCTCCCCGAATTCTAGAAGCACTCATGTCACTAGTCCCAGTCCCCCAGGTATCTCACATGCACAAACACCTACACGCACTCCACACAAACCTTGGACACGAACTTTCACATGTACTTATTGCCACAAAACAGGGCATACTGTAGACAGATGTTGGAGAAAGGCATGAGTTGTTAGGCCAACCAATTTTGTTTCTTGTGACAAGGCTATTGTCACAGTTTCTGAGCCCCGAAAGGATAGTAGGGATAACTCTGTTTTGCCCACTTCTAAAGATAGAGTTCTTTCAGAAGGAGGGAAGGGTGCAGCGGATGCTGTTCCCATGTCTGACGTTACAGGAGCTGTTGTCCAGTCGGTAGCTATGGATGCTGCGGCTGAGGATTGTTATGCTCCGTATCGTTCTGATGGGTTGGTCAAGCTGGGGGAATCCCAGCATCCTGTTAAGATACTCCGAGACACTGGTTCTACAGTTACTCTGTGGGTAAGACCAAAACATGTTGAGGTGAGGTCTAAGGACTTTGTTTTGCTCAGGGGGGTCGGAGGCTCCCTGACGGTTCCTTTGGTGGAGTGTAGGGTGAGTTGTAATTTATTTAACGGGACGGCACAGGTTGGAGTGGTGGAGTCATTGCCCGAGTCTAATGTGGATCTAATTCTTGGGAATGATTTGGTTAGGGGTGAGGAAGTGAGTGCCCCAGTAATGACCAAGGATCCTGTACCTGCCGAAGTTGTGGAGGATGAGGACCAGATGAACTTCCCTGTATGTGCCGTGACCCGATCGATGTCAAGGGTGGAGGAGAGCCGGCGTGTGGAAGCAGCCGAGGCTGTTGTAACTCCTTCCGACCCACCAGTGGAGGACGTTGATGGTGATGGAGAATCACCGGACGATCCTTCTTTAACTAATTTTTTTTCAGACACCTCTAGTGAGCAGTTGGCTTTAGAGTGTGTCGATGTTGATAGATTTAAGGATTTGCAAGGTAGTGACCCAGGTATCCAAGTGTTAAGGAGCCTGGCAGTTGAAAATTTGGGGGAAGAAAAGGGATCATGTCTATATGAGAAGGATGGAGTTTTGTACAGGAGGTGGAGACCTCCTCATACTAGTGTGGATGAGGGATTGAGGGATGTACACCAGTTAGTTGTGCCGAGTGTGTGCAGGCAGGAACTAATTAGGCTAGCCCATGATATCCCCTTTGCTGCCCACTTAGGAGTGAGGAAGACACTTGAACGGCTTAGGGCAGAATTTTACTGGCCTGCCATGAGGGCTGATGTGTACCAGCATGTGAGGAGTTGTCATACATGCCAGGTTGTGGGACGGCCTAACCAGAAACCATCTAAGTCTCCTCTAATTCCCATCCCTGCTATTGGGCCACCTTTCTCAAAGTTAATTATAGACATAGTGGGTCCACTTCCTACCACTTCTACTGGATTTCAATATCTTCTTACTATATTAGACCCTTGTACTAGGTACCCTGAGGCAATTCCCCTCAGAACTATGAATGCTAAGGCTGTTGTGAAAGCATTGTTAGGATTTTGTACTAAGTTTGGGTTACCTAATGAAATGCAGTCTGATAGGGGTTCTAATTTTTTGTCTAACCTGTTCCAGCAGACTTTGGAAGAGTTGGGAGTTAAACATGTTAGAAGCAGTGCTTACCATCCAGAGTCCCAGGGTGCCTTGGAGAGATACCACCAGACCCTGAATATGATGAGGAAATACTGCTTGGAACACACCAAGGATTGGGACAAGGGTGTTCCTTTCCTACTGTTTGCAACGAGGGAAGTACCACAGGAGAGCCTGGGTTTCTCTCCGAATGAGCTTGTCTTCGCACACCATGTCAGAGGTCCTTTGAGCATTGTCAAGGAGGCATGGAGTAGTGACGTCGACACCAGCAAGAACCTTCTACAATACGTCCTGGAGTTCAAGACCCGTCTGAGTGACACTAGGGGAGAGGCGAAGAAGAACCTCGAGGGAGCCCAAGGGAAAATGAAACGGTGGTATGATCGGAAGGCCAGATGGAGGGAGTTCCAAGTTGGTGATGAAGTGTTGGTGCTACTGCCACTTCAAGGTCAACCCCTGGCTGCCAAGTTTCAAGGTCCGTACGTGGTAGAGAAGAGGCTGGGTGAGACTGATTACCTTGTGAAGACGCCCGACCGGCGGAGGTCTCATCAGTTGTGCCATGTGAATATGTTAAAACCGTACTACCGCCCTATGAAGACTCCAGTGACGACACAGCATGTTGTGGCTGTGGCTGTGGAAGAAGATGATGATGATGTGGTGGAGGTAACTTGTGAAGTTCAAGAGAGTAATTGGGTGGACAATGAGGAAGCAGAGACCACTCTACGGGACAAGGTGTCGCATTTACCTCCCGAGCAAGTGACGCAGCTGTGGAAGTTGATGTCGACCTACGGCAAGGTGTTCGCCAGTGTTCCTGGGAGGACTGACTGGACTCAACACGACGTGGACGTGGGCGTGGCTACGCCAGTTAAGCTGCCGCCCTACCGAGTCAGTCCACGCCATATTGAAGTGCTGCGGAAGGAGCTGAAGTGTGTGTATGTACCTGCATTTGGACCAATACTTAGGGTATACACTGATCACCACCCTTTGAAGTATTTGAACAGTTTGGGGGCCAAGAACCAAAGGCTTACCCGTTGGAGTTTGTTTCTCCAACAGTATCACCTAGACGTACGTCATATAAGAGGTGTTGATAATGTGATAGCCGATTGTCTATCTAGAAGTTAAATATTTTGTTTTTGATTTTTGCATGTTGTACATAACTTTTGTAAACCCAAGAACGAATTTTCCAGAGGAAAACTCTTTCTTTGGTGGGGGCGTGTTACGTGCGTGTGAATTATTATCATTGATTTATAAGTATTGCTATCTATTTTTGACAGTGACTGTGGATGTGGTTGTGAGTGTGGTAGCAGAGGCCCCACACCCGGATGTGTTGTGTACGAATTTAATTCACTTATTATTCCATTTTCTTTAAGTGTGGGTGTCGTAAGGTCGGGTATGTCATAACCAGCTATGTTCTCTAGATTCGTACGCTTTCTCTCACCTTCTCTTGCAAGTGGTGTGATGAGTGTCCGTTTTCATTACGTAGGACTACCCATAGTTTCTTGGGAGGGAACGTATGAGTATAGTGTGTTTAAGTCTGTGTTAACGAACATGTTCGGAGACGTTCCTGTAACTCTGCTGTAACCTGCACGCTTTCTTTGTCAAGCCGAGAGTATATAAGAGCGAGGCTTAGGCCTTGTTACTTTAGATATTTTGGGAGACTGGGACAGCGAACTTGTGTTTTGTAAGTGATTGAGTGTGGTGAGATTCGGGAGCAGACTCGCTGACGTATTTTTGTTAAGTATAATTGTTTTATTTCTACTTTCTTCTCACAAGTAACTTAGGGGTCACTCTCGTATAACTTGATATTACTATTACTATTACTACTATTATTACTATATATATATATTTGGGTATTGATATTTTATTATATTATTACATGTGTGTGATGCATTAATGTTTGTTTACTATATATGCCAGTGAAGTGCCAGTGTTATTGATAGACTACTTCTATGCTTACGTGTGTGCCTAGAGCCTTGTGTATTGAAGTGATGGCACAGCGGTAGTAAGTTGTTGTGTGATTATTGCAAGTGTATTATATATATTTTGGGTGTTCTGTCTCACGTTCTGTCATAGTTGGGAATCCTGATTTCACTTATAATTCTTTCTGTGTTACTTGTATGTCTTTGTTAGTTCATATTGTCATTATATATTATAGAAAATCTGAGTAGTTTCTCTATCATCATTTATTCATTCTAAACGAACTTGGGTATATGTATGGACGGTCACTTTAGGGTTGAGTTGGCAATCTTTCATACAGGCTGGGTTTGTACTTTTACTTATTCTTCATAACTTTGATAGTCAGATACCTGCCACCCAGTGCTACTTTGTTCTGTTGATAGCTAACTTTGGAGTAAGTCTAGTCTAGTGACTAGTACTGTACCGTATCTCTACCCTCCGTCCGTAACACCCTCGATGCCTTACCCTATGATATATTTATTATCCAGCCCATGTTAATAAAATCAACGATAAATTATATTATATAATGCTTTAAATCGACCCAGGTGAACATCTGAAAGCAAGAATAATATCAAAATGCTGTAACATCTGACCACTCTTCAATGAATCCGATCTGAAAAAAAAAGATAAAATAAAACACACACACACACTAGGCTGTGTGTGAGCTAAGTAATCCCTTCATCCTGCGAAAAACATCCACAGCATAAGGGATTGCACCATTAAACAGACTGGAGTGAGGATGCACAAACAGACACATCAAGGGTAGACAGAGAGGAGAGATAAAGTAACATTAGGATGATCAGAGTCAGACAGACAGACGGGACCAGCAGACCAATCAGATCTGACATGCCATACAGAAAGTCATATTTATAAACCGAACAGAAAGATGAAATATATATTCCACAGACACAGACGGACAAGACATACAGACAGACCCAAGCCTAACAGACCAAATATACAGATTAGAACGAACGGATTGACGGGCAGACCAATCACATAGGTCTCACTCCAACCTTGGTGGAGTGTGGACGTTCTCCTGGCGCTCTGCCTGCATTGTTGTTTGTGCGTTCTTGTTTATGTGTTATTGTTTCTGTGGTGTTGTTTGTCTGTTGTGGTTCTGTGTTCTGTTTTGTTATGGTTCTTTTTGTGTTTGTGTGTGTGTGTGTGTACCTGGCTGATTGTGTGTTCAGTTGTTTGCTTCCCTTCTCGGCCTTGCTTCATCTGATGGAAAGCATGGATTCCTGTTTTGGAGGCGGACTTGGCCATGTCGGAGGATGATGAGTCTCCTATCGAGGATCACTGGCCTGAACTGCCCTTGCGTAACTTTCCCCTCCTCTCCTCGGTCATTCCGTAGCGAAGACTGCAGCCGTCCACCTCCTCAACCTCTAACAAGCAACCCGTTGACGCCTCGTCCGACTCCTCGCAGTATTCCTATGGTGTGGACTGTTTGCCTCCAGCTGCAAAGACGGCAAAGGATGCTTCAGCTGTGCACGACGTACCTTCTCTGCTTCAACGTGGTGTTTCTTCCTTATATACCCACTCCTTGCTCTCATCCAACCTTCCTGCTTTTGCCCAGAGAAATGACTATGACAAGCTCTCCTTCCCGGGGAACCCATCTACAGACACAAAGCTGACTTGGTTGTCTGATGTCAACAGTGCTTTCAAACTGCAGCGTGAACTGGCTGAAGTCAAGATGGCTGCCGTCACCTACCGGTTTCTCTACATCTCTAGGAAGCGTCAGGACATCATTGATAGAGTCAAGGCTGGTGAATATTTATCTCTGTCTCACATTCTTCAAGACTCACCCGAGAGGCCTTGTAAGTTTCCCAGCTACATCCTCACCCGTTTTCCTTTTGATGTTGATCCGAAACTTGCTGAGGGATTCCCTGGTGTGTACTCAGCCCGTCGTTTTCTCCAAGATGGTTCCCCCATTAGCCATATTGTTGTTGTCTGGAGTCTTCCCGATCTACATCCAATTGAGATTTCCTTTGATTTCCTCCCCTGTCTTCCACTGTAGCACTTAGTGCTACAGGTGCTGTGGAGTTGGACACATCTCCCGGTACTGTTCTGCCTCGCCAAAGTGTGCCTGGTTTGCCGCTGACCATGATTCCAGGACGTGTCCTGTCGGGGGTGAACCATCACGTCCTGCTGCCTCCACATTTTTTTTTTTTTTTTACATATAGTGAGTGGAGGAAAGGAAAAAAACAAATAAATAAATGGTTCCATTTGCCTATTGGCATCCTCCACTCATAAAATATTTAAAACAACTGGATTTAAATTGCTGGGGGTTATAACTTGCTGGAAAACATTCCCTTGGTAGAGAATTCCACAGGGAAGTAGTACGGGGAGTAAATGAATTTTTGTAAGCAGTTGTCCTGCAACGTGGAGGAGTCAGTGTGAACTCATGCGCATTCTCAGCTGCCCTAGTCCTCCGTGGGAAGACGCGAAGGGGTGGTATAATCAGGGCAAGTTCATCCGAACATTTCTTATAAAAGTATCTATAAAATAGTGCAAGGGAAGCAACATTTCTACGTACTGATAAGGGAGGGAATTCATTAGTGATCATTAGTATGCAGTGTCATTGAGGTTTGAATTTGTGGCGAAGATATTGGCCAAAAGATTTGCTTTACCACGTGGATCACATATGAGATTTCCATTGCTATTCTTTAAAGGGGGAATAGATGAACCATGGTTGAAGTTAGATTTGAATGAGTTTACTGTTGACCAAAAGATCTTATTATCATTAGGATTATTCAGTAATTTATTGACTTGTTTATGTATGAAGTTAGATTTGGCTAAATTAGTTACAGCTTTAGCATGGCATCTGACAATTTTGAAATAATTGTATGACTGAAGAGTTTTCGACTTTGTATAGGCATTATAGGCTATTGATTTTTGTTCTGTAGCTCTGGCACAGCTGTGATCAAACCATTTTGGAGAGTTAGATCTTTTTGAGTATTGATGGTGAGGGATATATGTTTCCATTCCTATTTTTATAAAGTCAGTAATATGGTTCAGGAAGCTATCTGAGTCAGTAGAGTAAAATGATGACCAAGGAATGTTAATTAAAAAGTCATGGAACCCCACCCAATCTGCGGCATCATAGTGCCATTTGGTCACTCGGATGGGTTCAGAGTGGATGGGTAGGGAGGAGTGGGAACAGGAGACTGCAATGAGGCAATGGTCTGAGGATCCAAGAGGGGACTTCACTTCAACACTATATGTTTCGGGATTGGTAGTAAGAAACAAATCAAGTAGGTGCGGTCTATGTTCTGGATTATCAGGTATGCGAGTGGGGTGCTTGATTAGTTGGGTGAGATTGAATGAGTCTGCGAATAACTCGCATTCAAGCCCAGGTTCGTCAGTTCTGGCCGAATGAGTGAGCCACTCAACATTGTGGACATTAAAATCACCCAGTAAGGATATAACAGATGCAGTATTAATGTTTAAATCAGAAAGAATGGAGGTCAGGGAATCAAAGAGGCTATTATCTGGGGAGGCATTTGGTGATCGGTAAATACAACAATAATATTTAACTGAGCCTGAAGAATTTAGCTTGTAAATTGAGTAATCAAAATCTGGTGATGCGAGATTGAAAATGTTCTCCAAGGATATTGTTGATATAGCAAAACAGCAAACGCCTCCCTTTGATCTAAAATTTGACATTAAAATATAGCCTGGAAAGTTGTAGTTAGTCAGGTCAGAAGAGGGAGTAACCTGGCATTCAGTGAGGAAAAGAATGTTAGGGGTTTCTGTTTGAAGAAGTAAGTGTACCGAGTTAATGTTGGAGTGAAGCCCCCGAATATTTGCAAACATAATTAATTCATTGTGCTGACGAGCAGTTGTTTTATGCATTATGGCTAGTGCTGACACAGTCGCGTGATGACGACCGGGAGGGCCCTGTGTCAAAGACCCCGCCCTGCCGGTGGTGGTCATCCGAGAAACCACCGCGCTTGCTCTAAGAGTTGCATCAGCCATGGTATGAAGTTTTAAAATGTGTTTGCGCTTGTATTGTTTTTCATGTTGAGTTGTGAGAAGTTGGTATGTTAATGTCAAGGATAGGAGTGTAAGTGAATGTAGTTTGTATGGATGTGTGTGTAGTGTAAGTGATTACCTGGCTCCCCATAGATGTGTGAGGCAGAAGATGTATAACCAGCAACTGAGGCCTGGGGGAAAAAATGGAATCAGGTACTTCCTTGAATCTCCCGTTGCCTCAGCGGTAGTACCATCCCTGGGTGGGGCTACCTAACCCCTACTACCTATTAAATCAGAGTCTTCACCTCATGAAGATACGTCTCGATGGAAGTGTCCACGATGCCTTCAGCCAGGGGTTAACGTGTGGCATTAATGTGCTCGACGTCAGGACCAGGCTACTGTTGCACCACCTCCACCACCCACATCATCATCTCCCCAGTCTGCTCCTCCCACCAGCCCTGCCTCACCTTTTGGACCTGGCCCTCCACAATTCTGTCGCTACCATCATGGCATGATGTACGGCCCTCGAGTACTGTTTCTCCGCCCTTGAACCAGGGATTGATGGGTTGGTTGCCGTTCAGGCTGCTAATGACTCGAAGCTGTCCACCTTGGTTGAGGCTCAGCTGGCCATCATATCAACTGTCACCGCCCTTACCGAAAGGATGAATACTGTTGCATCTCGCTTTGAAAGGTTTTCGAGTTCGTCCCTTCTCCTGGTCCATCATCTTCTTCAAGTCTCTTATCTGCCCCCACACCCCGGACTTCTATCTCCAAAGCTCATAACCAGTTATGTTTAGCTCACTCAACTCAAGGCCTATGTTTTTCGTCATCATCCCAGTGTTATTTTTCTCCAGGAAACTTTTTCAGGACAGCCGCTCGCTGCTGGGCAATCTTCTCCCCTTTCAGGTTATGTGCCATATGTTCAACTAGTAAGGAATGGTCTGCTGACTTACATATATAGCTCCTTGCCACTTCGCTTTCTCCGTACCTCCTCTGATCTTGACATGACCTTTCAGCTATTTGAGGTTGTACCTGGGGATGGAGTACTCCAACTATGTAACGTCTATTCTACCCTGGCTAGACTCACTCTTGAGGCTCTTCCTTCTCCAACAGTGCGTGGTATGGTGTATATGGGAGATTTTAATGGTCGGCATTCTGACTTGGGTGATGGTTCTGGTTCTAGTAATCGTAATGGTGTTCGTCTACTTTCATACACTCGCAAACATCATCTGACACGCTAGGACACTGCGGTGCCACTCATTGCAGGGGAGGTACTCTGGATTACATCTTCTCTTCTGGCCTGATATCATCTCAGGTCCAGTGCTCCTCCGTGACAGATTTATTCTCTGATCAAGTTGCTTTTTCAGTTTCATTATTCTCTACCTGCTGGGTCCTGTTCTTCAGCCACTGATTTGCGCATTGCTGTGCCCCCTAAATATTGCACGACTTACATCTTATTTATTGCCCATGTATTCCCGACATACTCCTTATTTATGGCCCATTTGACATATCTTCAGCTGAACAGTTGTACTCTGATCTTGTATCTGCTACTCATGACTTTTATAGTCTAAACGTCTCCCGGCCACACCTCCAACATCGCCATACTATTCACTTCTGGAGGCCTGATGCACATATACAGGAGGCAAAGGAGGAGGCTGAACGTGATGGCCTATCGTTTCAAGCCAACCTAACCCCTGACCTGCTCCATCGTTACCAGATATTTAGGGATGCTTTAGTCGCCATGCAAGAGTGTTGTTCACACTAATTCTTAGCAGTGGTTCACGGATACCATCAACCAGCAAACGTGTGTGAATTCTATATGGCACCTAATCCATCGGGTCGTTTAAAAGACGCCAGCCACTGCCCGTCATCATACTCCCGCCGCTTTGTCAATGCCTGGTCAGAACAATCTACCCCAGCCAGTCTACCCATCCACATACAAGATGCACTCGCTTCCCGTGCTGCTGTCCATCGGCTATGTCTAATGTCTGCTCTATTGCGAGATGATGATGATGATGCAGAGCATATAACTGATGAGGAAATGCACCTTTCTCTCTCTCGGGGCAGAGTTGCTTCCCCTGATGATGATGGTATTACTTATGCTGTGCTGTGCCTACTTCAACAAGTTCCCGGAAACCCTCTACTTCGACTGTACATTCTTTGTCTTCGTGACGGTTGTGTACCACGAGCCTGGACCAGCAGCACAATAATACCCATCCCTAAGCCCGGCACTGCAAAGTTCAGGCCTATTTCCCTTACTTCATCATGGTATGACTCAAGAAGGTTTTCTTAACCCATTTTTATTTGATATTCTGATGCATCGGTTGCTCATTTCTGTCCCTGATATTTCTGGAACTACAGTTACGTGCTATGCTGATGATATATGTTTTCATTCTAAATCGCGAAAGGATCTCCAGTGGTTTCTTGCCTCCTCTGTGGTCTGCTTTTACTGTGGCATTATTGTCTCCCCAGATATGAGCAGAATATTCACCTGCCGCCTTCCTCAAGTACCGCTACCTGCATGGGCAAATCATTCAATATTTGGCCGGTTGTCCCTGCCAGGCCTCAACAACATCCCTTTGTCCAGGACTTGTTGGGTCGTCTCCAGCGCCGACTTGCTCCACTTCAATGGCCCGGGCATCTTCATCCCAGTAGCCAGGACCATCTATAATGCTTTTATCCGTTCAGTTGTTGATTACTTTTCCCCTGCTTTAATTCAACTTCATAGGTCTACTCTGGAAACTTTAGAAACATTTCAGAATAGAGCGATGAGAATGATTCTTGGCTGTCCCATGTCGACCAGGAAAGTGAATATGCAGCGTGAGATGCGTCTTCTCCCTTTAGTCGAGATAATTTACTCTAATGTTACTTAATTCACTGTCAAGTGCCTCCATTTCCAACATCTTTCACCTCATTACTCTCAGTTAGTCAGGACTTCTCTTAGACCAAACTCCACTGTCCCTCCCATACTGCCTGCTGGACGTATAAGGTCTTATAAGGTCTGTTTCCTCTATGCTCCGTAGTCTGAATATAGATATAATGGTTGCAGACGTCACCTCAGGGCCCCCTCCGTGGATGCTACTAACACCTGATGTGAGCTTCATACCTACTTCCAAGTCGGAACTGCCTTCTCTACAGCGGCAGTTGGCTCTGGAACACATAAAAACAGTGATGTCCTCCATCACAAATCCATACTGCCTCTACACTGATGGCACTTTGCAGGTGGATGGTACAGCAGGTTGTGCAGTTTTCTCACCTAAGTTACAGTTATTGTTTTTTTGTTTTGTTTTTTAATCTGGGTTCTTTTTAAGGTAACATCTGAGTTTTTACTTGTTTAATGAGTTGCAACATTGATAAATATTCAGACTTGCACAGAATAGTTGGTAGCTTGAGTTACCTATAGGCCAATAAGTATTAAAATTTCTCACGATTGTGTTATAACGTATATTGTAAAGAACACTGATCGCTCCTTATCATTTACATATTTTTTTGTTTTAACAATATTTGGATGTACTTTATACGTAGCACGCGAGTAATAATGTATTTCATATGCATTTATTGTGTTTAATGGAAACTTCCTTCATGACGTCATTACCCTGCGCTGGATGCCATGTGACTGGCTGCAACTCCTGGCTGCTGATTGGCTGGCTTGGGTATTAAGACGACCACGTATACAGTTCAAGAATATGCGCCCCGGGGCCTGCCGCTTGATGTGGTTTGTCGACACCTGCTGAACCACCAGGATTTAGTGGAACTTCTGGTATGCCACCCTCGTTTTGGTGGATTTAAGTATGTCATAAAGTAAATATTTGTCTGTATTCTCGTGCTTCATACTGTTTTTGTGATGTGTGTGTGTGTGTGTGTGTATGTGTTTGTAGTCAATGGATTTTTATCGGTCCCGCCTACCCTTATGATTTGTTGTCTGTCTTTTGATTGACGCCACGGCGCAATGAATTAGAAAAAAAAAAGTCATACGGAACTACACACACACACACACGGACACATATAACTCGCAAACCAATAAAACTGGCACACTAAACATGAATGCATACCGAACAGACAAACCAAAACAGAGAGATCAAACACAAAGTAACAGACAAGAGTGTTCCGGGCCCGTATGGCAAGGGCTAGGGCCCGTCACTGCTCCGAAATTATAATAAAAGCTCATACAATAAAAAGCAAAACCATCCACTACTTCCAAATTAGCCTGAAACACTATGCTGAGGTCACTATTGCAAACATACGAACAAGTCCAAACTCTCGGATATTTTGTGAATACCGTCCCAGATCTCTGAAATCAAGGTCAGAGGTGAATATCGCAGGTCTGAGTGAGTGAGTGTATAATCATGAAGGGCAATGGCTAGGTTAGGTTAGGTTAGGTTACGTTTGGTTTGGTAAGTAGTAGTGAGTAATGTGATACAGTATACTACTAGGGATGGAGTGTTGTGATAACAGCAAGTGACGGGAGAGTAACACAATGGGTATCAAAGTAGGTTACTCGAATACACTAGGTGGGAAAAAGGGTACTATTACTGTACTGTTAATGTAGAAAGTGACAGGATAGTAATAAAAAATCTAGGATTCTAGGTGGTAGAAACAGTAGTTTCGTTAATATAAGTAAATAAGTTTGGAGTCAGGTTGAGTCATAAATTAATTATTACAGCAGAAGAGAACAAGATAAATAACAGACACACAAAGTAGGAAAGAAAACTAATATAATATAATAGAGAAGAAAAAGAGACTAATATACTTACACAAGGTAGAAAGTGCTAAAAATATTTATATCAAGGTACAGTCGCCAGCACTGCCTCATGGTACAGGGGCTCGATTGTTTCGAGCTAAATAATCACAGTGGTGCTACATCTCTGAATATGTGTGAGCCCCTGCCAACGCGGCAGTGCTGGCGAGTGTACAGTCGGTGGCAGAAGTCCTGTCGCCTTACCTGCTTCACCGAGACATGCAGTGTTCATGGACTCGAGAAATACGCACGTTTTGTACACTTAATAATCTCGAGTCTATGAACATGAACATTGCATGCCTCGGTGAAGCAAGTGAGGCGACAGGAGTTTTGCCGCCGACTGTACATTGTCACCACTTATTGTACAACTGGTACAGGAGAAGGGGACTGACAACACTGACTGTACCAGTTACAAGTGTAGGCGAAAATGTAAGCTCCCTCGTTTAGCTACTCATCTACAACTTGTATGCACTGGGGTATACAGTTAAATATTCATGTCTTATTAAAGTTTTGAATCATGTGAAATACTAAGTGAACTCTTTCAATATTTGTCCTGTCTCATACCAGCTAGAGCTCGTTTAAAACTCCAACAGGATATTCGAAGCAAACCTGGAAACTTATTATGGCTCGTTATTGTACGCTAAATGTGCATTGCAGGTCACATTACTAAATAGGGAATCAGTGCATTTTCGCTTGTATATACGCAATCTAAAAGAGGAAACTAAAAAAACACCACAATCATCATTCACAGCCAGGTCATACTCACTTGAAGTAGGTGAATATGAAGAGTGAGAGGAGGAGGGAGATGAGGGAGAGAGACAGGCCAATGATCTCCACGGCCCTCGACCCCTTCGCCACCAGAAACTTCATCTGTAAAAGGGAAGGGAAATTTGCAGCGAGTTAAGTGTTTTTTTCTCTGTCGTTTAAAGAGGTTTCTTTATATTACCGAAGGGAATGTTATTTTAGGTGTGTAGTGTAATTGCAATGGAGTTCATGGTGTTTATAGTTGGTTTTCGAGACCAGTGATGGAGTTCAATAGAAAATTAATATTTCCTATAATGAGGTAAATGAGGAATATAATCTGAAAGTCCGCTTACTGACCTCGCCTACAAAACAAAACGAGCTTGTGGTTCAAAATCATATCCCACTTCGTTCGAAATGTGCCTAAACACATTGCGTTTGAAGGCTCTTAGCTCGTAGTAATGCGGTAAGATGGATGGAGGTAGAGTGTTCCAGAATTGACCAGTTGTGTATATGAGAGACTAAAAATACTACTCAACTCTTGCATTAGGGAGTTGGTTCGCGTTTCATGTTCTCCTGAAGGGGAAAGCATACAGTGAGAGAGGTCAAAAAAACAATGTCCAGTGTAAAAGCGAGAGAAGAGAAAGAGTGATGCAAATTTGCTACTATGGAGTTTGTGTTATTCATGGTAATTTATTATACGGTGGCTAATGACAGGAAAGTTGTCGGCCAAACTCTTCTACATGTTATGTTCACTGAATGAAAAATATTTCATAGGTATTGACCCTTTTATTCTCTCGTTCCGGAAATTAAAAGGTGTACTAGAGTATTGGTATATTTAGAGCAACTGATTCCTCTAAACTCTTTTAAGCAACAAGCCTATAATATTTTTATTAATCTAACCCTGTTTCCTAACATAATTTGGAGTAATCAACGCTCTAATGTACCGAAAATATAATATTCATTAGCCCTTTAAATTTCAACCATGCAAAAATGTGAAGTAAACGAAACAAGTTCCTCCGTGTTCTAGTTGGTCTAAGTCTGTGTCCATCCTTCAAAATATTTTCTGTAGTTTTTTAGAGGGTGCTCTTGAACCTGAACGAAGCAAATCTGAACCGAGATCAGAGGATGAAAGATGGAGGACGATGGAAATGGATGTTAGTGTGAGAAACCCTTGATGGAGTAGTAGTTTGTAGGTGAGTGAGGGAGACTGACCCTGAGTTACTGTCAACTCTCACAAAAGATCATTGTCAGCTACTCGTGAACATATTCCTTTATGTAGACGTGATCCACAGTTTCTACCACACCCGGACTACTCAAGAGTGAGAAATATCTGCCCTCTAGGTAGGGAACTGTGCGAAATCTTGTGCTTCACTAACTATTGGATACATTTTCCAGGTTTCAGATAACCAGCCTTAAGAGGACCTGTAGAAACTGTGGATCGTGATTGTACTAACGATGGTACAAAGGTGTTTGCAGATCTAGAGTAACTGACTTTTCCAAACTATTATAAGAAACAGGCCACCATTATATTTGTATATCTGGTCCTGTTTTCTGGCATTCATTAAAGGAATTGGGTGTTCTTGTGTACTAAAAAATATATTATTCCCTTATTAATATAAAATTACTTCACACCCTTTTTAAAGTTATATAGGGTACAGTCGGCTCCACTTCTGCGTTTACCACTTAGCGTTGCCAATGTTAAGCCACACAGAAATTTGAATCCCGAACCACATGTGATTCTGATGCGAAATACTCACTGCCGAGTGGAATGGATTCAATGGAGAGAAGGACTGGGTTGGAGAGGGAAAGCTTCGACAGTGATCGATTTGTAGTATTGGAGAGAGAAAGAATTATTACAGTATGAATCTACGGTTATTAAGCAACAAAGTCGACTGCCACCTTAATAAGTTATCTTATGTAATGTTACATTCCCAAAGATATGCATTAATGTGAATAATTGATACAAACATTTTGTAGCGATACAATTGCTATTGATTTTATGATAAAGCGAGTCATCGTAATTTGACTGTCAATTTTTTATGAGTGCCATCTCATGTAGGTTTACGTCACAATGGTACAGTTGACAGACTCGCAAAGGAAGCCTGCCATCTGCCTCCTCTTGGTGTTGGACGTCCTCTCTCCCTGACATGTTACCTCTCTAGAGTCCGCTCCGCCACTCTTCTCCCTGTACGGCGATGCAGGGATGCAGAGAGGCCCTTCAGCATCTCCATCACCCATTACGAGTCTGTCTGCCGTCACAAATATTCTTACCGTCGTCGGGGCATCATGATTCGGAGGCAAAATGTAGTCTCTGCTCGTTTGAAGCTTGGCTACCGGCCACCGTGGCCGGTTGCTGGGATGCAGTGTTAGCCTACCTTCACTGAGTGTCGAGCGCCTCGTGCTAACACTATAGAGCACTATTGCCTGGCCTGCCACACTGTCCGACACTTGCTACTCCGGGTCCTGCCACTTGATATGGTTTGTCGACACCTGCTGAACCACCAGGTTTTAGAGGAACTTCTGGTATGCCACCCTCGTTTTGGTGGATTTAAGTAGGTCATAAAGTAAATATTTGCCTATTCTCGTGCTTCATTCTCTTATGTTTTCGTGATGTGTGTGTGTCTGTGTATGTGTGTTTGTAGTCATTGGATTTTCATGGGTCCCGCCTACCCTTATAATTTGTTGTCTGTCTTTTGATTGACGCCACGGCGTAATGAATAAAAAAAAAAAATTATAATGTCACCCGAGATTAATGTCTAGAGTCTAGACCATACGCCAGCATGAGTAAACCAATAACCAGTGTTGGAGTGAGCAGTGTCCGAGAAACCGATATGACTTCATGCACCCACAATGTATGTGAGTCACTCTCCACAACCCAACCCCTCTTGCCATCTCACTCGGCAGTGATCACACGTGGTTCGGGATTCAAATTTCTGGCAGCATTAAGTGTGTGTGTGTGTGTGTTTTTTTTTTTTATTCATTGCGCCGTAGCGTCAATCAACTGGCAGACAACAATATACAGGGTAGGCGGGAATCAAGAGAATCCAATGACCACAACCATATACACATACACACACACACATCACGAAACATAACAGAATGAAGCACAAGCATACAGATAAATATCTACATTATGACCTACTTAAATCCACCAAAACGAGGGTGGCGTACCAGAAGTTCCTCTAAAACCTGATGATTCAGCAGGTGTCGACAAACCACATCAAGTGGCAAGCCCCAGTGCAGCAAGTGTCGGACAATGGGGCAGGCCAGGCAATAGTGCTCTATAGTGTTAGCACGAGACGCTCAACACAAGCGACACTCAGTGAAGGGAGGCTCATCCTGCATCCCAGCAACCGGCCACAGTGGCCGGTAGCCAAGCCTCAAACGAGCAGAGGCCTCGACGACGGTAGGAATATTTGTGATGGCAGACAGACTCGTAATGGGTGATGGAGATGCTGAAGGGCCTCTCTGCATCCCGGTGTCGCCGTACAGGGAGGAGAGCGGCGAAGCGGACTCTAATAAGGTAACATGTCAGGGAGAGAGGACATCCAACACCACGAGGAGGCAGATGGCAGGCTTCCTTTGCGAGTCTGTCAACTGTACCATTGTGACGTAAACCTACATAGGATGGCACCCATAAAAATTTGACAGTCAAGTTACGATGGAGCAATAAGGACAAAAACGATAAAATCAGCTGAATAACAGTGTAGCAGTTCACGCAGCAAGAGTAAACTACTAAAGTGTCGAGGTTGTGATAGTTAGGATCGTCGGCAGTTCTCGAGACCCCAAGGATTCATCTCGCACTCGACCAATGATGGAACAACACGTCATCAACATGGCTGACCCTACGTCATCACCAGCGGTATATAAGCACCGACAGCAGTCCACCAAGGCATCAGCATTATGCGTCCAGACTTTGTTGTGTCCAGACATCGTCCTCGTTGTGCATAGCAACAACAGACTACAGAATTGTTCGTGGAGTTACCTTGGTGTACCGAGGCCTCTTACCGGCAGTACTCTGTTGTTTCTTTGCCTTAGTAAAGTAATCCATGTCAGTCAGTTAAAAATTAAATGTTTAAAAACACTCAATTTGCTGAAGTGCATTTCTGGTACTCAATGGGGAGCAGATAGGAAGTCATTGCTAATGCTATATAAATCCCTAATTAGATCTAGAGTAGATTATGGGTCAATAGTGTATGGTTCGGCATCTGAGTCTGTGTTGAAAGGTTTGGATGTTGTGCAGAATGCGTGTTTGCGTGTGTGTCTTGGAGCCCTACGTTGCACTCGAATCGAGCGTCTAGAGGTGGAGTCACAAGTGCCTCCCCTCCGATTGAGACGAGATCAACAACTTCTAGTATATTGTGCTAAAAAATCCAGGGTGCCGAGTCATCTTCCCGGGAATGCCTTGCTACGGCAACAGCACCCGGGGGGCCATGGCGCTAGGCCCCTGGCAGAGGGACCGAGTCGTCCGTCCGGGAACCCCTGCGCCCCAGGGGGCACTGGCGTGAGGCCAATGGGGACCAGGCCCCAAGTTCAGGTACCCGGGGAGCCGAGTCATCCTCCCGGTAATGCCTTGGTGAGGCATTTGCAGCCGGGGGGCCATGGCGATAGGCCCCCGGAAGGGCCGAGTTATCCGCCTGGGCGTCGCACGGCCCGGAGGGCACTGGCGTGAGGTCCCTCAGAGCAAGACTCCACGACCTCGTAGAGTGTGTCGGTATAGAATTATCAACAATCGATTCCCTAGTTTTAGTAAATATTGCACCCTGGGTAACACCCCCCTTCACTATTGTGGATTCCTGGCTACCAGGGGTTAAATCCCGGGTGCCGGAGGTGGAGGTACACCAGAGGTTTCGTGAGATAATTGTTCAACATCTTTCATATTTCCATCTGTATACCGACGGTTCCAAGACGGATGAATGTGTGGGTGCAGGTGTATGGTCGACTGAATGCCAGTTAAGATTCAGACTGCCGATTCATACATCTATTTTTCTTGCTGAACTTTTTGCTATTAATAAAGCTTTGGATTTTGCCCTATCGACGACCCACGATAGGCTAGTTATTTTTACAGATTCATTAGGTTCACTTCAAGCTATTAAATCCTTAAATACAACTAACAACGAAATACAGGGTAATATCATTAGTAAGCTGTTTTGTGCCAATAAATCAATCAAGCTAATATGGGTACCTTCACATTATGGTATCTATGGCAATGAACAGGCTGATATACTAGCCGGGTCAACTGTTGATCTGGACCTTAGCATAGTCCGTACGGATCTCAGGTGTTTTGTTTCCCTCATTAAGTCTCGAATTCATCTCCTGTGGCAAAGGCAGTGGACCAGATTAGACATCAGAAACAAAGTAAAAAAAGTTATTGAACCCTGGGCTACGTCATCATGGCGTAGCCGCAGGGACGAGGTGGTGTTGGCCCGTCTCAGGGTAAACGCCACATGGCTAACACATCTCGAACCTTATGTAAATAGAAATTTCCCCCCCATGTGCCCATCATGCACATCAGTGATGTCTTTAAGTCATTTATTAATTTTTTGTAATGATTATGAAAACAAGCGAACTAAAATTAAACATTATTTCCAACGTAAAAATATTGCTTTCACCATCGAAAATATTCTATCAGATGATAAGAATATTATAAACAAACTGCTGAGTTTTCTGAGGGAGACAAAACTTTATGACCTTATATAGATTGACATAATAAAATGGATCCAATGGCTTAATGATCTTTGGCTATATGCCTCTGGTCGATAGCCAAGAAATCCAACAAGCAAGCAAGCACCAAGGCACATTATGCGTCCAGACTTTGTACCGTCCAGACCTCGTCCTCGTTGTGCATAGCAACAACAGACTACAGTATTGTTCGTGGAGTTACCTTGGTGTACCGAGGCCTCTTACCGGCAGTACTCTGTTGTTTCTCTGCCTTGTGTAAAGTAATTGAGTAAAGTGAATTTGCAGCATTTTGCTGCACTGCTGTGTACACCTTCAGTGATTTGTTTTTTTGCTGGAGGACAACCAGTAGTTTATGGTAGATAGTAGTTAGTTGTTCCCCACACCAGACCCGCAGCACTCACTGCCTCAGGGGAAACCCTGTGGTAGGGGGGCCCAGTAGTCTGTTTTTTTTTTTTTTTTTTTTTTTTTTTTTAATTAATTGCGCCGTAGCGTCAATCAACAGGCAGGCAACAATACATACGGGTAGGCGGGACTCATGAGAATACAATGACTACAACCACACACACACACGCACACACACACACACACACCACACACACACATCACGAAAACATAACAGAATGGAGCACAAGTATACAGACAAATATTACATAATGACCTACTTAAATCCACCAAAACGAGGGTGGCGTACCAGAAGTTCCTCCAGAACCTGGTGGTTCAGCAGGTGTCGACAAACCACATCTAGTGGCAGGCCCCGGGGCAGCAAGTGTCGGACAGTGGGGCAGGCCAGGCAATAGTGCTCCACAGTGTTAGCACGAGGCGCTCGACACAAGCGACACTCAGTGAAGGGAGGCTCACCCTGCATTCCAGCAACCTGCCACGGTGGCCGGTAGCCAAGCCTCAAACGAGCAGAGACTACATTGTGCCTCCGAACCATGAGGCCTCGACGACGGTAGGAATATTTGTGACGGCAGACAGACTCATAATGTGTGATGGAGATGCTGAAGGGCCTCTCTGCATCCCTGCGTCGCCGCACAGGGAGGAGAGCGGCGGAGCGGACTTTAGAGAGGTAACATGTCAGGGAGAGAGGACGTCCAACACCACGAGGAGGCAGATGGCAGGCTTCCTTTGCAAGTCTGTCAACTGTACCATTGTGACGTAAACCTACATGGGATGGCACCCATAAAAATTTGACAGTCAAGTTACGATGACGCAATAAAGACAAAAACGATAAAATCTGCTGAACAACAGTAGAGTGTGTGGGCTGAATACTAGAGAGAGAATGAAGGGCAGGTCTGGAGTCACAAAAAATGGCAGCATTCACTCCACGTTGACAAACAAGACTAACAGCATCCAGAATGGCATACAGTTCACACAATGTTGAGCTAGAGTGGTTACAGAGACGACGGCCAACCCAGCCCCCTGGAGGTGACTCCATGTCAGGTGAGAAAACGGCACAACCTGCTGCACCATCCACTTGCAATGAGCCATCAGTGTAGAGGCAGTATGGATCTGTGATGGAGGACGTCACTGTTTCTATGTGTTCCAGAGCCAACTGCCGCTGTAGAGAAGGCAGTTCCGACTTGGAAGTAGGTGTGAAGCTCACATCAGGTGTTGGTAGCATCCACGGAGGGGGTCCTTGGGGGACGTCGGCCACCATTATATCTATATTAAGACTACGGATCATAGAGGAAACAGACCTTATAAGAGTACGTCCAGCAGGCAGTATGGGAGGGACCGGGTAGTTTGGTCTGAGAGAAGTCCTGACTAACTGAGAGTAATGGGGTGAAAGATGTGGGAAATGGAGGCACTTGACAGTGAAGCAAGTAACATTAGAATAAATTCTCTCCACTAACGGGGGAAGATGCAACTCACGCTGCATGTTCACTATCCTGGTCGACATTGGACAACCGAGAATTATTCTCATTGCTCTATTCTGAAACTTTTCTAAAGTTTCCAGAGTAGCCCTAGGAAGTTGAATCAGAGCAGGGGAGAGGTAATCAACAACTGAACGGATAAAAGCAATATAGATAGTCCTGGCTACTGGGATGGAGATGCCCGAGGAGTTGTTAGTGAGCCATTGAAGTGGCGTAAGTCGGCGCTGGAGACGACCCAATAAGTCCTGGACAATGGGATGGTCTTGAGGTCTGGCAGGGACAATTGGCCAAATATTGACTGGTGCGCCCAGGTAGCGATACTGGGAACACATGGGAATGACAGTCCCTCCAATGGTGAACACTGGCCGAGCTTGAGGAAGGCGGCAGGTGAATATTCTGCTCTTATCTGGGGAGACAATAATGCCACAGTGAGAGGAGGACACAGAGAAGGAGTCAAGAAACCGCTGGAGATCCCTTGGTGAGGTAGAATGAACACAGATATCATCAGCATAGCACGTAATTGTAGTTCCAGGTATATCAGGGAGAGAAGTGAGCAGCCGATGCATCAGAATATTAAATAACAACGGGCTGAGAACACCCCCTTGAGGCGTACCAAGATGAAAACTGCGCAAAGGACTGAGTGCACCACTGAAAAACACACGGGAGGTCCTGTTACTCAGGTAGCCCCGAATCCACCGTAATAGATTACCCTTTATCCCAAAGTCAACCAGTTGATCCAAAATGACGTCTCTATTAGCAACATCGAAGGCACTTCGAAGGTCAGTGAAGGCCACCACACTGTCCCTGTTAAGGCGAGTGTACAGGTCTACTAGGCAGTGGTGTGTGCTCCGCTGGGGAAGGAAACCAAACAGCCATGGAGAAAGGCGATCTTGCAGTCTGTACATGAGACGATTGAGTAAGATTCTCTCCATAACTTTACAAAAACAGGAAGTCAGGGAAATAGGCCTGAACTTCGCAGTGCCGGGCTTAGGGATGGGTATTATTGTGCTGCTGGTCCAGGCTCGTGGTACACAACCATCACGAAGACAAAGATTGTACAGTAGAAGTAGAGGGTTCCCAGGAACTTGTTGAAGTAGGCGCAGCACAGCATAAGTAATACCATCATCACCAGGGGAAGAAGCTCTACCCCGAGAGAGAGCACGTCGCAACTCCTCCTCTGTTATCACCTCTGCATCATCGTCATCATCTTGCAACAGAGCAGACATTAGACGTAGCCGATGGACAGCAGCAAGGGAAGTGAGTGCATCTTGTATGTGGATGGGTAGACTGGCTGAGGTAGATTGTTCTGACCAGGCATCGACAAGTTGTTGGGCATAGTCGGCGGGAGTGTGATGACGAGCAGTGGCCGGTGTCTTTTTAACAACCCGACGGATGAGGTGCCACATAGAAGCCACACTTGTTTGCTGGTTGATGCTGTCCGTGAACCGCTGCCAAGACTCAGTGTGAGCACACTCCTGCAGGGCAACTAAAGCATCCCTAGACATCTGGTAACGATGGTGCAGGTCAGGGGTTGGGTTGGCTTGAAACAATAGGCCATCACGTTCAGCCTCCTCCTTTGCCTCCTGTATACGTGCATCCAGCGTCCAGGAGTGGGCAGTATGGCGATGCTGGAGGTGTGGCCGGGAGACGTATAGCCTATAAAAGTCATGAGTACCAGATACAAGATCAGAGTACAACTGTTCAGCTGATGATATGTCAAATGTAGGGAATACATGGGCCATGAATAAGATGTAAGTCGGGCAATATTTAGGGGGCACAGCAATACGCAAACGAGTGGCTGAAGCACTTGACCCAGCAGTTAGAGAATAATGAAACCGAAGAGCGATGTGATCAGAGAATAAGTCTGGCACGGAGGAGCACAGGACCCGAGATGCTATCAGGCCAGACGAGAGGATGTAATCCAGAGTACCTCCCCGGCAATGAGTGGCACCGCCAGTGTCCCAGCGTGTCAGATGATGCTTGCGGATGTATGAAAGGAGACGAACACCATTACGATTAATAGAGCCAGAACCATCACCCAAATCAGAATGCCGAGCATTAAAATCTCCCATATAAACCATACCACGCACTGTTGGAGAAGGAAGAGCCTCAAGAGTGAGTCTAGCTGGGGCAGAATAGACATTACATAGTTGGAGTACTCCATTCCCAGGTAGAACCTCAAATAGCTGAAAGGTCATGTCAGGATCAGTGGAGGTACGGAGAAGGCGATGTGGCAAGGAGCTATGTATGTAAGTCAGGAGACCATTCCTTACCAGATGAACATATGGCACATAACCTGAGAGAGGAGGAGCTTGCCCAGCAGCGAGTGGCCGTCCTGGAAATGCTTCCTGGAGAAAAATAATACTGGGATGATGACGAAAAACATAAGCCTTAAGTTGAGTGAGCTTAGCATAACTGGTGATACCACATACATTCCAGGAGATGACATCAAGCCGGCAATCACTAGCGAACTCTGTATTTGGAGGTAGAAGTCCGGTGAGTGGGGGCAGATGAGCGACCTGGAGAAGAAGATGGACCAGGAGAAGGGACTGACTCGAAAAGCTTTTCAAGGCGAGATGCAACAGTATCCATCTTTTCGGTAAGGGTAGTGACAGTTGAGATGATGGCCTGCTGAGCCTCGACCAAGGTTGAGAGTTTGGAGTCATTGGCAGCCTGCGCAGCAACTAGCCCATCAATCCTGGCTTCAAGAGCAGAAAAGCGGTTCTCGAGAGCCGTACATCGTGCCATGAGGGTAGCAACAGACTTGCGAAGGGCCATGTCTGGAGGTGAGGCAGGGCTGGTAGGAGGAGCAGACTGGAGAGGTGGTGGTGGTGGCGGTGGTGGAGGCGGAGCAATAGTAGTGATACGAGCCTGGACCTGACGTCTGGTACATCCATGCCACACGTTAACCCCTGGCTGAAGGCATCGTGGACACTTCCATCGAGACGTATCCTCAGGAGGTGAAGGCTCAGAGGTGGAGGCAGCAGGACGTGATGGTTCGCCCCTGACAGGACACGTCTTGGAATCATGGTCGGCAGCACACCATGCACACTTCGGCCTGGCAGAACAATACCGGGAGATATGCCCCACACCCCAGCACCTGTAGCACCAAGGCTGGTCACTATGAAGTTTCCTCACCTCACACGGTGGAAGACAAGGGAAGAAATCAAAGGAAATCTCATTTGGAGGTGGATCAGGTTGACTCCAGACAACAACAATGCGGCTAATGGGGGAACCATCTTGGAAAAAACGACGGGCAAAGTACACACCAGGGTATCCCTTAGCAAGTTTCGGGTCAACATCAATAGGAAAACGGGTAAGGATGTAGCTGGGTAACTTACGAGGCCTCTCGGGTGAGTCTTCAAGAATGAGAGGCAGAGACAAAAATTCACCAGCCTTCACTCTATCAATGATATCCTGACGCTTCCTAGAGATGTAGACAAACCGGGAGGTGACAGCAGCCATCTTGACTTCAGCCAGTTCACGCTGCAGCTGGAAGGCCCTGTTGACATCAGACAACCAACGCAACTTCGTGTCCGTAGATGGGTTCCCAAAGAAGGAGAGCTTGACATAGGCATTTCTTGGGGCAAAAGCAGGAAGGTTGGTCGAGGGCAAGGAGTTGGTATACAAGGAAGAAACACCACGTTGAGGCAGAGAAGGTAAGTCATGCACAGCTGAAGCACCCTTGGCAGTCTTGGCAGCCGGAGGCAAACAGTCCACACCATCGGAATCCTGCAAGGAGTCGGACGAGGCATCAACGGGTCGCTTGGTAGAGGTTGAAGAGGTGGAAGGCTGCAACCTGAGCTGCGGAGTGACCGAGGAGAGGGGGGGAGGGTTGCGAGAAGGCAGCTCAGGCCAGTGATCCTCGATAGGAGACTCATCCTCCTCCGACATGGCCAAGTCGGCCTCCAGGCAGGAAGCCACATCCGAATCCGCGCTCTCCATTAGGCCAGGCAAGGCCTAGATGGGAAGCGAACAACTGAACACACACAAACACACGAACATACACACACAGAACCACAATAAAAAAAAATAAACCACAAACAACAATACATCAAACAGCAAAACCACAAAAAAAAAAACGAGATAGAAAATATAAACAACCCCTATAACACCACAGACACAACAACACACAAACAAGAACGTTGAAACAAGACAAACAACAACACAGGCAGAGCGCCAGGAACACGTCTTCACTCCTGGAAGGTTGGGGTGAGACTGTAGTCTGGTGTGTCATTTGGGCACCTCTTTTTCTTAAACTACTTTTTCTTCTATATTTTCCGTGCGACCTCCTGGGCCTACGGTTGTCTCTTGGTTGAGCAACGGTATTCGCTTGGGAGGTGGGTTCCTACTACACCACCCCTCGCATTAGGCAGGTTCGGTGGTGGGGAAGTTCCTTCCGCACAAACTCCGATCCCCTAGCTGGTACTGGAGAACGCCGCCAGGCTACCACTAAGGGGGGGGTCGAGTAAAAGTAACTTTTATTCCCTAAATTATTGTCCATTTTTTGGGGGGTTGATACAATAGTTAAGGGAGGTAGGTGAGTGTGCGAGGAGAGGGGTCGGACGTAGTCCGATGCCCCGGATGGATGAACCCCCAACTAGCCTCCCTCCTCCTCAAGGAGGGAGGTTAACGACCAAGGACCAAACTAGGACAACGGCTGACAATAATGGAACCCCTACGGCAGACAGACAACGACACCTTGATGTTAAAATTCCTCCTATGAATGCTCGCTATGTAAATATTAGATGTGTAGATGAGGGTCAGTCTCTCAAAAACTTTAACCCCTTTATCGTCAAAAAGGTCCTTGATGGTCAAGTGGGTGGCAGTCTTGCTGCTGCTAACAAGTTGCGTGATGGTAGTATCCTGGTGAAAGTACTGAAGGCATCCCAGGTTAAGGATCTCCTTAAACTGACGCAAATTCATAACCTGAAGGTGAAAGCCACCATTCCAGTGGGGCCAAATACCTGTAAGGGCGTCATTTTCCATAGGGATTTGGCCGCTCTGAGTGAGGCAGACATTTTGGAAGGAATGAAGGACCAAGGCGTTGTTGATGTTCAAAGTATGACCAGGATGAGAGAGAACAAGAGAGAGAAATTTGGCTTGTGTTTCATGACTTTTGCTTCAGCCCAGATTCCGGAAACGGTAAAGATTGGATATGAAATTGTTCACGTTAGACCATACATTCAGAAACCGATGCGTTGTTTCCGTTGCCAGAAATTCGGACACACAGCATTGAGGTGCTTCAATAAAGATTCATTCACTTGTGGTAAATGTGCAGGTAGTCACGAGACTGAGTTGTGTTCAGAGACAGTCTTCAGGTGTGCTAATTGTGGCGGCCCCCACCAGGCAAGTGCAGGTGACTGCAGGAGCCTTAAAGTGGAGACTGAAGCAATGGCATACATGAGGGCTCATGATGTCAGTTATGGTGAGGCAAAGAGGAAGGTGGAGGGGGATAACCAAACTCCCACAGTTTCCTATGCTGCAGCTATGACTTTTTTTTTTTTTTTTTTTTTTTTTTTTTTTTTTTTTTTTTAATTCATTGCGCCGTAGCGTCAGTCAATAGGCAGACAACAGTACACAAGGGTAAGCGGGACTCACGAGAACCAAATGACCACATACACACACAAGCACACACACATGCGCACACACACTCACATCACGAAAACATAACAGAATGAAGCACAAGCACACAGACAAATATTTACATCATGACCTACTTAAATCCACCAAAACGAGGGTGGCGCACCAGAAGTTCCTCCAGAACCTGATGGTTCAGCAGGTGTCGACAAACCACATCAAGTGGCAGGCCCTGGGGCAGCAAGTGTCGAACAGTGGGGCAGGCCAGGCAATAGTGCTCTATAGTGTTAGCACGAGGCGCTCGACACAAGCGACACTCAGTGAAGGGAGGCTCACCCTGCATCCCAGCAACCTGCCACGGTGGCCGGTAGCCAAGCCTCAAACGAGCAGAGACTACATTGTGCCTCCGAACCATGAGGCCTCGACGACGGTAGGAATATTTGTGATGGCAGACAGACTCGTAATGGGTGATGGAGATGCTGAAGGGCCTCTCTGCATCCCTGCGTCGCCGTACAGGGAGGAGAGCGGCGGAGCGGACTTTAGATAGGTAACATGTCAGGGAGAGAGGACGTCCAGCACCACGAGGAGGCAGATGGCAGGCTTCCTTTGCGAGTCTGTCAACTGTACCATTGTGACGCAAACCTACATGGGATGGCACCCATAAAAATTTGACAGTCAAGTTACGGTGACGCAATAAGGCCAAAAACGATAAAATCTGCTGAACAACAGTAGAGTGTGTGGGCTGAACACTAGAGAGGGAATGAAGGGCAGGTTTGGAGTCACAAAAAATGGCAGCATTCACTCCACGTTGACAAACAACACTAACAGCATCCAGAATGGCATACAGTTCACACAATGTTGAGCTAGAGTGGTTACAGAGACGACGGCCAACCCAGCCCCCTGGAGGTGACTCCAGGTCAGGCGAGAATACAGCACAACCTGCTGCACCATCCACCTGCAATGAGCCATCAGTGTAGAGGCAGTATGGATCTGTGATGGAGGAAGTCACTGTTTCTATGTGTTCCAGAGCCAACTGCTGCTGTAGAGAAGGCAGCTCCGACTTGGAAGTAGGTGTAAAGCTCACATCAGGTGTTGGTAGCATCCATGGAGGGGGCCCTGGGGGGACGTCTGCAACCATTATATCTATATTAAGACCACGGAGCACAGAGGAAACAGACCTTATAAGAGTACGTCCAGCAGGCAGTATGGGAGGGACCGGGTAGTTTGGTCTAAGAGAAGTCCTGACTAACTGAGAGTAATGGGGTGAAAGATGTGGGAAATGGAGGCACTTGACAGTGAAGCAAGTAACATTAGAATAAATTCTCTCCACTAATGGGGGAAGACGCAACTCACGCTGCATGTTCACTATCCTGGTCGACATTGGACAGCCGAGAATAATTCTCATTGCTCTATTTTGAAATTTTTCTAAAGTTTCCAGAGTAGCCCTAGGAAGTTGAATCAGAGCAGGGGAAAGGTAATCAACAACTGAACGGATAAAAGCAATATAGATGGTCCTGGCTACTGGGATGGAGATGCCCGAGGAGTTGTTAGATAGCCATTGAAGTGGTGTAAGTCGGCGCTGGAGACGACCCAATAAGTCCTGGACAATGGGATGGTCTTGAGGTCTGGCAGGGACAATCGGCCAGATATTGACTGGCGCACCCAGGTAGCAGTACTGGGAACACATGGGAATGACAGTCCCTCCAATGGTGAACACTGGCTGAGCTTGAGGAAGGCGGCAGGTGAATATTCTGCTCTTATCTGGGGAGACAATAATGCCACAGTGAGAGGAGGCCACAGAGAAGGAGTCAAGAAACCGCTGGAGATCCCTTGGTGAGGTAGAATGAACACAGATATCATCAGCATAGCACGTAATTGTAGTTCCAGGAATATCAGGGAGAGAAGTGAGCAACCGATGCATCAGAATATTAAATAACAATGGGCTGAGAACACCACCTTGAGGTGTACCAAGATGAAAACTGCGCAAAGGACTGAGTGCACCACTGAAAAACACACGGGAGGTCCTGTTACTCAGGTAGCCCCGAATCCACCGTAGTAGATTACCCTTTATCCCAAAGTCAACCAGTTGATCCAAAATGACGTCTCTATTAGCAACATCGAAGGCACTTCGAAGGTCAATGAAGGCCACCACACTGTCCCTGGAAAGGCGAGAGTACAGGTCGACTAGGCAGTGATGTGTGCTCCGCTGGGGAAGGAAACCAAACAGCCATGGAGAGAGGCGATCCTGCAGTCTGTACATGAGACGATTGAGTAAGATTCTCTCCATAACCTTACAGAAACAGGAAGTAAGGGAAATAGGCCTGAACTTCGCAGTGCCAGGCTTAGGGATGGGTATTATTGTGCTGCTGGTCCAGGCTCGTGGTACACAACCGTCACGAAGACAAAGATTGTACAGTCGAAGTAGAGGGTTCCCAGGAACTTGTTGAAGTAGGCGCAGCACAGCATAAGTAATACCATCATCACCAGGGGAAGAAGCTCTACCCCGAATGAGAGACGTAGCCGATGGACAGCAGCACGGGAAGCGAGTGCATCTTGTATGTGGATGGGTAGACTGGCTGGGGTAGATTGTTCTGACCAGGCATCGACAAGTTGTTTGGCATAATCGGCAGGAGTGTGATGACGAGCAGTGGCCGGTGTCTTTTTAACAACCCGACGGATGAGGTGCCACATAGAAGCCACACTTGTTTGCTGGTTGATGCTGTCCGTGAACCGCTGCCAAGACTCAGTGTGAGCACAATCCTGCAGGGCAACTAAAGCGTCCCTAGACATCTGGTAACGATGGAGTAGGTCAGGGGTTGGGTTGGCTTGAAACAATAGGCCATCACGTTCAGCCTCCTCCTTTGCCTCCTGTATACGTGCATCCAGCGTCCAGGAGTGGGCAGTATGGCGATGCTTGAGGTGTGGCCGGGAGACGTATAGCCTATAAAAGTCATGAGTAGCAGATACAAGATCAGAGTACAACTGTTCAGCTGATGATATGTCAAATGTAGGGAATACATGGGCCATAAATAAGATGTAAGTCGGGCAATATTTAGGGGGCACAGCAATACGCAAACGAGTGGCTGAAGCACCTGACCCAGCAGTTAGAGAATAATGAAACCGAAGAGCAATGTGATCAGAGAACAAGTCTGGCACGGAGAAGCACTGGACCTGAGATGCTATCAGGCCAGACGAGAGGATGTAATCCAGAGTACCTCCCCGGCAATGAGTGGCACCACCAGTGTCCCAGTGTGTCAGATGATGCTTGCGGATGTATGAAAGGAGACGAACACCATTACGATTAATAGAGCCAGTACCATCACCCAAATCAGAATACCGAGCATTAAAATCTCCCATATACACCATACCACGCACTGTTGGAGAAGGAAGAGCCTCAAGAGTGAGTCTAGCTGGGGCAGAATAGACATTACATAGTTGGAGTACTCCATTCCCAGGTAGAACCTCAAATAGCTGAAAGGTCATGTCAGGATCAGTGGAGGTACGGAGAAGGCGATGTGGCAAGGAGCTATGTATGTAAGTCAGGAGACCATTCCTTACCAGATGAACATATGGCACATAACCTGAGAGGGGAGGAGCTTGCCCAAGAGCGAGCGGCCGTCCTGGAAATGCTTCCTGGAGAAAAATAACACTGGGATGATGACGAAAAACATAGGCCTTGAGTTGAGTGAGCTTAGCATAACTGGTGATACCACATACATTCCAGGAGATGACATCCAGCCGGCAATCACTAGCGAACTCTGTATTTGGAGGTAGAAGTCCGGTGAGTGGGGGCAGATGAGCGACCTGGAGAAGAAGATGGACCAGGAGAAGGGACTGACTCGAAAAGCTTTTCAAGGCGAGATGCAACAGTATCCATCTTTTCGGTAAGGGTAGTGACAGTTGAGATGATGGCCTGCTGAGCCTCGACCAAGGTGGAGAGTTTGGAGTCATTGGCAGCCTGAGCGGCAACCAGCCCATCAATCCTGGCTTCAAGGGCAGAGAAGCGGTTTTCAAGAGCCGTACATCGTGCCATGAGGGTAGCAACAGACTTGCGGAGGGCCAGGTCTGGAGGTGAGGCAGGGTTGGTAGGAGGAGCAGACTGGGGAGGTGGTGGTGGTGGTGGTGGTGGTGGTGGAGGCGGAGCAATAGTAGAGACACGAGCCTGGACCTTACGTCGAGTACATCCATGCCACACGTTAACCCCTGCCTGAAGGCATCGTGGACACTTCCATCGAGACGTATCTTCAGGAGGTGAAGGCTCAGAGGTGGAGGCAGCAGGACGTGATGGTTCACCCCTGACAGGACACGTCTTGGAATCATGGTCGGCTGCACACCATGCACACTTCGGCCTGGCAGAACAGTACCGGGAGATATGCCCAACTCCCCAGCACCTGTAGCACCAAGGCTGGTCATTATGAAGTTTCCTCACCTCACACGGTGGAAGACAAGGGAGGAAATCAAAGGAAATCTCATTTGGAGGTGGATCGGGTTGACTCCAGACAACAACAATACGGCTAATGGGTGAACCATCTTGGAAAAAACGACGGGCAAAGTACACACCAGGGTATCCTTTGGCAAGTTTCGGGTCAACATCAATAGGAAAACGGGTGAGGATGTAGCTGGGGAACTTACGAGGCCTCTCAGGTGAGTCTTCAAGAATGAGAGGCAGAGATAAAAATTCACCAGCCTTCACTCTATCAATGATGTCCTGACGCTTCCTAGAGATGTAGACAAACCGGGAGGTGACAGCAGCCATCTTGACTTCAGCCAGTTCACGCTGCAACTGGAAGGCCCTGTTGACATCAGACAACCAACGCAGCTTTGTGTCTGTAGATGGGTTTCCAGAGAAGGAGAGTTTGACATAGGCATCTCTCGGGGCAAAAGCAGGAAGGTTGGACGAGGGCAAGGAGTTGGTATACAAAGAAGAAACACCAGGGTGAGGCAGAGAAGGTACGTCGTGCACAGCTGAAGCACCCTTGGCAGTCTTGGCAGCTGGAGGTAAACAGTCCACACCATCGGAATCCTACGAGGAGTCGGACGAGGCATCAACAGGTCGCTTGGTAGAGGTTGAGGAGGTGGACGGCTGCAACCTGAGCTGCGGAGTGACCGAGGAGAGGGGGGGAGGGTTGCGAGAAGGCAGCTCAGGCCAGTGATCCTCAATTGGAGACTCGTCTTCCTCCGACATTGCCAAGTCGGCCTCCAAGCAGGAATCCGCACTCTCCATCAGGCCAGGCAAGGCCTAGATGGAAAGGAAACAACAACACAAACAACTAAACACTCAATCAGCCAGGGACACACACACACACACACACAGACAATCACAACAAAACTATACACAGAACCACAACAGACAAACAACACCAGCAACACCACAGAAACAGCAACACACAAACAAGAACTCACAAACAACACAAAAAACACAAACAAGAACTCCAAAACAACACAAAACAACAACACAAACGAGAATGGAAGCAGAGCGCCACGAGTACGTCCACACTCCACCTTTTCTGGAGCGAGACTGCAGCTATGACTGGCACCACTGCTCCTGTAACTACGACAGATGTTAACGTGGCTATCCAAGCTAAAGATAATGAAATTAAAGACTTAAAGGATACTGTAAACAAATTAACGCTGCTAGTAGAAAGTTTGACAAAGAAATTAGAAGTTGTTGAATCAACCCAGCAAAAGAAGCACCACAAAGCTGATGATACCGTATCAGCTTCTAAATCTCATGTTCTCGCTCAGGTGACTCCCATGAAGCCTACATCCGGGAGTCGTCCGGTTCGTCGCGAGACGAGCCGTTCGAGGACTGGCTCTGTACCTCATGGAGAGGAACAGGCGATGGAGACTACCGTCGCGAAACCTGCCCGCGGGAGGTCCCCGGGAAGTGCAGGGGAGGAAGAGGGTCTTCCTTCCCAGCACAAAAAGGTTCGGCCAGACGAACAAGGCTCCAAGAAACCCCATAAACAGCGATAATCTTCGCACTAACCATACTCCAATGGAACTGTCGAAGTCTTAGAGCTAGATTAAATGAACTCAAACTTTTGGCTTGTTCTTACGCTGCCGATATTATTGCCCTTCAGGAAACTCATCTGAACGACCAAGTCGAAGACGAGGTTGTTCAGCTTCGGAACTACGGGTTAATTAGGAGGGACCGTGGGGGGAGGGGTGGAGGTGGAGTGGCAATCTACATCCGCCATAACCTCCCTTTCACTGATGTGCCCTGTAATTTTCCTCTGGAAAGTGTCGCTTGCAGATTAAAATTCGGTGGCACCTGCCTGACTATCTGTTCTGTCTACTGTCCTCCTGATACAGTAACTAATGATGATGTTTTTGATCTACAGGACAGTCTGCCCTGTAGAAAATTAATTGTAGGTGATTTTAATGCTCATCATACGTTATGGGGTTCCCTGCAGGATGACAGAAAGGGGGAACAGATGGCTGGGCTAATCAGTGATTCCAATTTGGTTCTTCTGAACGACGGTGGTCCGACGAGAGTTGATGATAATACTGGTAATTTTAGCGTTCTTGACCTATCTCTGGTCTCCCCATCAATTGCAGCCTCTTGCCAGTGGCTACCCATTGATGACTCATTGGGAAGCGACCATTTTCCTATTGTGATTAAATTTCAAAGCGACACTATTAAAGAGCCTTCAGCACCTAAATTTAACGTAAAAAAAGCAGACTGGGTGTCCTTCACAAAGGGTGTCAATATTGAAATTGTTGGAGAAACCATTGATGATAAAGTAAATAATATTCAAGATAATATCCTCAAAGCCGCAATGGCAACAATTCCTAAGACTTCGGTAGATAGCGCAAAGCATAGAGTTCCATGGTGGACGCCAGATTGCCGCAGGGTACTGTGTGAGAGGAATAGAGCCTACAGGCTTTTCAAAAATCACATTAGTGATGAGAACTTTCGCAAGTATAAACTTGCGAGAGCTAGGGCTCGTCGAACCATAAGACAAGCCAAACGAGACTCCTGGCGATGCTTTGTCTCTAGTATTAACAGTAAAACATCAATTTCCCAAGTCTGGTCCACTGTAAGAAAATTAAATAAGAAAAAAATATCAAATAAAATTACCAACATCTCTTTTAATAACATCAATTATGACGAACCTAGAGACATTGCTAACGCCCTCGCCAGGCAGTTCTCTTTTGCTAGCAGCTCTGAAAATTACCATCCAGCTTTCCTGCCCATCAAGGAAGCATCAGAGCTGCAGCTTATTGACTTTGCCACAGGAGATGAATTAGATTACAACAGTGATCTAACAATGCAAGAGCTTGTCCAAGCCCTAGGAGCCTGTAGTGGGACATCCCCAGGACCCGATGAGATTCGGTATGAGATGATAAAGCATCTTGATCATGATTCCATGATCAAGATGTTGCAGGTGTTTAACGAGATTTGGAGGGGTCACACCTTTCCAAACTCGTGGCACTTTGCACATACCGAAAGGAGGGGGGGACCCCAGATCGACTTCATCGTATCGCCCTATTGCGCTCACAAGTTGCTTATGCAAGGTCATGGAACGAATTGTTAATCGTAGGCTATTGCATTTTTTAAATTCCAGGAATTTGCTGGTTGACGAGCAGTGTGGCTTCCGTAAAGGTCGCCAGACACTCGATCAGCTAGTGAACCTGGAAGTTCAAATTCAAGAGGCATTTGCCAAAAAACAATTTTTGATTGCAGTATTTTTAGACATTGAAAAAGCCTACGACATGACTTGGCGACATGGCCTCCTCAGGAAACTATATGCGATGGGATTACGCGGTAACCTGCCCTTTTTTGTTAAGAATTTCATTTCTGACAGAACTTTCTCTGTCAAGCTTTTTTCGGAAACAGTCACTTTCTCGGACATATTTGTCCAGGCAAATGGGGTGCCCCAGGGGAGTGTTCTGTATATGACCTTATTTCTATGTATGATCAATGACATTCTACCAGCTCCTTCTCGAAATCTTAAATACTCACTGTACGCCGACGACTGTGCGATATGGCACTCCAGCTGTAATGCAGAGTTTTCGGCAACTCGGATCCAATTGGCACTGGATTTGATTCACAATTGGGGCCTCCAGTGGGGTTTTAAGTTTTCAGTAAGAAAGAGTGTAGGGGTTATTTTCACTCATAGGAAGAAGCCAGACGTCATGCTGACTATGGGTGTCAACCCCCTACCTATTCAAAATTCTACTAAATTTCTTGGACTGCATATTGACAGTCGACTGACATGGCGAGTCCATGTTTGTCAGTTAAAAATTAAATGTTTAAAAACACTCAATTTGCTGAAGTGCATTTCTGGTACTCAATGGGGAGCAGATAGGAAGTCATTGCTAATGCTATATAAATCCCTGATTAGATCTAGAGTAGATTATGGGTCAATAGTGTATGGTTCGGCATCTGAGTCTGTGTTGAAAGGTTTGGATGTTGTGCAGAATGCGTGTTTGCGTGTGTGTCTTGGAGCCCTACGTTGCACTCGAATCGAGCGTCTAGAGGTGGAGTCACAAGTGCCTCCCCTCCGATTGAGACGAGATCAACAACTTCTAGTATATTGTGCTAAAAAATCCAGGGTGCCGAGTCATCTTCCCGGGAATGCCTTGCTACGGCAACAGCACCCGGGGGGCCATGGCGCTAGGCCCCTGGCAGAGGGACCGAGTCGTCCATCCGGGAACCCCTGCGCCCCAGGGGGCACTGGCGTGAGGCCAATGGGGACCAGGCCCCAAGTTCAGGTACCCGGGGAGCCGAGTCATCCTCCCGGTAATGCCTTGGTGAGGCATTTGCAGCCGGGGGGCCATGGCGATAGGCCCCCGGAAGGCCCGAGTTATCCGCCTGGGCGTCGCACGGCCCCGGAGGGCACTGGCGTGAGGTCCCTCAGAGCAAGACTCCACGACCTCGTAGAGTGTGTCGGTATAGAATTATCAACAATCGATTCCCTGGTTTTAGTAAATATTGCACAGTGGGTAACACCCCCCTTCACTATTGTGGATACCTGGCTGCCAGGGGTTAAATCCCGGGTGCCGGAGGTGGAGGTACACCAGAGGTTTCGTGAGATAATTGTTCAACATCTTTCATATTTCCATCTGTATACCGACGGCTCCAAGACGGATGAATGTGTGGGTGCAGGTGTGTGGTCGACTGAATGTCAGTTAAGATTCAGACTGCCGATTCATACATCTATTTTATCTATTAAGTTCACTTCAAGCTATTAAATCCTTAAATACAACTAACAACGAAATACAGGGTAATATCATTAGTAAGCTGTTTTGTGCCAATAAATCAATCAAGCTAATATGGGTACCTTCACATTATGGTATCTATGGCAATGAACAGGCTGATATACTAGCCGGGTCAACTGTTGATCTGGACCTTAGCATAGTCCGTACGGACCCCAGGTGTTTTGTTTCCCTCATTAAGTCTCGAATTCATCTCCTGTGGCAAAGGCAGTGGACCAGATTAGACATCAGAAATAAAGTAAGAACAGTTATTGAACCCTGGGACGAGGTAGTGTTGGCCCGTCTTAGGGTCAATGCCACATGGCTAACCCACCTAGAACCTTATGTAAACAGAAACTTTCCCCCCATGTGCCAATCATGCAATACAATAATGTCAATAGCCCATCTGCTAATTTTTTGCACAGAATACGAAAATCAACGTAACAAAATTACAAAATATTTCCAACTTAAAAAAATAGCTTTCACTATCAACAACTTACTAGCAGATGACAAGAATATTATAAACAAATATATGAGTTTTCTGAGGGAGACAATACTTTATGACCTTATATAGATTGATATAATAAAATGGATCCAATGGCTTAATGGCCTCTGGTCGATAGCCAAGAAATCCAACAAGCAAGCAAGCAAGCACCAAGGCGTCAGTCTTCCAGTGTTCTTATCTCTGGGCTGACCACTTCCACAGGAGGAGACTTTTAAGACTGGTTCGTGGAGAGAGTGGATGTATGATTTGTGCTCTCTCCTCTAGCTGCCAGGGCCTGCCGCACCGGCAGTAGTTTCTTTTTTTTTCGCCCTTCTGGTGACCACTAGGTTTAGCTAGTATTCAATCCCTCCATAGCTGGCAGTAGATATAGTAGGTGTCTATATCTTTATATTGAGATCAACTTTGCCTCCTGCCTATGGTGGACTCCCCCACTGATAGCTCTGGGTGTGGTTTAACACAGTCGGACCACCTTAGTGTGGGTTGAGAGGTTGATCTTAAACATTAGTTAATTAGGGCTGGTATAAATCCCTTTCTGGCGTTTTCTTTTCTCCTTCCCACTTCCCCCCAACCTTGGGGGAAGTGGTTACTATGTTGCCTTCCCTCCAACTCCTCCGGCGGCCATGACCGACCACCACCACGAAACGACGGACGAACCGAGACTCGAACACCCTTTGACATAGACGTAAAAAATGCCTCATTTGTTATGCTTCATGCCACTGATTTGGCCCCACTAGCCGGCCTCAATCCCTTCATTGTTCAAAAGGTAATTGATGGCTGAGCTGGTGAGGTTGAATCAGTTAAAAAACTTGCATCTGTAGACCTCCTTGTCAAAACTTTCAATTCAAAACAAGTAGCAAGTTTGCTGAAACTTCGTCAGATTCACGATTATAAAGTTGAAGCCAAGATTCCTCAAGCCATGAATTCCTGCAGGGGAGTAATCACCTGTAGGGATTTAATGATGATGGAAGAGACGGAAATAATCGAGGAAATGAGGAACCAAGATATCATTGATGCTAGATTTATTACACGTTTAGAGGATGGTATAAGGAAGAAGACTGCAACACTCATTTTGACTTTTGGCAAAGTTTTACTTCCTGAAACTGTCAAAATTGGTTATGAAATTGTTAAAGTAAGACCCTTTATCCCCAACCCTCTTAGATGCTTGAACTGTCAGATTTATGGACACGGTAATAGAACTTGTAAGGCTTCTTCTCCAGTGTGTGGCAGGTGCGCGACGCCTGGCCATGCTGAGGAAAAGTGCACATCAGTGGAGCTCTCCTGCTTTCACTGTAAGGGTACTCACTCCACTTCCTCGAGGGATTGTCCCAAGTGGAAGCTGGAGAAGGAGGTCTACTCGGTGAAGGCAGTGCGAGGTATCTCCTATCATGATGCGAGGAAGGTGGTGATGGGATCGCAAGCGACCCCCTCACCCAATGTCTCGTATGCATCGGCGGTGATATCTCGACCCGTGATGTGTACTATTAGTACTCAGACTGAGTCAGAGCCGAGCGAACAGGCTGAACAATCTATTTCTAAACCTAGTATCACTACCCCCTCTAAGACTATTACCCCATCTACCAACTCATACTCTCGGGCTGCAGCTTCTTTGAAGTCAGAGAAACAAAAGAAGAAGTCGGACAAGTATGACAAAATTAACTACACCACCCTAAAACCAAAGTCACTTTCTTGCACACACCCTACTCCCACTTCATCGGGGGAGAGAAGGGATAGCTCTTCCTCGGTGGAGTCTGGGAGACTCACCATTGATGAGGAAGCAATGGATGTCTCCGGACGCAAGAACCGGGAAAGGTCCCCCGGTAGCCACTCGCCAGGCGGCGGGCGGCACAAAAAGACTAAGCGCTCAGGCCGACCCCGTAACTCTTAAATCGCCATGTTCACTGTACTACAGTGGAATTGTAGAAGTCTTGGGAATAAATTGAACATCATATCAATATTATTACACACACACAGGCCAGACGTCGTCTGTTTACAGGAGACAGGGTTGGAGAATCACTCTGACCCAAAACAATTTAAACACTACAAGGCATACAGGAGAAACGATGGACACGGAGTAGCAATATACACACACAAATCAAATCCACAGACACAAATAACATTAAACACTACACTGGAAGCCGTTGCTTGCAGAGTGAAATTACACAACACCTACATATCCATCTGCTCTCTTTACTGTCCGCCACGCGGCCCCATTGACAGTGATTCATTACATAATCTATTTAGACAACTGACTGGTAAAAAATTAATACTGGGCGACTTTAATGCCCATCACTGTCAGTGGGGAAGCTTAAGAACTGATGCTCGCGGAGGGCAGATGGCAGACATTATACTACAATCCAACCTCTGCCTCCTGAACGATGGTCAAGCCACCAGGGTTGACGATCGTTCTGGCAACTTTTCGGCCATCGATTTGTCTCTGGCCTCCCCGGATATACACCAGGATTTTTCTTGGCATCCTGAGTCCGACTCCCATGGTAGTGACCACTTTCCCATCTGTCTCTCTTATTCAAATCATACTGTTTCGGCCTCTTTGGTACCAAAATTCAATTTTAAAAGAGCAGATTGGGGTGGGGGTCTTTCGGGAGGATCGTCGACCTAGATATATCTGGGGAGACCATAGATGAAAAGATGCGAAATTTAACACAAAACATTTTACACGCAGCTGAGGTTGCTATTCCCAAAACCTCTATAATTCGAAATAAGCGTGAAGCACATTGGTGGTCAACGGATTGCCGAGAGGCATTAAGGAAACGTAATAGGAGATACAGGATTTTTGACAAACAGCCCACTCAGAACAACTTTATAGCTTACAAACGGGCAAGGGCTGAGACAAGGAGAGTAATTAATAGAGCTAAAAGGGACTCTTGGCGGTCGTTTGTGTCCACGGTGAATCGTTTTACACCACTAACTAAAGTCTGGTCCACTATAAAGATATTAAATAACAAACGCCCGTATACTCCCATCACCACTCTTCAAGTGGACAACAACATCTACGACGATCCCGTGGACGTAGCAAACGTACTTGCCAGGAGTTTCTCAAAAGTAAGTAGTTCAGCCAATTACGACCAACGTTTTCTCCATCACAAACGTATGGCTGAACTACAAGAGATAGACTTTGCCACAGAAGACGTAGACTACCCATACAACCGGGAGTTTACGATAGACGAACTTCTCCTTGCCCTAAGATCCTGTAAAGACACCAGTCCTGGACCTGACACCATCACGTACAGTATGATCCGGCATCTTGGCCAGGATAACCTGGTCAAGTTGCTAGCAGTGTTTAATGAGATTTGGGTGTCTAACACCTTCCCAAACTCATGGCACTTTGCGTGGATCATACCGATACTTAAACAGTCTGGTCGTCTTGTGAATCCCAGTTCATTTCGACCTATTGCGTTGACTTCTTGCCTCTGTAAAGTCATGGAAAGAATGATAAATAATAGGCTACTTTTTGTTTTAGAAGCGAAGGGTTTATTGAGTGATCGACAATGTGGCTTCCGGAAACACCGGAGCACAGTTGATCACTTGATGAACCTGGAACATTGCATTTCAAAGGTATTTGCCAATAAAGAATATTTTCTTGGACATCCATAAAGCCTATGACATGACATGGCGACACGGTATTCTGGTGAAGCTTCACGGTTATGGTTTAAGAGGTAATTTGCCCAGTTTCATTAACAACTTTTTGTGTGACAGAACCTTTTCTGTCACCCTTCCCTGTAATGTAACATCGGACATTTTTGTCCAAGAGAACGGGGTGCCACAGGGAAGCGTGCTTAGTCCAACACTTTTTAACATCATGATCAATGATATTCTGTCATCAGCTCTAGTTCCCAGGAATCTTAAATACTCGTTGTATGCTGATGATTGTGCAATGTGGCACTCGTCACGTAATGCCCAGTTTTCAGTAGGACGGATTCAAGCAGCGCCATGTCCACCATCAGGAAGTCGGAGATCGGAAACGTAGCCAGTGCCTCCCTCCAACAACACCATTATCTCCACCACGGAAGACGGAGGCCACTGGCTGTACGCCTCCACCAGCTAGAACAACAACTACAAATAGACCTCGGGGACTGCGACAAGTTCATCACCACCAAGATACCACCGTGGGAGACACCCAACTTCGGCGTCAACACATCGTGGTTACCATCATCAAAAGAAAAGGCGCCGGAGTTGGAGATACACCACCTGTTTGGTGGTATCATCCGCAGTCACCTGGGGTCTCATCACGTGTACACTGACGGCTCCAAGTCACATGAATGTGTGGGTGCGAGTGTATGGTCGAGTGAATGTGAACTTAGGTACAGATTGCCGATACATACATCTGTGTTTACAGCAGAACTTTTTGCAATTGACAGAGCTATAGACTATGCACTAAATTCTCGTTATAATTCAATAGTAATTTTCTCAGACTCCAAGTCAGCCCTTCAGGCAATTAACTCATGTCAAACTATTTCTAATGAAATCCAGGGTCGCATCATTAATAAGTTGCATTTATGACAATGAACGGGCAGACTTACTTGCAAAGTCGGCTGTAGAGCTCGAGGTTACTTGGGACGTCCCTCGTGATTTACAGTCGTGTCTATCCCTCGGAAAGAAATCAATTAATCTTTTGTGGCAAGGTCAGTGGACCAGACTAAACATCTCTACCATCAAGCCTCAACTGGGTAATTGGGCCACTGCCAACCGGCCCAACCGCTTAGAAGAAAGAATCCTCGCAAGAGTGCGAACCAACTGCACCAGGATAACACACCTAGAACCATATATAGACAAACGTTTTCCACCGCATTGTAACACCTGCAATGCGGTGTTATCTATCAGTCATATCATCCTGCGTTGTCGGCGATTTTTGGGGGAACGTGTTTCCCTCATAAGTTACTGCGATGCAGTAAAAGTCCCCTTCACACTCTCAGCTCTCTTAGGTGATGGGGATGGTGGTGTGACTGTTAAATTGATGACTTTCTTGAGGGAGACCGAACTGATCAGAGTGATGTGACTTTATATGTGTTTTGTTTCTTTCCATTTTGTATATATTTTTGAATTTATAACTATTTTCTGTGTTGTGTATTGTGTATATATATGATGTATTAGCTAGGTTTAGCGATTGTCTAATATAGGTTTTGCGATTTGTCTGTCTAGTTTTAGCGATTGGCTGGAATAGGTATTAGTCTAGTTAGCTATTGGTTGAGTAGGTACATAGATTAGTTTATTAGCTAGGATGTTAAATTAAGAAATATTTTATTTGTATAAAAATACAAAATAGAAAAATTATTATATATGTTTAGTTTTAAGTTTCAATGTAATAATAATAATAATAATAATAATAATAATAATAATAATAATAATAATAATAATAATAATAATAATAATAATATATGCATAAAAATAATATGCAAAAAGTTAAAATTAAAATAATAATAATAAATAAATAAAATTAAAAAATAAATAAATAAATAAAAAATAAAATAAAATAAAATAAAAGGCCTTAATGACCAACACCATGGTCGATAGGCCAGGAAAAAAAAAAAAAAAAAAAAAAAAAAAAAAAAAAAAAAACTTCCACTTCACACGGTACAAATGGGGACCCCGGGAGTGACCCTTATGGTCTACAATAATAAATTTTTTTTTTTTTTTTTCCTTCTGCATGCTTTGTCGTTATTGTAACCTTTTTCTGACTCTCTCTTGTGTATGCTAGTACCTTTCCAAGTGGCACAATGGAAAACCAGACTACTTCACCTGCTGTGGAAAACCAAACTACTTCACCTGCTGTTTATGGACCCCCACCACCCTTTGTGGAGGACTCTCCAGACATCTGGATAATACAGCTGGACCTCTACTTTGCGAGAGCCCAAATTGTACAACAAGAAGTAAAGTTTCAGACAGCCGCTTCTTTACTTCCTGCACATCATGTCATGGAATTTATTGACATGATTCGTGATCCTTCAGTTCAGGCTTACGACGAGTTTTGTGGAGCTTTGATGAGTCGGTTGGGGAAATCTACAGAAGAGAATCTTCGCTCCATTCTTGCTGCTCAGCAGTTGGGTGACCGAAAACCATCTCAATTTCTGCGTCACTTGCTGGAGCTCACGAAGCCACACATCACAGACAAAGATTCACCATTGGTGAGGCATATATTTTTGCAAGCTATGCCTGATAAATCTTTGCCTTTCCTACAATTCCTGCCTCCAGAAACTCCGTTGGACACATTAGCTGGGACTGCGGATAGAGTCGTTTCGTCTCTCAATCAAGCTTCTGCAGCTGTTGATGCTGTGAGCAGTACGGAATTCCTCTCGAACCAAGATTATCCTTTAGCACAGGCAAACTCTGCGAGGTTAGACAAAATCTCCCAGACTCTCGACGAAATTTGTTATCAGTTGAAGAGGATATCTAGTGATTCAAGAAGTCGCAGCACCTCGAAAGACCGTAGAAATTTTCGACGACACTCTGTTTCTGGTGACCGAAGCAACAAAATTTGTTGGTACCACAACAAGTTTGGAAGTAAAGCCAACAAGTGTGTGCTTCCATGTGAGTATAATGAATCTTTAAACTAATGGAGGTGCCTGAGAGAGCGTCAAACTCTTGCACTTCGTCTCTTGACGCAACGCCAATATCTGTACCAGTGTCATTTGTCATCAAAGATCCACTTTTAAGGATTTCATTTTTAATTGATACTGGAGCTCAGTTTAGTATTTTACCAGCAAAATCAACAGATAGAAAGCATGTGTCTGCCCTCACTTTGAAAGCCGCCAATGCTACCACTATAAAGACCTATGGATCTACTAGACTTTCCGTTTCTCTTGGACTTAGAAGGAAGTTCAACTGGTCATTTATCCTGGCCGACGTGGAAAATTCAATAATTGGTTGTGATTTTCTTTCCCACTTTGACTTGTCAGTTCGTCCTCGTTGCCGTCAAATTGTGGATAACTCTACAAATCTTACTATGCAAGGAGGTGAGTTGTGTGCATCAATGTTTATATCGGTGTGCATTTCGGACTGTGGAACATCATATAAGGCCCTTATTGATAAATATCCAAGTATAACTGGTTCACCTTTTATTAAGCAGGAAGTTTATCACAACGTAACTCATTGCATCACTCGACTCTCCTAGACTGAAGATCGTCAAGGATGAATTCCAGTACATGCTGGATCAAGGCATCATCAGACCAAGTAAGAGTTCATTTGTTTCAGCTCTACACATGGTCCCAAAATCACTTCCTGGTAGTTGGCGTCCTTGTGGAGACTTTCGTGCATTAAATAGAATTACCCTTCCTGACAGGTATCCTATACCCTACCTGCGGGATTTCAACTCTATTCTTCATGGTTCAAAGATATTTTCTAGGCTTGATCTTACTAAGGCATACTTTCAAATACCTGTTCATCCTAGTGATATTCACAAGACTGCTGTTACTACTCCTTTTGGACTGTATGAGTTCGTCAGAATGCCATTTGGACTACGAAATGCCAGTCAAACTTTCCAGAGGTTGATGGATACTGTACTTCGTGGACTTACCAACGTCTTTGTGTACATCGACGACATCTTGGTAGCCAGCGCATCTGAGTCGGAGCATCTGCATAATCTACAAGAAGTTTTTGATCGCTTGAAAGACAATGGAATCTGCATCAATACAGATAAATGTGTTTTTGGTGTTGATGAACTACAATTTTTAGGACATCACGTCAGTTCGCAGGGAATCAAGCCATTGTTAAGTAAAGTAGAGATAATTAAAAAATTTCCTCTTCCGGCAACTCAGAAAGCCTTGCGACGTTTCCTTGGTTCCATCAATTTTTATCATAATTTTATCCCACATCTTGCAGAAATTTTGGCTCCTGTCCATAGCCTGCTGGTGGAGAAGAGAAGTGGAATCAAGGACACTGTGAAATGGACTCCCTCTGCTGAAGAAGCATTCAACCTTGCCAAGACTGCACTAGCATCTGCAACTTCTCTTCATCATCCAGATCCTACAGCACAGATGGGTTTGTTCACTGATGCGAGTAGCACTTCTATGGGAGCAGTCCTTCAACAATGGCATAACGGTATGTGGGAACCATTAGCTTTCTAGTCACGAAAATTAAAGAATGCTCAAGTCAACTACAGTGCATTTGGTCGAAAACTACTCTCTGCTTACTCTGCTATTAGACACTTTCGACCATTCCTGGAAGGTAGGGAGTTTGTTCTATACACAGATCATAAGCCATTGGTACAAGACATCAATGACAAGTCATGCACCACGAGAACAGCATCACCTTGACTTTGTATTATAGTTCAAAACAGACGTCAGACATGTGAGTGGTCATGACAACATTGTAGCTGACACCTTATCAAGAATTTCTGCAGTATCAGCTACACCCAACATAGATTTTAAGGAAATGGCTTTATTACAATCCACAGATCCAGAATTCAACCAGCTGGCAGAAACATCACTGAAGATCGTTCGTCAGCCAGTGAGAGATCATGATTCTCTAGAGCTCATCTGTGATGATTGAACCGGGACAGTAAGACCAGTTGTACCAAAGGACATGCGGAAATCAGTTTTTCTCGTTCTTCACAACATGTCTCACCCTGGACGTAAGGCAACATTCAAGCTAATCTCAAGAAGGTTCGTATGGCCCTCCATGAGGAAAGATATTTTGCTCTGGTCCAAGCAATGTATGCACTGCCAGCGGTCCAAGGTCTATCGGCATGTACGTTCTCCTGTCGGGCGATTTCCTCTGGCGACCAACCGCTTCGACAACATCCACCTTGACATCGTTGGACCATTACCACCTTGTAAAGGATTTCGCTATATCCTGACTATGGTGGATCGTTATACAAGATGGCCAGAAGCGTTTCCCATGACCTCTATTGATGCAGAGACTGTAGCTACATCTTTCATCTCTACGTGGATATCCCGCTACGGTATACCTTCTACAGTTGTGACTGATCGTGGTTCTCAGTTTACTTCTAGCCTATGGAAACTACTAACATCTCTTTTAGGTACCACAGCGATAACCACCACTGCTTATCATCCTGCTGCTAATGGTTTGGTTGAACGTTTCCACAGGCAACTGAAGAGCGTGCTCAAAGGTAACATCAACTGGGTCGATCGGCTGCCGTTGTGCCTTCTTGGAATACGTAACTGCTACAAAGATCATCTCCAGTCGTCATCTGCTGACTTGGTTTTCGGAACAACATAAAAAATCCCAGGTGATATGGTTAATCTTACAGGTTCTCATAACTGGGATCACAGCACATTTCTTTCATCCCTACATAACCATTTTAATGAGATTCGTCCTAAACAATCTCGTGTTCCAGTCACAGATGTTTTTATAATGCCTGACCTATTTACAGTCTCCCATGTTCTACTTCGGCATGACGGACTTCAGTACACCTATGATGGTCCATATAAGGTGCTAAGAAGAACGGACAAGACCTTCACCATCCTTCGTAGTGGCAAGAAAGAAATTGTTTCCATTGATCGCTTAAAACCAGCATTTCTGGAGAATGAGCATCTACAGAATCCACCAGATGAATTAACCTCTTTGTCTTCTCCCCTAAAGGTACCTGAATTGCAACAAGGTCAGATGGATTCCTCTACACCTGAGCCGACGCTATATGGTACCCGTTCTGGTAGAGTCAGCAAGCCACCAGTTCGATTCCAGCCGTAATCTGGGGGAGGGTCCTGTAGCAGTTCACGCAGCAAGAGTAAACTACTAAAGTGTCGAGATTGTGATAGTAAGGATCGTCGGCAGTTCTCGAGACCCCAAGGGTTCATCTCGCACTCAACCAATGATGGAACAACACGTCATCAACATGGCTGACCCTACGTCATCACCAGCGGTATATAAGCACCGGCAGCAGTCCACCAAGGTGTCAGTCTTCCAGTGTTCTTATCTCTGGGCTGACCACTTCCACTTCCACTTCACACGGTGGCAGAGGCTACTCCTCTGTACGTGTGTTGTTTACCTTGTACTAGACGAGCAGAGCATTGTTATTCACTAACTTAATATCAGTCAACTGTGTTAGCTAACTTTATTTCTAATTGTATATATGTATAAACTCAAGTAACTTTTGTACTATGTGAATGATCATTCTTGTTATTTAATATAATACCTAAAATACAGACTTTACTTTACTTATTGACCATCAACAATATAGTAGGTTAAACCTACAACAGTAGAGTGTGTGGGCTGAACGCTAGAGAGGGAATGAAGGGCAAGTTTGGAGTCACAAAAAATGGCAGCATTCACTCCACGTTGACAAACAAGACTAACAGCATCCAGAATGGCATACAGTTCACACAATGTTGAGCTAGAGTGGTTACAGAGACGACGGCCAACCCAGCCCCTGGTGACTCCATGTCAGGTGAGAAAACGGCACAACCTGCTCTAGTATCCATCTGCAAAGAGCCATTAGTGTAGAGGCATCTTGGAGCTGTGATGGAGGCCATCACTGTTTCTATGTATTCCAGAGCCAACTGCTGCTGTAGAGAAGGCAGTTCCGACTTGGAAGTAGGAGTGAAGCTCACATCAGGTATTGGTAGCATTCACGGAGGGGGCCCTTGGGGGACGTTAGCAACCATTATATCTATATTAAGACTACGGAGCATAGAGGAAACAGACCTTATAGGAGTATGTCCAGCAGGCAGTATGGGAGGGACAGGGGAGTTTGGTCTAAGAGAAGTCCTGACTAACTGAGAGTAATGGGGTAAAAGATGTGGGAAATGGAGGCACTTGACAGTGAAGCAAGTAACATTAGAGTAAATTCTCTCGACTAATGGGGGAAGACGCAACTTACGCTGCATGTTCACTATCCTGGTCGACATTGGACAGCCGAGAATTTTCCTCATTGCTCTATTCTGAAATTTTTCTAAAGTTTCAAGAGTAGCCTTAGGAAGTTGTATCAAAGCAGGGGAGAGATAATCAACAGCTGAACGGATAAAAGCAATATAGATGGTCCTGGCTACTGGGATGGAGATGCCTGAGGAGTTGTTAGAGAGCCATTGAAGTGGTGTAAGTCGGCGCTGGAGACGACCCAATAAGTCCTGGACAATGGGATGGTCTTGAGGTCTGGCAGGGACAATCGGCCAGATATTGACTGGCGCGCCCAGGTAGCGGTACTGAGAACACATGGGAATGACAGTCCCTCCAATGGTGAACACTGGCCGAGCTTGAGGAAGGCTGCAGATGAAAATTCTGCTCATATCTGGGGAGACAACAATGCCACAGTGAGAGGAGGCCACAGAGAAGGAGTCAAGAAACCTCTGGAGATCCCTTGGTGAGGTAGAACGAACACAGAAATCATCAGCATAGCACGTAATTGTAGTTCCAGGCAGTGGTGTGTGCTCCACTGGGGAAAAAAACCAAACAGCCGTGGAGAAAGGCGATCCTGCAGTCTGTACATAAGACGATGGAGTAAGATTCTCTCCATAACCTTGCAAAATTAGGAAGTAAGGGAAATAGGCCTGAACTTCGCAGTGCAGGGCTTAGGGATGGGTATTATTGTGCTGCTGGTCCAGGCTCGTGGTACACAACTGTCACGAAGACAAAGATTGTACAGTCGAAGTAGAGGGTTCCCAAGAACTTGTTGAATTAGGCACAGCACAGCATAAGTAATACCATCATCACCAGAGGAAGAAGCTCTACCCTGAGAGAGAGAGCACGGCGCAACTCCTCCTCAGTTATCAGCTCTGCATTATCGTCATCAGAGCAACAGAGCAGACATTAGACGTAGCCGATGAACAGCAGCACGAGAAGCGAGTGCATCTTGTATGTGGATGGGTAGACTGGCTGGGGCAGATTGTTCTGACCAGGCATCGACAAGTTGTTGGGCATAGTCGGCGGGAGTTTGATGACGAGCAGTGGCCGGTGTCTTTTTAGCAACCCGACAGATGAGGTGCCACATAGAAGCCACACTTGTTTGCTGGTTGATGCAGTTCGTGAACCGCTGCCAAGACTCAGTGTGAGCACACTCCTGCAAGGCAACTAAAGCATCCCTAGACATCTGGTAACTAAAGAGCAGGTCAGGGGTTGGGTTGGCTTGAAACAATAGACCATCACGTCCAGCCTCCTCCTTTGCCTCCTGTATACATGCATCCAGTGTCCAGGAGTGGGCAGTATGGCGATGCTAAAGGTGTGGCCGGGGGTCGTATAGCCTATAAAAGTCATGAGTAGCAGGTACAAGATCAGAGTACAAGTGTTCAGCTGATGATATGTCAAATGTAGGGAATACATGGGCCATAAATATGATGTAAGTCGGGCAATATTTAGGGGGCACATCAATAAGCAAACGAGTGGCTGAAGCACTTGACCCAGCAGGAAGAGAATAATAAAACCGAAGAGCGATGTGATCAGAGAATAAGTCTGGCACGGAGGAGCACTGGACCTAAGATGCTATCAGGCCAGACGAGAGGATGTAATCCAGAGTTCCTCCCCGGTAATGAGTGGCACCACCAGTGTCCCAGCATGTCAGATGATGCTTGCGGATGTATGAAGGGAGACGAACACCATTACGATTAATAGAGCCAAAACCATCACCCAAATCAGAATGCCGAGCATTAAAATCTCTCATATACACTATACCACGCACTGTTGGAAAAGGAAGAGCCTCAAGAGTGAGTCTAGCGGGGGCAGAATAGACATTACATAATTGGAGTACTCCATCAACAGATAGAACCTCAAAAAGCTGAAAGGTCATGTCAGGATCAGTGGAGGTACGGAGAAGGCGATGTGTCAAGGAGCTATGTATGTAAGTCAGGAGACCATTCATTACCAGATGAACATATGGCACATAACCTGAGAGGGGAGGAGCTTGCCCAGCAGTGAGCGGCCATCCTGGTAATGCTTCCTGGAGAAAAATAACGCTGGGATGATGACGAAAAACATAGGCCTTGAGTTGAGTGAGCTTAGCATAACTGGTGATACCACATACATTTCAGGAGATGACATCCAGCTAGCAATCACTAGCGAATTTTGGAGGTAGATGTCCGGTGAGTGGGGGCAGATGATCGACCTGGAGATTTCGATAAGGGTGTTGACAGTTGAGATGATGACATGCTGAGCCTCGACTCAGGTGGAGAGTTTGGAGTCATTGGCAGCCTGAGCAGCAAGCAGCCCATCAATCCTTGCTTCGAGGGCAGAAAAGAGGTTCTCGAGGGCCGTACATGGTGCCATGAGGGTAGCATGCTAGGCAGGGCTGGTAAGAGGAGCAGACTGGGGAGGTGGTGGTGGCAGTGGTGGAGGTAGAGCAATAGTAGAGACACGAACCTGGACCTGACGTCGAGTACATCCATGCCAGACGTTAACCCCTGGCTGAAGGCATCGTGGATACTTCTATCGAGATGTATCCTCAGGAGGTGGAGGCAGCAGGACGTGATGGTTCACCCCTGACAGGATACGTCTTGGAATCATGGTCGGCGGCGCACCATGCACACTACGGCTTGGCAGAACAGTACCAGGAGATATGCCCAACTCCCCAACACCTGTAGCACCAAGGCTGGTCATTATGAAGTTTCCTCACCTCACACGGTGGAAGACAGGGGAGGAAATCAAAGGAAATCTCATTTGGAGGTGGGTCTGCTAGACTCTAGACAACAACAATACGTCTAATGGGGGAATCATCTTGGAAAACACGACGGGCAGAGTACACACCAGGGTATCCCTTGGCAAGTTTCGGGTCAACATCAATAGGAAAATGGGCCAGTGATCCTCGATAGGAGACTCATTCTCTTCCGACAAGGCTAAGTCGGCCTCCAGGCAGGAAGCCAAATCCGAATCCGCGCTCTCCATCAGGCCAGGCAAGACCTAGATGAGAAGCGAACAACTGAACACACACGAACATACACACACAGAACCACAACAAAACAAACAAACCACAAACAACAATACCACAAACAGCAAAACCACAAAAAAAAACAGATAGAACAGATAAGCAACACCTATAAACCACAGAAACAACAACACACAAACAAGAACATAGAAACAACACAAACAACAACACAAACAACAATGCAGGCAATGCGCCAGGAACACGTCTTCACTCCAGCAAGGTTGGGGCGAGACTCGCGATAAGTGGTAAACGCGGAAGTGGAGCCAACTGTACTTTTAATACGAGCTCTAACGTTTAAGGGTAGAATGTCGCTAATTACATGAAGTTAGATTAAATAAATTAGCATAAATTGATGGTACCTAAATGAAGTCTAGTAATTATTTAACTAAATAAAGAAAAACAAATTGCATTAACAGTAAGAAAATTATAACAGGGTAAAAAACTGTATTAATAAACCTAGCAACAATAATAATGATATCAATAATAATAAAGGGAGGAGAATAATTATATCAAAGATTAATGAGATTTTAACAACAATTCCCCGGGAAAAACTGGATACCTCAGTTGGGCACAGTTTGATAATATAACTGTTTTAGAATTTTGCTGATATTTTGCCTGCCTTTAAAAGTAATTGTCCACTTAAAGAATAATTATACAGTATATTTTGTTGCAAGAATTCTTTAATTTATACAAACTTGAGTACATCATGATTTGAAGTAACTCTATATTAATTAATTAATATATTTAATATATTTATTTTTTATTAATTAATTTATTTATATTCATTTATGTATTTATTTATCATGTGTGTGACTGACCTGAGCGTCCTCCTGCGTACCAGAATAGAGTTGATTGAGGAGGTCCCTGACGTCTGGGGTAAAGCAGGACGTGTAGTTGGTCCAGCCGTACTGTGAGGTGTCTCCTGCCTCTGCCCCCTCCTCATCCCCTGGCACCTTCCCCTGCCACCGACCCTCTGCCGTGCATGTCTTGTACGCCGTCTCTGTCAAGTAAAGAGTACACATTTATTAATAATTGATCTTATTAGTGAATAGAGAGAGTAAATACAGTATTTTATATTATAGTTGTTTTCTTTGTTAGTAAATAACGAAAGTACTAAACATTTCTCAGGTTAATTTATAACATCATAAACTACACGCCTCTCTTGGCAAATATTTTGCGAGCTGAAATACGTGTCTTAATTAAAGCAGTTTCCCGGCATAATGGTTCGTCTTTGGATATTACTTCTTGCTTCGATTGTGAGTTCCCTACCTGGTGATCCATTCTCAGTGCCACAAAACAGATCCCATGCTTGTATACCAAAATGCAAACATCAATCGTTGCATTGTTTGAACTAATTAGTAGCCATCCAACTTACCACTAAGAGTTTTCTCCCTTAAATTACGGATGTCAAATATTTTTGGTACATTAGAGCGCCTTAATTCCTTTACACTATGCCAGGAAACACGACCAGGTTAAAAAACTAATACTGACCTGTTGCTTGGGATAGTATAAATAAATCGGTTGCTCCAGATTGTTCAACAGTTGTACAGCTCCGGACAGATCAAGGGTCCACACTTCTTCCACCAGCGACTTGGTTTGGGCCTCGTCAGATCTGGCAACAGTTGCAGGTGGAGGGAATGGGGATGTTAGTGGGAGAGGAGGAGAGAAATGTGGGCGGGGCTATATAGGAGGGTAACGAATGATCAGGTAGAGAATACGTGTGTCAGGAGGAATGAATGAAGCATACACTGTGAACGGTATCGAATCACCAATAGTATAAAGCAGAGATCTTCAAAGTTTTTCAGTCGTGACCCAGTTTTTACTATGACATCATTCACGCGACCCATACAGAAATATATTTTACAAATGATCAGAATTATCAACCTTAGAAAATACAAGGCCAGAAACTGAAACGTAATGTTTATGATTAAAAGGCACTCTAACCAGAATTATAAACACTGCCTCACCCACCCCTCAGCGAGGTCAAATAGCACCAGGAAAAGGTGATAAAGAGGTGTGACAGCAAGCAAGAAGGAAATAGGAAGAAAGGAGGGACAGTTGAAGAAATGTAAGCTAGTGGCTTGGGCCGAAGGGGCGCCAAAACCCTTTAAGTATTGCCCACATCATTACAGGCAATACCCCCCACCGGGGCAAACACGAGGGATAAAAGGAATACAGGGATAGCTGTCTAATATCCAAAGGATAATATATATTCAGTCGTCTATCCCACTACGATGGTGAACAAAAGACAGTGCCTTTATTTAAAGGATATAATGTAACAGATATTCTAATTATATTTGTTTGTTATTACTTTTCAACCAATCACCTTCATTTTCTTACCCTCTTCCCCCTCACCCTCGCCTCAAATCATCACATTTCTTTTCTCCTATATCCACCTACTAACGCTTTCAGGGCCCGTGTCGCACTGTTTTTCGGGAATAACTCTGTAACTAAAGGTTGGATCAGTATGATGTTTTGCCACGGGTTATTTCACACCTTCCGCTAATTTTTGGCACTAATATAGATTACCAAAAGTGATTAATTAAGGCGCTTGTCCCCGAGAAATGCGTCATTTTTATGAAATTTAACAGTGGGATACGAACGATCATAGTGTGACGTATATACCACGTCAGTCCACAGGCTCCACCCATCCCCTTCTTTCTCTCCTCCCCCCCTACTCTCTCTCTCTCTCTGGTCTCGAAACTTTGTTCGAAAGTACAACACGGTCACAAGTTTTAGTCCTAAAAATATGTATAAGTATATAATGCTAGCAGGCATTATGTTTTAATGTTATTGCTATCACTTTTTATCATATAGTGATACATAACAGCGAGGATATATATATGGTAGAGTTGTGTACGATAACGCCAGTGCTTGACGGGATAGCAATGCTTTGTTGGAATTCAGGAGTGTTGTGTTTCATTCGTGTGAAATGGGTACACATGGACGAAGTGCTTTACACACAGTCAGATGCTGTGTGAGAGCCAACGGTATCCGTCATGACGAAGATGTTACATTGTCCGCGTGGCTGTAGGAACGCTTTTGTCATGCGGCTGTACTCTATGTACAGTTGCACACATATGACTCGAGGCCATCTTATCCACCAATATGCTGGTGTTGTATCTGGTAACAGCTATGATTTAAACCGAAATTCAGTCGCCTGCTCAAGCGAAACAAACCCAATTATAATTTGTCAATAGACGGGTTTAATTGTTCCCTAATAAATATCATGTAAGTAAACATAATATATTGATAATGAGTAACATGTTATAAACATTATGGACATATTACAACAACAATATTACAACACATATATCCAAATAATGATACATTCATTCATGTGAGAAACACGATTTTCGAATACTGCATTAGAACCAAAACCAGTTTGTCTCACATGAAATAAAGCTTCAGTATTTAAATATATGTGTTGTAATAATAATTAACCCTACGTCCTCCCTGATCTGTCAGTGACACCATCAGATAATAGTTTACCAATACACATAATAAATGCTTCCAATACACATAATAAATGCTGCCAATATATATATATATATATATATATATATATATATATATATATATATGTGACAAAGCTTGTGACCGTGGTGTATTTTCGAATAAAGTTTCGAGACCAGAGAGAGGGAGAGAGAGAGTAGGGTGGGGGAGAGAAAGAAGGGCCTGGAGCCTGTGGACTGACGTGGTATATACGTCACACTATGCTCGTTCGTATCCCTGTGTTAAATTTCATAAAAATGACGCATTTCTCGGGGACAAGTGCCTTAATTAATCACTTTTGGTAATCTATATTAGTGCCAAAAATTAGCGGAAGGTGTGAAATAACCCGTGGCAAAACATCATACTGATCCAACCTTTAGTTACCGAGTTATTCCAGAAAAACAGTGCGACACGGGCCCTGAAAGCGTTAGTACGTTAATGCAATATGCACTTCTTTAAACTAGCAAGGTTCTTCAAACTACGGGTCCCGAATTCCTCCAAACTGGGTCGCAGGCTCACAAAAAATAAATACATGAATAAAAATGTTCGTGACAATAAAATAAATATGAAGTTCATACATGAATCCATCTAACATATTTTTATAATCGAATATTCATATATTTAATTACCAATAAAACAAAATCATTGCACAAATGTTAGCCTTCTTGAGAGAGAGTGAGGGAGAGAGAGAGAGGGAGGGGTTGGTGAGGCAGTGCTTATAATTCTGGTTAGAATGCGTTTTAATCATAAATATTACGTTTCAGTTTCTGGCCTTGTATTTTCTAAGGTTGATAATTCTGATCATTTGTAAAATATCTTTCTGTATGGCTCGCGAGAATGATGTCATAGTAAAAACTGGGTCACGACTGAAAAAGTTTGAAGAACCCTGCTTTATACAATAGGTGATTCGATACCGTTGACAGTGTATGCTTCATTCATTCCTCCTGACACACGTATTCTCTACCTGATCATTCGTTACCCTCCTATATAGCCCCGCCCACATTTCTCTCCTCCTCTCCCACTAACATCCCCATTCCCTCCACCTGCAACTGTTGCCAGATCCGCCGAGGCACAAATCAAGTCGCTGATGGATGGGGTGTGGACCCTTGATCTGTCCGGAGCTGTACATCCACTTCCGAAAATATGAAGAATATAATTATGAAGAACTGAATTGTAATATGTTCATAAAAACGCCCGTTTGAGTAGACCATGCATGAGAGGGTTAAATTAAGAGTACCGTATCATCTCTGTATGGTGAAATGGTGGGCTTCTGATTCATCCAACCAATATGCTAGGAAACAGACCACCTCTAGACATAGGACCAGTATGGAATCTATTTAATAGTATATTTTGGAGGAAACAATAGCCTACAGTATTTACCGAGAATTGGCGATATCCTATAAAACAAGAGCGAAACTGAAGCGTAAGATATACTATACATTAAGGGTAGAATTTCACTTTGGTAAACTGGAAGGCTGTTGATTCCTCCAAACTTTACCACAAATCAGATCACTTATTGGTAACAATGTATGGTTTGCTTTATGTGATAGCTTGAAGGAACCAATAGCTCCACAAAGAGGTTACCACAAAGATGTTTTTCTCTTGAGATTACGGATGATTATTTGGTCACGCGCCGAATGATTTAGACGGACATCGAAGGGAGTGTTACTTTGGGTGTAATAAACACTTACCGATTACCCCATACTATACCAGGAAACGAGCAGTGAATCTGCTTCGTTGCATTGTTTGGATGAGTCAGTAGCCCTCCAATCAGTAACCCTTCAAATGCACAAGGGAACAGCACAGCACTTCTTCAATAATTACCTAGTGAATTTCCCATAAAATACGTTTCTTTTGTCGAATGATCATAGTTCATAAGGGGACCACCACAGTTAGGTAACATTGTTAGAGTGCTACTGATTCCTCCAAACTGTTCCAAGAAAACAAACAAACAAAAAAGCTCATTGTTACTAGTTTGGTATATGTTTCGTGACATATTTTGGAGGATGAGTAATCCTCCAATTTACAGTCAAGGGTTTCTCTTCTTTAGCCATGAAATCCTAGAGATATTTAATAAATACCACCCAAAAATTCAGGTTTGAAATTAATTTAGAGGAAGTGAAGAAGATTTGGCGTGAATAATTTACAGAACATTTAAATATGATAATGAATGTCACAATGTTTGATGGTGGTTTGGGAATGATGTCGAGGTAGAAACAAATTTTTTTTTATGACTCTCTGATAATTACTAAACACAACATACCCTCATTTGTCTAGTGTTGTTCATTTAATTTAATTTTAGTATGTTCTGATACTGGGCTTGTGTTTCATGAAATAATCAACCTCTCATTATAAGAAAGAAATTAAACAGACACTTTCATACTCAAAACTAACTACTGTAGGTAAAACTAACATGCACACATACATACACTAAACAGGTTCCCGTACTTTATAATAGAAAGAAACTAAGTATGCACATACTAAAGTATAATCACAGACATAAGTAATAATCACAGACAAAAAAAAAAAAATATATTAATCTTACTTACGTTTGAGATCGACCCCTTGTACCGGTGGGCAAGGAAGAGTCATCATGGTATCGGCAAGGGTCGGAGGCCAACACATGATCTTGTCAAACGTAGCATTGCAATACATACCTGTGAAAATATATATATATCTATACTATAAATGGCAAACCGTCTCTGTTTGTCCTCTTATAATTCGAAAACGTGAGACAGTAAGGAAGCTCCTTATGCATCAACCCAGGTAAATAGACTCTAGAATACACAGCACAGTTTATTTGGTAACATTCAAGGGTACAGTACATATGGTATGGGGAAAGGCCAGCCTGCCGATGTTGCGTCGTGGAGAGTCGGTAGTTACAGTGTCACTTGTGTAGTAGTGTAGGGCAGGGGAACAGGTGTGGACGTAGTGCGAACACGTGGATTTCAGGTGTGTGACGACGGCAGGTAGGGTTGGTCCTTCATCCTCAGTAGCTCGCTGGATAGTCTGCCACACATGTGCCGCTCCGCTCTTTTATATCCTAGCTCTAGGTTCTCGTATGTAGCATCATTCACGTGATCACGCCATCCCCTTACCTGCAGCACCCACCTTAGTTCATACCTGGAGGAAGCGGAAGGCTGGCGGCTGGGTTCCCAAGGGTATGCTAAGCTGAGCCAGGGGATGGGATTAATCAAACCTCCAGTCTGTGGCTTGTCTGGGATGGGGAGATCACAAAGAAACAGGGAACGGCGTACCAGCACATGGAATATATATATATATATAGGAGTAAGGAGTGGTGAGTATGCCACCACTACATTACCTCCCTCCCCCCAACAGAGTTAATTTATTAGGGGAGAGGGGAAGGTTCAATACATACAAGGTAACAATTAGACAAACATAGCGCCAAAACAAAAATAAAAAAAATATATATACAGGTGAGCACATATACCGTGTAGGGCATAAATATTGTAAATATTGTACGCACGTAAGGAGATATTGGTACCCTTGGGAGGACGGGAGAGGGCCCACAATGTCGACATGTACTCTCGTGATACGTAATTTCTGACCAGAGACGAACGGCAGGCACCCCCCACACACACATACCCTGCATTCGAACTCAGCCTATATAGGTGTACACTCGTGATACATAATTTCTGACCAGTGTGAGGAGCAGAAAGCTTCGAATCGCCTGGTGTTGCTCATTTCCCCACCCAGTACACATGTAGAGGCTGAGTTCGAATGCAGGGTATGTGTGGTGCCTGCCGTTCGTCTCTGGTTAGAAATTACGTATCACGAGTGTATTGGGTGGGGAAATGAACAATACCAGGCTATTCGAAGCTTTCTGCTCCTCACACTCTGGTCAGAAATTATGTATCACGATTGTACGGTGTGGAATCTGTTGGAGGAAGGTTGAACTCGTGTATTGGTGGGCGTGTATGTCTCCCTACCTTGGCATGCTGACAGGAGATGTAGGATGTCACCCATTCCTTCACTTGCCTTCTCATCCCTGGCCACACTGCACGTCGACTAATGAGGCGAAGTGTACCTGCAATTCCTGGGTGGTTTATAGAGTGATAGTGATTGAATACGTTCTCTCTGAATTGCTCAGGTATGTAGGGGCGTGGCGTGCCGCAGGAAGTGTCACACCAGACGCGTGTTGTAGAGTCGGGTGCAGTTATGCGTTCAAGGCGTAGACCAGTATCACCTGTCAGTAGTACCTGGAGGTGAGTGTCATTCTGTTGGGTGTAGGCGAGTGCTGCATAGTCTAGAGGAAGAATGCTTTGTATTGTAGTGATGAGTGGGTGTGGTGGTGGTGCCCTCGAAAGTGTTCAGCCACCGTGTTGTCGTCCCCCCGTACATGCCGTATATCTGTAGTAAATTCGGAAATGAATGAAAGATGTCGAGATACTCATGGTGACCAGCTGGCACCAAGTTATGTCATGCCTGTCGTAAGTGGTTTGTGATCGGTACATATGTGGAAAGCCTTACCTTCCAAGAAGTGTTGGAAGTTTTTGACGGCATCATGCATGGCCACCAATTCGCTGTCAAAAGCGCTGTATTTTCTCTGTGGTGGCGTTTGCTAAAGGATGCGATAGGCTTTAGCACCCAGTCAACTTCCTGCTGCAGCACTGCTCCTACGGCGTCGTTAGATGCGTCAGTGTATTATGGATGTAGGCACGTAAGGCTTGGGATACGCTAGGAGGGTGGAGTCAGCTAGATTATTTTTCACCTCACTGAAGGTGGACTCTGCTGCAGGGTTCCACGTGAGTTTCTTCTGGGAGGCCTTTTTCAGGCCCCTCAACAGGTCATGGAGTTGGGCGAGTGTTGCCTCGGCGTGGGAGATAAACTGGTGGTAATAATTCACCACCCCAAAGAATTCTCTCAGTTTCCTAGCCGTGGTAGGGAGAGGGAATATCCCGAATAGCCTCCACCTTCTGCGGGAGAGGGGTGATTCCCTGCTGGGTGACTCGATGGCCGAGAAAGTCTATTTGGTTCATCCCTATTACGCACTTAGATGGGGATGTCGTCTATATATACCACTACGTAAACGAAGCCTCGTAGTACCTTATCCATATATCTCTGGAATGTCTGCGCTGCATTACGTAAGCCGAAGTTCATTACAGGGAATTCGTATAGTCCAAAGGGTGTGGTTATCGCCGTTTTTGTTATATCCTCCTCTGCAACGGGAATTTGGTGGAATGCCCTGACAAGGTCAATTTTGAAGAAAACAGTACATCCTTGCAGCTTCGAGTGAAAATCAAGAACATGCGGAATGGGATACCTATCAGGAATGGTGACTGCATTCAGGGTCCTGTAATCCCTGTAACTCCCTCGTGTGTGTGTGAGCAGCAGTTGACCTGGGCCACGGTAACGGGCTTGATTAAGCCTATGTCCAATGTCGTAGCATATATTAAAAAAAAAAAAAAAAAAATCACCTTGGGTACCATGTGCAGGGGTGATGCCCACGTGTGTCAGACGGTCTGGCTACCCCTTGCTTGATCATCACTGTGAACTCCCGTTGTGCAGCTGCTAGTCGTTCTGGGAGCATCCATCGAGGCTTGGCGAAAACTAGGGGGCCCGTCGTAGTGATTGTGTGGCGGATACCTGCATCTTTGATTCTTGGTGAAGTCTCTGCAGAGTGTAGGAGTGGAAAATCGTGAATAATGCTATCGTAATTGTTGGTTTGTGTGATTTGTGTTATAGTAGGTGTGGTTTGCTGGCAGTTTCTGGTGGGAAGAGTAGCTCCAGAAGGTTGGTGTATGAGTCTGTTACATTTAGCATCGATTAACAAGTCGTGTGCCGTCAGGAAGTCCAAGCCTAATATTGGTACTTGTACGTCCGCTACCACGAACGGCCATACTACATACTCGTCCTTCACCAAAGTGACGCCCTTACTCCTGGTTCCGTAGGTGGCGATAGGAGACTGGTTTGCAGCGAGGAGGTCGGAAGCGGTAGACGCCTGCCTCTTGCAGTCCTTCTCCAGGGAGGGAACCACGCTAACTTCGGAAATCAGGAACATGTCTCCTGACTCGAGGTCCTCTACCCATAGCAGTGTGCGAGCGTGATTGCGTGGGGGCACACACATACCAGCAGGGGAAAAGTCTGGAGGCGTGAGAGGGGGGACATGTGCGTGTACACGGGACGACGTACAGTTAGCTGGGTCCGTGCGTGGTTGAGGGCTTTGCGTAGTAGCGTGGTTGGCTTGGGCATGTAGGTCAACTTGTCGTAGCGTGGAGTGTGAGGAACGTACGATGGCGGCGTATGAGTGACGTAGAGGTGCAGGCAGAGAGGCGTCCTCAGGGTTCGTGTGCTTGTTTGTTGCCCCGAAGGAATGGTAACCGTGGTTCTTGTATCGCTGTGTCTTGTGTGCGCATGTTTCAGGCCCGGTGGGTTGGCTAGGATGTGTGGCGGTGACTTCTTGGGCATGTTCTTGCCACCGCCTTACTCGTTTCCCTGGTAACCACGGGGTGTCTGGCGAGTGTCAGGGGACGCCCACTAGTAAGGTAGGCGGCAATTACGTGTTGGTGATAGAATCAAAGTTGCGTGAGTGGAGAGATGTTATTGTGTTGCTGGAGTGAAGGATTGACATGTGGGGGTATGTTGTGGGTATGAGTGTGGAATTGGTGTGTGATGCTGGGGGAAGGGTGGTGTATTATGTATATTAGGTTGAATGGACGTGGGGGGAGTGGAGGTGGCTGTATGTGTTTGAAGGGTGGGGTAAGAGGGTTGTTGGAAGTAAGGAGAGGAAGCGGGTGGAGCGTGATGTGTAGTGGGATTTGAAGATGGTGGTGTTGACGTGGTGTTATAGTTGTGGTGGGTCAGCCTCAGAATAAACGTTCATGATAGCGTCCGCATGTTTCGCGTACTGGTTTATGGGAAGGTCAAGGTGGGCCTGGAGGTGGAGTTGCACCGTCGCAGGGAACAGCTTGGAGTGGCGCCTCTTGAGTAGTGCCTCTGAGAAGTGGTCTCCCTGTAGTGACCGGACCAGACATGACAGATAAATGCAAATCTCGAATCTGGACCAGTGGGGTACCCTTATGGCTCATTGGTAGAGTTAAGGCCTGATGTCGGTTTGGTACCGGGTTCGATTCCCTGTGGATACGCCCTGGGATTTTTAAGAGAACCAATTCTGGGTACCACATCCCGCCTTCTCATTTAGCTGCTGCATATGCCGTAAGACCACGGAAGAGCGGTGGCCGTCCACTTGTATATCTTCTAAGGCCTACAGGTACTCCTGGGCGGACATACCATGAGAAGAAACGATAGCGTCTTTCAAATCTTCGTAGGATGGGCGTTGAGTGCTAGTTGTCGGGATAGCATCGAATACGTCTGTTCGTGAAGTTTGCGGAGCACCACAAAATTTCCATGTGACGAAACCACGAGTGTACGTTAAGTGAGAATGGTGGGACATACAGTGAACGTTAAATGAGAATCGTGGGACATACGGTGATTGTGAGGTGGCGTTATGTAACGAGGAAGTAGGGAGTATTGAAGTGGAAGAATGTTGTGGGGGTGTGGGACCGGCAGCAGTAAGTGATGGGGGGACGATATTGTTTGTGAGGCTAGAGTGGTGTCCATGGTGTAATACCGTGGGAACTATAGGAAAGGTCTTGATATGAGGGTGTTTTAATACTACAATAACAGGGGTGGTGAGTATTATGGGAGGGTATGGATGTATGCGTGTCTGTGGGATGCACGAATAGATGGAGCGGGGAATTATACAAACAAAAATAAGTACAAAAGGGTATGGAAGAAAATGGGGAGAAGTAGCATTTGGGGAAGGGGTCACTGAGGAAAAATTGGTAGAAACGGCATAAACAGTACTGAACTTAAAGAGTGATGTACGTCCTTAAGAATATGCGTTGATGTAGCGTAGGTGGCGTAGTTGATTGCAGCGTCGTAGGGCGTTGTCAGCGATGCACGTGGAGTTTGCTTAGCTGCGTGCCGTGGTTGGGGTTGAGCACGTGTGTGGTGGAGGTGAGACGATCGGGCAGCGAAGCACGTAGTGTTGAGATGATGAGCACGTGGCTGGAGTGGAGCACGTGGGTATGTAGACGAGTGATGTAGGACAGTGATGCACGTAGTGTAACGTTGAGGGATGTGCACGTGGCTGGAATGTAGCACGTGGAGGGACGAGTACAGGCAGCGATGTATTTAGTGTTGAGGAGCAGGCGAATACGTACCCCTTGGGAGAGTAACGTGTCTGTGTGTAGTGGGGGAAGGGAGGGTTGGAAAAATAAGCCGGAAGGCGGTATTCTTGTTGTGAGAGAGAGAACAGGGGTCTAGGAGGTAGGTAATAACAGCAGGGTGATAGGATGTAAGATAGCGAAAGAAAGGCGGGAGTAAGGAGGCACCGAACAGACAGGAAAGTAAAGTAAGTGGGGCAAAATTACGTTATACAAAAATGAGTGAGATAGAGCACTGGGGAATGTGGACACAATACGAATACAAACTAATACACGGGGATAGGGAAGTGTACGTGTACGGGGTACCTTAGGAGCGAAGCGCTGGGGTCGTCGTAGGTGAAGTGGTGAAGTGTTGATTGAAGCGTAGCTGTGGGGTCGCTGGAACGTAGGTGTTGCCGTGTTGCAGAGGTTGAAGTGCACGTAGCGTAGTGAAACTTGCGTGCTATGAACGTGCTACCTTGTACCATGTAACAGAGTTGAAAATCCGGGGTCACCAATTGAGACAGTAAGGAAGATCCTTATGCATCTACCCAGGAGAACAGACTCTAGAATACACGGTACAGTTTATTTGGTAACATACAAGGGTACAGTACATATGGTATGGGGAAAGGCCAGCCTGCCGATGTTGCGTCGTGGAGAGTCGGTAGTTACAATGTCGCTTGTGTAGTAGTGTAGGGCAGGGGAACAGCGTGTGGATGTAGTGCGAACACGTGGACTTCAGGTGTGTGACGACGGCAGGTACGGTTGTGTAGCACCCCTATTTTTATATATATTGTTATTTAGAGTATTTATGAGTAATAAGGTAGACTTTTAGTACGGAGTAGCCAGGCCGAGATTATTGATGACGATGATAATCTTGGTGGTGGGCTTCTTCTGAAAATGTAACATGTGATGAACAGTACAAATGATAATTATGTTAGATGTTATGTGAGAACCATAGAAATAATTATTATAGTTAGGTAGATAAGTGAAATGGAGGAATAATTGAAACCTAGGTAGATTGATAGGGATAGAAAAATATTTAATGATTAAGAGGTGAATGAAAAATATTAATTGGAGTACAGGAAGTAACCTGCAGTTATAATTATAATTTATAATTATAATTTATAATTACGAACCTAACACTCCTATGATGGTACCTACATTTAAACTGTAACTTACTTAGAAGAATTATTTTAGTAGGATGGTCCATTAGGAGAGTCGCGGAACAATACATACCCTGTTATGATATGTGACTAAATATACACCAGTAAAGGTGAACTGATGAAAATGCTAGGACATGAAATACGAGGCACTACTTTGTTTAACAAGTGGAGGTGGAAGGAGAAGTGAAGAGGGAGAGTAGCCTACTCTATTTCCTTCTCATTCTTCTTCCGGCTTTTGGTGATAACATTTAAGAGCTCAAGCTAGCTCTCGTTTGTCCATTATATCTTTTAACATTGCTGAAGATATTGTGAATGGTGAATTGGTTAGTCCAGTGATGGAAAGTAAATAACTGAAGAATATTGTGTGTTCATGTAAGGTCATAGTAACTAATGTATGTTTTTTTTTGTCTCATTCTGCTTCCGGCTTTTGGTGATAACGGCTGGGAAAAGCCGCCATTTATTAACAAACAACCCTTGAGCAACTTGACACACATGTGGTGAATAATACTAATAATAATAATTGCTGGCAATTCACAATTCGAATAATAATATTAGGATATTGATGTTAGGAAGTATTAGGATATTGATGTTTAGGATGTGATTTTTTTTAAATATTGTGGGCATTGTTTTTGGTATGTGGATTTAAGAGTGTTTAGATCTCTGTCAACTAGCGAGACACGGAATTCTTCCTGTCCTTGTTGACAGAACGGGGAGTAGGAACTCTTGATAAGGTAGGGGGGGGGGAAATATTCTTGTATTATTATTATATAAATATAAATGCACTCATGTGATAATATTATAAATAAACGGGTTTATAATTAGTTGAGTATTTCCGTCACTGATATTAACAAATAGACTGTAATCCTATATAGATATTAGTTCTCAATTCACAACACTGATTGTTTATTCTGTGTTGCTTACTCACGCGTCTAAATAAGCTAATGCTATGCTACCCTTCCGGTGTGTGTTCACTTGATTCCTCTTGTCAACTTGGTCTGGCGGCGGCAGCGAGTACCTAGTACTGAGGAGGGGCTGGACTTGATTTTGTGAAGGGAAGCAAGTCAGAAGCAAGGAGTCCTTGCAGAGGCAGGGCAATATTTGATGCCGCTGCCTTGGCCATTCAATCTGCTCGTTGATTCCCTGATACCCCCATATAGGTGGGGACCCAACAAAAGTCCATCCAATGCCCATGGTGCTTCATGATAAACAGCCCCGCAAAAATGAATAAAACAAAAGGATTAGGAGAAATAATAGACTCAAGTGTAGAAAGTGCACTAAAAAATTAACTAAAAATTACAAAGTCATGTTTGGCAAGAGTAATAATGATTTGTAAGGCTAGTAAAATTGCTGCCACTTCTGCTGTAAAAACTGAAGAGTGCCACCCAAGCAGAAAGACGGGAAGACGACACTTAAGCTCACCTTAGCTCCACTCTTTGATCCATCCATGTAGACTGGGATGGAGCCTTGATGGTTTGTTGCATGTTCTAAAAACAGGGCCAATGATTTTTTAATAAAAATGGACCCCTTATTCTCAGGAAAAGATCTGCTAAAGTACGCCTTGTGTAGCAACCCTGGATTCACTCTTGGAATTTTTTGGGAACATACAGGAAGGGAAGGTCCAGAGAAAACACTGAACGAATCTTATAGCCAAAGGGCTTTGGCAATGATGGGTGGGATTCCAATACAGTCGTCCTGGAATCTTGTGAGATCACGACATTGGGTACAGAGTTTGGGAGACGCTGGAATCTATACCAACATTGTACTATTAATGACTGATGATACAGATCCAAAGGGAGTAGAGTTGCGGCATATAGTCTTTGACCAGGGAGTAAGGGGGAGTCTGATCAAGGACTATGTGCCGCGACTGTACATGCACATCCGCCAACAAGCTGGCTATTGGGGATAAACGGATTGCCCCCGTAGCCAACCTAATACCTGCATGGTGAACTGAATTCAGTACACGTAGAAGAATAAACTTCACACCAATAATCTACTTTTGAGGGGATGAGAGACTTATACAAAACCAGTAGGATATTTCTGTCAGCACCCCAAGATGTATTTGTTAGAACCATCAACAACGATAATGTCTTCATACAATCAGTCTTTATGTAAGAAAAATGTGGTACCCAGGTCAGACGGCAGTCAAATATAAGACCCAGGTACCGAGTTTCCTTCACACAAGATATTCTTCTATTGCTGATATGCAGGTCCTGGTCAGGACGGACCCCACGAAGATGGCAAAAATGCTTTACAATAGTCTTTGGAGCCGAGATGTGAAATCTGCAGGTGTCCATCCACAGGGAAATCCTATTGATTGCCAGCTCTAATTTTCTTTCAATTAACACTTAAACCGACATAAGCTTACAACAGAGGGTGTGTTTGTTTAGACACTCCCCTAAGTTACACCGGCCATGTTTTGCCAGTGTAGGAATAGCTGGCTACCCATCCTACCTATGTCCATTAAGTCTTCATAAGTACATCAGGACACAGCTAAAGGCTTGTACAGTCAAAGACAGTTTTGGTGAAGACATCCTTTAATGGGTTAACCTTTCGGTGATGTCTGCCATAAATCATGCGAACGGTTGGTAGCACTGCCATAAGGGCTCAAGGCTCACAACATGTCCTGCGTCATAACTATTCGAATCCTCATGTTTATGGTTTACTGTAATATATTCACTCTCTGTTCAAAGCGTTCTTTGATATTTTAATTCATTTTATAAACGGTTTATTGACATGAGGGCAGCCATAGGCTGAACATTTACATACATTTAAAAGAAATAGAGTATATAAAGATATTTATACATATATAATTATATACATACACAAAGAAAACGGTGATGATGAGTATGATGGGGGCTTGTCAGCGTCTATGGATTGTTTATCATGTTAACAATTGTAGGAATTGCACTCTTTTTGTATCTGTTTGTAGTAGCTCGGGTTGTTTTCAGTCTGTTGTAGTGTCTCATGGCATGTCTGGGTTTTGGGTTGTTGTCTGGTAGGAAGTGTCTGTGTCTGGGATGGGAGATAAGCCTTTCACCAAACTGCCTTAGCAGCTTAGTGTGGCTGTCAGTGAGGGAAGTCAGGTCGAGGGTGATGAGAGCGGACTCGTATGTCATGTACCTATCTCCCAAAATAATTCGGCACGCCCTTTTCTGTACTTTCTCAAGTTTCCGTTGTTGTGTGAGAGAGAGGGATGACGACCAAGCTGGTGAGGCATACGTGAGTTTGGGAAGTATAAACATGATATAAATATTCCTCAACTCACGTAGCTGCATACCAAGGGCTTTCAGCCTCCTCAGCATGTACAGTTTGTATGCAGCAGTCTTGACAGTGTTGTATATATGTGCTGCTTCCAGTTCAGCTTGCAGTCTATGGTGATGCCCAGGAGTTTGGTGGATTCCACAACCTATAGGTTGTGAGCTCCTATGGTGACTGCAGGCGGTGGTACATGGGTGGTGGAGGTACTGACATGCATCACCACAGTCTTGTTGGCATTGATTGTGATGTTGTTGTGTGTGGTCCATGCTTGGAGGCTGTCAAGTATATCCTGTAATGGTCCATAGTCAGGGGAGGTTTTGTTGATGGTTACATCCACCGTCGAGTCATCTACATACTTCCATCGTGTAGGTGTTTCAGTCAGGGCGTCGTTAATCATAATGAGGAAGCATAAGGGACCCATTTTTGTACCCTGATGCACTCCACATGTCAGACGTGTGCCTGATGAGATGCTGCCCTGATAACGCACAGCCTGTCGTCGCTCGTCAAGGAAGTCAGCCAGCCAACATACCAGGTTGGAGTTGAGCCCCATGTCTAGTGCTCTCTTGATAATAATTGTGTGATCAACTAGGTCGAAAGCTTTCTTAAAATCAGTAAATGCAAACGCAACTGACGTTTTTCTTTTTTCAAGGCTTTTATATATAAAGTCAAGAAAGCTGACTAGACAATGGGTGGTTGATGAGGACTTCATATTACAAAACTGCTGAGGATCAATGATGTCAGCAATGTTGGAGTAGGCCCAATCAAATATGAAGTCCTCACATAACAGGCTGGGGCTAGGGGTGATGGCTATGGGTCTGAGATCATTAAGGGATTGGGGGGAGGGGGTTTTGGGAATGGGTGTCACAAATGAAGTTTTCCAGTCTGAAGGACATTTACTTTGATTTAAAGAAGCGTTAATGATTGAGCAAATGGGGGTGGCTAGCTCATGAGCAAATTCTTTGTAGATTTTAATGGGCAAATCTACTGGTGTGGTAGACCTATTACTTTTGAATTTTAAAAGTTTACTACAGACTTGGTACTCATGTACAGTGGGTGTGGGGGAGGAGGCTGGTAAGTAGGCTGGTAGGTTAGTCTGGTCAAGGTTGGACAAGGTCTAACAGATGTTTGAGAAGTGCTCGTTATTCTGGGTAGCTGCCTCCTCGCTGGTCAGGTTGGCAACGCACGGGAAAGAAGATGACTGTTTCTTAATCCCACACAGGTATTTAATCTTGCTAAACCACTGACTTATATTTCCATCCAACAAATGGTGTATCTTGCTTGTTGGGATAATGGGTTTTCTTTGCAGCAAGAATTTCCTTTATGACTTTGTTTCTTAGTCTATATAGAGGTTGTTATTGTTGTTGAAGGCTCTGTTGCGCTGCACTAGAAGTCTTTTGATGCGTGGTGTAATCCAAGGGACGTCGTTTGGGTGCATTGTTAAATCTTTGGTTGGGAAAAAGTGGTGAAAGGCCTCGGTGGTGGTGATCACGTAGTTTTCCCATTTCGTGCTTACATCTTCAACAGTAAGTACTTCAGTCCATGGGTGTTGAACCACCCACTGACCAAAGTGACGAATTGCTGAGTCGGTGAGTGGTCTGTATGTCCTGGTGGTAGTGTTCTGCCTCTGATTGATGGTGGGAGAGGGTGACCACAGAATTGACAGGTGCCTGCTACGTACCATGGGGGATAGAGGTTGTGGGAGAAGGTAGTGATCTTTGAGGTCAGTGATAATAAGATCCAGGGTGTATTCGTCATGCGTAGGGAAGCTCACAATGATTTTGTAAGTCAGTTGAGTCCAACTCATTGAAATCACCACAGAGAACTAATTTGGCTGCAGGATATCTTTCTTTTAGTATATCAATGGTGCTAACAAGATGTTCGAGTAGCGTATGTCCAGTGGGTGAACGTGTGTGAACAGAATCACATGAATGATTATCACGTAGGCCTAGATAACTATAGTCACAGTAGAGGCGAATATCTGATAACCTAATACGGCTAATAATCTTGTTATCATACTGCTACTGTATTCATCGATTCCTGACCTTTGGTTTATTTTGTTTTTATATCATGCTTGAAATTGAGCGTTTCAGTAACGTTAACGGTTATAATTATTGCCATACAGATCTATAGCTGCAGCGAAGCATCCATTATATTATGTCAATCGCCATTGGTGCTGCGATATGTGTCCGTGTTATAAAATGCATAATATATATTCTAAACACAATATTTATTTGGGTGATGAATTTATTTACTCCAGTGATGTACCAAACTACAGTATACCGTCAGTTGTCCAATACATGTGATGAATACTAGGAACTTCAGATGCCATACCTATAGCACTAGGAATTTATTATTAAATCATAGGATAAACACTGGAAAAATAATTAAAACCAAGGTAACCCTTTATTGTTATACAGTATGTATTCCCATTTCCACATGGAGTATATTTTTACTTTCGCACATCGCCCCGTAGCCTCCTTTTCTTATGGTCACCTCCACCAAAAAAAAAAAAAAAAAAAAAAAAAAACACTAATGCAACTACCATTACAGAGCACACCAAAATATTCACACAAAACATTATAACACAACACTAATTGTGTTGTGGCATTGACTGGACAAGATTCTGGAGGAGGTTCGGCAGCTTCGGCTGTAATCAAAGCTTCTTCCACAACTTACGAGTCCGCCCGTTACATCCCAGCAAATCTTTACTCATATGGGCCCACACATGTTCAAATGGGTTGAGGTCCGGTGATCGTAAAGGCCAGTCAAGGAGTGTCACTTCAGGAAGTGATGCGAACGAGTCTCTAACAACCGGCCACGGGCAATTATCCTGGGCCAGATAAACATGTAATGCTTCCTACTCCGCGATTACTGCCCTCACTGAAGGTAGGAAAACATCCTTTAGGATGTTAACATAGTCAGCAGAAGTAAGACGACCATTTATCTCTAGTATCTCCCCAACACCGCTCCATGCTATCCAGCCTCAAATACAGATAAATTATACCACCTCGCATTTCAGAGGCAGATGGATGCTTGTTGCTCGCTCTCTCCATAGTAGGGCGGGTCTCGTGGCTCTCCTTGAATAACAAGTAAGATAAAATACCAGGGCGATCATCGCCCGACCGATTTTGGTTCGCATTCCATTCAGTATATGAGCCCCTGATGCAGGAATCTTGTTGAAGCCGTGAAATGCCCTGGGTTCATTTTAACCATTATCTCACTTGCGGCAGATATGAAGCTTTAAGAACTCAAGCATGCCAATCTCTACGAAGATACTGTGATAGGGCTCCCATAATGTTTTACTAGGTATATTTAATCATCGGACAAAATAACGACACGACTTTTGTCTTTGACTGCACTTTAATGTCATGTATCACTTATTCATGTGTTTTTGTTGTTATGAGTTTGGTTATGAGAAAAGAAATTATACAAACCGCTCCCAATGTGGTAATTGTTCTGCTCTTGACTCACATGATAGTGTCCAACGGGAAAGAAAGATGAAAGGCACTAGGAACATGATCATCCCCACCTTCTATAGCTCACATATCCCAGATCGCATTAAACCTCTCTACAGCCTAGTCTCACCCCAACCATACTGGAGTGAAGACGTGTTCATGGAGCTCTGCCATATTGTTGTTTGTGTTGTTTTTTATGTTGTTTCTGCGTTCTTGTTTGTGTGTTAATGTTTCTGTGGTGTTCTAGGTGTTGTTTATCTGTTCTATCTCGTTTTTTTGTGGTTTTGTTGTTTGTGGTATTGTTGTGGTTCTGTGTGTGTATGTTCGTGTGATCGTGTGTGTTCAGTTGTTCGCTTCCCATCTAGGCCTTGCCTGGCCTGATGGAGAGCGCGGATTCGGATGTGGTTTCCTGCCTGGAGGCTGACCTGGCCATGTTGGATGAGGATGAGTTACCTATTGAGGATCACTGACCTGAGCTGCCTTCTCGCAACCCTCCTCGGTCACTCCGCAGCTCAGGTTGCAGCCTTCCACCTCCTCAACCTCTACCAAGCGACCTGTTGATGCCTCGTCCGACTCCTTGCAGGATTCCGATGGTGTGGACTGTTTGCCTCCGGCTGCCAGGACTGCGAAGGGTGCTTCATCTGTGCATGATGTACCTTCTCTTCCTCAACGTGGTGTTTCTTCTTTGTATGCCAACTCCTTGCCCTCGTCCAACCTTCCTGCTTTTGCCCCGAGAAATGCCTATGTCAAGCTCTCCTTTTCTGGAAACCCATCTACGGACACAAAGCTGCGTTGGTTGTCTGATGTCAACAGAGCCTTCCAGCTGCAGCGTGAACTGGTTGAAGTCAAGATGGCTGCTGTCACCTCCCAGTTTGTCTACATCTCTAGGAAGCGTCAGGACATCATTGATAGAGTCAAGGCTGGTAAATTTTTGTCTCTGCCTCTCATTCTTGAAGACTCACCCGATAGGCCTCATAAGTTCCCCAGCTACATCCTCACCCATTTTCCTTTTGATGTTGACCCGAAACTTGCCAAAGGATACCCTGGTGTGTACTCAGCCCGTCGTTTTTTCCAAAATGACTCCCTCATTAGCCATATTGTTGTTGTCTGGAGACTAGCAGACACACATCCAAATAAGATTTCCTTTGATTTCCTCCCCTGTCTTCCACGGTGTGAGGCGAGGAAACTTCATAATGACCAGCCTTGGTGCTACAGGTGCTGGGTAGTTGGGCATATCTCCCGGTACTGTTCTGCCAGGCCAAAGTGTGCATGGTGTGCCGCCGACCATGATTCCAAGACGTGTCCTGTCAGGGGTGAACCATCACATCCTGCTGCCTCCACCTCTGAGCCTTCACCTCCTGAGGATACGTCTCGATGGAAATGTCCACGATGCCTTCAGCCAGGGGTTAACGTGTGGCATGGATGTACTCGATGTCAGGTCCAGGCTCATGTCTCTACTATTGCTCCGCCTCCACAACCGCCACCTCCACCTCCCCAGTCTGCTCCGCCTACCAGCCCTGCCTCACCTCCAGACCTGGCACGATGTATGGCTCTCAAGAACCGCTTTTTGGCCCTTGAAGCCAGGATTGATGGGCTGATTGCCGCTCAGACTGCTAATGATTCCAAACTCTCCACCTTGGTCGAGGCTCAGCAGGCCATCATCTCAACTGTCACTACCCTTACCGAAAAGATGGATACTGTTGCATCACATCTTGAAAAGCTTTTCGAGTCAGTCCCTTCTGTTCCATCTTCGTCTTCAGATCGCTCATCTGCCCCCACTCACCTGACTTCTACCTCCAAATACAGAGTTCGCTAGTGATTGCCGGCTGAATGTCATCTCCTGAAATGTATGTGGTATCACCAGTTATGCTAAGCCCACTCAACTCAAGGACTATGTTTTTCGTCACCATCCCTGTGTTATTTTTCTCCTGGAAGCATTTCCAGGACAGTTGCTCGCTGTTGGGCAAGCTCCTCCCCTCTCAGGTTATGTGCCATATGTTCATCTGGTAAGGAATGGTCTCCTCACTTACATACATAGCTCATTGCCACATCGCCTTCTCCGTACCTCCACTGATCCTGACATGACCTTTCAGCTATATGAGGTTCAACCTGGGAATGGAGTACTCCAATTATATAATGTCTATTCTACCCCAGCTAGACTCACTCTTGTGACTCTTCCTTCTCCAACAAGGCGTGGTATGGTGTATATGGGAGATTTTAATGCCCGGCATTCTGATTTGGGTGATGGTTCCAGCTCTATTAATCGTAATGGTGTTCGTCTCCTTTCATACATCCACAAGCATCATCTGACATGCTGGGACACTGGCGGTGCCAATCATTGCCGGGGAGGTACTTTGAAATACATCCTCTCGTCTGGCCTGATAGCATCTCAGGTCCTGTGCTCCTCCGTGCCAGATTTCTCTGATTACATCGCTCTTCGGTTTCATTATTCTTTACCTAATGGGTCAAGTGCTTCAGCCACTCATTTGCGTATTGCTGTGCCCCCTAAATATTGCCCGACTTACATCTTATTTATGGCCCATGTATTCCCTACATTTGACATATCATCAGCTGAAGAGTTGTACTCTGACCTTGTATCTGCTACTCATGACTTTTATAGGCTATACGACTCCCGGCCACACCTCTAGCATTGCCCTACTGCCCACTCCTGGACGCTGGATGCACGTATACAGGAGGCAAAGGAGGAGGCTGAACCTGATTGCCTATTGCTTTAAACCAACCCAACCCCTGTCCTGCTCCTTAGTTACCAGATGTCTAGGGACGCTTTAGTTGCCCTGCAGGAGTGTGCTCACACAAATCCTTAGCAGCAGTTCACAGACAGCATCAACCAGCAAACAAGTGTGGCTTCTATGTGGCACCTCATCCGTTGGGTTGTTAAAAAGTCACCGGCCACTGCTCGTCATCAAACTCCCGCCTACTATGCACAACAACTTGTAAATGCCTCGTCAGAAGAAGCTAACCCAGCTAGTCTACTTCGACTTTACAATCTTTGTCTTCGTGACGGTTGTGTACCACGAGCCTGGAACTGCAGCACAATAATACCCATCCCTAAGCCCAGCACTGTGAAGTTCAGGCCTATTTCCCATACTTCCTGTTATTGTAATGCTATGGAGAGAATCTTACTCAATCGTCTCATGTACAGACTGCAGGATCGCCTTTCACCATGGCTGTTTGGCTTCCTTCCCCAGCGGAGCACACACCACTGCCTAGTCGACCTGTACTCTCGCCTTTCTAGGGACAGTGTGGTGGCCTTCATTGACCTTCGAAGTGCCTTCGATGTTGCTAATAGAGACGTCATTTTGGATCAATTGGTTGACTTTGGGATAAAGGGTAATCTACTACAGTGGATTCGGGGTTCCCTGAGTAACAGGATCTCCCGTGTGTTTTTCAGTGGTGCGCTCAGTCCTTTGCGCAGTTTTCATCTGGTTATGTCTCAAGAGGGTGTTCTCAGCCCATTGTTATTTATTATTCTAATGCATCGGCTGCTCATATTCTCCCTGATATTCCTGGAACTACAATTACATGCTATGCTGATGATATCTGTGTTCATTCTACCTCACCAAGGGATCTCCAGCAGTTTCTTGAGTCCTTCTCTGTGGCCTCCTCTCACTGTGGCATTATTGTCTCCCCAGATGAGAGCTGAATATTCACCTGCTGCATTCCTCCAGCTCGGCCAGTGTTCACCATTGGAGGGACTATCATTCCCATGTGTTCCCCGTACTGCTACCTGGGCGCGCCAGTCAATATTTGGCCGATTGTCCCTGCCAGACTTCAAGACCATCCCATTGTCCAGGACTTATTGGGTCATCTCCAGCGCCAACTTACACCACTTCAATGGCTCTCTAACAACTCCTCGAGCATCTCCAATCCAGTAGCCAGAACCATCTATATTGCTTTTATCCGTTCAGTTGTTGATTACCTCTCCCTTGCTTTGATTCAACTTCCTATGGCTACTCTGGACACTTTAGAAAAATTTCAGAATAGAGCAATGAGATAATTCTCGGCTGTCCAATGTCGACCAGGATAGTAAACATACAGCGTAAGTTGCGACTTCCCCCATTAGTGGAGAGAATTTATTGTATTTTTACTTCCTTCACAGTCAAGTGCCTTCATTTCCCACATCTTTCACCCCATTACTCTCAGTTAGTCAGGACTTCTCTTAGACCAAACTCCCCTGTCCCTCCCATACTGCCTGCTGGACATACTCCTATAAGGTCTGTTTCCTCTATGCTCCGTAGTCTTAATATAGATATAATAGTTGTAGACGTCCCCTCAGGGCCCCCTCCGTCGATGCTACCAACACCTGATGTGAGCTTCACACCTACTTCCAAGTCGGAACTGCCTTCTCTACAGCGGCAGTTGGCTTTGGAACACATAGAAACAGTGACATCACAGATTCATACTGCCTCTACACTGATGGCTCATTGCAGGTGGATGGTACAGCAGGTTGTGCACCTGACATGGAGTCACCTCCAGGGGGCTGGGTCGGCCGTCGTCTCTATAACCACTCTAGCTTAACATTGTGTGAACTGTATGCCATTCTGGATGCTATTAGTCTTGTTTGTCAACGTGGAGTGAATGCTGGCATCTTTTGTGACTCCAAACCTGCCCTTCATTCCCTCTCTATTGTTCAGCCCACACACTCTACTGTTATTCAGCAAATTTTATCGTTTTTGGCCTTATTGCGTCATCGTAACTTGACTGTCAAATTCTTATGGGTGCCATCCCATGTAGGTTTACGTCACAATGGTACAGTTGATAGACTCACAAAGGAAGCCTGCCATCTGCCTTCTCGTGGTGTTGGACGTCCTCTCTCCCTGACATGTTACCTTATTAGAGTTCGCTTCGCCACTAACCTCCCTGTACGGCGACGCAGGGATGCAGAGAGGCCCTTCAGCATCTCCATTACGAGTCTGTCTGCCATCACAAGTATTCCTACCGTCGTCAAGGCCTCATGGTTCGGAGGCACAATGTAGTCTCTACTCGTTTGAGGCTTCGCTACCGGCCACCATGGCAGGTTGCTGGGAGGCAGGGTGAGCCTCCCTTCACTGGGTGTCGCTTGTTAAAGTTAAAGTTTTAGTTCTGGTATCTATCTCTGATGCGATACTCTCCAGAGCCCCTCGTGCTAACACTATAGAGCACTATTGCCTGTTCTGCCCCACTGTCCGACACTTGCTGCCCTGGGGCCTGCCACTTGATGTGGTTTGTCGACACCTGCTGAACCATCAGGTTCTGGAGAAACTTCCTGTACGCCACCCTCGTTTTGGTGGATTTAAGTAGGTCATAATGTAAATATTTGTCTGTATGCTTATGCTTGATTCTGTTATGTTTTCGTGATGTGTGTTTGTGTGTATGTGTGGGTGTGTGTGGTTGTAGTTATTGGATTCTCATGAGTCCCGCCTATCCTTGTGTATTGTTTTTTGCCTGTTGACTGACGCTACGGCGCAGTGATTTAAAAAAAACAAAAACAAAAACTCTCTAGAAGTTAAGCCTTTTATAGAGGGTCCTTTACAGTGTTTTTGGTGGTATGAGTTTTGTCATGAGAGGAGGGACTGTACACTGTTTTCCCAGTGTGGTAGTTGTTCTGCTCTTGAGTCACATCCTATTTCTGAGTGTTACTGCTTTTACTGCAGGGATGCTCACTCCCTACGTTCTCGCCAATGTAAGACATACCACCTCGAACATGATATCCTCCACTTGGCTAACTCCCATTTCATCAGCATTGGTAGTGCCAGACGGAAATTCAACTGCAGGCGACATGAGGATGGTGGTGTAAGGACATACGGTTCCTTCCTTCGCTGTCATCATTCCAAGTCGACAACATCTAATTCGGTTACAGCACCCTCTCACCTCTCCGAAGCAACATCTGCTTCTTACTTTTCTGAGAACGTTTCTCCGATTTGACTGCATAATTGCTTTTCTGTCATTGAAACTGTATCAGATACATGGTCCGGTGACCCTGCCTCTGATGACAATACTCAGACTTTAGCTAAAGATTGTACAAGTTCACACTACCACACACTCTCGAAAAAGGAAACCCAAGTCAACTAAATTGCAACAAAAACGTCTTCGTGGTTCCTCCTTGCAATACAACCGTTTCTGTAAACTCATCCATATTTTCCTCTCAGTCCTACCAGAAGCATTCTTGTGGCTCCAATGATTCTCTTGAATCAACAGATGTTCCACCTTGTCAGTTTCCTTTGTGAACATCGGAAAGATGTGAAATGAATGTGGATATCACGGTTGTTGTGACTTCAAAAGTCATGGATTCTCTTCCGCTCGAATCAGCGGAGTGATCCTTCCGGAGTGATTACGGGGAGGCTGGCAAAGTGGATAAAATGACTGACTGCAAATGGCAAGGGCCCTGGTCGAGTCCACGAAAAACGTCTGGGATTATTTCGAGGTGATCTGATGGGACCAGCTGTTTGTTAACTACCCTGGCTACGTCGACATGTCTTGAAAATACACCCTACATCGTCGTCAACTCGCAACGTAGAAGATGCCAGACCATATTCCAAGATGCTGTGAGTGACGGTGTAGCTGCTCTCTCCTGATAGTGACGTGTATAAATAAGGTGTTGTCATCTAGTGGGGCAGAAGAGAAGCTACGGTACCAACACCACTACGAAGGTCCACTGTCCCAAATAGTGCAACACCCAATAATCTCAGGGCCATGCAATTGATTGATTAATTGATTAATTATCTTCTACATAATTAATAAAACATCAACACCCGAAAGGGATTGGCACCATGATTCAAATACACACAAACTAAAAAGCACATTATTACTAAAAGAACCCGTCGACATAAAATCATCTAAAAAACAAAAATATCATAAAATCATATTTTGTGGAGAAGGCCAGCCTCCTCCACATAGGAGAGAGTGTTCCCTCCCTCATTACAAACTTCCTCCTCGAGCACCTTGGAGAGACTGTAAGAACCGTCACCCACCCGGTACTCGGAGAGGTGACTACAACGAAGGTCCCCAAGGCTGGGACACTTGACAATAAGATACCGTACTGTCAAAGGAACCAGACAATCATCACAGTAGGGAGGGTGAGCCCTCTCCATTAAAAACCCATGAGTTAATAATGTGTGGCCAATGCGGAGACGGACAAGAGCTGTCTCCCACCGACGGGACAGGCCACTGTAGCTCCACAAATCAAGGTGCTGGCAGATGTCGCGGAGCTTGTTAGCCCCGACGGCGTCCTATCTGTCCTGCCAGCAGGAACGAACGGTAGCATCTATGTAGGGTCGAAGGTCCACTGCAGGAACAGGATGACACCTGGCAGGGGGCCGAGAATTGGAGGCCGCAGCCTTAGCCAGGGCATCAGCCCACTCATTCCCATTGACACCCACATGGGCCGGGACCCAACAAAAAGTTACTTTGCGGCCACGACGACCCAGGAGGACAAGACACTTAAGAATGACCAACACCAGGGGATGGGAAGAGTTAAAATTTCACAAAGCCTGCAAGGCACTACAGGAATCGCTAAAAATAGTAAACGAAGGCTGAGGGAAAGTAAAAATCACTTGGAGGGGCATATAAAATGGCCGAGAGCTCAGCAATAAAAATGGACATGACAGAAGGGAGTCTGCTGCCATGGCAAAAGTCAGGAAAGACAACTCCAAAGCCAACTCCAGCATCAGACTTTGACCCATCAGTGTACACAGGGAGGGACTCCCTGTGATTGAAGGAATGTTTTAAAAAGAGGGAACGAGCCACTGGAGGAAGAGATTCTTTCTTGTCTGTAAAGCAGGTGCAGGGGAAAACTTCTGGAAAAGCCATGGAGCCACCCTGGGGACCCAGAGTCCTTGCCCGGCTTGTGGCAAGGAAGGATGGTAGCAACCCTCCACCCAGAAGGGAAGACACCCTCCAGCCAGATTCTGTTATATAAAGCTAAAAGAAATGATATCGTCTCCTCACCCAAGTGTCGTAACATTGCGTATGGGATGTTGTCTGGCCCAGGAGAAGTGTCGCCGCAGAGAGAGAGAGCAGAATGCAGGTCTCTCAGGTGAATATATGGTTATAACTTTCATTCTCGTTCTCTGAGAAATCCAGGACAGTGCGCTCCTTGGCTCTTAACTCATGCCTGACAGTCAGAGGTCGAGAGTCACGTGTGGAGACTCTTTCAAAAGCCTCCGCCACGGTATTGGCCACTGTCAAACCATCCATGATCTTAATTCCATTGACCTTAAGTACAGGTGGAGAACTAGGAGAAAACTTCCCTGCCATCTTATGGACTCTCCTAAACACTTGGGTGAGTGGAGTTTTAGTATTAATTGAAGACACATAGGCCTTCCAAGATGCACGCCGGGCCTCTTTTAAGAATCGTCTAGCCCAAACCCTTGCCCGTCGGAAGTCCTCTAAAAGAGTTGGGTCCCCACGACTGTGACGAAGTTGAGAGAAAGCAGTGCGCTTCTCCCGCACAGCAGTGGTGCAGACTGGTGACCACCAAGGGATAGGACATTTGGGAAAGTAGCCAGAAGTTCTAGGGATAGAGTTGAGAGCAGCAGAGTGGAGCATATCAGTGAAATATGTTACAGCCTCGTCAGAGCTACCGAAATCGGCTACAGAAGAGACCGAAGAAGTTAGCTCTCTAAAAAACTGCCCGTCAGCCTTCTCTAATTTCCACCTAGGAAGACCTTACCTTCTAAAAGTATAGGGAAATGGTGGTCACTGCCATATAAATCAGGCAACACTCTCCAAGTAAAATCCAACAGAGCACTGGATGAGCAAAGGGAAATGTCAATGGCAGTAAAAGTCTCAGTAGGGGTATTAAAATGTGTCACATCTCCCGTATTTAAAACCCCTAATCCCTCATCCTCAATAAAAAAAAGCCAATAAAACACCCCTGGGGTTGACTGAACTGTCACCCCACAGAGGATGACGACCATTAAAATCACCCAATAAAAAAAAGGGAGAGGGAAGGTCCTGTACAAGTCGGTTGAGATCACCACTCTCAACTGTAACACTGGGAGGAAGGTATAGACTGCACATAGTGTACGGGCGGTCCATAAAAACCTTAACTGCAAGAGCCTGGAGCTGAGTGTCAAGCTCCAGGGTAGTGCATGGAATATCTCGGCGAACTAGGATGGCAGAGCCACCATGGTGACCCTGCCCTTCAAATGAATTGGAATAAAATGCAGAGTATGCTGGAGGACTGGCAGTAATGTAGTCCCCAAGCATTGTCTCTTGGAGAGAAACACATACAGGAGAGAAGCTAGAGAGAAGAACGCGCAGTTCCTCCCAAGAAGCACGCAACCCACGGCAATTCCACTGAAGGACCTTGAACAGTGTTACTTTAGTACTGATTTTTGGGAAGCCTCACAGAGGTACTTCCCACTACCACCTCGACCTGAGGGTTTACTCAAACGATAAGATTTGTCTAATCCTGGGCCACTAGAAGAAGAGCGAACCCGAGGAGTAGTACATGGAGCAGTAATTGGGACCCGTAGACGAGTCCCTGAAGCATCTGATATGTTAGAAGAAGATGAAGGTATATGAGCTGGGATATTCTTTGAAACAATTACATTGGTATTGTCCTGTATAGCAGTGGTATCACTGACACAGGCAGATACCTCAACATCCATAATACAGGTAGTAGAATCACTCCGCTGCTCAAGCGGAAGAGAAACTGAATCTTTTGAAGTCACAACATCCGTGGCATCCACATTAACCTCACGCCACTCTGATGATCCCGAAGGAAGCTTGCGAGGAGGAACTTCTATTGAATCAAGAGATTCATCAGAGCCACGAGAACGCTTCTGGTGAAATCAAGAGGAAATTATGGATGAGTCCTCAGAGATGGTTGCCTTACAATGAGGAACATCTATAGAGTCAAGTGCCTCAGAGGAACCACGAAGGCATCTCTGTGGCAGTTTAGGTGACTTAAGTTTCCTTTTGGAGAGCGTGTGGCAGCATGAACCTCTACCACATTGACACCTTTAGCTAAAGTCTGAGAATTGTCATCAGTTGAAGGGTCGCCAGAATGAGTGTCTGATAAAGTTTCCAAGACAGAGAAACTATTATGTAGAGTAACCTTAGAAACGCTCTCACTAGAGCAAAAAGCAGCTGCCTCTTGAGAGGGTTGAGAGGGTGCTGCAACCAATTTAGGGCGAAGGGAGGAGGCGTATGTCTTCACACCCCCATCCTTCTGTCGCCTGAAGTTGAGTTGCTGTCTGGCACTACCAATGCTAATACTGGGAAGCATGGATAAGGTTACTACGTCCCTCCCTGTAGTAAGCCACAAACCAAAAGGGTGTAGGAACCCGACGTTCCTTTGGGACATGCTCTACAGAGTCATCAAATATGATAGGGCAGAAGTCATTGTCACTGTCAACTACATTGATGGACCGCATCATCTGAACTTTACAATGAGTATCCCCCACCGTCAGAGAATCTTTTGCCTCAAATGCTGCTTTGGCAGCAGCATTTGTATTGAAAGTAATATAGCACCAATTAGACCTACAATCACAGTCATATGTGATTCGGATTCGAAGAACTACTCCAAAACACTTAAAAATTGAGTGGATAGCGCCATAGGAAAGCGATGCAAGTACATTTGTTAACATTAACGGTCAAAATTGCTAACAGGGTTTTTCGACACATCACCCGACCTGCTAGTCTAGTCTTATTTGCAGCTTTCTGCATACTACCACGACCAGAGAGTGACGTCTCGAGGGCCTGGTCGACCACCGCTCAAGGAAGAGATTGAGTCCTTTCTTGAGCCAAATATAATTGATTTGGTGTTTTTTGGCCCCAGGAGCCAAGAGCTACTACCTACCAGGCAGATGAGGGGACTGAGCGCTGGTCGCCATGGGCGGGGTACCTCTTCCCCCACGGGGCCACTTATTTTAAAAAGCAGCCCCAATGGCTCGAAAGTTTGCCCACGACGGTGCTGAGACCCCTTTCCCCAACATCTCCCGGCCCAGATACTCAACCATCCAACATAGGATGGCCCCTAGAGGGCAGTCCCTCTGAAGGGCAGCACTGTTGGCCCGTACTGGCAGCCTAATGCATGGGAACCATTTAGTCTGGTCTCTCACTGGCGACCTTACTAGCATGGGAAGCCCTCTCTCCCCGAAATTGGAGCAGAGTAGGGGCCGGAGCCCCCTCTAGTCTAGCTCGCCAGGTCTCAGAAACACGCAAGCCCCCCCACCACGTCAATTCGGTTCCCGTTGGGGGGGAGGGCCTCGCAAGAATCGCGGGCTACTGACAGCCTACAGGCCCTGGGTTGAGGTATATAATAATAATAATAATAATAATAAAAAAAAAAACAGCATTATGGATGTAGATGTCTCTGCCTGTGTCAGAGATACAGGACAATACCATGCGGTTGCTTATCTCCCTTCTACTACCATATCAAGTGCTTTAGGGACTCGTGTATGAGTTCCAATTACTGTTCCGAGTACTACTCCTCAGGTTCGTATTTCTTCTAATGGCCGAGGAATAGAGAAAACTTGTTGCTTGAGTAAGACCTCTGGTTAAGGTGGTAGTGGGAATTCCCTCCGTAAGGGTATATTTAAATCTGTTTTAAAGTAACACTGTTCAAGGTCCTTCAGTGGAATTGTCGTGGCTTGCATGCCTCTTGGGAGGAACTGCGGGTTCTGCTCTCTTGCTTCTTCCCTGCATGTGTTTGTCTCCAAGAGACAATGATTGGGGACTCAATTTCTGCCAGTTCTCCTGTATACTCAGCATTTAATTCCATTTCCTTTAAAGTTCAGTGTCACCATTGTGGCTCTGCCATCCTAGCTTGCTATGTACCATGCACGAACGAGCCTGAAGCTTAACACTCCGCTCAAGGCAGCTGCCATTAAGGTTTTTTTGGACCGCCCCTACACGGTGTGCAGTTTATACCTTCCTCCTAGTTTAGCAGTTGATAGGGATGATCTCATCCATCTTGTACGAGACCTTCCCTCTCTCTTTATTTTATTTGGTGATTATAATGGTTGTCATTTTAATTGTCAATCCCAGGGGTGTTTTATTGGTTTTTTTTTTATTAAGCATGAGGATTAGGGGTTTTAAATACGGGAGATGTGCACCAATTTCATAGCCCTACTGGGATATTTCCTGCCATTGATATTTCCCTCTGTTCATCCTTCCTTTCCCCAAGCCGGACTCTAGTGTCACCCTCAATTACCGACCTGTTGCCTTGACCTCTTGTCTCTGCAAACTATTTGAGATGATGGTGAATGTCAGACTGGTATACTTTCTGGAACAGGGTTGTTTCCTATCTCTGCCCCAGTCTGGCTTTCGTAAACACTGCATCCGTAGCACAGGAGGAGGGCGTCCCCCAGGGAAGCGTCCTCAGTGTCACGTTATTAGCAGTGGCAATTAACGTCATCACCTAATACCTTTTGGACGGTATGGCCATCTCGATTTACATTGACGACCTGGCGGTCTCGTTTGCGGCTTCCAATATGTCAAAGTCGGAGCGGAGCATACAGCTTGCCTTCGACAGGGTGTCGCATTGGGCTGGATCTCATGGGTTTCGCTTCTCTCTTGCCAAGAGAGAGAACCTGTGCACTTCTGCTGCTTCCGGAGTCTCCACCCTGATCCAAACTTCTTCATGTATGGTCATCGGATACATTGTGATGAGTAGACTCACTTTTTGGGTCTTCTTTTTGACAGACGTTTGACTTGGGTTCCCCATATCCATTTACTTAAGGTCCCTTGCTTCAGTCTCTCAACTTGTTGAGGACCCTGGGCCATATCTCCTGGAGGACTGATCAGGCCACCCTCCTCTGCCTATATCGCGATCATATTAGGTCAAAACTCGATGCCCATCTCAGACTCTTGGACTTTGTTCATCACGCCAGGGGAAGTCTGGCGACTGGGGCCTTCAGGTCGTCCCCAATACCCAGTCTCCAGGTTGATGCTGATGAGCCACCTCTTGATCTCCGTCGCAGTCTTTGCTGGTTCGTTGATGGTATTGCTTACATTAACTTTCTGACTAGTTTCCCTGTTTGGTGGTGTCATCTGATATCAGGAAAGAAGGAATCTCTTCCTCCTCCAGTGGCTTGCTCTCTCTTCTTAGGGGATCCCTCCATGCGTACACTGATTGGTCAAAGTCTGATGCTGGAGTTGGTTATGGGACTGCCTTTCCTGACTTTAGTCATGGCGGCAGGTTTCCTTCTGTCATGTCTATTTTTACTGCCGAGCTCTTGGCCATTTTATATGCCTCCAAGTAATTTTTACTTTCCTGCAGCCTTCTTCTACTATTTTTAGTGATTCCTGTAGTGCCTTGCAGGCCTTGGGGAATTTTAACTTTTCCCGTCCCCTGGTGTTGGCCAATCTTGAGAGGCTTGTCCTCCTGGGACGTCGTGGCCGCAGAGTCACATTTTGTCGGGTCCCAGCCCATGTGGGTGTCGATGGGAATGAATGGGTTGACACCCTGGCCAGGACTATGGCCGCCAGTGCTCGGCTTCCTGCCGGGCGTTATTTCGTACCTGCTGTGAACCTTTGACCCTACATACAAGACCAATAGAATACTAGCAAGGTCTTCCCCTCAGGTCCCCAGGGAGTTCCTCTCTCAAAAGCAGCTGGATTGCTAGGCTGTGAGTGACGTGAAGGTGTGGATTAGGTGGTGGGTCTTGGTCAGGCTGGTGGTCATTATTCATTTGACAAGAGAAACAGTTACATCCTCTCCTCTCCTGGGCATGAATAGTGACTCTTAGCCTACTCCTAACAAAGAAATGCCTGCTAACTGTGCAGTAGCTGGACGCCCTGCACTGTACAGGAAAAACGGAAATTTAAATTTCTACAATTTCCCAAAAAATGAGGAGTGCAGATGTAAGTGGGTTAATCTCTGCAAGTGGAGTCTTATGAATCCATCTACTTAAAGAATATGTAGCCATAATTTTGGTGCAAGGGTATTCGAAAGGAATTTATAATATGAATTACTTGGCCTTTTAACACAACATCCGCATTCTCTGTCTACGTGACCAAGCCATTAATACATGAAAAATATCCTAGAAAATGCATCTGATGCTATCTTGGAGAATGCTCAGACCAGTGATGAAACAAGAAAGAGGAATTAAGAAATGTTCACAAGAATTTGCATTAACTCCAAAATCCACGGAGTCACTGTTGTGATAATGATACCACCTATATATATGCAGATTTGCCAACCTGAATTATGTGGAGGTGCAAAACCTTTAGATTTTAATATATTTCTTATATATCTCTTACTCTTAATATATCTCATACTCTGATATAAGTAAGATACCTAAAAAGGCAAAACAAAAAAAAGGAGCTGCAAACACGCGCTAATGCTGAAATTTTCTTGATATATCAATTTAAAAGGAGCTAAATCTAGCTGCAAAAACACTAAGTTGGCAATTCAGCACCTACGGGTTCCGCTCATTGATGTCCTCAGATTACGTCACGAGTCCGTGTACACGTAATACCCCCCCCCCCCCCCCAATAGAGGAGTTGGCGGGAAGACGTCTCTAGTGTATTGGTCTTGCCTACGTAGATGCTGCTGCTCGTTCCTGCTGGCAAGACATATGGGACGCCATTGGGGCTAATAAACTCTGCGGCGTCCGCCAGCGCCTGGGTTTGTGTAGCTACAGCGGCCTGTCCCGCCAGTGGGAGACGGCTCTTGTCCGTTGGTGGGAGACGGCTCTTGCCCGTCTTCACATTGCCCACTAATGCTTGACTCATGAAATTTTAATGGAAAGGGCTCCCCCTCCCTACTGTGATGAATGTCTTGTCCCCTTGACAATGTGGCATCTTCTTGTGGAGTGCCCCAGTCTTTGGGACCCTCGTTTTACCCGGCAAAACATGCCCAGGAGCCTGCCGCAGGCAAAGGAGCAGCGGGCGGCGGCCAAGTGCAGGCAGTCCTTGCTCTCACCTTGCCTGCGGTAACTCGCTGGGGCCTCAAATAATGTTTTTTTCATCATTAAGTGTGATCATTAGTTATATATAAGCACCCTGAATAAATCTCTGCAACTAAATTTAGCAATCTACTCATATAGGTATTCTACTCATATAGGTAGTTCAAAATTTGGTGCAGTTTCGGCAGAGGGAATATTTGGATTCTGAATATATATATGATTGTGTATGCTTTCAAATTAAGCTACTTTTATGATTGTATAATGATTTCGAGAATATCTGAAAGAAATAAAAGTAATTGCAATTGTGCCGAAAAATTATGGGACGAATTTGATTATATTCAAAGTATATGTCTTAACAAAAACACTTTTGGAGGGATTATGCCGGGATAGCAGAGAAGGCAGCAGGCGACCCTTAGTGCTACTGACGACTGTATTGAGTAACTTGAATTTCGCCCACTGTGGACGCAGCTAAACAAGGCAAGTTGATATATAGGCTATGGCAGAGAGGTCTTACTGGACAAACCGGAGGAAGATAAAATGGAGTGTGTCAGGCCATTTGCTTCATTTAGAACACATTAAAAATATCAAACGGTTTAACTGTCAAAGCCAGGGGTAAGAAGAGTACTATCACTCCTCTGGCTCAAACTCTGATAAGAGTCCTGACGTTAGGCTAAAGTTAAATAATGTAAGTACTGATTATCTATATAATGACTCCAGCTTTCATTTACAGTCTCGACCTGGGAAAAGTATCCACCCATTTTCAGCCAACCCAGACGTGGGGCACCATCGTAACCAGGTATACGAGGAATGAAGCAGGACAAGAATCATCAACATGAATCAAATTAGCGAAACACTGTCTTCCTTCCATCTTTCGCCAGCACAAATAACTGATTCGACTCAGGTTGACGAATCTTCATATTGAGTACTGTACAGTATATTAGTGTAAGCATTATTTATTATTCAGTAATACTGCAGTGCAATATGTTATATGTATGGGAGGAAAATAACTTGATTTTATGGAGGGTTTACTGTGTATAATAGTTGCCTGTGATTACATACTGTACATTGGGGGGCCAAATATATACTTTAATCGTATATATATATATCTATATACATAAAGCCAAGATTCTGTCTGCGTGTGTGTGTGTGTGTGTGTGTGTGTGTGTGTGTCCGCGATGCACGCCTACACCGTCCAACTTTGTGTCCTCAAAATTTGCATGTAGGTGAGTCTTGATCCCCTTCAGGTTTAGGGGGGGTCATACAACGAAACCACATATAACGAAACGTGCAAGCGAAATAATAATAAAATACAGGGGAAAAATCTACGGAATCACCATACCACAGTTCAGCCTTCCCGCATGAACAGCAAAAACAGCGTGATGTTTAAACTTTCATTTAGGTAAATTTTTTCTTACAGAATTGTAGAGCTTGATTTTACACACCAGAATCTGTAAACTAAAGTTTCCTAGATTCATTGGTTTGCGTACAGCAGCGCCATGAGTAATAAAGTAGTTACCCCTAAAACCTCCCTAAAAATGAGAAAACGTGTACCATTCCCCTCTCACGCCACTCAAATAGTTTGCCAACCAACTTCTTCAGGTTGGAAATGGTCAAATCCTCCCATCCTCAGATGGTCAAATCAAACTTCCATTCGGACAAATGATCGAGACAGAAAATGACCTCATCATGAAGGTGTTCCCAAACTTCGCCCAGCACTTCACGAGCACGGCCTGGCTTTGTGAGTGAGCTATCCTAGCTCCAAAGAATGAAGCTGTCAACAACATCAACCAAAAACTTCTGGATGCTCAGCCTGGCAGGTCAATGAAGTAAAAATCAGTTGATACAGTGCCCGACGATGATCAAGTGGTCAACTACCCAGCAGAATTCCTGAACAGTCTAGATCCACCAGGGATGCCACCTCACAATTTGGAACTGAAGTTGGGATGTCCGATAATGCTTCTTAGAAACCTGAACCCACCAAAACTTTGCAATGGCACAAGATTAAGAGTTAAAACAATGATGCCACGTCTGGTGGAGGCCACAATCCTGACTGGCAAAGGTAAAGGCGAAGATATCTTCATTCCAAGAATCCCTCTGAGGCCCTCAGATTGTCCAATTCAGTTCCAACGTCTCCAATTCCCTATTCGTCTAAGCTATGCCATGACAATCAACAAAAGCCAAGGACAGTCCCTGAAAGTAGTTGGCCTCAACCTTAAGGACCAGGTCTTCTCCCACGGTCAACTCTATGTGGGCTGCAGTCGAGTCGGCGATGAGAAGAATCTCTATGTGATGTCGTCAACCGGAGTCGTGAAAAATGTCGTTTACCAGGAGGCACTTCAGTAAAATGCTTAGTGACGCTATTAATAGAAAAAGAAGGAAATATTATTAATTATGCTAATATTAGAATGATGGAGTTATTGAATGAGGGAGAAAGATTGATATAATAAACATTTAAAAACGACTAATACCTCCAATTATTCACCCACCCACCTCTATTACTATTCATCCATCCATCCATTTATTTTATCTAACCACTAAACCATCCCTCCCTCTCCCCCTTCCTTCCCTCCTTCCCTTCCTTCTATCCACCCACCGCCCGATCTGCTCCAAACCGCCCGAAGGGCGGTGGAAGGGCGGCCGCAGGCCGCCAGCCCTCCGCAGGAGCTAGCGGCTCCTAGCCGCCCGAAGGGCGGCGGAGCAGCTAGTATATATATATATACAAGCAAAGTTACTGTGAACAAATAGGTACAGAAACCTACTGTACCTAACTAAGGGTAAGGAGGAAAATGACACCTGACTATCTTTATTTAAATCTACTAGAGTGCTACCACTCTGCAAACGGGTGCAAAACTAGCTGCTGCCAGAAACACGTCCGTCTCGCACCAGTGTCGCCTCAAGAATGTTGCGGGTAGTCCTTTCTCGCCCTTTTATGACGTCCGTGGCACATTTTGAAAAATCCTCGCTTCCCCATTGGTTACTCAATTTTGATTTACCGGAGTATGATTGGACTAAAGTGACGCAGTGAGTTCGAAACCCTGCATCTCCTAAATTCTACTTCCTAGCTAAAATACGTCTCTTGTTATACATGCAGCTATTATTTAACGATATATATACTTTCCATACTTGGCCACTTCATGATAAAACGTGCCGGAATCGAAGGATTTACTCCGTTCGATGAATTATTACTCTAGGCAATATGATAAGAGAGTGCGACGAGTTGATCGGTTAGTTGTAATGTAACATTCCGCTCCGAGAGGGATACGGCGCGGATATCAAACTAACTTCTGGCTTCAGTGGACACAGATGAGATAACTAAACTATTTTATGACACGAGCATAGACTCGTGACACCCAGATAAAGCCAGAGGGAGATATGGCGCCGTGAATCCCTGCAAATCTTGTCCACCCGGTTGAAGATGGTGGTATTGACAGCTTAACAGACACGACAGCCGCTGCCAGACAGATTAAATCACCACTTGAACTATCGTTCCCCTTGAATGTATTTCCGAATATTATTTCATATCTGTGTTATATGAATTATCTCGTTTTCTTACAATTGGGTCGGTTGCCTTTTGAAGGTCCCTAAATTGAATTCATGTGTATTTTTATCCCATGCAGTTATTTTATATATTCGTTTTAGCAGCCATTTGTTCCCAAGAGTCGGATTGTCTTTGGAGGGATAGTGATCCTCCATGCTGTGCCATGAAAGAGAATATCTCTGTATACAACTAGAGTATTATTATGATTAGAGAATGTACACGTATATCGCAAATGAATATGTATACGAATAGGGTATGTCAATCTCAATATGGTTCCTGTTGTTGTTCTATTCTATTGTTAGGGTGTATTGCCTGCTAAAATGCGTGGGCAATATTTTTAAGGTTTGGGCGCCCCTTCTGACCCGAAATGCTCCCTTTCCGCTCTTCAATTGTCCCTACTTTCCTTCATTTTCCTACTTGATTGCTATCCTTTTATATCTCCTTCCCTCTTGTGGTTTAAATGCTCTTTCTCTCCTCCATATTATCGCCCTTCTCTCTTACGGTAATATGTTTTTGCGATTTTGTTTATCTCCTCTCTTGTGGTATGTGTTCTTTCCATTCCCTATATTTCCTTTCTTCTTGCAATACTTGTTCTTTATCTCTCCTTCTCTTTGTTTCTTGCCTCTTTTCATTCATTCATATATTCTATTTGTCAGAGACAAAATGAGTGGCCTATGAGAGACCTCTTTCTCTTCAACATTTTGAAAATGGAGACAGCAAGAGGAAAATTAAGTTTCTTAAAGTGAGGAACTCCATACAGTATAATGGAGGTCAAGTAAATCTTCCAAAACAATGTCACGAAACAGATCCCCTCTTAATGATAACATTGAGGTGATTTGTTTCCGGGGACATGAATCAGTAGCCCTCCAGTTATCCAAAATGAGGTTCGCCTCTCAGTCTGTGAAAAAAAAAGCTCTTAACCTGTTGAGCATCATGGGGGGCTGATCGGGCTACCCTCCTCTGCCTATACCATGCTCTTATTAGGTCAACACTCGACTATGGGTGTGAGGTATACTCCTCTGCCACGGATGCCCGTCTCAGAGTCTTAGACCCTGAAAAGCTTATGCTTATAAAATGGCTGTCCTTGATACATACATCAAAACATATGTAACTGCACTTAATTGGCTATTAATAAATGTTTCAAATATTTCAATGTTTCATGCTGAGGTACGTCTGGTGATCGGAGCCTTCAGGTCATCTTCAATACCCAGTCTTCTGGTGGACGCTGATGAGCCACCTCTTGATCTCCGTCGCCAGTCTTTGATGGTTCGTTGTTTGCATCAATTACATCGACTTCCTGACTCCTTTCCCTGCTTGGCAGTGTCATCTGATATCATGTCTCAGTACTACCATTCACATCTTCGTACACCATGGCCCTTTGGCTTCCGGGTCAAGAAAGCTATGGAGGGCTGTCTTTCCTGACTTTTGTCGTGGCGGCAGGCTCCCTTCTGTCATGTCCATTTTTACTGCCGAGCTCACGGCCATTTTATATGCCCTCCGAGTGATTTTTACTTTCCTCAGACTTTTTTTTACTATTTTTGGCGATTCCTGTAGTGCCTTCCAGACCTTGGGCAATTTTAACTCTTCCCATCCTCTGGGGTTGGCCATACACAAGTGGCTTGTCCTCCTGTTTCGTTGTGGCCGTAGAGTCACATTTTATTGGGTCCCAGTTCATGTGGGTGTCGATGGGAATGAGCGGGCTGACGCCCTAGCTAAGGCTGCGGCCTCCAGTTTCCGGCCTCTTGTAAGGCGTCATCCCATACCTGCAGTTGACCTTTGACCCTACATAGATGCTGCCGTTCGTTCCTGCTGGCAGGACAGATGGGACGCCGTCGGGGCTAACAAGCTCCGCGGCATCCGCCAGCGTCTGGGTTTGTGGAGCTACAGCGGCCTGCCCCGCCGGTGTGAGACGGCTCTTGTCCATCTCCGCATTGACCACACCCTATTGACTCATGGATTTTTAATAGAGAGGGCACCCCCTCCCTAGTGTGATGATTGTCTGGTCCCTCTGACAGCATGGCATCTTATTGTCGAGTGTCCCAGCCTTAGGGACCTTCGTCGTAAGCATCTCTCCGAGTACCGGATGGGTGACGGTTCTTACAGTCTCTTCGAGGTGCTCGGGGACAACACCTTCGGTTTCCTCTGCGTCCACATCGTCCTGACTAGTGGCCGAACAACACAGGTAAGTTATAAATCATATGTAGTACAGAAATTTAAGCTGAATATTGATTGTTCTCTATTTAACATTTCAGATTTAATTTCATGGACATATTTGTAGTAGTGTTTAATGTATTTAGTTTCCTATTACATATTGCTTATGCTTCCAAAAATAAGTTAAAAACAAAATCCTTTCCCAGCACTTCCCATCCACATCCCAGGGTATGGCTCCATCCACGTCTCGGTGGTATAGTGTCTCCCTTGAAGAGGAAGTCCACTGCCTTCAGCCTCAGCAGCAGCACCATGAGACCGGTCCCTGTCGCCTGCATCAGCAGAAACACCGGGTTCTTCTCGCCGCCGGAGCCCTGCTGCTGCTGGAGAGGAAGGACGAGTGGAGAAGTCAGGGGTTCGGGAGCTGCTGGAGTGAGTAAGTAATAAAAATATAAATTAGCCTCACCAGTCCGTCATTATGTTCCATATCCTCCAGTGATAACTTGAGAGTGCAAGATATATTTCCACTGGAAAAAATTTAATGTGTTTTTTTCGTGCATTAAAAGAAACTGTCTACATTGTTTTCATGCATCACCAGGGATACTCAAATTTTCTTCCACGTCGCACATGCAAGCGTTTATTATTTTAGGCCACTAATATGTAATGTCACTAATTTCCTCCTACTCTCCTCTCCCATAGGTGGTGACGTACTTGAAGAGGAGGGAGCCACATAACGACCCTACATTAACTCCTCAAGAGAGGGCTGTGGATTCGTTCACTACCTTCTTGAACTCCTTGATGAGGGAACTGACTCCTACTGAGTCTAAGAAGGACGTTGGACGGATTATCAACATGGTCCTCACCAAGTCGTTCGATAACCCCGACCCTACCTCATTACTGCAGGGATAACACCTCCAGCAGCCCCACTACGATCACCACCAAATGCACCCAATGGTTCCACCACCACCACCTCATCATCAACATCAATATTATCAGCTGGGCCCTTCCTCTATACCAGACTTCTAGTTCCGGACGTCCCTCCTGGGGTCACATGAGGACCTAAGGAGGTTATTAACCCCAAGGAGGACCACGAGGAAAAGATTGACCTCCACTCCAGAAAAGAGGATGTCTTCACATGAAAGTGAGTGAAGGGCCTCTCATCACCATCATCAGCATCACCATCATCAGCAGCTCCATCATCATCATCGTCATCATCACCGTCATCATCATCACTAGCATCAGCAGCAGCACCATCAGCATCAGTATCATCATCATCATCACCATCATCATCATCACTAGCATCAGCTCATCATCAGCACCATCAGCATCATCATCATCACTAGCATCAGCATCATCAACATCATCATCATCACCAATTAAAAAAATTCGTATTGTATAAAATATAGAATTTTTTAAAGGAAATTTCAGATAAAGTACTTTTGTATGCAATATCTTGCCTTTTTGTTTACCAAGTCTAGTCCACATATAAACTGGCGGAGAGAAGGAGAAGAAGAGGCTTGAAAGGAAAAGAGAAGACATGAATTTGTTACAAGGAAAGGTAACATAACATCACAAGTGTTTCAAATTTTATTGCATGTAAGTAGTAGGTACTACATATATATAATCTCATTTTCATGGTGAATTTACACACATTATTGGTACTTTCAATCAACAATTCTATCTTGCCATGGCACAACACCAAGTGGAGAGTTGTAGTACTCCTTCAGGGTCTCCCAAATACGCTTAGGTAATACTGCTCGACCAGTGTCTGGTGCTCGGTCCATGAGATGCAGTGTATATTCATCATTTCGACAAGATCCAGCTATCACCTCATGAGTAACTGGGTCCTCAGTGTCTGACGCTTGAATGGCATCCCCAGGTCTCTTACTTCGTATGAGATTGTGAAGGCAACATGCTGCCAAGACTGTTGCTTCTACCCCCTTTGGCTTCAGCAACATTATTGTGAGGAAGCACCTGAAGCGATTGGCCTGTATCCCGGATATGTTTTCAACAACTCGTCGGGCACGAGAGAGTCTGTAGTTAAAGATCCGTTCACCTCTAGGCAGGCCTCGTTGAGGGAATGGCTTCTGGAAGTACTCCTTGAGAGGGAAAGCATCATCACCAACAATGAAGTAGGGGACGGGAATGGTACAGTGCCTCCTGGAAGTGGCTTCCGTGGTGTTAGTCCTACCATGCCTTCTTCCAAGGCTTTCTTCAAAGGTGTGTTGATGAAGACACCAGCATCACTGTTTGCACCATTGGCCCCCACATCGATGTAGATAAACTTGTAATCACTATAAACAAGAGCCAATAGGACCAATGAGTGTAATCCTTTATAGTTGTAATAATAGGAACCACTTTTCCCAAGGGGGCGCATAGCAATGTGCTTGCTGTCAAGTGTTCCAACATAGTGATGATAGTTCCAGCGATTTGAGAAACCCTGGGCCACCTCCTTCCATTCGTCTGGCGTCAGTGGACAAACAATTACTTCTTTCATGTATTCTTTGCTAATTCTCTCAAAGGTCTCCCTGACAATCGTTGAGTTCAGAGGTTGTCTCCTGTGCTGAGATATCGGAGAGTCAATGCAAGTACAAGTCCAGGCTCCAGGGGCTCCCTCCAGAATGTACGTTTCTTCCTAATACGAGGGCCAATTCTGTTCAGTATATCTGTGAAGAGTTCTTAATCCAATCGCAGGAAGTTCTTGAATGATGACTTGTCTTCCCTAGCGAGCTCATGGACAAGTCTTTCCCACTGACAAAATAGCTTCCTCCTTGCAAGCCACGGATGAACCCAATATCCTCTCTCCTTCCTCGGCTTCTTTCTCTGTTTTTCCCTCTCCTGTCTCTTCTCTCCCTTCTTCAGAATATCATCCTCGATACCAGCGATGCTGCTCGTTTGTGATATTGTCTCAGCTGCGGCAAGGAAGAAAGAGGTGGAGGGAACCGACTACCTGCCTTATATATGTGCCCATGCCCAAAGGCAATAGCATACCTAAAATGCCTAGCCATTCCCGACTGGTCACGGGTGCATCTCCGAGCATGCCCCGGTGCACCTGCGGGATCCTGCAGAAACACCGCCAGCAAAAAAAAGTGAAATGTCTGTCACAAATCAGTCGTCCCAGAGCCGCCAGTGAATCCCAGGTCTTCCCTCGATAATGCATGGTATGCCATAGATGAACCACAGATGAACCTGCGATGCACCCGCAGTAGGTCGCAGCAATTTATAGAAATCTAAAATTCGGCTGCCAGGTCCCCGACTACTGACATTTTGCTTATTCTTGATGGCATCAGGAGCTTATTCGCACATGTGTAAACTGGGCTTTACCTCGATTGAGCCCACTACCGGTCGAGCTCACTACCTCGCTATCGGTGGCCACAATCACCTTCAGGGATGTCTTTGTTACATTTTCAGTGACATTTCTTATGTCACGATGTTTATCACCGTACTTATGGACACTATTTCTAATTTTTGTTATATTCTTTGGTTTCAGATAAATACATAACCCTCTACCATTGGGAGTTCATTTATTATTTCCCAATTATGATGATTAATTATCCTGAACAACCAACACAGTCCTTCGAACTGGATGACCTGCATCCGATTTTACAGTACATGTGCCTGCGAAGTGCTGCTGCCCTGCCTGCCATCCTCTAGCCTGTAACATAGGCCACGCCCCATTTCCTGTCAGCGCCGTGGATAACGGAACATGTTCTTGTACCATAGTCTCGACGCTGCCATTTGACATTCGACCACGGCACTGATAAGGTTGTGAACTGGTGAACCACCATCTGATTGTTCAACTTTAACAGGCCCACCCACCCGAGTATAGAGACGTGTAGTCAATACAATACAGTGCGAGGGCGTCCAGTGTAAAGCAGTGCAAGGCGTGTATGTGTATGGTGTAATATACAGTTGGCTACACTTCCACGTTTACCACTTAGCACTACGAATCTTGAGCTACCCAGAAATTTGAATCCTGAACCCCTTATGATCATGGTGTAAACAACTATCTAACGAGTGAAATGGAAAGAGGGGCTGGGTTTGAGGGGAAAATCTTCAGCAGCGATCGAGTAGTATCTTAGGAGAAGTTATAAAGCAAAGAGGTGGCTGTCGACTTAATTAAGTTATATTCTGGGCCCGTATTCACAAAAGAAAAGTTCACTCTTAAGTTACAATTTTCGTCTTAAGCGTTCATTCATTACAAGGACTAGGCCTGGGCACTGTTTCAAAATTATGATACAAGCACATACTATTAAAATAACAAAACCATTCAGTACTTCAAAATGAGCCTGAAACACTATGATTATAGGTTAGTTATGCAGCATAGGAATAAGTGCAAACTCTGATATGTTTTGTCAACACAGGCCCTGGTATCTAAATCCAAGTGTAATGCTATATTCCAAGGGATTTGCTTAACCACCCCAGTCCGGGCTAGTTATGATGAACCTCCCATTATTGGTAAAGTGGAACTAGCACAGCTGGATTGCTATCTAGCATGGGCCATCCAGGCCTCCTAGAACAAGCTAAAGAGGGTATTTCAGTGACGATATTCAGAAGTAAAATTTAAATTTGGTGCTGTGCTGCTGTGCGAGCCACCTGGTGGTAGCATCCTGAAGTATGGCAGCGACCTGCACTGGTCGAAACCTGGCCTGGCTCGGCCACTTTTTTCGCGGAGCGGGCACCGTCAACACCTTATCCTCCATAATTGTCATGGTAAGTGTCTGCTCTGTTCCTGCTAGTTTTGTTAGGTTGATGTGTTAGTGGCTAGCCAGCCTTGCAGATGTTTATTGTAGGGGTTTCCCTTCTGCCCTTGGTGGGCAGTGTTATTGGTGTTTTATTGTATTTTTACTGTGTTATTGTTTGTGATGTTTCCCGCGTGTTCCCTCTCCTATGGTCACAGGGGGGGGGGGGCTCTTTTCCGCTTTATACTACCCCTGCCTCTTTTATTGCCACTAGCCACCCCTACCTACATTTATATTGTTTTTAGTGGTGGTTAATTTTCTCCGGGGGGTGAATAACTCTGGGCCAGTTCCTTTTGGTGTGGTGTTTTATTGGCCTTTCCCTTCTCTTGGGCTCCTCTCCCACTGAATTGGACACTCCTCAGAGGACGGTAGACTGGTGGCCTGGTCGTCTGACACGGCCCACCCGGATGTGTGGTCTTACCACGACGACGTCTTGGTTAAGTGGGGCATGGAAACGGACGGCGAGTCTGTGCCTTACTACAAGGCTCGCCCCCTATCCGCCCCACTCCCTTCGTCGTCGAAGGTATCCACGGCCGCTGCCCTGGACGCCATTGCCTTCCTGGTAGCCAACAAGCGGGTCAACCCCCAGCAGGCCTGGAAAATTGACCTGTCAGGCGAGTCCCCGGCAGTCTTCCCCTCGTCAGACGCCTTCTTCCCTAGGGACAAGGGCGATGGGGCTCTCGATATCCTGGCGTTCATTATGAAGGCCCAGGACCAATAGAGTTCTACCACCACCAGGAAGCCGACACCTCCTTCCTTTCTGTTTCTCCTTCCTCCCTCCTGGGCGCCCCCTGGCCTCCGGGAGTGTGTATGGAGGGCAGGCAAGGAACCCCCACTGCCCTACCAGCTGCGGGAACCGGACTCCAAGCTTCGCGCGGCCGAGTCTTCAGCCAGACAGGAGTTAGCCCACAGGATCGCGGCCACAGCTGGCGTCTCAATCCTGTGGGACTGTCTCAAGAGACTGGGTTCCTCTTTCCTACTAATCATGCGGGATTTATCTCTTTGACTAACTGTACACTATAAAACCATTAACCATTAAGTGGGTCAAATGGACAAGGTTCATTCTAAAAATACTTCCAATCTGTTTACAGTCAGAAAGCAGACCACCTGGTAGGTTGGACACACACACACACACACACCCATACACACACACACACACAAACCCAGCTGCTCTCAGGTCATACAAAAGACATTAACCTTTCCTACTTCTCCTTCATAGGAGAGTAGGAAAGAGAGTAAATGAGAGTAAGAGAGAGAGAGAGAGAGATAGGAAAGGGTTGGGCTACACCTCGGCCCACTTTCCCTTTCACACGAGAAGAGAGAAGTAGGTACAGAATCAGACTGACCACTGACCGGCAACACAGGCACTCTAGCCATGTCTGTCAACTATTGAGTTTGAAATGTATATAAGCAGAGGAGGATAAATTAGCTTTAGGATACTTAACACTGACTCCCTAAAGGCTATACACGGTCTCCATAGAGTGAGACACAATAATATGAGACAAGGCACATCGTTATCATTCCATGTATAGATATAAGTATATAGTAATAAATTAAGCCTTAAGAAACTTGTGAAGTCAATTACCTAAGAACACAACAACACCGAGCTCACTACCTAATAAAACAACAATAACAACTACTACAACTCCAGAACAAGGTACTGTATCAGATCCTGAATGAGATAAAGCCTTAGAGGACTGGTACATTTGGTGGCAATGGTGTTTTTGCAACAAGGCAAATTGCAAGGTAAAGACTTCACGGGAGTACAGTGACTAACATAGTTCCAGGACAAGTTGAAGGAATTTACTTGTAAATTCTCTCAAGTAATTTCTTCTGTGGGTATAATCTTACGACCTCTAACGATGGAGATAAACCACATATTCTTCACCTACAAGAGCCACCTGCTTCAACATAACTGCAACTCGACCTACAAGGGGACCTCATCTACTTTGCAACAAACAATCATCACTTCATTACTACCATATCGGCGTCCCTGTTACATAAATTCTCTCGTAAGGACAACGCCATCACTCCATCACCTCCAAGCTGACGCCTCGTTACGTAAATTCTCTCGTAAAGGCAAGTCAACGTTCATCATTTTCACTCCAATAACGACTGTTAGTGCGTTAGTGTGCGAGCTAACTAAGTCATCGCTCATCACTTCACTGTCGTCATCTCTTCACCACATCGGCGCCTCGTCAGACAACACCCCAACTAGACTTCATCTCGTCGTCATCGTCGTTGCAACTACAGTCAACTAAAAGTAGGTACACATTACATGTTACATTACATTATTTTTCACTTGTCCACGAACATGTTAGAAAAGAATTAGGTTCCTCATTAACAGCCCAGAAAGAAAGAAAAGAAGTGTCAAAATAAAACAAAGTAAAGATATTCTTCCCCATTAATCCATAGGTATCACAACTGACTTCGAATATCCCTGATAATGATTCATTAGCCTTCGAGCTAGATTCTACTGCCTCCCTAAGTCTTGTTTGTTGTGCTAACACATTCGAAATACATTCTTCTGCTTCTCCAGCCTTACCCCCATTAAAGACTCGATCTATCATACTATATCAACCCGTATTTTCTCCAACAATGGCTACTCCTCCACACAATCTTCTACTGTCTCTGTTCTTTATACAACTTCTTCTGACCCCACTACCTCTACTATGCAAACAGCGAGAATCTTACCCACCCACAATTATTTAAAGCATTATACGGGAGATAATCCAAGATATAGGATTCATCTCTTCTTGCGTCATTTGGAGGATATGTTGTACCAAGCGAATATAGAGCAGGACGCACATAAGATAGGATTCGTAAGAGGGCATATTGCACCAGATAGTCCAGCCAGTTATATGTTAACTACAAGTGCTTTTTCTGATCCAGAGAATTTAACGTCTTATGCTACATTCAGTCACTTATTGATGTTTTTGGGGATGGTAAACTACATAATTCATTATCATGGGTTCAGAGAATGATTAAAACAAAGGCAGACAAAATAAATACAAGTGAACCAGCAAAAGCTCTTACATTACCAGGGTCTCTAGCTTTGAATTCAAAGGAATCTCGCATCATACATCGCTCATTACAGACTACTTAATCCATGGGTACGAAGATTTTTAATTTTGATGCCACACCTACTCAAGGGGAATCACAGGGAAAACGTTGCAAACACTGTAACAAAAATAATCATATAGCCAGCGAATGTTATAACTTACATGATACTAAGGAAAATGATCAAGGGAAACGTAATCATACATACTGTCATTTACATGAGTCAAAGTCGCATTCCTTAGATAAATGCATGATCCTTAACAGAATGAAAGAGGACTTGCACAATCGAAACATGATGTATGAAACGAGACCGCCACATTATTAGAATAGCATTAAACGTCCCGAAATTATAACTGTAGGTCCTGTCGTCGCATTTATCAATAATGTACTATAATTCCCTGTTCTCATATCACATTGTAACACTCCATTAATAATAGACACAGGCGCGGCAGTTTCCTTGTTATCGGATAATTCCTTTAACATATTGTGCAAATTAGGTCCCCAGCGGCATTTACAAAGATTGAGCAGGTGACATAGAATTGTCTACCATGACAGCCAATAAATTACAGGTATTAGGGACACTAACCCTTCCTGTAATGTTAGACAAGGGAACTAACCATATACATATTGAATTTTATATAATACGAAATTATAAACTAGGGTTATCATACCTTCTCAAACAAACCTTAATAATTAACCCTAAACATAAAATAATACATTTTAGGAATTAATGTATTCCAATACAGGATTGTCCAGGCCAATATAGAAGTCCATGTAATGTTAACCCTATACGTATTGAAAGTGAGGGAAACAACTCCATTATCAAAAAGGCCATTGCTACATATAATATTATATTAACTCCAAATTTCGTCCATAAATTGAGGGTAAACCTTCCATCTCATGTACAGCCACATACTACCGTTGTATCCTTAATAGAACCAGTAAAATAATATATAACCAGGGATTAGGATCTACTTTAACCAATGTAAACAGTGAAAATATCACTGATATTAAAAAAAAAACTACCAATATTCATGTAAAGAAAGGAACATATCTATGTGATCTGTACAGATGGAAGTTACACCAAATACCACAAGGAAATATTGTATCGGTTCTTACCGAAGGGTATAAAGTGATAGTCACGTAAGGGAGCAACTTAAAAATTTTGTCAGTGGACGCGAGTTTCCACTTTATCGTGATAATCTCATCACCATACTAGCCATATATCGAAATGCGATTGCCCTACCTGGTGAATCCTTAGGATGAACCAACATGATAAAGCATACCATTACACTAACATCCCCTCAACCCATTTACTCGAGCATATAGACTACCGTACCTCATATTAGGCAGAAAGTGGCAAACAAACTGGTAAATGAAATGCTGGATAAAGGCATTATTACGAATTCTAACTCCCCTTTTAATAGCCCAATGTTTTTGGTTAAAAAAAAATTAAATAATAATAATGGTGAATTTAGGCCAATAATTTATTACAGAAAAATAAATAATGCTACAAGTAAAGATAAATATCTCCTCCCTCCTTTAAGATGTTTTGTCTAACATTGGTGAAACAAAGCCTATGATATTCTCCACCTTAAACTTGGTCAGTGGAAACTGGCAAGTAGCATTAGATGATAAAAGTCAACCCATTACGACATTTAATACTTCCCATGGTTATTATGAATACATTTGTAGACCATTTGAGTTATGTAATGCTCCATCCACATTTCAGTATATGGTCAATTTTCGTGTTGGCGTTATTAATAACGTAGTCATCGCTAATCTAAACGATTTGATTATTTTTCTATAGACGTACATTCACAATAAGTAACATTAAAGAAGGTTATCCAGAGATTACATTCGGTAGGCCTCAAACTTTAAATGTCTAAGTGTCATTTTCTTTACCAGAAAATTATAATTTTAGGTTATACGTTAACCGCCACTGTGCTCCATACACAATCTGATCAAATATGAGCAAGCAATGAGAGTATTCACTATTCCAAATAAATGCTACTAACGTAAAATCATTCTTGGGTTTATGTTCTTATATAGAATCTTTGTAAAGAATTTTTCCCAAGTAGCTAAACCCCTAAATAAACAATTCGAGATTTTGTATGGATGCCAGAGAAATAGCTGAGCTTTGAATTATTAAAGGTTAATTATTAATGTAAGCTCCAATTCTTGCATTCCCAAATATTCATTGCCTTTTATCAAGTGTACAGATGCTTCTTCAGTAGGCCTAGGCGCTGTACTTTTGTAAGAGATGGCTATGGGTCTATGTCAGGTATGTGCTTATGCTTAGAGAATATTAAATGCGCAGGGAACCCGTTACTCTGTAACAAAACAGGAAACTTAAGCAATCTTATGGGCACTTCGTACTTTTAGAAAAATGGTATTAGGCTATCCTTTACAAGTTTTCGCGAATTATCAAACGATTCTTGGCTTACTATAACCTCAAACCCTAACAGGATAATTAGCCAAATAATATCTCACCATTCAGGAATTTCTCCCACATATTGATATTAACTACCTTCCAGGACGATTAAATAAAGTAGCAGATCCCTTGAACAGTCATCTTGTCCTTTTAGTTCCGAGGACACCCATGGACTTTGACCTTAATGCGGTTCGTAAACATTAGCAAACGGATTCTATGATAAATGTAATAAGATATTCATTAAACCCTGAGGATGAAAATAATGGACAAAAATTACCCAGCCACTTTTCCCTTCATGGTGATATTATTTACAGAAAACTTAGGAAACGTGACGTACAAACCAATCAAATAATTATACAACGAATAATGATTCCCTCAGTATTAATTAATTACCCTTATATCATAATGCAGCAGGAAATCCTAGGAGAAGTAGGTATGTACCTGACCACTCTCCGTACAATATACTATTAGCATAAATTAAGGGTAGATGATAAAAAACATATATCGCTCAGTGCGAAACATACAATGCAAATACAGGATATACATTTTGACCTGCTCCATGACGGGAATCCCTAATCCTGGACGAACCATGGGGCGTAGTAGGAATCAATCTACTTTCCTTACCAATTTCGAATCAAGAAGCAAATAACTTATTACCTATTGTTAACCATTTTCTAGATATCTAGTGGCGGCACCACTACGATAAAAACCGCAAAAGTAAGTGCACATATATTTAAAACCAAATTCATATGCCCATATACATGTCCCGATATTATAAAAAGGTATCTGATTTCTACGATATTAAGCAAACGTTTGTATTAACATATCTCCCACAATCTAATGGGTTAACTAAACGGCAAAACTGTAAAATACTAGAAGTTTTTCGTGGCACAGAAACAATGAAAATCCCTCCACATTGGAAGACTGCATCGATATGACAGTCAATAAACACTACAAGCCACGGAAACAAAATGAAAAATTCCTTATGAAATACTATATTGCGTACAGAAACGTCTTTCATATAATATAACAATTGCCACTAAGAAGCCATGCTACAACATAGACAACTATGCAGAACGACAGTGAGTTGCATTTCAACAATTTCATCATGTACAAAACAAATTACAGGCTTGCAGGAATAAAATGCGTAATCGCCGACATAACAAAACAAATTATAGACTTGCAGGAATAAAATGCGTAATAGCCGACAAAGCAAATAACTCAAATGTTCACTGCAAGTCATAACATAATAATACGGGTACCCGATCGAACTTCGAAACTTCACACAGTCATATCTTTAGTAGGCAATAAACTTAAAATAGAGCATAATTTTACCAGGCGGTTGATATTGTTTAAGTAAACAAAATAAAGAAATTGGTACAAAAGCGCGCAAAACCCAACATCCAAAATAAAACCAATCAATATCTATGGAACATCAACAATTTCCTCTTCCTAGTAATATTATCCCTACTTTTGATGGTAAAAAAATAAACAATTACAAACAAAAACACCGATCGGATTCCAATTTAAATGCATTATATTCTGTAATGTCCTTCCACCATTGGGCGCCCTAGGAATGAATTCAGCGACTCAGGTAATATTGCTCGCTTATTGTACAAAAATATAATGGCTTAGAGCCATCATCACAGCCCAGAGCGTGATTTAGATAATTTTTAAGTAAACTTTCATGAGCACTATTTGATACTGCTTAGATGGTGGTATACAAGCATTATCCCATAAATAAAAGGTTGTGGGACAAGCCATTGCAAATCAAGGTAAGTTAGTGTAACAGATATATATTAGAGTGCAGATCATTGCACAGAAATTACATACGATTTATATAACTTTACATGACCAACAAAAGAAAGGAACTACATATATGGAATAATCACATCATATTTTTAGGCTTCCATTTATTTCTGTGAGTTGGCAGGAAAATGAATTGCAGGTGAAGAACTTAGAGAGGAATGACAACCATTTATTAAGAGAGTATTTACTGCGAGTAAGGTAAGATCAACTAACAACTATTACCACCCCAACAACTACGAAATGCAATGGTAAAATCAATGATGAAATATCATCTTACTTACTATCTTTCATACACCCACTTGAAATATTATTATACAGTCATGCGTAGTATTTTAATACAAGATCATGTACTCATTATTATTCCCATAAAAGGTAAAATGTTATTCACAAGCTACGTACTTCAACAATTCCCAATGAAAATGGAAGTAATCCTTTAATATTCGATTTTCATCCAATAAGTATTATACTTAATGATGATGTCATCAGTGACACACAACTCCTCAAGTACCATGTTGCATATCTTCATTTATATGTTTGTCCTGCATATTTATTTGCATTTAAGTCTCCAAATGATGCAAAATCTCCACTTGCTTGGAATCAAAGTATTACTAATCAAGCACTATATGCATGTTCAGCTCCGCACAGATCAAGGGTCCACACCCCATCCACCAGCGACTTGGTTTGGGCCTCGTCGGATCTGGCAACAGTTGCAGGTGGAGGGAGGGGGGATGTTAGTGGGAGAGGAGGAGAGAAATGTGGGCGCGGCTATATAGGAGGTAATGTAGAGAAGACGTGTGTCAGGAGGAATGAATGAAGCATACACTGTGAACAGTATCGAATCATCAATAGTATAAGGCAGGGTTATTCAAACTTTTTCAGTCGTGACCCAGTTTTTACTATGACAACATTCTCGCGGCCCATACAGAAAGATCTTTTACAAATTACCAGAATTATCAACCTAAGAAAATACAAGGCCAGAAACTGAAATGCAATAATTATGATTAAAAGGCATTCTAACCAGAATTATAAACATTGCCTCACCTACCCCTCCCTATCTCTCTCTCTCTCACTCTCTCTCAAGAAGGCTAATATTTGTGTAATAATTTTGTTTTATTAATAATTAAATATATGAATATTCGATTATAAAAATATGTTTGGTGGATTCATGTATGAACTTCATATTTATTTTATTGTCAAGAACATTATTATTCTATTTTATTCATGTATTTATTTTTGTGAGTCTGCGACCCAGTTTGGAGGAATTCGGGACCCGTAGTTTGAAGAACCCGGGTTTAAAGAAGTGCATACTGCATTAACGTAGAAGAATAAATGTGATGATTTGAGGCAAGGGTGAGGGGGAAGAGGGTAAGAAAAATGAAGGTGATTAGTTGAAAAGTAATAACAAACAAATATAATTAGAATATCTGTTACATTATATCCTTTAAATATAGGCTCTGTCTTTTGTTCACCATCGTAGTGGGATAGACTACTGATTATATATTATCTTTTGGATATTAGACAGCTATCCCTGTATTTCTTTTATCCCTCGTGCTTGCCCCGTAGAGGGGTATTGCCTGTAATGATGTGGGCAATACTTTAAGGGTTTTGGCGCCCCTTCGGCCCCAGCCACTAGCTTTTAGTTCTTCAACTATCTCTCTTTTCTTTATTTCCTTTCTGCTTGCTGTCTCACATCTCTATCACCGTTTTCTGGCGCTATATAAAAAATGTTTATTTAAAAAAAAATTTATATGAAATTTGTTTTATATAAAAAAATTATTTATATAAAAAAAAATTATATAAAAACAAGTTTTTATATAAAAAAATTATAAAACAAAATGTTATATATATATATATATATATATATATATATATATATATATATATATATATATATATATATATATATATATATATATATATATATATATATATATATATATATATATATATATATATATATATATATATATATATAAAGTTTATAAAAAAAAATGTATATAACATTTTTTAGTATATAAAAGAAAAAAAAATTATATAATTTTTTTATATATAAAATTAAAGTTTTATATGAAAAAATAAATTTAAATAAAAAAAATTATATAATTTTTTTTTATAAAAAAAAATATATAAAAAAAGCATTTATATATAAAATAATTATATAAAAAAGCTTTATATATAAAAAAAAATTTATATAAAAAAATAGATAACAAAAATTTTATATATAAAAACAAATTATTAAAAAAAAAATTATAAAAAAAATATTATATAAAAAAATTATATAAAAAATGTGATATAAAAACAATTTATATAAAAAAAATTGTATATAAACTTTATAAAAATATATATATATTAATTTTTTTTTAATAAAAAAGAAATTTATATAAAAAAAATTATATAAAAAAAATATATATAACATAGGTTATATGGAATAAAAATTTATATAAAAAAAATCATTTAAAAAAATAAAATAAAAATTTATATAAAAAAAATTAAAATAAAAAAAATTATATAAAAAAAACTATATAAAAGAAATATTTAAAAAAATATTTATATAAAAAAAATATAAAAAAAATGTAAATAATTTTTTTATATAAAATAAAAATTTTATATGAAAAAAATTAATTTATATAATTTTTTGTATATATTTTTTTATAAAAAATTCTATATAAAAATATATAAAAAATAAATTAATAAAAAAAATTATATACAAAATATTTTATAAAAAAAGTTTATAAAAAAATGTTATATAAATTGTTTTATATAAAAAAAACTAAATATATAAAAACAAGTTTTTATATAAAAAAAGTTTATATAAAAAAATATACATATATATAAATTTTTGTTATATAACAAAATGATAAAATAAAAATTTATATAAATAAATTAATTTAAAAAAAATTATAAAAAAAATATATACATAATTTTGTGTTTATATAAAATAAAAAAAATATATGAAAAAAAAAGAATTTAAATAAAAAAGATTTATATAAATATGTTTTTTATATAATTTTTTTATATAAAAAAAGAATTTATATGAAAAATATATAAAAAATATTATGTATTTAAAAAAAATATTAAAATGTTATTTAAAAAAATATATAAAAAAATTATATAAACAAAAATTTTATCAACAAAAATTATATAAATGCAAAAATTTATATCGAATTTTTTTTATATATAAAAAATACATATTTGAAAAAAAAAATATATAAAAATTTATATAAAAAAAATTATAATATTTTTTTATATGAAAAATTGATTTGTAATTTTTTTTATATAAAACCAAGTTTTTATAAAAACAAATTACATATAAAAATAAAAATAAAATATATAAAAAAAACAATTTATAAAAAATATATATATATATATATATATATATATATATATATATATATATATATATATATATATATATATATATATATATATATATATATATATATATATATATATATATATATATATATATATATATATATATATATATATATATATATATATATATATATAATAAAAAAGTTATTAAAAAAAATATATATAAATTTTTGTTTAAATAAAAACAAAATTTTATATGAAAAATAATTTTTATAGACAATTTTCTTTGATATTAAAAAATATATTTAAAACAAATTCCATACCAAAAAACATTATATATAAAAAAAATATATATAAATTTTTTTATAAAAAAATTTTTATATAAAAAAATGTATATAAAAAAGTTATATAATTTTTTTATATATATAAAAACATTTATATATAAAAAATAATTATATAAAAAACATTTTTATATAAGAAATTGTTTTATTTAAAAGAAAATTATATATAAAAACAAGTGTTTATATAAAAAATATAAATAAAAAAAATTTATATATAAATAATTTTTTATATAAAAAATTATATAAAAAAAATTATATAAAAAAAGTTTATATAATAAAATTTTAATATAAAAAAAATTTAATATAATTTTTTTGTATAATATAATTATAAAAAAAATATATATAAAAAATTATAAAACAACATTTTTTATAAAAAAAAATATATAAATAATATTATAAAAAAGTTATATAAGAATATTATTAAAAAAAAATTTATGAAAAAAATTATATAAAAAAATATTTAAACAAATTATATAAAAAACTTGTTATATAAAAAAAACTTGTATAAACAAATATTATATAAAAAAAAATTATATAATAAAAAAAAATTATATAAATTTTTTTATATATATAAAAAATATTATATAAAAAAATTATAAGAAAATTATATGTAAAACAAATTTATATAAATAAGAAATTTATATAAAAAAAATTCATGCAAAAAAATGTTTTTTTTTTTTTTTTATTAATTTTTTTATATAATTTTTTTTTATATTAAAAAAAATATTTAATATGTTTTTCCATTTACAAAATTTTGTTTTATATAAACCAGTTTTTATATATATAAAAAAAAACAAAAAAACACATTTATATATATAAAAAAAAAATATATGAAAATATATGTGTTTCGAGTATGATGTCATAGTAAGAACTGGGTCACGACTGAAAAAGTTTGAAGAACTCTGCTTTATACTATTGGTGATTCGATATCGTTCACTGTGTATATTTCATTCATTCCTCCTAACACACGTCTTCTCTACCTGATCATTTGTTACCCTCGCACATTACCTCCTCTATAGCTCCGCCCACATTTCTCTCCTCCTCTCCCACTAACATCCCCCCTCCTCTCCCACTAACATCCCCCCTCCTCTCCCACTAACATCCCCCCTCCTCTCCCACTAACATCCCCCCTCCCTCCACCTGCAACTTTGCCAGATCCGACGAGGCCCAAACCAAGTCGCTGGTGGAAGAAGTGTGGACCCTTGATCTGTCCGGAGCTGTACCTATTCCACTCGGTCGCCCACGCCCCTTGCATAGCCATGGGGACAGCCCCGCTCTCTCTAGCCTCCACTCACCCCGTGGGAAGGGGTCGCTCCTGGGAAAGAAGGAAGGGGAGGGGGCGACCAAGGGGTACAGGTCGGGCTAGGTGACCCTAGGACACTCCTCACCTCATCTCCATTTGTAAATATGTTTGCACATGTGCCTGTATTGGGAGGGTTAGTAAATTACATTGTTACTGTACTCGTTTTTTTATTTTTCCACCTGGTTGTTCCTTTATTAAATTACTGAGTGTACCTTACTCTTACCTGCAATTTGGTTACTACAGTACTTGCCTGCAACAAGTCCCTGGCTGGATAGCAATCCAGCTGTGCTGGTTCCACTTTACCAATAATAGTGCATTTGTCGCGTCTTTTCCAGCTGAAATTGTATTTATTAGTTGTGGAACCAGCAGAGCTTTTAGTCTCCCACCCTCCTCCCGATGTGGGCCCCCTCCATACTTGTCTTTCTCATGGGAGTGGCCGAGACAGGCCTGGTTTCGAACAGCGCCGGTCGCCGCCATACTTCAGGATGCTACCACCAGAAGGCTCGCACATCAGCACAGCGCCAGACTTAAATTTTACTTCTGATGATCTTCACGGAAATACCCTCTCTAGACTGTTCTAGGAGGCCTGGACGGCCCATGCTAGATAGGGGGTAGGTTCTATAGCAATCTAGCTGTGCTGGTTTCACAACAATAAATACAATTTAAGCGGCTAAAGCTGCGACAAATGCACTAAAATAGCCTGGCTCCCAACCAATATCTTCTCTTCCTGTAGGGGTTTCTAAACAAAAACGCTCTATTTCACTTATTCCCTACGTATAAACTACAATATCTAGGAACCTAAATTTTTTTTTTTTTTTTTTTTTTTACCATCCACTCTTCCTCTTTCCAATAAGACCAACCCCAGCTCTCTACGGCTCCAGACTGTAGAGATAATATGTTATGGAAAGGAGTAACTTTCAGCGCAAAAGCAGGACGGTGTTCCGCCCTCGGACTGTCTGTGACGTGGTAGAGTAGGTGTTGGAGTGCTGGGTGGTGGAGAGATGGGTGGCTAGGCAGTAGGGGCCACTGATCCGGACTCACAATAGTTTTGCTTGGGATTTTCATGCATGACGAAAGCCAGATATGCACTGAATGAGCTATGCTTTCCTATTGATATACTGTGGGCTATAGTCCGAACGCACAGAAAAAGAAAAAAAAAAACTCCCAAATAGCCATTTTTTGCGCAAAATTAGTAATACTGGAAAATCCCACCACCTGCCAGTCTGGTTCATCCAGGACATCACGCCGCCTGGGGCCGGATTCACTAACGCAGTTACGAGACCTTAGCGACGTTAAGGGACCTTAGCGGGTGAGAGAGCTATTCACTAACGAGTTATGGGAGTCTTAACCCAAACTATCGTACGGTATTACCTAAGGGAGCGAGGAGGCACCCTTACGCGAGATAAGGGAGTGAAATGTCAGTCATACGAAGAAAAACGGAGCTGCCAGGCGTACTTTACAGACATGTCACCCTGGAACTCGTTGTTGCTGTTGATCAGGAACTTGCATTGCAACTCCATGTTGATGATAATCACCTAATATGGTATTATCGTTTTCCTCGAGTGGAAATATTGAGATTAGGTGATGAGCTTCAGAAATTGGAAGAGTTACCAGGCGATCTCATGCTATCCCCACTCATATATTGGTTTTAATTGCCTTAAGATTTTATTCAAGTGATGGCTTTCAGAGTGTTGTTGGTCTAGTGTGTCTAGAGTAATAAATAAAGTGACAGAAGCCCTCTACAGAAAAGCAAGACTGGAAATAAAAATGCCTAGAGGAATAGCTGCCACAACAGACACTAAGCATATATTTCATAGACTAAGAGGTTTTCCTAATGTAATTGGAACAATTGATTGCACACATGTTCCAATTAAACCACCTAGGGAAAGTGAACATTTATATGTGAACAGGAAACAGTATCACTCTATCAACATCCAAGTTGTTGCCAACAGTGATCGGAGTACTAGTAGCCTACGTAACTAATCTGTGTGCAAAATACCCTGGCAGCACTCATGATGCATTTATCTGGAATAACTCTCACCTTAGGCAGAGATTTGAGAATGGAGAATTTGGAACTTCTTAATATAATCTAACTTCAGGCCTTAATTAACCCCCATCACATGAGCTAAAAGGAATTCGTCAAGAATTGTGGACTAAATACAATAATACCTATGTTTCTAGGAAGCATATGGTTAATGTTGATGATCATTACTGCTATATATCGTAACATATATTATGTCACACTGTATACTGTACCACCATGAAGGAATTGTTGATATTTCATACTTACACATTAAATTACCATACATATTCAACTGATGCAAGTTAACTTTGCTACTTTACCACACAGTCGTCAGTAGTGTGTCCAAGTGAAGTCCCCATAAACTTCGTTGATTACTAGTAACATAAAGTAAGGCTACTTTTGATATTTTGCAAAGTTTTCACAGTTTACTTTAAAACCCACAGTCCTATTCACCCTATTCAAAACTCGTACAGTATATTCCAAATTTTTTCCCCAAATAAACAGCTACAACAGAGGCTCTTTCTCTAAAAAAGGATTTCTCTGTAGTAAATGGAATATATACTGTGTAATGAATGAAAAAAAAGGCATTGCTGGACTGAAAGAGAATTAATGAGGGAAAGAAAACAGTTGATTAGACATTTTTTCTGTATTACGGCTGTACTCCGCTGCAGAATTAAGTGCAAATATAATGCTTTGTAGAGCACTCTCTTTCACTGTTTACAAAATAATAATATCAGCTGATGGGAGATCCTTGCGTCTGATTGGTTGGACTCTTTTGTTACCGACTTCGTGATTGGTTAGCAGACGACAAGATAAAATAAAGTAGAGCCATCTACCGTCAAAATATGAACTACGACTCACGGTGAGGATAACTTCTCGCTCCCTTACGATTGTTTAGTGAATAGACCTTAAGCGGCGCGCTGCCGTTATCGTAAGGGAGCCTCAGCGCCACTCCCTTATGGGAGCACTTAAGGGAGTGTTTAGTGAATCCAGGCCCTGGTCATCTAAACATGGAGTGGATACCCTGCCTCTCTGTAGCAGGGGCTTAAATATGGAAGAATATTACAAATTCTATGTAGCAATATAATTTATGCACCAGTAATTACTGATGATATAATTATTGTTATATTTTTTAATCACTTAGTAATTCTTACTTAGCAGGTTATTAGGAAAAAGAGGGGCAAAATTCATTATGATAACATCCATAACCCTTAAGGGAATGAGATTTTGCACAACATAGAACATCAGCTACAATATTTTAAAGTCAGAATATATATCACTTGTACAATTGAAGACCATGAAGAGTATACCCCCTCCCCCTGCAGACCCTGAAACGAGTTCTTAGGTCTTTCTGGATGACAGGTCAGCTAAACTAACACGGGCAACAGTTACTATTCAGATTATATAGTTCCTTTTATCAGTAACATAATATTGTGAAATTACATGCAGATTTCATCTTGTACAAACGGATTGAAGTATAGAATACGTCTTACCACATACAAATTGACGTCTGGAGTGTGGAGAAACTGTTCTTCCACTCATGACTACACCTCTGCAGTTCACCTCCATATTGTAAATAAAGCATCAGCTCAGATGATTCGTATTCCTAGTTTCATTTCCTGAACCATCTATTATTTCACATATTTATTACCTATTTATACTGATGTACAGTCGCCGACCATAGCGACGCCCCTCACCTTGAGGTACACTGAACCAAAAGCACAAGCTTTTGTTTCCATACTATGTTCATTTTCATATAATTAATTTAAAACCAACTCTGCCTTCTCTCACCCACTGCCTTCCTCCTTCCCTCACCCTGAAATAGTGGCTGCGGGTTTCGTATGGGTCAAGGAGAGGGGTGTGGCTACTGTCGGTGACTGTACAGCCATGACTTCTAGTGCTGGACAAGGGTCCAAGGAGTATTGGAGAGCAACTGAACAGAGTTCGAAAAAGTGATATTTCCAAACCATTCTCAACGTTGAGAGAGGTTTAGAAGACTCACTTTTTCGAACTCCGTTCAGTTGCTCTCCAACACTTCTTGGACCCTGGTCCAGCACTATCAGCCATGGCTGTAAACGTAATCATTTGAGTATATTGGTATGTAATATTAAGGTCTATGAAGCCAAAGAATCTATTCTATCTTGATAAGAATGTGGCACACTGGTTAGGAAGTCACAGCATAGAGGGTTCGTGGTGTATGTTTCGAAGCTATGAAAGGTATGTTCGTGCATGTGTTACCCGTGATAGTTTGGCTGATCCATCATCCAGAAAGACACAACAAGGCCTCGTCTCAGGGTCTGTAGAGAGGGTAGACTTTTCATGGTCTTTGATTGCACACTCACGGACAGAAGTTGTGTTCTGATTCCATGGAACGATGATTCGCAACCAGGCGAGGTTGGAAGGTTCGAACAACGGTATGTTGTGTGGAGAGAAGTGCAATGTGCATCGTTGTTCGAACCATCGAACTTGTCTGGTTATGATTCATATGTCTGGATATCGGGACACAACTTTTGACTGCGACTGTATATCAGCTATAGCATGTCAAAAGTAGGACAATGGGCCGGACATTATAATAATCGTGGTGCTATATATTTTTTTTTAAATTCATTGCGCCGTAGCGTCAGTCAACAGGCAGATAACAATACACAAGGATAGGCGGGACTCACACACACACACACACATATCACGAAAATATAACAGAATAAAGCACAAGCATACAGACAAATATTTACATCATGACCTACTTAAATCCACTAAAACGAGGGTGGCGTACCAGAAGTTCTTCCAGAACATGATGGTTCAGCAGGTGTCGACAAACCACATCAAGTGGCAGGCCCAGGGGCAGCAAGTGTCGGAGAGTGGGGCAGGCCAGGCAATAGTGCTCAATAGTGTTAGCACAATGCGCTCGACACAGGCGACACTCAGTTAAGAGAAAATCAAACTGCATCCCAGCAACCTGCCACATTGGACGGTAGCCAAGCCTCAAACGAGCAGACTAAACCCATAAATATTTGAGAGTCAAGTTACGATGATGCAATAAGGCCAAAAACGATAAAATCTGCTGAATAACAGTAGAGTGTGTGGGCTGAACACTACAGAAGGAATGAAGGGCAGGTTATGGAGGAACTTCTGGTATGCCTCCCTCGTTTTGGTGGATTTAAATAGGTCATAATGTAAATATTTGTATGTATGCTTGTGCTCCATTCTGTTATGTTTTCGTGATGTGTGTGTGTGTGTGTGTGTGTGGTTGTAGTCATTGGATTCTCATGGGTCCCGCCTAGGCGCCTACCCGTATGTATTGTTGTCAGCCTGTTGATTGACGCTACGGCGCAATTAAGAAAAAAAAAAAAAAGCACTAGACGCTGAAAAGTACTTACACAATAACTGAAAATGAATCACGAACCAGAATGCTCTTTATTAATTGAAGCAAATGTGAATACCTTTATATTACACGTGTCTAGTGTTGATACCACTAACACACACTTCCATTTCCCCCGTATCTACCGAACAGTTTATAATCGTGTCAAATATAAAGGCTCTCATTATCCCTCACGTGATAGCAACCTTGTAGTATTCTGAATACTTTTAATAATAGCCTGTTGTATTGAATTATTGGAATTTGACTATGAAACCCTTGTTTTGTCATTTGTCTCTTGGGAGCAAAAATTATTATTTTCTCTGTATCTCTCTTCTCCGTGTAAATCTCTTTTTTCTGTGTGCATGTAATATACTTATATAATTATATAAGCCAGTACATACACACATAACATAATAATGTTGGTGACAGAGGTTTTATTGGTTTTATAGGTCATGAGTTGCGAGAGAACTATTTTAATAATTATTTAAACATTGTAATAGCTCCATCAAGTAATGCATGGGATGCACAGTTGAGGTTTCATCGGACATGTTAATAAAGAAGCTGGCA